>JAIUCV010000467.1:0-668276 GCA_026724425.1 Erythrophleum ivorense | reverse complement strand
GGCCCTGCGCAGGCCTACCGCCCCTGCCATGACCAAAACTGTAACCTCTACGCTGCTGATGCTGCTGCTGGCCCCGAGGATGGGTAGCAGGAGCAACTGCAACTGGAACCACTGCCGAACTCACCGGCTCACGCAAGTCCTCCTCAATGGAAGCTGCCAACTCCACTAAACCAGCTCTAGTGTGGTACATACCACCTCTGCACTGAGTCTTGATGTTCCTCCGAAGTCCCTGAAGAAACCTCGACGTCAAAGCCCGCTCACTAATCAGCTCACCACCAGAATGAACCACCAATCTGCAGAACTCTGCATCGTACTCTCGAACAGACATCTCGCCCTGAGTCAAGCCCAAAAATCTCAACTGCAGTCTGTCACGAGCCTCCTGAGGGAAAAACTTGTGGTTGAACTCCTCAACGAAATCGACCCAAGTCCAAACCGCTCTCCTGGTCCTCACAGACCTCCACCACATATGTGCATCACCTCCAAGGTAGTGCACTGCCAACTCGACCTGAAACTGCTCTGGACAACGAACTGAATCGAAGTTCCTCTCTAACCTCTGACGCCACTCGTCAGCCTGCTCTGGAGTAACACCGCCCTCAAACATAGGCGTGCCAATCCTCTGCATCTCCCTCATCATCTCACGATAATGCGAAAACCTAACTGCAACACCCTGCTGCACCGCAGCCTCCTGCTGCTCAACAAAACCGGCACCAACCTGTGCCCCGGCACCAACCTGTGCCCCGGCCGCTGGAGGTGCAACCGGAGCCTGCTGTGGAACTGCCTGAGGAAGACGTGCCAACAACTGCGTCAGTAGCCCCACAATCAACTCTCCCTGAGCTAAAGCAGTGCCCCCACCGGAACCGCTCCAGCTCCTGCGCCACCACTGGCACCTGAGTTAGCCCACCGGCCAACGAAACAGACTGTGTCACCGACGCTGCCGCCACACTCGGCGTTGCACTCTACACTGAGACCTCAGCCTCTGGCACTCCACGACCAGCACCCCGACCTCCACGACCCGCTGCTCGCCCACCGCGACCAGCTCCTCTGCCCCCCACGGGCTGCACCGCGACCACGACCACGGCCACGACCACGGACCTGCATCCATCTCTCTGCACTACCACCAAGTACAGAAAATGAGCAAAGTCAACACACAAACGCAAAACACAACACAACAAATATCCAACTCATTTACCCGCGGAAAACTGGAAGACCGAGAGGATGAGACTAGACCACTAACTGACTAACTCACATAATCAATTAAACACACAGTCCAATTCATCCAATACTAACAGTCCTAAAACCGTATACGCTCTGATACCAAAATGAAACAACCAAGGTTTTTTTTTTTTTTTTTTATAAATATTGTCAATGCGGAAATTCTCAAAAAGAAATCAATAATATTAAACCATAATTAATCGTTCAACAAATAAACCAATAACCAATAAAGCAATTAAAGAATAAGCAACCTAAACACCAGGTTTGCTACATTATTAAAATAAAGACTAACACCCTAAAATCATGAATTCCTTGTGAACCACAACAAAAGAGCCAAAATCAAATTCCTAATCTCATCATCCTCTTCTCTCGGTCTCTTTCCGCGGAAGAACATTGTTGTTACCTGCATCACATTGGAATAGAGATGCGTAAGTATTATCATAAATACTTAGTGAGTGGATCATCCTGCCTACAGGCCAAGTACGTCAAACACTAGACAACACATCACAATAATCAACAACCATAATCATAAACAACAACAATATAAACTCCCTGTCAGGAAACACCCACGTTTCCTGACACCCAGGTCGGTGTCGACCGACACCTCTATGGTGTCGATCGATGCCAGCCTCCTGAGTGACGATCGACACTCATCGAGTGTCGGTCGACACCAGCTCGACGCCCAGACACCAACAACAACGAAAATCGAATAAACACACAGAATTCGTGGGATTCAACCCCCACATCGATTAAACAACAATATAACTCCACCATACTCAAGAACAACTTGAAAAACTCAATAACAATCTCAAAATCAAACAATCTCCAATGCTAACGGACCTACAGTCACGCACTCACCTTGAAACGGATTAGAAGGAAGGAAAGGAGATGGAACAATGAAGAACAGCAACAGATTCAACCCAGAAACTCAGATTCTCTCCCAAAATCGCCTCCCTCTTGCTCTGAAAGTGAAAAACTCGAAAAATCACTTTTACCATGCGGCTACAGTGATTTATCGCGGACCTAGGGCTTCCCTCGCCCCAAACCGAACAAAACTAGCCGACTTAAATCAAACCGGTCGATTTCTCAATAACCGGTGTCGATCGACACCCTTCCTTGGTGTCGGTCGACATCCATTGACCAAACCAACTCAAACCACAAATCCAATGCGCAATCGACTTAAAACCGGAATCGACCCTGATAACCGGTGTCGATCAACAGCCCCCTTTGGTGTCGATCGACACTAAGCATTCAGAAGCTTTTCACACATTTTCTTCGAGATAAATGAACCTTAAACCAACTGTACAATAATCAAACAAGAACATGTACAGTAAATCCTCGATTCGCACCTCAAAGAGCGTATGTAATCGACTCCCGAATCCCTAATGTCGTCCGATACCAACTCTAACACAAATTGTTGGTTCGCGGATGTTACAAGTCGTTTTATTGAGTCAAAACTTTGTCCGAGAATTATGACCTTTTCTTTGAAACTAACCACGTTACACTAATTTTTAAGTGACCATTGAAACAGTATTTGGCAACACATTCATTCAATGTACACTTTGAGCAGAACGGTCTACCAAAAATGGCCACATTTCCAAAAAGCCGATGGTGGATCCATCTTTGACTCCGCACCTCAATGAACTTAACCTTCTCAGCTAGGGGCTTGATTTTACAAAGGGCACGACTCCTCATCCTCGCCAATAAGTAAATGTCTATGTGAGTTCGGTTTCCCCTTTCTCTTGATGTGTGTGGGATATGCAAGTAATAAATAACCCTAAAACAAACCGTGAGTTGCAAGTGCACAACAGACAATTGTAGTACTTAGGGGTCGAACCACTGAGGATTGCGGAATTTACACTTCAAGATCATGAGATGCAAACTAAGCTAGATCGACAATATGAAAAAGGGGTTTTGTGTTTTTTGGTTTTTGTAAAACATAAAGATATTAACAATGCAAAACATAAAGCAAAAGATAAATATTGTTGAAAGGAACCATTCGCAAAGGCATGTGCCAAATCGATTGAAAAGATTGTTAAATCCGATTCATGAACTCAAAACACTAATGAAGGATTTTCCCACTTTCGTGGCTCCAATCCCCTATGTCTCTTAAACCAATGGGCTCAGCTTTCGCATGGTCATTGTAGAGTGAGACATGCATTACGGTTAGGTAATGATTGTTCACAAAACTTCTTAGGTCTACTTTCATAGCCTAAAACGATTTGCCCATCGAATATTAGATCCGGAGATATAACAAGCTTTTGGAGAGTATATCAACCTTAGATCAAGTCGCTTGTTGATCATCTCTAGCAACAAGCATTAGGTTTAAATAAAGATGGAGAACCACAAGGTTTCCCCTTTATTTAACAACCGAATAGCGAAGGCAATCATGTCATGTCCTCATTGAAGGATCCATAATTCAACAATAGATCTAAGAGATAGAAGGAGTCTCATGATTCCACTGAAAAGAGGCGGAGGGATATAGATCAAACCGTGGCTCCTTCATGGAGAGAAACCTCTACTCATAGATGTATGCAAAACTTAAAGAAACATGTAAATATTTACAATGGGAAGAAAAGAAAGGGGAAGAGAGGAGACCACCCAAGTGGCTCCGAAATTTATTAAGAGATTCAAGAAATTGTAGGATGATTGATACAAGAGGCTAAAAGCAAGTATATATAGGTGAAAGGAGGCTAGGTCGGCTGAGTTAATGCGTGGGCGAGAGGAGGAAAGTTTCCTTTTCTTCTTCTCCTTTGAGCTTGCTCACCAAGTCTTGAGAAAGGCGCGGCCGCCGCCTCCAAATCGCGTGTAATGATGTGGGCTTGAGTCATGATGAAGTTTAGGCTTGGCCCGAAGTGGTCCCGGTCCATTTCGCTCATCCAAGCTCCATGGGCTTCACTTACTCGCCAGACGGACATGTCTTGGGAGAAAAAGCTCCTATGCCGCATTCCTACTCCAATTCCACTTCGCCTCGACGCATGACTCATTTATCTATCTTTCCATATAAAGATCTCATGATTTGGACGTCGGAAAGCCCCTTTGCCGCGGTCATCTTTCGGATGCTTCGATTCTGTCCGAATGTGGAATTTGGACTTTTGGAGTTTTATTGAAGCTCTTGACTTGGAAACTTGTATGGATCATTGTTTGAAGTTCTTTTGCTCCATTTTGCCTCCTTTTTGCCATTCTGACCTGTTGGTACCTCAAAACCACAATATACAAGAAAACTACCTCTTGGACACAAAAATCTTATTATTTATGTTATAAAATATATTAAAAACCATAGTAAAAACATGTAAAATATGGATATATCATCTCTCCCCCTCCAATTCTAAGAAAAAGCATCAAGGTCCAAGTAACCGGGGATTAGGTGGCAACCACCATCAATACTCGCGTATATGGAAGACCTTTTGATCCAAGTAACCGGGGATTAGGTGGCTACAACCATCAATACTCGCGTCTATGGAAGATCCATCAAAAACCTCCGCAAAAAGGAGAAGAAGTCGAATAAAAAAATACCTTGCTACCCTAAAAAAGGGATCAATCGACTTAAGGAGTGAGAAGAGAGAGAGGTGAAACAAGAGCCAAGACAAGTGTTTAAACACAAGAGGATGGGAAAGAGATCATGAACCCTTTGATCGATATCCCCTAGTTGAGACCACACCTTTAAAAACTAAAGGAGTCAAAGGAGGTGAGCCCGGATGGTCATATGGAGTGTGGGTTACTTTGGGATGACTGCTAAACTTAATGTAAGTACTTATGTCCCTCATCATAAAGCCAAAACCGTTTTTCATGTGGATTACAAAAACATAAGCTAACATGGATTTTCAAAATGCATTGAGAGTTCTCATGTTTTCAAACCTCTTTTCCTTTCTTAGTTTGCTTGAGGACAAGCAAAAGGCTAAGTCTGGGGGAGTTGATATATCCATATTTTACATGTTTTTGCTTTGGTTTTTCTTATGTTTTCTTACTTAATAATAATGATTTTGTATCCAAGAGGTAGTTTTCTTGTATATTGTGGTTTTGGGAAGCAAACAGGTCAAAATGGCAAAAAGAAGGCAAAATGGAGCAAAAGAACTTCAAACAATAATCCATGCAAGTTCCCAAGTCAAGAGCTTCAACAAAACTCAAGTTAGCCGATTTTCGCATTCGGACAGAATCGAAGCATCCGAAAGATGACCGCGGAAAAGGAGTTTTCCGACGTCCAAATCATGAGATCTTTATATGGAAAGATAGATAAATGAGTCATACGTCGCGGAAAAGTGGGAAATGGGCCATTTGGAGTAGGTATGCGGCCTAGGATCCTTTTCTCCCAAGAAATGTCCGTCTGGCGAGTAAGTGAAGCCCATGGAGCTTGGATAAGCGAAATGGACCGGGGTCACTGTAGGACAAGCCTGGACTTCATCACGACTCAAGCCCACACCATTTCACGCGATCAAAAGGTGGCGGACGCGCCTCACTCAAGACTTTCTGAGCAAGTTCAAGCGAGGAGAAGAAATGGAAAGTTTCCCTCTTCTCTTTTGCGCCTTAACTCAGTCGACCTAGCCTCCCCTCACCTATATATACTTGCTTTTAGCCTCTTGTATCGCCATCACAGGGAATCAATAAACCTTTCTTCATCTTTCAGACAATAAACCGGAGCCACTTAGGTGGTCTCCTAAGCTTTCTTTTCTTCTTTTGCATCCTGTATATACTCGCATGTTTTAGCTTAAGTCTAGGTCTAGAGGTTTCTCTCTATGGAGGAGTCACGGTTTGATCTCTATCACTCCGCCTCCTACCACTAGAACCATGAGATCCTCTCTACTCCTTTAGACTCATCGTTGAATTATGGATCCTTCCAAGAGGATATGACATAATTGCCTTCAATAATCGGTTGTTGAATAAAGGGAAAACCCTTGCATATTATTGATTTTGCTTGGCCAAATCTTAACAAATGTGTAGTGTGCAATTCGCATTCTCCTGTGGATCGACCCCTAAGTACTACAACAACATATTGTGCACTTGCAACTATGTTTTTCTTAGGGTTAATTTACTTGTATACATCTCACACCCACGCATGCATCACCTTGATAGAAGCCAATCTTAGCAAATCTGATCAAGCATATTAACGTTTCGCCTTTTGATTGCTTGCATGCATCATACAATAAGTCAGCATACAATTATTCGTGATCACTGCATTAAAACAAATTGCATGAGTGATCAATCTATACTATCAAATTAAATCAAAAGGTATAGAGTGAGAAAGGTCTATGCTTACTCAGTGTCTCTCATAACAAACTCTAGCTTTCGCTTCTCCTTTCCCCCAACAGGTACATTTTTTATATCTTGAACGTTGAGAACCTGATCCATGACATCTACGGGAGGGTGGAAAACACAAACAGTTGGTACACGGAAAATGAAGTTATTTTCCAGATTATATGGAATGGTCATTGAGTAGCTTACCAATGAGGAAGCAGTGGTTCAGACCACCTTCAATTATGGTATGAATAAGCACTAGTGATAAAAAAACTAGCTGTCTGATTTAACAGAACAACTGCTTACTACCGTGTTCATGTTATTGTCATTTTCCATTTACTGCTTGTAGGACGTATTGACCAGATGCTGGAGCAACTTGCAGGTTGTCAAGGACTTTCCATTCACACGACTTTCAAATCCTTCGCTATCCTACCAACGTCCTTCTTCTTGACTGCAGCATGCATTTTACCACCCTACAATTTGAAAAACATATAGTATAGATAAATTCCTACGAACCACTGATAATATTTAATACTTTTCTACTTTTACAAAACATAAACTTACATGTTCGTCAGCGAGGATAAACTCCATCGTCTCTCCAGACTGCCCAATGAATTGTCTCCAGCTGTCTAGGACTTTCACACGCACCCTCCACGTGGTCTTGAAGGGTTTAAGATCATCAAGCTTGGTAAACAATTGACCAATAGTCATTCTCGTAAACCTATTTATGAAGCTAATTGCTGTTTGTGATGTGCTGATGAATAAGAAGAACATCGGTTGGAGAAACCTATATTTATAGGTTTGATGTGCACGTAGTAGGGTTTCAAAAGGGTTTTAATGGAAAGATGAAGATACAGGATATTTAAGTTTGCTTAGATTGTGTAAAGATTTCCTTATATTATGCGTGGAAAATAAGTTTGTTTGTTCTGAATTTATTGGTATTGTTTATAATACGGGAATATAGCAATTCTCTTCCATTTTGAATTAGATTCGGGATTTTTTCAGGTGCAAATTATGGAATATCGGAGAAGATATCTCGTGGATCAGAGCTGGAGAAGTTATGATGCGCTTTTTTTTGGAAGGTTTCGAGATTTATTGCGAGCAAAACTCGGTGGATCAGGTATGCAGCTGATTTGAATCAGATTCTCTGTTTTAATGATTTTTTATAGGCGTTCGGTTTGTTGGTTTACACAACAATAGCCGGTTTATTTGCACCAGTTTGTTTTAAGTTGAATAAACAGATCCGCGTGTTGTTTCCTCTCAATTGGGTCGGGTAATTTTGTTAATTTCTTTGTTAATTCCGGGTTAAAACCTGTTTGGGTACAGGGATAGGCTCTTTGAAATCTTTATTTTGTGTCTCTACTTTAATAGTATTGATATATCGGAACTGGTCCATGAAGAATAAATATTTTAATATTTGTATATGGCGGAGAAAAAATCAGATTAGATAATAAATCAGATAAATTTTCTTCTTTTTTTTCAGACAATAAAAAGGAAGATACCAAATAAAAAAATAGAGACTGCTTTTACGACACGGTAAGAAAGTCAACCAGCGAAGCCCAATACAAGGAAAGAGATGATTTTTATATAGAAACAAAAGGAGAAGAAAGACCAAAAAAACAAAAAAAAATCAAGTCTACTTCTTCGTCGTCTTCCACTAATTTTCTGGTCTTATCGAAGACTTTTGAAGAAGTACATTGCAGACTGTCAATAACCCTTTCGTCACGGTATTACTCCCAAACCGTGTAGTGGTAGACTCCAAAATATCATTCCTTTATGGTTTTTGGAATTTGGGTTCTCCGATTTTGAGGTAATTCTCGAGTGGTTTCTCTCTGATTTCTCCTTTATATTTATAAAGACTTATTTTTTGGGGAAATGATTTATGAAACATTTCAAAGTAATTGATTGTTTGTAGGTTTCTGAAAACCTTGGAGCAGATTTTTAACGGAAGTAGTTAAATTAAAAACTTGAAAGTGTGTTGGATTCGTAAATCAGACATCTGTTCGTTCTCATGGCGAGGTTATGTTGCTTTGGTTCTTCAGACTACGATGTATGCAAACTCATATCTCATATCATCCTTTTGGTTTTCTCTTTGGTCTTTTTATTCAGTTTCTTCACTAATACGACTTATGATAGGATTGACTTGTTAAATTGATTCTTGTAAAGCTAATTCTATACTGAAATCGAATCAGTTTTATGGGTCAATGTGTAAGGCTTTGGAAAATTTGGTCCTAATATGTTAAACAATTTGTGTAACTGTTTATTTATGTGTTCTTCTCTGAGTCTCTTGTATACACTTTTCAAAATGATTTCTGTCTTTTATTTGGCTTTGTAGCTCATAGTTGGGAAGGCGTCAACAAGTTCTGGGAAAGGGAAAAACAGTGAAGGCGAGATTAAATTTGGTTACAGCTTAGTGAAAGGGAAAGCTAATCATCCAATGGAGGATTATTACGTTTCCAAATTCACGAAAATCGAGGGCAACGAGCTCGGTTTGTTTGCTATTTACGATGGTCATTTGGGCGAACGTGTTCCTGCTTATCTACAGAAGCATCTCTTCTCCAATATCCTTAAAGAGGTCTGCAAAAAACTTCCAACATTTTGAGGCTTCTTTTCACAGCATCTAGCTCGAGTTTGTTCTTGATATTTTTTATTGATAAAAAATGTGTGTGTGTGTGTGTGTGTGTGTGTTCAGGAGCACTTTTGGTATGATCCTCACAGAGCAATAGTTTGCTGCATATGAGAAAACAGACCAAACCATTCTGTCACATTCTGATCTAGGCCGTGGTGGCTCAACCGCTGTAACCGCTATTCTGGTCGACGGAAGGCGTTTGTGGGTTGCAAATGTAGGTGATTCGCGGGCGGTTCTGTCTCGAGAAGGTCAGGCGATACAGATGACTATAGATCACGAGCCGCACACTGAAAGATTAAGCATTGAGGATAAAGGAGGCTTTGTATCAAACATGCCAGGTTCGAAAACACATCAATTCGACATCCAACACATTAGATCCTTAAACATGTTTGTTAATTTTTCAGGAGATGTCCCTCGAGTTAACGGGCAACTAGCTGTTTCTCGTGCTTTCGGAGATAAAAGCCTCAAAACACATTTACGGTCAGATCCAGATGTTAAAGATTCATCGATAGATGATCACACCGATGTTCTTGTTCTTGCTAGTGATGGTCTGTGGAAGGTAAAGAAAAAATGGTGTTTTTCATTTGAATTTTTTGAAGTGATTTTCGCGGTTTTGTTTTATATGGTGTTGATGTGTTAATGTTATGTAGGTGATGGCTAACCAAGAGGCGATTGATATTGCGAGAAGAATCAAAGATCCATTGAAAGCAGCTAAAGAACTAACAGCTGAAGCGCTTAGAAGAGACAGCAAAGATGATATCTCTTGCATTGTCGTCAGATTAAGGTGATGAAAGATGTTTTGAAAACCACCAAGAAAAAAAGGATGAAAGTAGAAAAAATGGAAAAGAAAAAAAACCATATAAAATAAGTTTGATTTCGGATGTTTTGGTAATCTGATTGGTTTGACTTTGCGGTTTGTGTAAGTAAAAGTGAGAATCATATGATTTGGTGTATAAAAACAACTTATATTTCTGCTTTGATCTAAGAAGATTACTACAAGTGGGTGTGGAGATGTATATATAAACTTTATTTGTTGATAAATTTTAAGAAATACGTTTTTTGGGTTTAGGGTTTAGGGTTTAGGGTTTAGTACCAGTTCTTATCTTCTCTTGTCAATTTTTGGTTATAAACTTATAATAAAATAGACCTAAATTTCTAGAGATTTGACCTCCTAGTGTGGCAGTTACTAAGTTATATAGGATTGGGTAATGCAACTTTTTCTACCTATTGAACATGAAAAGTACCGAATCTGATTTATTAATTAGAGTTCAGAGTATGTAGCTTATTAGTTTGTAGTTAGGGTAAAGACTACAATGTTGCATGGGTATATAATAGTTCTTTAAATAAAAAAAAGAAATAAAAAAAATTACAAAATTTAACAATAAAATATTACAAGGAACCATTATATAAGGAAATAAATAATAATTGAAAAACTAAAATTGTACTAAAAATAAATGAGACAAGAAAACACAAATTGTTAATCAAAGGTGTGAAATAATAATTCAAATGTTTACCTTTATTACCTTTGGTCGGTCATACTTTGATGAGGACAAAGCTTCACCATTCGATTCAGTTTCTTCACACCATGGCTTTTCTTCATGGTAAAGCTCAATGAACTGGTCTTCATGATTGAGTTTGTAACATCCGTAAACCAAGTTGTCGCTTTGAAAAGCAGTGTCAATCGACACCAGGAGAGGTGTCGCTAGACACCAATGGTTCAATTCGATTTCGGTTCGATTTGAGTTGTCCGGTTTGCGTCTGGTTTTGGAGAGAAAACCTAGGTCGCGTTATTTAAGTGTTCCAGCAGCATTGGTGGCTCGTTTTTCGAGAAAAACAGAGGAGAAAAAGAGCTGAGAGTTTGTGGGAGATTTCTGGAGCTTTGTGGTTGATCTGAGGCTGTTCTGTGCTGTTCTTCATCTCTTCCTTCTTCTCTAACCTTTGCAAGATGAGTGCATGACCGTAGGCTAGCAAATAAGAAGATTTGTGGAATTGGATTGTGTTTTTGGTGAAGTTTATTTGGTTTTCGTGTTGTTTATGTGATAATCGTGCCTTGAATCGTGTTGAATGATGTTTGAGATTGTTTTTCGTGTTGTTGTGCTGAGAAATTGATTTGGGCGTCGATCTTCTGGATCGGTGTCGAACGACACCAATCGAGCGAGTGTCGAACCACACAAATCGCGTGTCGGTCGACACTGGCCGGTTTAATCCGGTTATATGACGATTTAATTTAATTAAATGGAATTAAGTGGTTTAATTCGTAATTAATTATAATTGGTGAATTTAATTAATTATGCAGTTTGAAAATAATTTTGGAAATTATTCTAAGGGTCAAAAATTATTATTTAATTGTGGTAGTTATTTAATAATTAAAGTGGAGTGTTTAATAATTGTGGTAATTGTTCTTAATATTTAAAAAGTATTAAAATTGCGTAATTGGTTTGTAGGCGGGGTGATTGCCTGACTAAGTATTTCTTAAATACTTATGCTTCTCTTTTTCCCTAATGTGATGCAGGTAAAAAGAAAGTGTGATCCCCAAATCGGGCCGAGGAGAGGATGATAGGATTTGGTGTTTATTTATTGGAGTTGCTTACTTATTGCAAACCTGGTGTTTAGGTTGCTAGTATTTTATATTATTAATGGAATTGAATTTAGTTGTTTGATTTAATTGTTTAATGATCATTATTGGAGTTTGTCTTAATTGAGTTTTCCGCACTTGATTATTATTTTTTTTTTAAAAAGGCTTGGTTGTTTCATTTTGGTATCAGAGCGTATACAATTTTAGGACTGTTAGTATTTGGTGAACTGGACTATGTTTTTACTTGATTAATTGTGTTTAGTCAGTTAGTAGTCTAGTATCATCCTCTCGGCCTTCAGTGATTCCGCGGTAAGTTGTGTGTTTGTGTTTTGTGTTTGTGTTTGTCTAGCTTGCGTCGGTGACCCAGTCGATGGCGGGTGAGGCCAGTTTGGACGCTAGTGGAGGCGCGGGAGTTGGGGCTGCCCCGGGTGCGGGTGTGGGTGCTGCTCCGGCTCATGGTCTTGGTGACCAGGTTTTGGGGCTACTGACGCAGCTTTTGGCACGTCTTTCACAGGCGATTCCAGAGCAGGCTCCGGGTGTTCCTCCTGTGGTTGGGGCACATCAGGGTGCTTTTGTTGGGCAGCATGGTGCTGCGGTTGTTGGGCATCCGCCTTATCTGGAGATGATGAGGGAGATGCAGAGGATCGGGACACCATTCTTTGAGGGTAGAGGTGGGCCCGAAGAGGCCGATGAGTGGCGGCAGAGACTGGAATGGAACTTTCGTGGCCAGGTGCCCAGAGGGGTACCAGGTGGAGTTGGTTGTGCATTACCTTGGTGGGGATGCACATTTGTGGTGGCGGTATGTCGTGTTGAGGAGGGCAGTGTGGACTTGGGGTGACTTCCTAGCGGAGTTTGACGCCAAGTACTCTCCTCAAGAGGCTCGAGATAGACTTCATTTGAGGTTTTTGACTCTATCTCAGGGAGAGAGATCAGTGCGTGAGTATGACACAGAGTTCGGCAGGCTTGTGGTCTATACCGTGTTTGGGTTGGGAGGCGAGCGGGCCATGTTGCAGAGGTTCTTACAGGGACTTCGGTCAAGCATCATGACTCAGAGCAGAGGCCGTGCGTATACCTCGAGAGCAGAGTTGGTGGAGCTAGTGGCTTCCATCGACGAGGACCTTCGTGAGCAGGTTGGCACAGTAGCAGTTCCAGCTGTGGTTGTTCCTACTATCCAGCTGAGGGGCCAACAGCAGCAGCAGCAGCGCAGGAGTTTCGGTTCTGGTTCTGGCAAGGGCGGCAAGCCTGCACAGGGCCAGAAGAGGAGGTTTGAGGAGGTTGCTGGAGGCAGCCAGAGTGTTCGTGGTGGTTGCTTCGGTTACGGGAGCTTGGAGCACCGGGTGGCTAGTTGTCCCAAGAGTGGTGCGTCTCGGGATACCAGAGTGTGCTTCTACTGTAGAGAGCCGAGACATCTCAGGCCGATGTGTCCCAATTTGCAGCAGATGTCAGTGGCGTCGGTTCAGCCGGTATCGCAGATCGCAGCGGTGCAGCCGTTGGATCAGATGAGAGTAGCGCCGCAGGTGTACTCTTCGGCAGAGGTGGGCCAGACGAGTCAGTCAGGCCAGATCACAGGTAAAATTCTGATTCAGACTTCGTAAATTCTTAGTGTAGAATTGTGGTTGTGGTTGTTTGTTCTTTTCTTTTACTGTGATAGAGTTTAGGGTTCTCAACACTTGTGGAATTGTGTAGGGACCTTGTTAGTGGGCGGTGTTGAGTCTCACGTGTTGTTTGACTCGAGAGCATCGAATTTCTTCATTACTTGGAAGTGTGCCGAGAGTTGAGGTATCCAGAGTAGTGCTGGTGAGCGTGCGGGTTTGGTCAAGGTGGCCGATGGAGGTTTCCTGACTACTTCGGGCTGTGCTAGAGCAGTCGATGTGCAGATTGCGGGGCAGTCTATGCCAGCAGACTTGGTCATCAGTCCGGTGGAGCAGTATGACGTGATTTTGGGGATAGACTGGTTGTCGTGTTACATAGTTCATCTGGACTGCTATAGAGGCAGAGTTGTGTTTGAGCGGGATGCAGGGAGGTTGGTTTATCAGGAAATGAGACCGACTTCAGGGAGTCTTGTAATCTCGGCTATTCAGGCTGAGCAGATGATAGAGCGAGGTTGCGAGGGGTACTTGGCGACGATAGTGATGTCGGAGTCCAGTGGTGAGGTGGCTCTAGAGGATATTGATGTTGTCCATGAGTTTGAGGATGTCTTTCGATCGCTGAAGGGATTGCCACCATCTCGGTCAGATCCTTTCACGATTGAGTTGGAGCCCGGGACGGCTCCGATATCGAAGACACCTTACAGGATGGCGCCAGCGGAGTTGGCAGAGCTGAAGAAGCAGCTAGAGGACCTTTTGAGCAAAGGGTTCATTCAGCCGAGTGTTTCACCGTGGGGAGCACCAGTGTTGTTTGTGAAGAAGAAGGATGGCAGTTTCCGGTTGTGCATCGATTACGGGGGACTCAACCGAGTCACTGTGAAGAACAGGTATCCACTCCCGAGGATTGATGAGTTGTTGGATCAGTTGAGGGGTGATACTTGGTTCTCCAAGATTGACTTGGCATTGGGGTATCATCAGATTCCGATAGATGAGGCAGATGTTCGCAAGACGGCGTTCAGGACGAGGTATGGGCACTTTGAGTTTGTAGTCATGCTGTTCGGGTTGACTAATGGGCCGGCAGCGTTCATGAGATTGATGAACGACGTGTTCATGAAGTTTTTGGATGTGTTCGTCATCATCTTCATTGATGGTATTTTGGTGTATTCGAGGAGTCCAGAGGAGCATGCGAATCATTTGAGGCTTGTTTTGGAGAAGCTTCGGGAGCAGAAGCTGTATGCTAAGTTGAGCAAGTGCAGCTTTTGGCAGAGAGAGATGGGATTTCTTGGCCACATTGTTTCTGCAGAGGGAGTTTCTGTCGATCCGGCTAAGATTGAGGCTATCAGAGATTGGCCTAGACCGAGTAGTGCTACCGAGATCAGGAGCTTTCTGGGTTTAGCAGGCTACTACAGGAGGTTCGTCAGGGGCTTTGCGAGTATGTCTCAGCCGATGACGAGGTTGACTGGTAAGGATGTGCCGTTCGTGTGGTCGCCGGAGTGCGAGGAGAGCTTTGGGAAGCTCAAGGAGATGTTGACTAGTACATCAGTGTTGGCATTACTCGATCCGGGGAAGCCTTATGTGGTGTATACAGATGCTTCAGGTGTTGGTTTGGGTTGTGTCTTGATGCAGGAGGGCAGAGTGATTGACTATGCTTTGAGGAGTTGCAGCGAAGTGAGCACAACCGCCCTACACAAGATCTTGAGTTGGGAGCCATGGTCTTCGCACTCAAGATTTGGAGGTCTTATCTTTATGGTGGTGCAATGCACATCTTTAGAGATCACAAGAGTTTGCAGCACATCTTTACTCAGCCTTTGCTGAATGCGAGGCAGACGCGTTGGGTGGAGTTTCTGGCAGATTATGATATAGATATTGTCTATCATCCAGGCAAGGCCAACTTGGTGGCAGATGCGTTGAGTCGACGAAGAGTTGATTCAGCTAGATAGGAGCAGGATGTGGAGGCTTTGGTCAGCGAGATTAGTACATTGCGTCTTTGTGCTCTTTCTGAGGAGCCTTTGGGTTTGGAAGCAGCTGATCAGGCAGACTTACTCAGTAGGATCAGAGTGGCTCAGCAGGATGATCAGGGTTTGATTGATGCATCGCGGGCATCTGGTTCTGAGTATCAGGGCTCGAAGAACGGGACGATTTTGGTTCGTGGGCGGGTCTGCGTGTCCACGGTTGAGGAGTTGAGACGGGAGGTCTTGAGAGAGGCTCATGCGAGCAATTTTTCGATTCATCCGGGTGCGACCAAGATGTACCGTGACCTCAAACAGTATTATCACTAGGTCGGGATGAAGAGGGATTTGCAGATTGGGTTGCAAGTTGCAACACATGTTCGTTGGTCAAGGCAGAGCATCAGGTTCCAGGTGGACTTTTGCAGAGCTTACCCATTCCAGAGTGGAAGTGGGTTATGATCACGATGGATTTTGTGGTGGGATTACCTATCTCACAGACGTTTGATGCGATTTGGGTCATTGTGGATCGTTTGACCAAGTCCGCGCATTTCTTGGCCATCAAGAAGACAGATGGAGCTGTTGTTTTAGCTAGGAAGTTTGTGCGAGAGATTGTGAGGCTGCATGGTGTGTCAGCCAGTATTGTGTTGGATAAGGATCCGAGATTTGCCTCAGAGTTCTGGAGGGCATTTCAGAAAGAGATTGGCACTAAGGTGCATATGAGTACAGCTTATCATCCACATACATATGGGTAGTCAGAGAGGACTATTCAGACTTTGGAGGATGTGCTGAGGAAGTGTGTGTTGGATTGGGGTGGCCATTGGGCTGATCATCTGTGTTTGGCAGAGTTTGCCTACAATAACAGTTTTTAGTCTAGTATTCGCATGGCTCCTTATGAGGCTCTATATGGGAGGCCATGTAGGACACCCTTATGCTGGACCCAAGTGGGGGAGCGCAGCATATATGGAGCTACCTTTGTTCAGGAAACGACAGAGAAGATCCGTGTTTTCAGGCTGAACATGAAGGAGGCTCAGGATAGGCAGAGGAGTTACGCTGATAGGCGGAGACGTGAGCTTGAGTTTCAGGTGGGAGATAGAGTGTATCTCAAGATGGCTATGTTGAGCGGCCCTAACAGGTCCATAGCAGAGAACAAGCTCAGTCCGCGGTTTATGGGTCCGTTCCCGGTGGTGGAGCGAGTTGGACCAGTGGCTTATCGGTTGGAATTGCCACCGATTATTTCATGTTTCGATGTTGCGGAGGTGTCTGCATCCTTCAGAGGAGATTCTGGAGGATCTTCAGCCAGATATGACAGTTTCGGCGGTTCCTGTGAGGATTATCGAGAGGGGAGTCAAGGTTCTGCGGAACAAGAGGGTGCCATTGTTGAGAGTCTTGTGGGACTGTAGTGGCACAGAGGAGGAGACTTGGGAGCCAGAGGCAACGATGAAGCTGAAGTTCAGGAAGTGGTTCGACAAGCAGGTCGTCGAGTGAGCTTCTTCGTCTTTGTGGTTCTAGTTGTGATAGCGTGGTGCTATGTTTTTGTTGTTGTCGTTTATGGACTTATGTATTTTCGTTTGGCGTTGTAACGATAAACATTTTTGGGTTATATGAGATGGTGTTTGCCTCATATTTGTTTTATGGGTTGGATGTTACAAGTGTGTTGACCAGTGGGTCGTGAGACAAATCTATTCAGTTATGTTATAAACGTTTCAGAATTTTTACTCTAGGAGCCGTGGTGTCCCCGAATAACTCTTTGCCAAGAGATAGTGTTCTCTTATAGAGATAGTGTTCTCTGATAGACTTGTACGAGAGGGTCGCTACCTCAAGTATAAGTGATATGGTATGTTTACTTACTAGTGACTAGTGTGTCGCGTAGTAAGTAACGAGGGGATAGTGTTCCTCTTGGGGAGATAGTGTTCTCCTACATGTCCTGTGGAGATAGTGTTCTCCGGTAGAGTTGAGTTAAGAGTAAAGATGTCTGGGAAACGTGTGTATGACATAAGATTAGATGTGAGTCTCGGGGATCAGGTGAGGATCTCAAGTGTTTGGCCATGTGGGCCGGATTTTCCGTCTGTGGTAGACGTGTTGTGTTGGGATTCGAGGTCGAATCCAGTTTAGTGGGGGGAGAATTGTAACATCCGTAAACCAAGTTGTCGCTTTTGAAAAGCAGTGTCGATCGACACCAGGAGAGGTGTCGCTCGACACCAATGGTTCAATTCGATTTCGGTTCGATCTGAGTTGTCCGCTTTGCGTCTGGTTTTGGGGAGAAAACCTAGGTCGCGTTATTTAAGTGTTCCAGCGGCATTGGTGGCTCGTTTTTCGAGAAAAGCAGAAGAGAAAAAGAGCTGAGAGTTTGTGGGAGATTTCTGGAACTTTGTGGTTGATATGAGGTTGTTTTGTGCTGTTCTTCATCTCTTCCTTCTTCTCTAACCTTTGCAAGATGAGTGTATGACCGTAGGCTCGCAAATAAGAAGATTTGTGGAATTGGATTGTGTTTTTGGTGAAGTTTATGTGGTTTTCGTGTTGTTTATGTGATAATTGTGCCTTGATTCGTGTTGAATGATGTTTGAGATTGTTTTTCGTATTGTTGTGCTGAGAAATTGATTTGGGAGTCGATCTCCTGGATCGGTGTCGAACAACACCAAACTGGTGTCGGTCGACACCAATCGAGCGAGTGTCGAACGACACAAATCGCCTGTCGGTCGACACTGGCCGGTTTAATCCGGTTATCTGACGATTTAATTTAATTAAATTGAATTAAGTTGTTTAATTCATAATTAATTATAATTGGTGAATTTAATTAATTAAGTAGTTTGAAAATAATTGTGGAAATTATTCTAAGGGTTAAAAAATATTATTTAATTGTGGTAATTATTTAATAATTAAAGTGGAGTTTTTAATAATTGTGGTAATTGTTCTTAATATTTAAAATGTATTAAAATTGCGTAATTGGCCTGTAGGCGGGGTGATTGCCTCACTAAGTATCTCTTAAATACTTATGCATCTCTTTTTCCCTAATGTGATGCAGGTAAAAAGAAAGTGTGATCGCGGAATAGGGCCAAGGAGAGGATGATAGGATTTGGTGTTTATTTATTGGAGTTGCTTACTTATTGCAAACATGGTGTTTAAGTTGCTAGTATTTTTATATTATTTATGGAATTGAATTTAGTTGTTTGATTTAATTGTTTAATGATCATTATTGGAGTTTGTCTTAATTGAGTTTTATGCACTTGATTAATTTAAAAAAAAAAAAAAAGGCTTGGTTGTTTCATAGTTCTTCATGTTCTGCTTGAATTTCATGAGCTTCTTTCTCTTGAGTGAATTGAGAATCAGTTTCATAACACCATAAATCACCTCCCTGGTAAGATTCTTCTTTGTCACTTGTGCAATCTTGGTAGTCTGGTGGTTCAGGTTCTTCTTCATCATCTTCAAGCTTATCAAAGATTTCATAACTGATTTCAGAATCAGCTTGTCCATAACAAAACTGGTTGTCATAGTCTCCTCCTCCTTCCCATAGCCTTCATGTTCTTCACCCCCTCAACCTCGGAAGTGTTGAACTCACTTCTCTCATCTTCTTCATACTCCATAGCCTTTAACTTTGATGTACCTTGCAAAAGAGTCAAAATAGATTGATAAGAATTGTAACTTGGAAAAGCTTGACAAGAGAAGAGACAAAATTAAAAGCAAATAATAAAATACTTGGAATGAAACAAATTTTTTTATTATTTTAGCAAATTTCTGGTTTAAATTCAAACAAATGGAAATACATAAAACAAAAAACGAAATTTTATATTCTTGTATGTTTTTAGGACGAAATTTATTCAGAAACTAACATAAATGATTTTTGTGGGGGTTTTTTTTGTTTTAGTTTATAAAAGCATAACAAAGCAAGAAAGACAATTAAGTGAATTTTCAGATTTTCTTTGAAATATGTAAAAATAAATTGCAAACAATTTTTTTTTTTTTTATGAAACGAAATAATCAGAAAGGAAATAAATCAAAACAATTTTTTTATGGGTTTTAGATTTTATAAAACGAATTAAAAAATAATTAAATCAATTTTTTATGGTTAAAATAGAACAAAAACAGAAAATATAAATGATAAGAGATTAGATGAACACAACCTGGGTTTGATAGGAGCTTTTAGCTATGATACCAAAATGATAAAAGATTGGAAATCACGCCACAATCTTATGAACAATTGGCGATCAAAGTGATCAGCAAGCTTGGCGGAAGATGGAAAGGAGGGTAGAGATGGTGGTGAAGATTGTGATTGACTCACTCAATCGATGGAGGGGAGATTGACTCACTCAATCAATGGACGAAATAAGAAGGTTTGAATCACTCAAACAATCCTAAATTTGCAGACTTCAATAGCACCAACTGAATCACTCACTAAGAACTAAAGAACAAACAAACTACTCAAACTTTGACAAGAAGAACAATTTCTATTAATTTCAATCATCAAGGGTGTTGGACCCGGACTCCACACCTGGAATCCAGCCCATAAAGGCCCATTACTCCGATCCAGAATTAAAGGCTAAAGCCCATTTAAGCTCGGAAGAAAGACCTCGAGCCCATCAAGTATCTCCATCGAAGCCCAGCTAAATGCCATACGAGCTATTCCGGCTTACTTAAGTCGACCTCCCGCTCGACTGAGTACCACGTAACGAAGTGGAACGATTTCTGGACCATTTTTCAGGGCTATAAAAGGAGCAAGAAGGATCGGGACCGATTTCTGGACCATTTTTCACCTGATTTGTACTTAGAAAATTACTTATTTCTTTAAGATTCAGCTTGTAAATTTCTTCTGAAATTAGTTATTTATCTCTTCATAAATTTCTTGTAACCTTTTTTCATTTGATTAAAACAAATCCCTTTCGTTAAATCCTTGTTTACGATTCATCAGACTTACGAGAAAATCTAGCCCTAAATTTCCTAAGTTTCTTCCTTACAAAACAAATAAATTTCGAGTGTGGTTTTTAGCACCCACATTTTTGTGCCGGCTGTGGGGGAATAAATAGATTTTCTTATACAAAGGGTCGAACCTTAGCCAAGGTAAGAGCGAAATGAATTCAGTCCGATCACAATCCTAGGGATCTAACTCCCAAACCTCGATCCTATTGGATCCGATAACCTCAAACGCCAGTAGCAGCCAAACTACTGGTGCAACGAGAGATCAGATCGCATCGAATGTCAGTAGCGGCCAAACTACTGGCACATCGAATGTCCTGATCACCCCAGTTACCGCCTCCACCGGAGTGAATCTCAACACTCCACCTCGCCTGGAACTGGTGGTGATTAACCTCTCCACCCCAGTAACAACCCCGAACCCGATTCAACCGAATCCGGGTTCACACACAATTGAGAGACCTCTCTCTCGAGTTTGGGTCAGATCGAAAGATCCCCCAACAACTGTGACTCCACATGGTCGAGCTACTCCAGTTCGACCTGCATATGCGTCGCCAGCTCCACCACGAGCCAGCCCATATGATGTGGCACAAATAAAACAACTACTCACTAACCTGGTAAACGGTCAACGCGACCACGAAACCAGGCTGGAGAGATACGAGAGACGCCTCGCTGAATCGTGAAATCTATCTAGCCCGCCTCCGTGGACTCAGCTCTATTTGTCAATGATTTACGCATCTGGCGTACCTCAGGCGCAATTCGTGATGCCTACACGTACGGCTGATGTGTGGTCAGGTTTTACCCACTTTTAAAATCTTACAAGTGCACATATCGTAGAAGTACGGGTTATCGAACACAAGGACTGGCTAGAATGAATACACTTTGAAACTATGGATTTCAGATCAAGCTAGAACAAAGTATGAGATGTTTGGTTGTTGAACTAATAACTAAATATGAAAACTAGAGATTGTGAGGTTGTAGAGCAATAAGGGAAGAGCGTTAGGTCTTTAGGGGCTAATTCGCAGAGAAGAAAGCAATGATCAAGTTCGATGATAGATATGAATCATTTTAGGTATGATTGGGTGATAGATCCGTCTAGAACACAAAACACGAAATTAAGTCTTTCCATTGTCGTGGCTCCGACTACTATGATAACTTATCTAATCGCTAAACTTTTGGAATGTCCTTAGATAGTTATTCAAGCATTAAATCGAGAAAGTTCAGATACAGTTCACTAGGCTTTCGTACTCCAAGAAACCTAACTTGTCAAATAATAGGTCCGGCGAATGATACAACACTTTCGTGGCTCAAATCAACCTATGATCGGATTGCTAGACGCGCGGTAAAGCAATCAGCATTAGTAAGTGAGCAAAACGAGACAAAGACTCTAAATGTATCCCTAACAGTTCATCGAAATCATAGATCAAGCATACAACTAATTGAATTAGTAACCCTAGCAACCTAACAATTGAATTACTCAGACTTGATCAAATTAACAACACAAAGGTATGGAGAAAACATAGTATAAGATAAAAGGTTTAGAAATCTTCTCCAAATTGTAGTGAGGAGGAGAGATCCTCTCCTTGAAATCTCTAGGAACAAAAGTAGATCTGTAAAACTGTGATACAATATGCGGCTCTCTTTTCTAGAGAGGCTAAAAAGGTGTATTTATAGTCCTAGGTCTTCACGGGGTCGAGATTAGGTAAACGGGCTGAGAAAATCGCGGAATTAGGAAAGATGGGCCTTTGTCGGCCGAGTCGGGTCGATCGGGATGATGGTCGGTCGAGCGGGACGGTCGAACGGTCGGTCGGGACGTTAGTTCGGTCGTACAGGACGGTCGAACGCGTACCGAGTGGTGAAGAAAATTTAGGTCGGACGAGGGCCTTAAAGCTCCTGTTCGACCGGTCGCGGTCGAGCGGATGATCGATGATGTGAAGGAAGGTCGGGTCGGACGAGGGCCTTAAAGCTCCTGTCCGACCGGTCGCGGTCGAGCGGCTTTGTTGTCGTCCGGATGATGAGGATCGGTCCGACCGCGGTCGTTAAGTTCCCGGGTTGGACGGCACGGTCGGACAGCACGGTCGAACGGGACGTGGTCGACCGGTGTGTCCGGTTTTGGCTCGTCTAACACTCTTCTCTAGAACGATCATATCTTCCATTCTACATGGCCTAATTGCATGATTCCAAATGCGTTGGAAAGCTAACTCACGTAGGCATCGCGGCAAACTGGCTTTGGTGAAATACATTGAGTAGAATGTTTTTAAGGCTCGTTCAAAGTTGATGCTGTGTTGCGGAGCGGTATAAAATCCAAATCCTGTGGTTTTGCTCCAAAATGCATCTTTCGACCTGTTTGTACTCTTAGTACTATAAATCCACAAAAACTACATTTTTAGATCCTAAAGCCTTTGAAAACCTTATAAAAAGCATAGTAAAACCATATGAAAAGCGTATAAAATAGAGGTGTATCAACTCCCCCATACTTAGACCTTTGCTTGTCCCCAAGCAAATAGAATCCAAATTAGAGAAAGAGGTTTGAAAACATGAAAACTCCCTCATCCTTTTGAGAAACTTGTGGTGGCCTCCTTTCCTGTATTCCACTAAAAGCATAACCAATGTTAGACTAGCTTCACATAATGCTCGGCAAGCTTAGCGAACCAAACCAAACTCGACTAGTCTCATCCAGCACTCCAAACTTTCTATTGTTAACTCCTTGATAAATTTAAAACGTGCGGTCTTTATCAAGGGAATATCGATCATTAAGTACTTGTTCTTACCCATTTGAGTCTCTCCAGGATAGTCTTTTTGAAGCTTTTGAGTTCTTTTCCTCTCTCTTCTTCTCTTCTTTTGAAGGATCGATATTTCTCTACTTTTCTAGGGTATCATTTTATTTTTTCTATCGATCCTTCTTCCTTTTGAATAGGGTTAACACATGATAAGTCTTTTGCTTGTTCCGTGTTTTTGGTAGGTCTCCATAAGACAAGAAGGTGCAAACGTATGCATTCCTCTTGCTTACACGTTTTCCTTTTGCTTAAAAGCTTCTTCTCTTTTTTTTCTTTTTGTTTTATTCCAAGAGGAGAGAGAGGAGAACTGTACTTTGTATTGGACATACCCCTTTGAGATCAAGTGAGGAACGACTCACATGTATGCCAAGTCCCTTGACAAGAAAAACTAGATTGATTAGGGTGGAGTGATAATCTGAAAATAGATTCATATTCTCTACTGCAAGTGTACAATGATGAAGAATGTAATATATAAGATTCGAATTCCAGAGGACCAGTGTTACGCTATGAAAGTAAGAGATTTGGAAAAGAGCTAAGACAAAAGGGATTTGTTTGTGAAATCGGTAACAAATAACGAAAGTAACGACGATGTAAAATCAATGAAAACAAGCATTAGATCAAGGCAATTCGCAGGAGATTCAAGGATAGCAACCAAATAACTCTTCAGGGCACAAATTTAATGCAGGTCTCGAACTCAAACATAAGAGTAAGTTAATCCACTGTCGTGATCTTAACAACTTTGTCTATCAACCTAGATGCCTAAACTGTCGTTTGAATCTAGCAATTGAAGACAAGCAATATGGACGGGTTCGATATGTTCACAAAACGCCTTAACATCAACTTTCGCAGGCTAAGGACGTTTTCCTCACCGATGTTCGTTCTAGCAACCTATATCACTTGTGATGAATAGATAAACCTAAGATCAGAGATTAAGTGATCGATTCAATCTAAGCATTAAACTCAACAATGGCGAAGACAATATGATGAAGCCCTATTTGTATTTAGTTTGGCTAACACATGAATTCCTTTGAAAAACCTAGATCCAGTTAAAGGACTACTCAGACATGGCGAAATAAGTGATAACAATGGATGAGATGAATCTTCTCCAATACTGTCACAAAGGTTCAGAAATCTTCTCCCTCAAAAACAATGAAAAACGGCGTATCTCACCAAGTGTCGAAATCAAAATCAAAAACCTAAAAGAAAGCGTGCCCTCACAATGGCTGAAAAACAGGTATAAGTAGCTTCGAAGTCGAGTACGGTTTAATCCGGTTTGAAAGCGAATCGATCGACCCGAGCGCTCGGTCCAACGGGTCGGGTAGGCGCTCGGGTTGATGGGTCGAGTGGTCGGTCGAGCGGTCGGACCGTGGGGGGGGGGTGATCGAGCGGTCCGACCGAGCGGTCTGACCGTGGGGTGTGATCGAGCGGTCCGACCGAGCGTGTGGTGATCGAGCGGTTGATGGAGCGGTTTTGGGCCGAGTGGGTGATCGAGCGTGTGGTGACCGAGCGGGTGATCGAGCGGTTTTGGGCCGAGTGATGTGATCTAGTGATTTCCACTCGGACTCGATCGGGCTTGGAATGACGGCCTTTTTACTCTTTTTCGCCTTCTTTCACCTATTGCTGCTCCATATAACCAAAACTCTCCTTGGAACGTCTTTCTACCTGTAAAGACTCGATAAAAGCTAGAAAGACTCGGAAAACTCGTGAAAACAACGGTTAGAAAGCGTAAAAAATGCAAGACATCAACTCCCCCGGACTTAGTCTTTTGCTTGCCCTCAAGCAAACATAAATTCCAAGATAAAGGGAAGAGGTTTGAAAACGCAGGAACTCACAAATCATCAGCAACCATACCCCGAAGGAAAATCATTAGACCTCAATAAACAGAGCTTGCTCAGCGCATAATCACTATAGTCTCCTCAAGCTCTCGCAATCCTGATCCCTTCATGAACCTCCATCCTGCAGAACTCTAGCTACACATTGGTTAAGTCTCTACATTCATTAAGATTGAGCGTGGACCTCTCATCAAGAACATTACACAGGGTAGACGGTGTTGGGTATCGAAAGGTCTATTTATTGGTGAGGTTAAAGTGTTTAGGGGTTACCAGATACGCCGGATGATGCATGATATCGCGCAAAACAGCAAGAGAGAGGGGTCCTGTTGATAGCCACAATTCTCAACCACTTCACTTCTCAACTCCTTGTAATTTGGGTTTCACCCTAACTGTTATAACTCTCAATTCGCCTTTATCTACGGTGTTCCTTGGATATTTCCGCACTGAGGTTCTCATTTTATTGAATCACTAGTTCCTTTCCTCATATTTTTTTTTTTTTTTTTTTTTTTCAAAGGGGAACTAGTGTCAATGAGCTCGAAATTATTACCGTGTATTCACGCTTCTCTAAGGAGTGACCATCTTTTCGGCCCAGACTCCATATTCCACCATATCGTCCCATTCTCAGTGTTAACGATGAACACTCGTATTGAAGGCGGTAGGGAAACAGTGTCGAACCCCTTCTCTCCGACGTTTTTGCACATATCTGCATATAGGACAAAGAGAAACAGAGTGCACGAGGTCTAAAAGGAGATAAGTTTATGGTGGGGTACCAACGAAAAATGGGTCGGCCACTCAGGATCAACAGAGAATGGTAAAGTGAATAAGGAGTCCTGAATGTATGATCCGTGTCCCTGATATAACATTCCTAATGAGAAGAATTTAAAAATCAGATTAAAGGTCCAATATCGTTAGAGTCAACCAAATGCTTCACCAAAATTTATGCAAAACAAAAATTCCTGGGGGAAGTCTGACCAAGAGGGTGTTCCAGTTTTTTGCACCTAACAAACCCTGCAAAATTGGTCACTAGATCGAAAGAATTCAAGAGCATAAGAGGTTGTAGATCATCATCAGATTCGTTCATTGTTCCCTACAAGTTTTGACTCAATAAAACGTTGACTCAAAGAAAACATCAAAATGACTCAAGATGAAAAATAAAACAAAAGAAAGAAAATGTCGTTAGTAAACACAAAGACTCTCCCCCGGACTTACTTCACACCGTCCCCGGCGTAAAAGTAGATCAAAGAGAGAGTTAAAAAGACTCAATAGAAATCAAAGGTAAAGATGATATAATACAATGAAAAATATAGTGTGACTGGACCTTCAGCGGTGGCCACGAAGAAGAGCATCGATCTCTGTGTCCATGCTTGCCTGAGTGTATGGAGGAATGGAGGACGAGCCTGCTCTTGCGGTGGTGTGAGGTGTGCTATGGTCGGCCGGGGCGCTTGGATGTGGCGTCGAAGGAACCGCTGGCGCGGCCGGTCTGGAAACAGATGTACAGCGCCTTAATGGCTGGTCAAGATCAGAACGAGCCTCCCTGGTGCGTCTCTTCCTCTGTCGTGGTTCGTAGGAAGAGTGACGTGGCTGGTCTGGAGGAGGCTGGGGACCACCGGTGGTGTCTTGCTCGAGCTCGTACTCTGAGACTTCGGGTTGAGGTGCTATGACGAGCGCTGCACGTCCCCGTACTCTGGCTGAAGAGGTGCAACTTAACATGTTCTGCAGGGCCTTCACTTGATCAGCTAACTTCTTGATCTTCTTTCTGAATTTGCTGGCGAGCTTGTTGGAGAGCTTGTCTTGGCCTTTGTTCCACCGTTGGAGCACGTTGATATGCTCGTGAGCGGCTCTGAGAGCAGCGCTTTGTGTCTTCGGGGCAGTGAACTCCTCGAAATGGAAGTGGTCAAAATCGTACATTGTCTCTGCAGCTTCTTCTGGCGGCTGTACTCCACGGTTCTGGTTTGTCAACGGGGTCAAGGGTCCTCGATCGGTCGTCTGAGTATGGGCGGTCGAGCTTGTCAGGAGTACAGATAGAGGCGGGTTGAAATCAGCATTTGTTCCTTCTCTGGGCGATGTATAGCCAGGGTTTGGTAGAAGCATTCTGGCATTCCCGAATTGTAGGTGGTTGAACTGATAGATAAGGTCACCGCCCTCTGGTGTCCTCTGCAGAAAATGACAGTTTTTCAAGTAAGCGATGTCTATCTCTTCCGGTGGTGCGACGTTCTCTTTCATGTCTGGAGCGAATCTCACGGCGAATAAAAGAGGTGTGATAAGTCCACCCATCTTCAACTCACATTGCTCTCTACTGTTTTCGTTCAAGATTGCCCAGCTCTGATAGGAGCGAAGTTGGTCTATCATTGTGCGCGTGATTCCCCCATTCGTAGAGCTCCCTTTCAGCTGTAACCCGTTGTTCAACCTTGGCAGAATACCTGTAAGAGCCATATCAATCATGTTCAACTCGTTTAGGTTGAGGTTTCCGGTGGACTGCCTAGCGAATAGGACATTAGCGAGGCACTTGTGGAGGTAGCGGATCGGCGGGCTTCTAATCTGTGTAGCTTTAGAGTCGGATGACTTGAATTCGCCTGAGGCGATGGTGCTCCATAATGCTCTCACCTCATTTTTGTCAACAGCAAGCCCGTGGCGGTTGCTAGGAGGCAGGTAATGTGCCCTATCGATTTCGCGGAAAGAGAGGTTGTGTCTTCTTCCATTCGCCCAGAAGCTGATGTAACCGTCACTGCCGTCTTCTGTAAATTTGCCTAATGAGCAGAGATAGAGTTGGAGCGTAGCCAAAAAGAGGCAGGACGCCTTCCTGTAGGATTCGTGCCTCCTGTACAGAAACGACCCGATACCCAGATTGTTTAACATGTCATCAACATCGCCTGCGATGCCCAATTTTTCCATCGTGCTTCTGTCTGGGTATTTCGTCCCTCCACCTTTCATGTCGAGGAGAATGCGTAGGATGTTCATCTCTTGTTCGGTGATAGTATCAACTCCCTCTTCCTCTCTCATATCTATGGGGGATTCCACATCCTCCATCTCATCGTCCACTTCAAAGTCGCTATCAGACGAGACGGCCCGTTTTCCTCTCGCTATCTCTGCTCTCCGTCTAGAGTAGTCGTCACCGTCACCGCGATCTGTGTAATTGAAATCAATAAATGATATAAACAAATTAGAACAGCTAGATTGACTCGACCACAGTGGTTCCCTCGATCGAGTGATTGCTATGTTTGATTGAGGAAATGAACAACACGAAGAACACAGTTCATTCATACTCAAATTTCACGCAAGTTTCACACAAATCACTCCTAACCGGCATCTAACAACTCGCGGTCGATAATTAGGCAAAATGGGAGCTAAATTGCAACAAATTTTTTTTTTTTTTTTTCGAATTCGACATAGAAGCAGTTCAATTGCAATTTCAGGTCAAGAACATGAAGAACACTCAATAAACGCATCCCGCAACGCAAACGCTCGGGCGGGCGACCGTATAGCACACTCGGTCGGTTGGCCATATGGAGCGCTCGGTCAGTGGACCGAGTGGAATGCTCGTTCGGGGCACCCAATCGATCGCTCGGGGCACCCAATCGATCGCTTGGTCGACGATCGAACCGAACGCTCGATCGAAAGACCTCGGCGACACCTGCACCTGCACAGCTCAAACAAGAGGAGAAGAGGAAATTCGAGAGAGATGAATGTATGAGTGTATGAGTGTATGAGTGTATGAGTGTGTGGAATGTATGAGTGTGTGGAGTGTGAGAAAGGATAGGATGAAAGTGATAAGGTGATGCGATAAGGTGAGTGGTAGAGCGAGAGAGTGAGGGATAAGGTGAAATGAGTGGTAGTGGTGAGAGAGTGCGAGTAAGTGTACTTACCTGTAGTCCATCTCGGTCAATCGATTCGCTTTTGTCCTCTTTTTTTTTTTTTTTTTTTTTTTTTTTTTTTTTGTCAAAAGAAAAACAAACTGAAAATCAGAAAGAAAACAAATTGAAAAAGGCTATGTACACTTACCGGTGGGTTGCCTCCCACCAAGCGCTTGGTTAAAGTCACTAGCTTGACTTGAATGCCTATTAGGCTGGGGGTGGATCATAGAGAGTAACGGATTCTCTCTCTGCGATGTCAGAATCAGCAAGGTACGGCTTTAGGGGCTGGCCGTTTACGACAAAGTGTCCACCTGACTTATCCCATAGCTCAAAAGCACCATACGGACGAACTGCGTTGACCGTAAATGGCCCAGACCAACGAGATCTCAACTTCCCAGGAAAAAGCTTTAACCGGGAGTTAAAGAGTAATACTTTATCATCAACTTTGAAGTCCCGAGGAAGGATTTTCTTGTCATGATACGCCTTGATCTTCTCCTTGTAGATCCTAGAGCTCTCATATGCACTGTGACGAATCTCATCCAACTCTAGCAACTGCATCTTTCTCCTCTCAGCTGCAGGCTTCATGTCGTAGTTCATCTGCTTTACTGACCATGCAGCCTTGTACTCTAGTTCTACTGGAAGGTGACAAGCCTTGCCGTAGACAAGTTTAAATGGCGTTGTACCGAGCGGAGTTTTGTAGGCAGTGCGATACGCCCACAGCGCATCATCCAACTTTGAAGCCCAGTCCTTCCCAGTTGTTCCAGATGTTTTCCGCAAAATGTTCTTGATCTCTCTGTTAGATATCTCTACCTGGCCACTCGTCTGGGGATGGTAAGGAGTTGCCACCTTATGCTTCACCCCATGCCTCTTCAGCAGATTATCAAAAGTCCTATTGATGAAATGCGACCCTCCATCACTAATGACTACTCTAGGCACACCAAATCGCGGAAAGATCCCCGACTTGAACATCTTCAGAACCACCTTTGCATCGTTCGTGGGACTTGCCAAAGCCTCCACCCACTTAGACACATAGTCAACAGCCACCAAAATATATTGGTTTCCATAGGAGGATGGGAACGGTCCCATGAAGTCCACGCCCCACACATCAAAAACCTCTACTTCCAGAATGAAGTTATGTGGCATCTTGTTTCTCTTACTGATGTTCCCTTCTCTCTGGCATGCATCACACTTAGAAACGAACTTCTGTGCATCTCGGAACATGGTTGGCCACCAGTAACCAGCCTGTAGAGCCTTGGACACCGTCTTGAAAGTGGCGAAGTGCCCAGCATAAGAAGAACTATGGCAGTGGAACAAGATACCAGGTATCTCCTCATCAGCTACACATCTCCTGAAAACTCCATCAGTGCACTGCTTGTATAAGTATGGCTCATCCCAAAAATAGTGCCTAATGTCTCTCAGGAGATGTGTAGCAGCAAGGTAGTTAGCTATCTCACCAAACCAAGGGAAACTGCGATGGTTGACATCATGAATGCTGCCAACAAAGTCGCAGCTCACTGCTCCACTAAAATCAAGTACATCAACTGCATAAACGTGCTCATCACGTAAGCTGTCGTCGAGAGGAACTTCTTCGTCGATCTTCATTCTGGACAGATGGTCCGCTATACCGTTGCCGATCCCTTTCTTATCCTTTATCTCCAAGTCAAACTCTTGTAGCAAAAGAATCCACCTCAAGAGTCTTGGCTTTGCATCCTTCTTCGTCAGCAAGTACTTCAACGCAGCATGATCTGTGTGAACAATCACTTTCGATCCAACAAGTTATGACCGAAACTTCTCAAATGCAAAGACCACTGCTAGCAGCTCTTTCTCAGTCGTAGCATACTTGCACTGAGCTTCGTCAAGGGTCCGGCTAGCATAGTAGATCACATGCAGCTTCTTCTCTTTCCTCTGTCTTAAAACTGCTCCCACAGCGTAGTCACTAGCATCTGTCATAACCTCAGAAGGAAGATTCCAGTCTGGAGGCTGAACAATTGGAGCGCTCACTAGAGCTCCCTTGATTGTGTGAAAGGCTTCTAAGCATGCACTGTCAAAATCGAACTTGACCTCTTTGCAAAGCAGCTGCGTCAAAGGCCTGGTGATCTTGGAGAAATCTTTGATGAAGCGTCTGTAAAACCTGGCATGTCCCAGAAAACTACGGATCCCCTTCACTGAATTAGGTGGCTGCAGACTCATCATCACCTCGATCTTTGCTCTGTCAACCTCAATACCCGTCTCTGATATTCTGTGTCCCAGCACAATCCCATCTCTCACCATGAAGTGGCATTTCTCCCAGTTCACCACGAGATGTCTCTCTTCACACCGCTGCAATACCCTGCACATATTAGACAAACACACAGCAAAGGAGCTTCCATAGACTGAAAAGTCGTCCATGAAAACTTCCATTATATCCTCAATAAGGTCAGTGAAAATGGACATCATGCAGCGCTGGAAAGTGGCCGGTGCATTGCACAAGCCAAACGGCATTCTGCGATATGCATAGGTGCCGTATGGACAAGTGAATGTCGTCTTCTCCTGGTCGTCTGGGTGGATGGGGATCTAGAAAAAACCTGAATAACCATCTAAAAAACAGTAGTACGGATGGTTAGCCAATCTCTCAAGCATCTGATCAATAAACGGGAGAGGAAAATGATATTTTCGAGTTGCAGCATTCAGCTTACGGTAATCTATGCACATGCGATGCCCAGTGACAGTCCTAGTAGGTATAAGTTCATTCCTATCATTCTTAACAACAGTAATACCACCTTTCTTAGGAACTACATGAACTGGACTAACCCAAGTAGGCAAGTACTATCAGATATAGCATAAATTACACCAGTCTCTAGAAGTTTCATTATCTCTTTCTTGACAACATCTTTTAGATTCGGGTTTAACCTCCTCTGATGTTCTACTGAACTCATTGATTCATCTTCTAGGTGTATTCTATGCATGCAAAGATCAGGAGAGATTCCAGGAATGTCATCTAACCAATACCCTATTGCCTTTCTATACTTCCTAAGCTCACAAAGAAGCAAAGCAGTCTCAACATTGTTCAGCTCAGAATTCACTATCACAGGGTATGTAGAGTTAGGTCCCAGAAACGCATACCTAAGCCCTGCTGGGAGTGTTTTCAGATCGAGCTTAGGAGCTCTCAATTCACTCCAAGGGCTGCTGACGGGAGTCTCCTGAGGCGGTGCTCGATTGGGTTCCTGTTTCGGCGAGCACTCTTCACCTTCCAAACTCATATACGCTACCAGTCTCTCCATCTTGTTGCTTGCATCCATCATCTTTGCCAAGCCATTAGCCTCCTCATTCAGATAACTAAACTCTCCTTCAGCCTTAGTCAATGCTATCTCCAAAGGGTCGTGAAGAAGCACTTCCTCTCTCACTTCTTCCACGATGTTTGGGCCATCTTCTATCACAAATGTTTGCCCATCAACCATTGGCTTCTTAAGGAGTTCGTTCATCTCGAACCTCATCACCATGTCTCCCAGCTGGAGATCTATGATTCCTCCCTTCACATCAATAATTGCACCTGCTGTGCATAGGAAGGAACGCCCAAATATCAGTGGGTCCTTTGGCTCTTCGTCTGTCTCAAGGACTACAAAATCTGCTGGAATGAGCGTGTTCCCTATCTGCACATGTAGGTCCTCAAGTATCCCAACTGGGAATTTAGTTGACCGATCAGCGAAGACCAAAGAGATCTTCGAAGGCTTGAACTTGGTGAATCCCAACCGCTTAGCCACAGAGTACGGCATCAAGTTTACACTCGAACCAAGATCACACAGAGAGCATGCGAAAATCATATGCCCTATCTTCACTGATAAAACAAATCTTCCCGGATCGCTTCTCTTCTTTATCACTTTGTTATGTAGCACAGCACTACACTCCTCTGATACAAGCATAACATTTTCCTCTTCAGCTACTTTCCCAGAAATCAGCTCCTTCATATACCTCTTCAGAGCAGGAATCATCTGAACAGCATCAGCAAGAGGCAGCTTCACTGTCAAGTCCCTCAACATCTCCTTACACTTTGCTTCTTCCAAACTCTTTCTGGACTTCTTCGGTGCAACAGGATAAGGCACCTTGGGCGTGTAGGTTCGTGCTGGAATAGTCTCTACAGCTACAGTCATAGGCAGGTCGGACACAGGAATGGGTTCCTGAGATGGCGAGGCGTCATCCTCAGCGTGATCGACTCCACTCGGGGTAGCTCGATCGGCTTCGTTCACTTGACCTCCTGTTTCAGCGAGCAGTTCCCCGTCGACTTTCTCCTTCCCTGACCTCTTGAGAGGAATTGTTGCAGCTAGCAATTTCTTCCCACTTCTCAGCTCGACTTGTGCTACATACTCGTTCCTGGGGTTCGTCTCTCCTTTCCCTGGAAGGGTTCCATGAGGTCTCTTAACAGCTTCCGCCATCTGAGCTACTTGAACATCCAGTTTCTTCACATAAGTCCACACAGCATCATGCTTCCCATTGAGATCGTTGTACATGGTGTCAATCTTCAAATTGATCTCTGCAGAAGACTTCTGCTGGTTCATCAACATCTGCTGCATCATACTCTTCAGCTCGTCGTTTGAATCGGTTGATGAACCTGGTTGCTGGCTGTTGAATTGCACCTTCTGTTGACCACCTCCTTGAAAACAGTTGTGGCTAGGAACGAAGGTCTTTTCTTGGAAGGTGTTGGAAAAACTCTTCTGAAAACCCTGTTGGTTTTGGCTCGACCGCGGTGGATAGACTTGATCCTGAGGATTCTCGACGTTAGTGCTCCTTTAGGACAAGTTCGGATGACTCTTGTAGTTCTGATTGAAGCCTCGGTTCTGCACGAATACTTGACCTCCATCTGATCATCTTCAGCCTCTCCGAACTCTTGACAGAGATGTGAATCATCATTCTCATCAACGAAATGAACAGACTTCTGTGAGGCCTTCAGCAGCAGATTCACCTTCGCCGTGAGCTCTTCAATTTTCTGCGCTTCAACACTGTTTCCCTTGACAGATACATTTCTCACTGTTCTGTCATACTCAGCGTTCTTATTGTTAGAACTCGCAGCAAGATTCTCGATCAGTTCGAAAGCACCCTCTTTGGACTTAGTCATGAAATCACCATTGCTAGCTGAATACAAAGCGTTCCTGTAGTCCCAATTGACCCCATCGTAGAAGATACCCAGAATCTGCTCATCAGAGAATCCGTGATGAGGACACTCTCTCCGGTACTCCTTGTATCTCTCCCAAGCTTCACAGAAAGCTTCTCCGTCATGCTGGTGGAAGGATGCGATCTTAGTCCTCAGCGCGGCAGTTTTGGTCTTCGTGTAGATGTGGTCCAGAAACGCCGCTCTGCATTGATCCCATGAAGTCAGAGACCCAGGTGGTAATGACTTCAGCCAACGAGATGCTTTGTTGGCGAGTGAGAATGGGAATAGCTTGCACTTCAGAAAGTCAGCTGGAACTCCATTGGATCCAGTCGTACTGCATATCTCCTTAAAATTCTCGATGTGATCCATCAGAATCTCAGCAGGTAGTCCATGGAAAAGGTGCTCCTTGACTAGTGATATCATCTGAGGTTGATCTCAAAGTCTTGCCTCTGAACGGCTGGAGGAACAATCACAGCCCGGTTGTGATAGAAGGTATGCGGATTGTCCTTGTCTCCAATGGCAGCACGTGGTTGCGGTTCTCTATCTTGTTGGGCTTTCCGCATCTGCTCTATCTGCTGTTGGAGTTGCTGCAACTGAGCAGCCATGTCCTGATTGCCTTGGTCGGCCATATCGGCGGAATTAGGCCTGTTCTGTCTGTTTGCTCGTTCTACTCTCGCGAGTTCTGTGTTGGACAAGATGAAAAGATCTTCGGTGCGGTTGCTCCTGGTAGATTTAGTGGTCATACACCTGAAACACACATAAGCAGAAAGAGGAAGAACAAGTTAGTAAATCTTAGATTAAGTTTCAAACCAAGATCCAAAGGCAACGAATTGGTCCCCGTCGCAACGGCGCCAAGTTTGATAATCTGAAAATAGATTCCTATTCTCTAGTGCAAGTGTACAGTGATGAAGAATGTAATATATAAGATTCGAATTCCAGAGGACCAGTGTTACGCTATGAAACTAAGAGATTTGGAACAGAGCTAAGACAAAAGGGATTTGTTTGTGAAATCGGTAACAAATAACGAAAGTAACGACGATGTAAAATCAATGAAAACAAGCACTAGATCAAGGCAATTCGCAGGAGATTCAAGGATAGCAACCAAATAACTCTTCAGGGCACAAATTTAATGCAGGTCTCGAACTCAAACATAAGAGTAAGTTAATCCACTGTCGTGATCTTAACAACTTTTTCTATCAACCTAGATGTCTAAACTGTCGTTTAAATCTAGCAATTGAAGACAAGCAATATGGACGGGTTCGATATGTTCACAAATCGCCTTAACATCAACTTTCGCAGGCTAAGGACGTTTTGCTCACCGATGTTCGTTCTAGCAACCTATAACACATTTGATGAATAGATTAACCTAAGATCAGAGATTAATTGATCGATTCAATCTAAGCATTAAACTCAACAATGGCGAAGACAATATGATGAAGCCCTATTTGTATTTAGTTTGGCTAACACATGAATTCCTTTGAAAAACCTAGATCCAGTTAAAGGACTACTCAGACATGGCGAAATAAGTGATAAAAATGGATGAGATGAAATTCATTGAATAAGAAACAAGAAAAAAGGGTTCATAAATCTTCTCCAATACTGTCACAAAGGTTCATAAATCTTCTCCCTCAAAAACAATGAAAAACGGCGTATCTCACCAAGTGTCGAAATCAAAATAAAAAAACTAAACGAAAGCGTGCCTTCACAATGGCTGAAAAACAGGTATAAGTAGCTTCGAAGTCGAGTACGGTTTAATCCGGTTTGAAGGCGAATCGATCGACCCGGGTGCTCGGTCCAACGGGTCGGGTAGGCACTCGGGTTGATGGGTCGAGTAGTCGGTCGAGCGGTCCGACCGTGGGGGGGGGGTGATCGAGCGGTCCGACCGAGCGGTCTGACCGTGGGGTGTGATCGAGCGGTCCGACCGAGCGTGTGGTGATCGAGCGTGTGGTGATCGAACGTGTGGTGATCGAGCGGTTGATGGAGCGGGTTTGGGCCGAGTGGGTGATCGAGCGTGTGGTGACCGAGCGGGTGATCGAGCGGTTTTGGGCCGAGTGATGTGATCCAGTGATTTCCACTCGGACTCGATCGGGCTTGGAATGACGGCCTTTTTACTCTTTTTCGCCTTCTTTCACCTATTGCTGCTCCATGTAACCGAAACTCTCCTTGGAACGTCTTTCTACCTGTAAAGACTCGATAAAAGCTAGAAAGACTCGGAAAACTCGTGAAAACAACGGTTAGAAAGCGTCAAAAACGCAAGACATCATGGAGTTAACGTTAGATTGTCCGGGTACCTTAGAGATGTTGCCAAGTCAGTAGGTCGATCCACCGTTAGAGGTTCTGTTAGGCTTATGTCCGCAATTGATGTCCGCTCTAGGGTCATAGATTATTAGCACAACACCGGAGAATCATAGAGATAGGTCATAGTTTTCGACTAAGATTTTGACTCAATAAAACATGAAAACATAAGAAAAGAAAGAAAAATACATTAGTAAAGAATAAAAGTCCCCCCAGACTTAACTTGCACCGTCCCGGTGAAAGCAAATCAGATTAAGGGTGAGAGGGAAAGACTCAATAAGAAAATAAAAAGAAATTCATTAAAATAAGAGAAGGATAGAAAATGGAGTTGGGTGTCCATTGCACCGGATACCAAATGAAGAGTGAGTGCCTAGGTGTCAGTGTGGTGGTTGGTCGCGTTCTCCTCATCGTCCAAAGAATCTTCATTAGAGGCGAGTGCTGAGGTGAGCGAGAACTCCCCAAGGTTCGGCTCATATGCTGATGTGGAAGGGCGGAAGAGACGATCGGGAGCGATGTGACGAACAGCTGGACGGTCTGCTCCAGGTGGCCAAGGCGGTCTAATGCCTTGTTGGCAGCTTGTCCGGCGGTTAAGGAGTGGCGGTCGCGGGTGGGACGCCTTGCCTTGATGGTTTTCTGTTGAGCATAGTCTCGATGTATTTGAAAGGTGGGTGTCTCTGGGGTTTCGATGAAGTAGTCCTCCGGTGGTGGTGAGAATGTGACAACGCCGGAGCTGAGAGGAGGGAGGTCGTCACAAGGTAGCTGCACAAGTGCGATCGTAGAGGGTCCGGTGGGGCACACATAGCAAAACCGGGTTGGGGTTTTGGTCCAGCGTTTAAGGAAGCAAATCTGTTGAAGGGCTTGGAGGTCTAGAGGAGCGGTGTATTCACTGGGCTTGTACCTTGATATGTCTATCTTGCAATGGCTGAAAATTGCTGTGATGAGTCTCCCAAAACGCACAACAACTTTCTTGTTGTCTGTGTGCTGTGCCAAGTGCTTCACGTTGACAAGGGTTTTTGCAAATAAAAGACAAATGTTTGCATTGTGCCTGTGGCTGAAGAAAGGCGATGTGAGAATGTAGAACTCCTCTGTTGTGAGTTTGCTGGTTTCCGGTTTGCACTGTAGAGTGGTGGTGATTAGGCGGTGCACATAGCGGATTGCCGGATGAGTGATTTGTGAAACTTTGGACCGGGAAGCGAAAAATGGTCCGTCAGCAAAGTGGGTCCAGTTGGAGAAGTCATCATCATGAGTGAGGTGGTTCTCTTTGAAGTCATGGGAAGTCTCATTGGCGAAACCAAATAGTCTGCAAAGGGTGGCTATGGAGATCCGCCCGTTTTGGTCACCAATCTTGAAGAAAAGTATCACATTGCTGGCTGGCTGGTCTTCATTGTTGTTAGGAAAGGCAAGAGTGACGGTGGAGAGGAAATCCCTTGTAAGTTCAGTGTACTCCTTGCATTCCATCTTGAAAAGTCTGCTCAATGCTAGCTTCTTTAAGTACCATGTGACATCACTCTTGATGTTGAGGAGATCAAGAGTTTGGTAATCAATTGTCACACAAGGTTCGATTGTGACTCTTTCCATTGCCTTCCCATACTCTCCATTGTATTAAATAGACTCCTTAACAAACTTGACAAGAGGCTCATGATCGGTTTCACTTGAATACTCTTCAATCTCTTTGCCTTTTTCCTTGGTTGTGAGGGGTGATTTCGATGTGGTTGCTCTTGTTGCTAGGCTTTGGTCGGCCTTAAGCTTGATTTGTTTCCTTGGTGGCTATAAAGCTAACTCTTTCTTCATTGTTGCCTCGGTTAGTTTCGTTCTCACCATGGTACCTACAAGATAAAGGAAGAGATGATAAGTGGTAATATCAATTCAAATCAACGCTGAACAAGACCAACAAGTGAACAATCATCTTTCCAAGGTTCAAATTCCTAGTGATTTTCGGATTTACTGTTCATGCTATGACATAACTCAATTCGAAATTCATAAGTTAATCATGCTGTATTAAAGTTCTAATGCACAATTCGAAGAGATATTCTAGGTGTTTAAGCAATGATTATCCCAAGTTCATTATTGAATCAAGGGTGTTTAATCCCCAAACTAAGTTTTGTGAAAAACAATTAAATTTTGAAATTGGGTTCTTGAAATCTCTAAACCACCTACATTCACATATCTTAACTAAAACAAATCTATGAGGAGCTGGAATTTCAAGTTTAAGCAAAGATTTAGCTATGAAGCTCACATAAATTTGGATTTTGCATAATTAAAGATATTGAGGTTTAGAGGTCATACCTTGTGTTGGAAAGAGAGATTGGGAATGGAAGAACTAAAAATCGAAATCCAATTTAAGAGATAACAAAGATTTTAAGAAAATTTTGTGAAGGTCCTTCAATGGAGTTTTAGGGTTTTTAAAGTTCAAATAGCTTTTTCTTTGGAGAGGAGAATGAAGAGTTTTGTTTTCAATCTCAAAAACCTCTTTAAAGTCCTTCTTAAAATAGATTTTGGTTTAGAAAATCGGTTTGGTTTGGTTAAAAATCGGTTTGGTTTGGTTAAAAACCGGTTTATTTTACGTGAGAAGGAGAAGTTTATCTTGGTTTTGGGAAGGGTCGATCGTGGGTTAGTCCGGTCGATCGTCACGCTCGACCTGGAGAGTTGATATATCCATATTTTGCATGATTTTACTTAGTATTTATTTATGTTTTCAAGCGTTTTCAATAAGGTTTTATGCCTTCAGAGGTAGTTTTCTTGTATTTGTTGGTTTTGGAGTCTTAACAGGTTAAAACATCAAAAAGGATTCAAAAATGAGCATAAGAGCCTCAAACCATGATCCATGCAAGTTTCCAAGTCAAGAGCATCAATATAACTCCATTTGTCCGATTCTCGTATTCGGACTACACCGGAGCATCCGAAATATTCCCGCAGCAAGGGGTCTTCCGGATGCCCAAAAATCATGATCTTGGTCTTGCTGGATAGATAATTGAGTCAAGCATCACGGAGAAGTGGAATGGAGCCATTTGGAGCATACATGCGGTCTAAGAGTGTTTTCTCCCAAGACGTGTCCGCCAGGCAAGGAAATGAAGCCCATGAAGACTTGGCGCCACAAACAGCCCGGGATTCCGCGGCATGGACCTGGTATTAACTTAACATAGGCCTAGCCTATTTCTGGTGGTTTACTTGGCCTTATCTCGGCCCATTCATGTCGCAAAAGTCTTGATCCAGCTCACCGGAAACTTTCCTATTCCGGCACTTCAATAACCTAGCGACTTCAAGCTTATAAATACTCGCTTTTAGCCTCTGAAAGGGAGAGATCCGCGAGTGTCTGTGCAAGAGGAGAGTAGCCATCGAGGAGGAGAAGCCGTAGGTGGTGCGCACTCCAGAAGGAAGAAGGAGGCGCCGCTCAACTCATTGCACTCGCATCTCATCTTTGTTCTTTCATCTTTTCCTTTTCTCTTTTGTACTTTGGATCGAAAGTTATCAAGGGATTCGACTTGTTCTTCATCAGAGAAGCCTCTTTCAATCCCTTATCTCTTTTCATACTTGCATAATGATATCAATCTCGCCTTGCTTGCTTGATCATAGTATGTCCGAGTAGATCCCCTCGTTAGGCCGAGGGAGATCGATGGACTCTTGATATGATTTGACTTGTTTGATTGCATAAAACGGGATTTACTCTTTTGGTTCTTCATCTTTGCTTGTTCATAATGCTTGTTGTTAGGAAAGCGCGCCTAAACAACTCGAACTTAGGTTCATACACTCTCCAAAAGCTTGTTGTATTGCCGAAACCAGTATTTGGTGAGCTAAGTGTTTTAGGCTTCCAAAAGTCGACCTAAGGAACTTAGTGAACAATCACAACTTGAACATTGATTAATGCATGCTTATAACTTGTAATAACCATCGAAAGTTGAGTCTATTAGGTTGTTTAAGCATAGTGGCCGGTGCCACGAAAGTGGAAAGGCTATACCTTAGTGTTGTGAGTTCGAGACGGTTTATAACTTATCCCATGCAATCTCTTGTCATTTCATTGAATGTTTCCATTGATTATCCTTTGCATAACACCTTTCTCATCTTGTTTACAACCTCATCTACTTATTTGCATTGTTTTCTTTTGATTTTAGGATCACCCCGCACTCATATTTTATGTCCTAGCTACTCATCAATCAACATAGACTTGAAACGAGATCACTCCTCCTTGTGTTCGACCCCGACTTACCACGGCTGTGCACTTGCAGCTCTACCAAGTTGGGTTATAAATTGTATTAGTTTGAAGCATAAAACCCAACGCATCAAGCTCTTTGGCGCCGTTGCCGGGGAGGACTTTCAAGTTTCTTGATTGATTTTTAGTCTAGTTCTTTTTATTCTTGCATTTTACTTTCTGTTTTTCATAACACTTTAAAAAACCATTAAAATTTTACTTAATACTCTTTCTTTGTGTCTCTTAGGTGCATGACAAGAAGGTCCAATCCAGACAATACCATAGAAGAAGATCTTGACATTGACTAACTTGAAAGAACACTTAGGCGGCAAAGAAGAGAAAGAATGAATCAAGGCGGGGAAGCCGCGGCACAAGGTGGCCAACAACAAGCCGCTGACAAAGAGAAACAACCACAAGCCCCCACGTCCCACAAGGAGCTGGAGCTGATCAGGCGGCACAAGGAGGAGCCATTCCTCAACCAAACGTTCAACAACAACCTCCGGGTGCAGCCGATCAACCGTAACAGCCGCAACAACAACAACTGGGTCAACAAGACGCCGATCACAATCAAACCAGCATCATCAAAACCCCCATGGCGGTCACCAAGGGATGCCTCAAGCTCAACCGCTTGTGCCTCCAAGGAGAGCACAATTCGCTCAGCATCCAAGGCACCCGACTATGGGAGATTTTGATTCCTCCGATGCATTCTTCTTGGATCGGAATCCAATCCGACCACCTCAGCCTCCAAGGAACGACTTTGAGATCAAGCCACAAATCATTGCCTTGGTGAAACAAAACCAATTCCATGGTTTGTCCACTGAGCACCCACTTGACCATGTCAATACCTTTGAGGAGATATGTAGCACTACTCAGATCAATGGAGTGTCACCGGACTACTTCAAGTGCAAGTTGTTTACCTTCTCTCTAAGTGACAAGGCACTTAGGTGGGTAAAGTCTCTGCCACCTCAATCCATTACAACATGGAATGAATACAAGGGAGCTTTCTTAAACCAATTCTACACCAAGCAAAGATCAAACTCTATAAGGAGCAAGATATCCGGGTTTAAGCAAGCACCAATGGAGTCTTTCTATGAAGCTTTGGAGTGCTTAAAGGAGTATGAAAGAGATTGCCCTAACCATGGCTTCTCAGAAGGTAACCTTTGGAACATCTTCTACAATGGGATAGATCACAAGTACAAGCTTTCACTCGACACCGCGAGCAATGGTAACTTCATGACCAAATCGGTGCCGGAGGCTAAGCTTTTGATAGAAAACCTTGCTGCAAGTGATTCCAATGCCTGCCCTGAGTACAATAGAGGAGTGAGAACCACGAGCTCATCATCAGAATCAGCTCAAATCTTGGAGTTGAAGAACATGGTCTCACAACTACTAAAGAGCAACCGAGGAGTGCATGCCATTGATGATGTTTTGGCTACTAATGAAGAGCCTCTCATGGAATTTATGAGAGATGGAGCAGAAGAGAATCAAGAGGAAGTCAACTACATAGAAGGTAACTACGGTAATAGAGGATACAACCAGCCATTCCGCCCCCATCCCAACCTCTCTTACCGAAGGCCCAATGTGGAGAACCCAAATGATCAAGTCTATCCGGGCCAAAACACTTATCAAGGAGGCCAAAACGCTTACCAAGGAGGTCAGTACCAGCCTAAGCAACAATTCTATCCTAAGGGAGTCTACCAAGTGAAGCAGCCACTCACTTTCCCCCAAGGAGTTGCACCGGCTCAACAAGAAGAAAAAGTAGATGTGGCAGTTAAGAAATACATGGAGGAGCAAAGACAAGCTACCAAGAGCTTACATGAGAAGATGGATCACATGTTTGGTGATCTAAACAATACGTTTGGGTCATTGTCAACTCATGTCCAGAAGCTAGAAGTGCAAATCGCTCAAACGGCCGAAGCGGTTAAGAAGCAACAGGAGGTGAATCCGCAAAAGTTTTGTAGTGTTGTTTCATCCAAGGAGGATCCAACGGCCATTGTCTCCGTACCATCTCAAGAAGAAGAAAGAGAAGATGAGCCTAAGGAGAGGCACAAACCAGAGAGGTACACATGGGAGTTAAGGCGAGCTTACAAGAGAAGGCTTGAGAACAAGCCATTGCTGAAACAAGGAGATCCCGGGAAGTTTGTGATCCCAGCTTGTATCAAAGGATACCAACTCACTGATTGCTTGTGTGATAGTGGAGCAAATGTGAACCTCGTGTCTCCTTCATTAGCCAAAGATTTGGGATTCAAATATTTCAAGGAGCCTAAGGTGAGAGTGGAGTTTGCGGATCTATCAAGTATGGAGCCTTATGGAGTGCTTGAAGATGTTATGCAAGAAATCGGAGAGAGGCATGTCCCCACCGACTTTCAAATCATGGTATGGGAGGGGTCAAAGCGAAATCAGTTGATTCTTGGAACCCTATTCTTAGCCACAGCCGGGGCGGTCATCAATTACATGAGAAACCAACTGACACTTGGTCATGTCCGGCAAGATGTCTTTTTCCAAAGCATCAACTTCAAACAAGCTCCAAGTGCAGTCAAATTACCACCAGAAAGAAGCACACTCATGCCAAAAGAAGGAGGCGAGCGGCCTAGAAGCACCAAGAAGGGCGAGCCCTACCCAAAACCGAAAGAAGCGATGAAACCGTTGAAGCCGAAGCATGATAATGTCTTCAAGGATATTCACTCGGTCTTGTCACCATCCTTTGACGATCATGGATCTGAAGAAGAGCCTGACGGTGTGCCTAAGTCCTTTGCCAGCATAAGAGTCCTTTTTCCAAAGGATCCGGATCCCAAAGATGAGCAAACCGCAAAGGAAAGACTTGGAAAAACCTTAAAACTTTTTCCGATAGCTTTGGTCTTCAAGGATGACATGGAAGATGATCACGGAGAGCCCAAACCACCTCATGAGCCACCAGAACCAGAGTGTGAAGACACCAAATGATGAGATTCTCCTAAGACCGGCACACTTTGAGGTTGAGTAAGGATAGTTTTGGTTCGGCGGGGAACCGGGATGATGGATAGATAAAGATGATCGATTGGATTGAGCAGAGACTTGTGGAAGAATCTCTAAACTCCGGGCAAAATACTTGTGGATATTACACACCAAAAGTATAATGGGATTTCGATGGATATTACACACCAACGAGAATGATCTTTGCATAAAAGGGTTTTGATAAAAATGAAAGATAGTTTCAGCAAGAGAGTACAAACGAGTTTTAAAGAGAAGGAAAGGGAAAGAAGGCGAAGAGACTAGCCTTGGAACAAACTCCAAGCTAGCTCGGAAACACAACATAATTAAACCACAACAAGTTTGAAAAACATAAGATAAAAACCGAAATGATATGACCCAAACTCTCGCTGGATATTCTTGAAGTGGGCTGGGTCGGATTGGCAATGGGATGAATGGGGGAAGTGTTAACTCAAGCCTCATTAAAAACCTAAAAGAGTGCCCAAGCAACACTTAATCCCATTACCAACCTTCTTGGTCTGTTACCAAAACCATAGTGGTTGGAGTAACCTTTGTTTCATCCTGGCCCAAGTGCTTAAGTATCAAACCAAAGGCTTGGTTGAGTGACTTAGCCTTCGATCGAGTCATTGGACCCGTAAGTCCGGTCAAGGCCTCCTCGGCTACAAGCATGTCCTCGGCTACAAGCTGATCCTCGGCTACAAGCTGATCCGGTCATTGGACCCGTAAGTCCGGTCAAAGCCTGCATCCATAGGTAAAACATCACACAAAACCTCATCCTTATAGTTCCCAATAGACATCGGTACCACCACTTGATTTTTAACCCTCATTTCTCCGATATCGTTTAAACATTGAAGCTTATAAGGCTTGGGATGCTTTTGTTGTTTAAGACCGAGCTTCTTCACCATGGTTTCACTTGCCACATTCGTGCAACTTCCTCCGTCAATGATCACACTACAAACCTTGTCTTGGACAAGACATCTCGAATGGAAGAGGTTTTCTCTTTGCTCTTCTTCTTCGGCCCGGGTTTGTAAGCTCAAAGTTCTTCTAGCCACATAAAGACCTCCGGGTCTCTCTTCATACTCATCAGGGGATGAGATTTCATCATGTTCTTCATTCTGGCCGGGAGTCCACATAACTTTTCTTGACACCAAGAGTTTACCACTGACCGGTTTAGCTTCATATTCCCCGGACGATAAAACCGTTTCTTGTAAGGACTCGTCCTCAGACTCAAACTCGTCATCTTCTCTAATGATCATGACTCTTCTGTTAGTGCACTCACTAGCATAATGACCTCGTCCTTGACACTTAAAGCATTTAACATCACGAGATCTTGTAGAAGTGGAGCCTTCGGATTTGTACTTATCTTGAATGGCAGTGACGGGTTTGGACTCAACTTTAGGGGCCAGAGCCGGTTTGCTATCTCTGTGGTAACCTGATCGGTTGGAGTCGTAACTAGTCCGTGAGGGAACCCTTCTCTTCATTTGTTGTTCCACCAGAATAGCCTTGTGCAACATTTCCTCAAGTTGCTCATATTGTTGCATTTCCACACGGTCTTGTACTTCCCGGTTCAAACCACCCAAAAACCTTGACATTGTGGCCTCTTTGTCCTCTTGAATATTAGCCCTTAACATCAACGTTTCCATTTCCTGGTAGTAATCTTCAACTGACCGTGCTCCTTGGGTAAGCTTTCGGAGCTTTGAGTGGAGCTCACGGTGGTAATGACTTGGAACAAATCTTCTTCTCATGAGAAGCTTCAGGGCTGCCCACGTCTCTATAGGATACTCGCCACTCCTCTGCCTTGATGTTACAATCTGATCCCACCAGCTGAGAGCGTAATCGTAGAACTCCGTGGCGGCCACTTTGACTCGGTTGATATCGGCGTAATTTTGACAAATAAAAATCAACTCCATCTTTTTCTCCCAGTCCAAGTAAGCATCAGGATCATTCCTTCCATGGAATGGTGGAATTTTTATCTTATAGCCACCGAGATTCTCGACCATAAGGTCTCTTTCTTCCCTCGCATGTCTCGGCCGTCTATTGCTCCGGTGGGATGAGTAGCCACGACTGCTGTAGTAGTTTTGAGCGTTCTGGTCAACATGATTCTTGTTTTGTTTATTATGCCCGTGAGAGTGCTCTCCTTCTGATATGATTACTTGTTCACCCGGCACCTTCTCTTTCCCTTTAAGTTGGTCGCGGATAGGTTTAAGTTTCTCTTCCATCATTGCCTCCATTTGTTTGGTGATGGCATCGATCAAAATCTTGTTGTTGGCTGTGTTCCCGGATGAAGACTCCTCGGACATCCTGAAACAAAAATCACAAACTCACCAGTAACTAGTTCCAAAGGTAAACCACTTTCATAAATATAGAAATGATACGATTCAACGGTTTTCAAACCAAGGTTACTATGAACGATCAGAAGATGAACGGTCAAACGAAAGAGATGCTTAAAACCGTGATAAATATGATGGTTTTTCAGTTGATGAGTCGATACAATGATTAAACAAACAATAACGATCAAATAACGAACAAGGATAGATGGATCTATGATGATGAAACGAGACGATGATCAACGATGGATGAGTTCAGGGATGAACAAAATGGTAGACGAACAGTCAATGATAAAATGATAAGATCGGTGAAAGAAAATGATAAATGGATAGAGTACTCAACTTCAGAGCGTGCTTTGATACCACTTGATGATGGATAGATAAAGATGATCGATTGGATTGATCAGAGACTTGCGGAAGAATCTCTAAACTCCGGCCAAAATACTTGTGGATATTACACACCAAAAGTATAATGGGATTTCGATGGATAGTACACACCAACGAGAATGATCTTTGCATAAAAGGGTTTTGATAAAAATGAAAGATAGTTTCAGCAAGAGAGTACAAACGAGTTTTAAAGAGAAGGAAAGGGAAAGAAGGCGAAGAGACTAGCCTTGGAACAAACTCCAAGCTAGCTCGGAAACACAACATAATTAAACCACAACAAGTTTGAAAAACATAAGATAAAAACCGAAATGATATGACCCAAACTCTCGCTGGATATTCTTGAAGTGGGCTGGGTCGGATTGGCAATGGGATGAATGGGGGAAGTGTTAATTCAAGCCTCATTAAAAACCTACTAAGGAAAACCCATTGGGACAAAACCATAGTAGGGAAAAAGAGTGCCCAAGCAACACTTAATCCCATTACCAACCTTCTTGGGCTGTTACCAAAACCATAGTGGTTGGAGTAATCTTTGTTTCATCCTGGCCCAAGTGCTTAAGTATCAAACCAAAGGCTTGGTTGAGTGACTTAGCCTTCGATCGAGTCATTAGACCCGTAAGTCCGGTCAAGGCCTCCTCGGCTACAAGCTGATCCTCGTCTACAAGCTGATCCTCGACTACAAGCTCTCCATCCTTTGTTCCATGCTCCGGTTCATGTCCCTCGTCCATAACCTCATCCATAGTCATATCACCAAAGGGATCCCAAACCCTTTGGCCGATCACATCCGCACCTAACCAAAAAAAAAAAAAAGGGAGTCAAGCTAGATGACTTTGAAACAAGCGCTTTGTGGGAGGCAACCCACATGGTATTTTTCTTTTTCATTTTCAGTTTTCACTTCATTTTTTCATGCATAACATATTTCTTAGGATGAAGACCCAAGAGGAGACCAAACAAGAACATGTCCCACCCATTCATCCCACCCTTGTCAAAGGCGACACCAAGAGGGCGGGCACGACCTGGGAATACTACAGAAGGGAAGCAGAATCACATCGTTCGAAGAAAATCACAAAACGGTCGAGTAGATTTCAAGATATCCCATCCGGCGAGATTCTCTCGGCCAAACGGGTGCAATGGAGGACCAACATCAGCAATCTCCCAAACCACGTGACCGATGTCCACCAAACTTCACAGGCAGCTAGAAAATACCATATTGGTCGGAAAATCCAAAAGATCGGACGGAGGAATGTGAACGGATGAAGAGATAAGCACATATGCCACATCCGGTCGATGGCGGGCAACCGAAGGCCGACAAAAACCAAAATCACGGCATGGAGACACCACCAGCTGGAAATGGATACTTGAAGCTTCAATATCACTATTCCAGAGGAAAACCAAGGAACGAACGAGCCAATCACAAAGAAGTCAAGAAAACTCTTCCCGGAGCCGAATTGACCACATTGTGAAGAAACTGTCAATCCGCCCGTTCGTTTGGCGCCAAACTTCACCAGTGCCCATAAAATATGAGGTTGGTCGATGGAATTTCAAGATAGGTCAGAGAATTCTTCATCATTTGAGCTGTGGTCTATTGCACTATCATCTGGTCGACCGAATAAAGCACCAAATGAAGAATCTCACAAACCGCTCGTTCGTTTGACCTGAAACTTCACGAGGAGCTTTAAAACATTAACTTGGACGGTAAAATTTCAATATGGTACATGAAATTCTTAACGGTTTGTTCTGTGGTTCATAGCACTCATTTTGGGTCGACCAAATGAGCCATACTCGACCAAAATGCACACCGGCGAGAATCAGGCCTGGAAATTCAAAATTCACCGACCAATCATGCCTACAGAGGAGCCCAAATCCGTTATCTGCCCCTGATCTTCATCACAACTGGTCAACACTTGGTAACATCATCCTAACCTTTCCCTTTTCCATTTTATTCCATCTTTACCTCTCTTAATCTGATTTTTCTTACACCGGGACGGTGCAAGTTAAGTCTGGGGGGATTATACTAATAAGTTTGTTCATTTTGGCATTTCATCTTGCATCATTTTTCGTTTCATCGAGTCTTTTTTATTGAGTCAAAACTTCTGTCGAGAATTATGACTTTATCTTGGACCTAACCATTGTTGTGCCTGTGTTAAAGTGACCATTGATCAGTATTTGGCAGTTACTTCATCACATGTGCACCATGAGTGGATTGATCTACCAAAAATGTCCACATCTCCAAGGGTTTAAGAAGGATACATCTTTGACTCCGCACCTTAATGAACTTAACCTTCTCGGCTAGGGGCTTGGTTTTACAAAAGGCACGACTCCTCATCCTCACCAAATAGTGAAAGTCTATGTGAGTTCGTTTTCCCCCTCTCTCCCCTTCAAATTTAAGAAAAAGCACCACGGTCCAAGTGATGTACTTGTATTTTCATAGTTTTAGCACTCTTAATTCATTCCTTTTGCATACATATATCATCACGTCTTTACCATTTACATCCATATGCATCCAGTTTTCACACTTGATAGGATTTGCATTAGCATTGCATGCATCCCTGCATTTGGAGTTGTTATCAGGTGCTTTCGGAGGCTTTAGAGGATGTCTTGAAGATGGGAGATGGATGCCTGATCAATGGGAATGAAGTGGAGCCAAGAAACAAGAAGAAGGAAAGAAGTGTGTACAGACTCCACCTGCGGACTTGACCAGCATGTCGAGTTGGTGCCAAAGGTGCCGCCTTTACGCGCACTTGATGAAGCCCGTCGAGTCGGTGATCGAGTTGGTGTCAAAGGAGCTGCCTTTACGCGCACTTGATGAAGCCCGTCTAGTTAGACGTCGAGTTTGCACGCACGTGCCTTTTTCACTTTTTTCCTAAACCTAGTATAAAATGTTGAATGATGTCATTTGTGCCAGAGACCTACTTTTTACTCTCAGAAACCTAAAAATCGCCCCCTAAGGGTTCTTTCCTTGTAATCTAGATTGCTTCTTTGTCTTTGAGTTTTTGCAATTAATTCCTTTAATAAAGTTGTTTAGTTTTCAATCCTCTTTCTAATGATGCAAGTTTTATCTGTTTCTGGGTTTGATTCTCTGATGGTGATTTCTGAGTAGTTTTCTAGGGTTCTTGAGGATGGGTTAGATTAGTGAAGATCCTTGATTACCCAGGGTGTTTAAGCTTTGATTTACTGTTTTCCCTTCTTGATTAGTGAGTTTAATGCTAATTCCTTTCTGATCATCTGGAATTTGAACTTAGGGCATTTCCCACCCAGAAGGTGTTTGATGAAATGCCCCAACCAACTTTTCCAAGAGATTTGCATTTCATGCCTAAGATATTAGTTGACTTGAGTGCATTTTGGCTTGTGTGAACTGTTTCTTAATGCTTGCTGAGGTGTGTTTCGCTGATGAGAGTTGGGTCTGGAAACACCTCAGACTTGATAGCTTCCGTCACGAGAGTGAGCTAGCTTTAGTGTTCGAGTTCACAGCCTAGGGTTAGCTCTGTTGAGTTTTGTTAAGCACCTTAGTTTGATCAAGGAGATTCATTAGTCAATTACCCCATCCTTAAGATCCTTTGCTTTAATTGATTTATTTTCAAGAATTGTCTATCAAGCCTTCTGGTCTTTAGCTTCTTACTATTGTCATTTATTACCTTGCATTTACTTATTGCATTCCATTTCTGTTAATTAGGGTGTTAGATTACAATTTCTATAATTTGCATTTGGCTTGACTTAGTTATGCTTGATTGCATCTTATCTGCATAGCATCTCACCTGATTGGATTGACTCCCTTAAGTACTACAATGACATGATAGTGCTGTAGGGTAATTGCATAGTGAAAATCCTACTATCAATTTGGCGCCGTTGCCGATTGGGTGTTTGTTTGCTACATTTAGGATTTCAATTTACTTAAGATCAAGTTCGTTTCCGAGTTACACAGTTCCTGATTTTGCCAATTCTCTCTGTCTTTGTCATTGCAGGTACCGAACACGACAGACTCTACGTGCACACTCGACGAACACCATCGAGTTAGTACTTTGGTTGTATGCAAACGAGATCAAAGGGCAGTGGCAACTTGATCAACTACTTAGACAACATCAACCGTCTGAACAGAGCATCACGGGTTTCTGTTGACCAGGTCAGAGAGGAGAATCAGGATCACCAGGCAGACGCTAGGCAGTGTGTTAACGCCATGGATAACCCTCAGGGTAATGGCAACGCTCGTGCGGTCAGACCCATTGGAGCGGGTGATGCTCCAAACACACATACGCAGAGGCAGGGTATTGTTCCACCCCCTGTGCAGAACAACAACTTCGAGATCAAGCTCGGCATGATCAACTTGGTCCAAAACAAAATGTTCCATGGTCTACCTTGTGAGGATCCCATCGACCATTTAGACGAGTTCGATCGCCTCTGCAATCTCACGAAGGTCAATGGCGTTTCTGAAGACGCCATCAAGTTGCGCCTCTTCCCTCTATCACTTGGGGAGAAGGCACACCAGTGGGAGAAAAACTTGCCCCACAACTCTATCAAAACCTGGAACGACTGCAAGAAGGCGTTCCTTGCGAAGTTTTTCTCCACGGGATGGACAGCTAAGCTCCGTAGCGACATCTCGAGCTTCCACCAGAAGAACGGTGAAACGTTTTCTGAGGCTTGGGAACGTTTCAAGTGTTATACGAGTCAGTGCCCACACCACGGTTTTAGTAATGAATCCCTGCTCAGCACTATGTATAGAGGTGTTCTCCCGAAGTACAGGCAGATGCTCGATACCGCGAGCAACGGAGATTTCCTGAACCAAGACGTTGAGGACGGCTGGCAGCTTGTGGAAAACTTGGCCAGGTCAGATGGAAATTATAACGAAGAGTACGACCGCACGAACCGCAGCTCTGTCGAGTCTGATGACAAATTGAAAAAGGAAGTGAAGGGCTTGAATGAAAAGTTGGATAAGCTACTTCAAGCTCAGTCCACCATGAAGCACGTCCATTTTATTTCTGAGGACGAATATGTGCAGGTCCAGGAAGGGGGGATTGATCAGCAGGTTGAGGAAGTGAGTTATGTGCAGAACAACCAGGGTGGCTACAACAAAGGCTATTACACGTACAAAGCCAACCCGAATCTGTCCTACCGAAGTACGAATGTCGCAAATCCTCAAGATCCGGTATATCCTCCACAAACACCGCAGAGTCAGTCTACGCAGCAGCAGAGCCAAACACAGCAGCAGCAAGTGTTCGTTCCGCGAGGGCAGTTTGTGAGCCAACAGGGCGGCTATCCACCTAGACAGCAGCAGGGAGCACCACCAGGGTTTGCTCCTCAGCAGGTACAAGCGCCACAGCTTCAGAAACCCGACATGAGGGCCATGTTACAACAGCTGTTGCAAGGTCAAGCTAATGGAGTTATTGAGACAAGTAAGAAGCTTGCGGAGATGAACAGCAAGCTTGATTCCTTAAAATCCAGGATTACGACCATTGAGAACAGTCGTGCCTCCTCTTCTACAGAACACCCTGGTCAACTCCCTGGGAAGGCAATTCAAAACCCCAAGGACCACTGCCATGTCATCTACTCAAACGATGACATAGATCAGGCAGCTGAGAATGAAAGAGCCATCCAAAAGATATCTAGGCTTCTCCATGGTACAAACTTTAATGAGGACATTAAGAATAAGGAAGGGGAGGATTGCACTGAAGATGAGGTTCAGATTAAAGGTCAGAATGAGCTGAAATCTGGGTTTAAGGGTAAACTCGATCAGCAGACTCTATCACCAAATCGAGTCAGAGCACAACAGGGCGAAAATGGTAGAAGCTACTTGCAAGCTCGACATGTTGATAGAGTCAAGCCAACTTCAGGTCCTGAACAAGTTGTTCCGCCTCCTTATAAGCCACCGCTTCCATTTCCAGGCAGAATCCTCACCAAGGCTCAAAAGAAGGTAATCTCCAAGTTTAGAGCTGATATGAGTGAGATTGGTGTTGAGTTACCAAATATGGGAAACATGAAAGAAGCTCATCTCCAAATGAAGCTGATTAGGGATGTTCTTGCAAACAAGGAGAAAGTCACTGAGCTTCTGGAACTCTCTAGTGAACCCCAAGTCACACCAACCTCACTTCCTAAGCTCAAAGATCAAGGAAAGTTTACTCTGCCCTGCACTCTTGGTGATTTGCAGCTAGATGATGCACTTGTGGATTCTGGAGCAAGTGTAAATTTGATTTCGCTGGGTTTGGTTAATAAGCTGGGTGCACAGAGTATGATGCAGCGGCCTAGATCTTCTATCATGTTTGGGGATGCTTCTTCTAAGTCTCCACTTGGTATTATCATGGATTATCCTCTGAAGGTTGGAGAATGCACCATACCAACAGACCTCACTGTTCTGGATATGGTTGATAAGAAAGAGGTCCCATTGATCCTTGGAACTCCATTCCTTACTACAGCTGGAGCCTCAATTGATTTCTCCAACAAGATGGTGATCCTTCACAATGTCAACAACAAGGTCTCCTACCCACTCAAGGGTTACACTACTGAGTATTGTGGAACTATAACAACTGCAGAGTTAGGATCCAAGGTGATTGAATCTGGACTTGTTGAGGCTGTGAAGGTGCTGCATAGTGTGTCTACGAAGCTTGATTAGCGTCAGACATGCGTTTTTGATGGAGAGAGCCTTCAGGCATTGTTCAGTGAGCAACTGGAAAGTGCTCAAAAGGAGGGGGTGAGTATGGTTTCAAAGGCTACTCTCAAGAAGAAAAATAAGAGAAATGAACCTCAGCCTCCCTCCTCAAACCCATCTCAGCCCGCAGTGACTCTTTTGCCACTGGAACTCAAGGGTGTAAAGATTGAGTACAAAGTCAAGTACAAAGGAAGATCTAAACCTTTCTCAAGCGCTAAAGCCGTCATCAGTCCTGAACTCCAGAAAGATCCAATCAAGCTTCAAGAGCTTCTCTCTCAGGTCCTGATCATCACTCTTGAAGGCAGGCCAGATTTCAACCCTCCCTAGCAAGTTCAAAGGAAAGTCAAGCTAAGAGACTTAAAACAAAGCTCACTTGGGAGCAAGTCCCATGCTTATCCATGTACATATTGCTTTAAGTTTCTGGTTTATTTAATGTGTTTTTTGTAGTGTCTTTGATTGGCAGGTCTCAAGAAAGGAGTTTGAGCTAAAAGGGCCAAGACAACAAACTGTGAAAAAAGGGAAAAATATTGACTCGATCATAGGCTCGATCAGCTGCCAGAGCCTGCACTCGCCATAATGCACTAGCTTGATCGCAGACTCGATCACTCCCATCCAGTAAGCCTAGAACCACTCTAGCTTTCACATTACCTTCTTCTCCCATCCTTGAGGTAACAACTCCATCACCATTGTATATACCATTTCATTTATGTTTTATTGGTTTTTGATTCTTGAAACCTTCTCCTTTCTTTTGTTACACAAGGGACTGTGTAATTCAAGTTTGGGGGAGGGGTTGAGATGTATTTGACTTTGTTTTCTATTTTCTTATTTCAAATTTTTGCATCATGTAAGGCATAGAAAAACACATAAAAATTTGAAATTTTTTTCGAAAAATCCAAAAATATTCATGTAGTTGCATTCACATTTGTTAGATTAAGTCTCCATTGCATCACATAGCTTCACAATCATGCTGCATTGTTGATACAACCTTGTAAAATAACGATTTCATGCGATATGATTTGTGCCTTGGTTTTTGATTCTCTGATGCATTAGGGTGAGAATGAAGCATTTAAAACGAAACCGTGTTTAACTTGATCACATCATGACATGCACATCTCACTTGATCACTGCTGCAAATTGAGGCTTATCCCTGTTTATCTGAACCTTAATCTTGACTTTTAAATATCATTGCATGCATTGAAAGCAACTCATGGATAGCATACATATCTGGACAATCTTTTCCCATTTGTTTATCCTCTTTGTTTGTCCAGGTTGTTTTCTTTCCCACACCCTGAACAATTTAGCCTTTTCCTTCAAACCCGCATTACTCTTGTGTGTGCTTGTGAGGCCTTGTTTTGATTATGCTTAGCAGAACGTGTTGAGTTTAAACCGGCAAGAGTAGGATGTCTAGGTATCTAGTTCAATTTTGGGTTTGTTTTCAGGCTAAGTTTGGGGGTGACGTCTTGAACGCTATGGTTTCATATTCAAAATGTGGGAAAAGAAAAGTGTTTTGATTAAGGCCAGGGAGTTGTTTTGTGTTTCAAAAGGGTCTAGTAAAGGTTTGGGAATAGTTTTAAGAAAGAAAAAAAAAAAGGGGTTCTAAGTTGAAAGAAAAGAAGGTAATTGCCTCGGCTGCATAAAAGAAAGAAAGTAGTTCCCTAAGTGTTAGGTTTCCCAAACCGCTAGATGTTACCATAAGATCACATCTCCCTTGCCTAGTTCACAAAAGAAAAAGAAGAAAAGAGCAAGTGCTCCTCTGTGTCTAAAGGCGCAAAGCCTAAATGGTAGTTAGGAGTCGTTCTTGGTTTTTTTGGGGTTCGGGTACTGACGCTATCGAGTCAGAGCTAGGTAGTTAGAGGTTCTGCTCTTGCATCCTCCTGGGTTATAACTCTTAGCCTTCTGCCAAAGCATTGTCATTTTCTTGAGAGATCCCTGTCCTTTAAACCGTTTTATGACTTTAAGAAACCATCTTTTTCTCTTGACCTTTACCTTGAGCCAAATGAGTTGCTAATTTGCATGTTTATGATTCATTGTTCACCTTAATAAATGTTAAAGGGATTTGCTGATAAGAATGCATTGTTTGAGTGACTGTGAAGTTGGATTGATCTTGTTAAGCATGACACTGATTTTCAAAGAAGTAGCTCTCACCTTGCTGCATTTTAGAACCGTGAACTTGGACATATATCAAATCGTTTTTGCTTGTTGTTTTTGGCTGTATCAACTCGTTTTCAAACCTCATCCCTTTCTTTGCTCTTATTTGTTTGCTTGAGGACAAGCAAAAGACAAGTTTGGGGGTGTTGATGTACTTGTATTTTCATAGTTTTAGCACTCTTAATTCATTCCTTTTGCATACATATATCATCACATCTTTACCATTTACATCCATATGCATCCAGTTTTCACACTTGATAGGATTTGCATTAGCATTGCATGCATCCCTGCATTTGGAGTTGTTATCAGGTGCTTTCGGAGGCTTTAGAGGATGTCTTGAAGATGGGAGATGGATGCCTGATCAATGGGAATGAAGTGGAGCCAAGAAGAAGAAGTAAAGAAGTGTGTACAGACTCCACCTGCGGACTTGACCAGCATGTCGAGTTGGTGCCAAAGGTGCCGCCTTTACGCGCACTTGATGAAGCCCGTCGAGTCGGTGATCGAGTTGGTGTCAAAGGAGCTGCCTTTACGCGCACTTGATGAAGCCCGTCTAGTTAGACGTCGAGTTTGCACGCACGTGCCTTTTTCACTTTTTTCCTAAACCTAGTATAAAATGTTGAATGATGTCATTTGTGCCAGAGACCTACTTTTTACTCTCAGAAACCTAAAAATCGCCCCCTAAGGGTTCTTTCCTTGTAATCCAGATTGCTTCTTTGTCTTTGAGTTTTTGCAATTAATTCCTTCAATAAAGTTGTTTAGTTTTCAATCCTCTTTCTAATGATGCAAGTTTTATCTGTTTCTGGGTTTGATTCTCTGATGGTGATTTCTGAGTAGTTTTCTAGGGTTCTTGAGGATGGGTTAGATTAGTGAAGATCCTTGATTACCCAGGGTGTTTAAGCTTTGATTTACTGTTTTCCCTTCTTGATTAGTGAGTTTAATGCTAATTCCTTTCTGATCATCTGGAATTTGAACTTAGGGCATTTCCCACCCAGAAGGTGTTTGATGAAATGCCCCAATCAACTTTTCCAAGAGATTTGCATTTCATGCCTAAGATATTAGTTGACTTGAGTGCATTTTGGCTTGTGTGAACTGTTTCTCAATGCTTGCTGAGGTGTGTTTCGCTGATGAGAGTTGGGTCTGGAAACACCTCAGACTTGATAGCTTCCGTCACGAGAGTGAGCTAGCTTTAGTGTTCGAGTTCACAGCCTAGGGTTAGCTCTGTTGAGTTTTGTTAAGCACCTTAGTTTGATCAAGGAGATTCATTAGTCAATTACCCCATCCTTAAGATCCTTTGCTTTAATTGATTTATTTTCAAGAATTGTCTATCAAGCCTTCTGGTCTTTAGCTTCTTACTATTGTCATTTATTACCTTGCATTTACTTATTGCATTCCATTTCTGTTAATTAGGGTGTTAGATTACAATTTCTATAATTTGCATTTGGCTTGACTTAGTTATGCTTGATTGCATCTTATCTGCATAGCATCTCACCTGATTGGATTGACTCCCTTAAGTACTACAATGACATGATAGTGCTGTAGGGTAATTGCATAGTGAAAATCCTACTATCACCAAGTAACCGGGGATTAGGTGGCAACCACCATCAATACTCGCGTCTATGGAAATCAAAAGTAACCGGTGATTAGGTGGCTACAACCATCAATACTCGCGTCTATGGAAGATCCATCAAAAACCTCCACAAAGAGGAGAAGAAGTCGAATAAAAAAATACCTTGCTACCCTAAAAAAGGGATGAATCGACTTAAGAAGTGAGAAGAGAGAGAGGTGAAACAAGGGCCAAGCCATGTGTTTTATAAAAAGAGGATGGGTAAGAGTCTATAACCCCATTGATCGATATTCCCTAGTTGAGACCACACCTTTAGAAACTAAAGGAGTCAAATGTGGATAATTTGGACGGCCTAAAGAGAAGTGGATTGCTTTGGGATGATTGCAAAACTCATGGTATGTACTTTCTTGTTCTTAATTCTAAATGCCGTTGCTGTTTTATGTGGATCACTAAAATAAAGGTCAATATGGATTTCCAAAAGGATTTAAGAGTTCTCATGTTTTCAAACCTCTTTTCCATGCTTAGTTTGCTTGGGGAAAAGCAAAAGATAAGTCTGGGGGAGTTGATATATCCATATTTTGCATGATTTTACTTAGTATTTATTTATGTTTTCAAGTGTTTTCAATAAGGTTTTATGCCTTCAGAGGTAGTTTTCTTGTATTTGTTGGTTTTGGAGTCTTAACAGGTTAAAACATCAAAAAGGATTCAAAAAGGAGCAAAAGAGCCTCAAACCATGATCCATGCAAGTTTCCAAGTCAAGAGCATCAATATAACTCCATTTGTCCGATTCTCGTATTCGGACTAAACCGGAGAATCCGAAAGATGACCGCGGAAAGGGGTCTTCCCGACGTCCAAAAATCATGATCTTGGTCTTGATGGATAGATAATTGAGTCATGCATCACGGAGAAGTGTAATGGAGCCATTTGGAGCTGATATGCGGGCTAAGAGTTTTTTCTCCCAAGATGTGTCCGCCAGGCGAGGAAATGAAGCCCATGAAGACTTGGCGCCACAAGCAGCCCGGGATTCTGCGGCATGGACCTGGTCTTAACTTAACATAGGCATAGCCTATTTCTGGTGGTTTACTTGGCCTTATCTCGGCCCATTCATGTCGCAAAATTCTTGATCCAACTCACCGGAAACTTTCCTTTTCCGGCACTTCAATAACCTAGCGACTTCAAGCTTATAAATACTCGCTTTTAGCCTCTGGAAGGGAGAGGTCCGTGAGTGTCTGTGCAAGAGGAGAGTAGCCGTCGAGGAGGAGAAGCCCTAGGTGGTGCGCACTCCAGAAGGAAGAAGGAGGCGCCACTCAACTCATTGCACTCGCATCTCATCTTTGTTCTTTCATCTTTTCATTTTCTCTTTTGTACTTTGGATCGAAAGTTATCAAGGGATTCGACTTTTTCTTCATCAGAGAAGCCTCTTTCAATCCCTTATGTCTTTTCATACTTGCATAATGATATCAATCTCGCCTTGCTTGCTTGATCTTAGTATGTCCGAGTAGATCCCCTCGTTAGGCCGAGGGAGATCGATGGACTCTTGATATGATTTGACTTGTTTGATTGCATAAAACGGGATTTACTCTTTTGGTTCTTCATCTTTGGTTGTTCATAATGCTTGTTGTTAGGAAAGCGCGCCTAAACAACTCGAACTTAGGTTCATACACTCTCCAAAAGCTTGTTGTATTGCCGAAACCAGTATTTGGTGAGCTAAGTGTTTTAGGCTTCCAAAAGTCGACCTAAGGAACTTAGTGAACAATCACAACTTGAACATTGATTAATGCATGCTTATAACTTGTAATAACCATAGTGGCCGGAGCCACGAAAGTGGAAAGGCTATACCTTAGTGTTGTGAGTTCGAGACGGTTTATAACTTATCCCATGAAATCTCTTGTCATTTCATTGAATGTTTCCATTGATTATCCTTTGCCTAACACCTTTCTCATCTTGTTTACAACCTCATCTACTTATTTTCATTGTTTTCTTTTGATTTTAGGATCACCCCGAACTCATATTTTCTGTCATAGCTACTCATCAATCAACATAGACTTGAAACGAGATCACTCCTCCTTGTGTTCGACCCCGACTTACCACGGCTGTGCACTTGCAGCTCTACCAAGTTGGGTTATAAATTGTATTAGTTTGAAGCATAAAACCCAATGCATCAATACTTTGTTGAGCGGTCGACCGAAGCCCTTAAAGCCCCTGCTCGACCGGTCATGGTCGACCCGGATGGCTTGTCATGGTGTTGCTTCTACTCTTTTCTTGCACTATTGTGGTATCCATCCTATCATTTCCTGCTATAGAAAAACAAAGAAAACAAAGTAAAACTAAAACTTAAAACTTAAATGTAAATGTGTTACCTTATGGGTTGCCTCCCATACAGCGCTTGTTTAAGGTCTTTAGCTTGACCGTAATGCTTTTGAGGACTTAAAAGAAGGTAGTGACCAAAGGAACTTTTGGTCCTTCGAGATCTCCCTTCCCGGGGCTTGTGTCGGGAGGATGATTCACAGCGGGATAGACAATCTCGCCATACTTGTCCCGGGGCACTTCAGCCATTGGAAAAAGTTTCAAGGTGTTGGCAAACTTTTCTTTGAAACTTTCCATGCTTTTATCATTCAGCTCTTCTTGGAAAAGAATCCTAACTTTTGCAAAGGGCTTAGACTGCTTTGCCTTCTTAGTGGTCTCCGTCTCAAGCTTATCCTTGATCGATCCTTTGGATGGATGTTTAGGAGATGCCGTAGTCTTACTTTTCGCTTTTAGGGCGAGTTGCTTGGGCTGGTGAGCAAGGTCCTTGCTAGGTAAGCTGGAGGTGATTCTTCCTTCTTCTTCTAGAGGTTCGGGGATGATCTTCTTCTCTTGTACCATGTCAACGGATGGTTTCTTTGTTGAACACATAGGGAAAAACATTTCCTTATTCACCTTGTTGAATGAGATCTTTTGATTTGGAAAATCGAAGATGGCTCCAACAGTTGATAGAAAAGGGGTGCCAAGGATGAGTGGTCTATGACTACTTTCTCTCATTTCCACTATTTGAAATTTAGTAGGTATAGAACAGTTCCCAAGTTGTACCATCACGTCAGGTATGAAACCATAAGGGGTTTGAGAGAATGAATCGGCATAATTGATGGAGATGGATGAAGGTTGGATGTTGGTGTGGCCTATTGATAGTAGGATTTTACTACGAATTAACCTATTAACACTATCATGTCGATGCAGTGTAAGAAGGTGTCAAATCCAAATGGGCGAGATGCTATGCAATCAGGACGTGATCGAGTGAAGGTAAGTCAAGCCAAATGCAAGGGTGTGAATTCTAAACTATCAACCTAAACACAGAAATGGAAAATGCAAATACAAATGCAATGGTACTTCACGGTGTCCAGACGCGACGCTATCAAGTTAACAAAGGTAAAATGTAAAATGATAAACTATAAACCATAAGCTAGAATGAACAAATGCAACAAGATAAAAAGGACAGAAGCTTTAAGATTTAAAATCAAGATCAAAATCAAATTAAACAAAGATCCTAAGAATGGGTGTTATGGATCAATGAAATTCCATGGTCAACACTATGGTGTTCAACAGAACTCAGACAGAGCTGTTCCCTTGGCTGCGAACTCGATAGCAAGCTAATCCACTATCGTGGCAGAAGCTATCGAGTTGGTGTGTGTTCCTGACCCACTCTCATGGCGAAATCCACACCAACAAGCATTAGGAATCAGTTCGCAAATGCTAAAGTGCAATCAAAAACGCTAGTATCCTAGGTATGATATGCAAATTTCTTGTAAAAGCTGGTTCATGCATTTCATCAAACACCTTCTGGGTGCTGAAGTGCCTAGCTTCAGATTCCAAATGATCAAGAAGGAATCAGCATTAAGAATACTAATCAAGAAGGGAAACTATGAAATCAAGGCTTAAACACTATAGGTAACCATGGTTCTTCACTAATCTAACCCATCCTTAAGAATCTAAGAAAACTACTCAGAAACCGACTTCATCAAGTCAAACTCGGAAAGCTGTAAAACTAGCATCAGAAGATACCTCAATGCTGAGAGAAGAAGGATTCTACTGACGCCTCCATACTCTCACGTGTGTAAGCTGGGAGCGAGGGTTGGTCGTGTGTGCTCCTTGAGCTCTGTCCTGCTCCGGTTCCCAACTCGATGTGTGGGTCAACTCTGTAGCTCGAGCCCGCGCCAACGTCAGTCTGAAGCGGCACAGATCTCCTTTTCCTGCTGGCTTGTCTAGGCTCAAAGGAAGATGCTCGTGGAGGCTCTGTTGGATGGTGTTGTCTCATGTCTTGGATAAGAGAGCGGCTTCTCTCTATCATTGCAGTTGTTGCGCCTCCTTCCTCTGCGGCTTTTCTTGAAGAGCCGTTCACCTTGAGCTGGAGCTCTTTTATCTGCTCCTTCAGGTCGCTGACAGTCTCCTTCAAGGAGTTGATAGACTTGCCTTGATACTTGTTCCACAGCTTGAGAAGGCCAATGTTTTTGTTCGCAGTCTTTACTGCAGCACCTTGCCTTGGTGCTGTGTAATCCTCAAAATCAAACTGATCAGAGATGTTGGCTTCTATCTCTTCTTCAGAAGCTGACTGCTGAAGCTGCGGTGTTCGCATAATGTAGGTGTCATAGCACATCTCTGGCGGTGGGCTGAAGTCGATGTTCTTCCCATCTCTGATCCTGGTGTACTCAACACACGGCAATGGTAATAAAACTTCGGTGCTAGTCAAAGGATGGTAGAACTTGTAGGCGTGACTTCTTGTCAATCGGCTCCTTGTCAAGGAAACCCGTCTTGGTGAGGTAATCTATGTCCATCCACTTCGGCGTGAATTCTTCTCCCATCAGATCAATACCAGCAGCTACCAAGATTGGAGTGACCAACCCACCAATGCTCAACTCTCCTTGTACCTTTCTTTTAAACAGCTTAGATGCCCAGCTCCTGTAGTATACGAACTGATCAAGAAGCAACACTGTGAGTCCCGTGTCAGACGTGTCTCCTATCAATGCTACTCTATCAGATGTGAAGTCAATGACATGGCCAATGGCTGTGTCTAGAAATTGGAGCTCTCCTTCATTAACGTTTTCGGTGTTCCTTCTCGCAAAGAATGTGTGAGCAATGGACTTGTGCAAGTACCTGATCACCGGACTCCTGATTTGAGCGCTCTTGGAACTCGCAGAGGCATACTCCTTTTTGCCTCCAAATGTTTTCCAGAGCGACAACAGCTCGTCTCTTTTGAACTCTGGACAGCGCCCGCGTCCTCTCGGGAACCCATACAGTGTGTCTACCTGGTTCATTGTGAGCGAATACTCTGCACCGTTCACTGTGAAAGTAATATATCCAAGTCCAGCACTTGGATCAACAATAACGCCTTCATCCTCGTAGAAGTGCAAGACAAGCGATGCGAGGAACTGACAGGTTTCGTCCTTGAAGGCACCGCATGACTGGCTCATCATTGTAGCCACACCGTACAACTCCATGAGATACTCAACATCTCTCTTTAATCCCAGTTCTCGCAGCGTGTCTTGGTGAGGAAATCGTGTTCCAGCAAACCGCATCCACCTGAAGATCTTCAGCAATTCTCTTTGGCTCGGCTTTAAAGCCGGAGTGCGGGTTTGCTTTCTGACAGGCTGTGCAATTTCTACTTCACGGATTTCAAGCTCATCCTCTTCATCCTCAGAAATCTGATCATCAACAACCTCTGTCTCCTGGTCTGACTCCGCAGAGTGGCTCTGTTCCTTAGTTCGTGATCAGACGCTACAGTGTCCTCTTCGTCGCTGTAAATTACCACTGTTCCCACTGGTCTCTTCCCCTGCGCAATATCGTCTCTGTTGCTCTTAATCGTGGTTCGCGCGAGTCGCCTGGCCACTTGCTCCGTTGTAGGGCGCTTAGGCTTCTTTTTCCTGAAACGTTGACAAAGGAAAAATAAGTCGCCATACTACACACTCGACAGCGTCACTCAAAATTCAAGTCGAGTTTATTGAATAATATGCCGTGATATGCCGTGGAATAGCAAACTCGACCGAGTGATAGAGTGTAGCCATCGAGTTAGAAAAAGAAAGAGAACAGGATAATCAATTTGAAATAGAGAGTGCAAATCAATAAGCCTCATAATCAGACGCTATTAAGTTGCACACAGCAAGAACAGTTGGACTAACTCGACAGCTTTACTATCACAATATAAACTAGATTAAACGCATATCAGCAGCTCCTAATCAGTTCAATTCAGCTTAAATAACTAGAACAGAGCAATGGTAGCACACCCGACTCGACATCGTTTAACTAACAACTCGACAGCACGTTTATGTTAACTCGACAGCACGTTTAACTCAACTCAACAGCACATATATCTCAACTCGACAGCGTCCAACAAGGGAATACAAGCAAAACCGAAAACCAAACTCAATGGCTGAAATTGAAAGCTTACGCTGCATTTTTCCAAAAACGTTCCAATTTGTCAATCATCTTCACGAAATTGGAAAGAAAAGAGGGGTTGAAATCGAGTGAGTTTGAAATGAAATGGATCGTGTTTGAAGCTGAATTCGATCGAGTGGAGGTCGATAACGAAGAGAGGAGAAAGTTTCAGAGAGAAAGATAAGTTTGAGTGATGGGTAAGCGAGAGTGATAAGCGAGAGTGATGAAGTCGTGAAATGCAAAGGATTAAAGATAAAGGATGAGTGGTGGAGAAGAGCTGCGGTTTTACTAAAGGAAAGGGAAGGGTTAAAACCGCATAGGCAAAAGAGGAGACAAAAGTTGCTGTAATTTCTGAACAAAGAGCAGTGAAAAGGATAAAGGAGAAAGCTTAATTAAACACCACATGCTCCAGGGAGAGTGAAATTCACACACTAACCTTGAAAAATAAAAAGTTTAAATTTCATCCTAAACCTGGTCAACTCGACGGCGTTCGTCGAGTTAGCACGTCAAGTGTGTCCTGAATCCTTTCTTGCTTTGTTTCCCGAATCACAACATGCTCATAAACACTTGAAAGCAAAAACATAACATAATTTAAAGAATATGTACAGAGATAGTCATGGGAATTCCTCCCAAGTGAGCTTGTTTTAGGTCTCTAAGCTTGACCGCTTTACCGTTCAGGCTTGGGGTGGTTCATAGAGAGGAATTGAGACCCCCTCTGGTATGGTCTGATCAGCCATGTAGCGTTTGACCCTCTGACCATTCACAGTGAATTCAACCCCATCGTTTCTGACTAAAGTGACAGCTCCGTAGGGCATAACCTCTCTGATCTTGAATGGTCCAGACCAACGTGATTTCAGCTTGCCCGGGAACAAATTAAGTCTCGAGTTAAAAAGCAACACATCATCACCAGACTTGAGCTCTCTTTGCAGGATCTTCTTGTCATGAAAGGCTTTTGTTCTCTCCTTATAGATCCTGGAGTTTTCAAACGCATCAAGTCTGATCTCCTCTAACTCATGCATGTCTGTCAATCTCTTCTCCTAAGCTGTCTTCAGATCAAAGTTCAGAAACCGTGCAGCCCAGACTGCCTTGTACTCTATCTCCACTGGTAAGTGGCAAGATTTTCCATACAGCAGCTGAAACGGGGTCCGTCCTATAGGAGTCTTATACGCGGTTCTGTAAGCCCATAGAGCTTCATCAAGCTTGACTGCCCAGTCTCTCCTTGAAACTCCTACAACCTTGTTCAAGATAGCCTTTATCTGCTTGTTAGAGACTTCAACCTGTCCACTTGTCTGCGGATGATAGGGTGTGGCTACCTTGTGCTTAACACCATACTTCTTGAGTAGGCTCTCAAAAACCTTGTTGATGAAGTGAGATCCACCGTCGCTTATCACAACTCTGGGCACTCCATAGCGTGGAAATATTATGTTCTTAAAGAGCTTGATCACCGGCTTGTGATCGTTGGTTACGCACGCTATAGCTTCCACCCACTTCGAAACATAGTCCACAGCCACTAAGATGTAACTGTTCCCATGTGAAGCTGGGTTAAAAGGTCCCATGAAATCAACGCCCCAGACATCAAATATTTCAACTTCAAGAATGGGGTTCTGAGGCATTTCATTCCTCTTGCTGATGTTCCCCATTCGCTGGCATGAATCACACTTTAATATAAACGCTTGAGCGTCCTTGAAGAGACTCGGCCACCATAACCCAGCTTGAAGTATCTTCTGACCTGTCTTGAAGGCTGCAAAATGCCCTCCATAAGCAGAACCGTGGCAATGCTCTAGCACACCATTGACCTCTTCTTCAGCTATGCATCTCTTGAAGAGACCATCAGACCCTCTCTTGTACAGGTAGGGTTCATCCCAAAAGTAGTGTGAGGCTTCTCTGAAGAGTTTCTTCTTTTTGTAAGGATCCAGATCCTTTGGCACATCCCCACACACTAAGTAGTTCACCATGTCAGTATACCAAGGCAAACCGTCAACCTGCAGAGCACTGACTTCATCGAGTCGGGCCTTCACTTCGTAGCTTTCGCGCAGAACCTTGACTGCCATGAGCTGCTCTTCAGGCATTGAGTCATCAATTGGTACATGATCATCAATCCTCATTCTGGACAGATGGTCAGCTACTCCATTCTCAACACCCTTCTTGTCAACAATCTCCATGTCAAACTCTTGGAGAAGAAGTATCCACCTAAGTAGTCTAGGCTTGGTGTCCTTCTTAGCATAAATGTGCCTAAGAGCTGCATGATCAGTGTACACAATGACTTTTGAACCCACCAAGTAACTCCTGAACTTCTCAAAGGCAAAAACCACAGCTAGTAATTCCTTTTCTGTTGTAGAATACTTTACCTGAGCATCATCCAGCGTGCGACTAGCGTAGTATATGACATTTAGTCGTTTATCAATCTTTTGACCAAGTACCGCACCCACAGCGTAATCACTGGCGTCACACATTATCTCGAAGGGGTGATGCCAGTTCGGTGCTTGCACTATTGGAGCGGTGACCAGAGCTTCTTTGATCAGGTTAAAAGCTTTTAGACAGCCTTCATCAAACAAGAACTCGGTCTCCTTGCACAACAGGCGCGTCAGGGGTCGAGCTATCTTCGAGAAGTCCTTGATAAACCATCTGTAGAACCCAGCATGTCCCAAGAAACTCCTTATATCCCTAACTTACTTTGGTGGTGCTAGCTGAACCATCACCTCAATCTTAGCTTGATCCACTTCTATGCCTTTCTCTGATATCAAGTGTCCCAACACGATCCCCTTTTGTACCATGAAATGGCATTTCTCCCAGTTGAGGACGAGGCTGGTCTCTTCGCAGCGTTTAAGGACCCTGCGCAAGTTTGACAAACAAGAAACAAAAGAGCCACCATATACAGAGAAATCATCCATAAAGACTTCAACAGTGTCCTCAATCAAGTCAGAGAATATAGAGGTCATGCATCTTTGAAATGTGGCGGGAGCGTTACAAAGGCCAAATGGCATGCGCCTATATGCAAAAGTGCCGTAAGGACAAGTAAACGTTGTCTTCTCCTGATCGTTAGGGTGAATGGGGATCTGGAAAAAGCCACTATATCCATCTAGAAAACAATATTATGGATGGTTTGCAAGTCGTTCCAGCATTTGGTCGATAAAAGGAAGCGGGAAATGATCTTTGTGGGATGCTGCATTTAACTTCCTATAGTCTATGCACATCCTATGTCCTATAATAGTTCTAGTGGGGATGAGTTCATCTTTATCATTTTTAACCACAGTAGATATCCTTTCTTTGGGACGCAATGAAAAGGAGATATCCAAGTGCTGTCACTAATAGGATAGATAATCCCAGCATCTAGCAACTTAAGTATCTCCTTCTTCACTACTTCCTTCAGATTGGGGTTAAGCCTCCTCTGAGGTTCAATGCTAGACTTAGTCTCATCATCTAAATGAATTCTATGCATGCAAAGATTAGGTGAAATTCCCTTAATGTCATCCAGAGAATACCCTATAGCCTTTCTAAACTTTTTCAATTCAATAAAGAGTGAATGCAATTCATCAGGGCTAAGGGATGCGTTTATGATGACGGGATATGTCGAATTAGGACCAAGAAACGCGTACCTGAGACCTTCTGGCAATGGCTTAAGGTCCACCTTTGGCGCTTTGAGCTCAGACCAATCATCGGGTTCAGCACTGCTCAGCTCTATAGCTCTGTCAAGCAACTTGATAGCGTCTGCGTTTCCGGATTGGAGAATGTGCTGACTCGACTTGTACGTAAAGTCCGACGTCGAGTCCGTCAAGTTCTCAGCTGAAACTGGACTACTTGATGTCATAACCTCCGTTCCTGACCATTCCAGCTCTTCAAACGGTTTAGACTCTGTCACTGCCACATGTGAGTCTAAAAGTTGCACATAACCAAGACTCTCTTCATTTAGCAAACCAGATTCTCCACTCGTTGTCAAAGCAATCTGAAGGTTATCTGTAAGAGCTAACTCTTCCAGCAACTCATCAGCGAGCTGATCCATTTCCTCTATGTAGAAGATCTGACCCTCAATCGTTGGTTTCCTCATGGCGTCTTTAATGTCGAATTTCATGGTGAAATCCCTACCAAGATTCAGGTCGATCTTCCCCTTTCTGACATCAATCACTGCACCAGCCGTGGCTAAGAAAGGTCTGCCCAGAATTAACGGATCTTTCGGTTCTTCGTCCATCTCGAGCACGATGAAGTCCGTCGGTACCTCTACATTGCCTATCCTGATAGGTAAGTCTTCTAACAGCCCAGTTGGTAACCTCACCGATCTGTCTGCTAGAACCAGAGAAATTTTGCACGGTTTGAACTTCCCAAATCCCAGCCTCTTAGCAACAGAAAGTGGCATCAGGCTAACTGACGCTCCAAGATCACACAAACAGTTGTTAAAAGCCAGGGGTCCCAATGAACATGGTAGGGTGAAGCTACCAGGATCTCCAAGTTTCTCTTGTATCACCTTTCTCTGTATAATGGCACTACACTCATGTGATAAGACCACCATCCCCTGTAGCTCCTTGTATCCTTCCCCTGTGCTCGAGGTCGTTGTAGTATAGTGGTAAGTATTCCCGCCTGTCACGCGGGTGACCCGGGTTCGATCCCCGGCAAGGGCGCCAAATTGATAGTAGGATTTTACTATCTATTAATCCTAAAGCACTATCCAGTCGATGCAGTACTAAAGGGAGTCAATCCAAATGGGTGAGATGTTAAACAGACAAGATGCAATCAAAGCAGATTAAGTCAAGCCAATTGCAATGGTGATTTATAATCTTTCAAATTAAATAACCGAAATTAAATGCAATACAGAAACTAAATGGTGTAATGAACAAGTGAAAGCAAACTAAAGACCAGAAAGTTTGATGAACAAAACTCAAAATGAAATCAGATAAAGCAAAGGATCCTAAGGATGGGGTAGTTGACTAATGACTCTCCTTGATCATCTATAGGTTTTTAACAAAACTCAAACAGAGCTAATCCCTAGGCTGTGAACTCCGATGCTAACGCTATCACTCTCGTGACGAACGCTATCGAGTTAGGGTGTTTCCAGACCTAACTCTCATTAGCGAAATACACCCTAACAAGCAGTGGAAACCAGTTCATAAAGCCAAAATGCACTCAAGGCAACTAATATCTTAGGTAAGAAATGCAAATCTCTTGGAAAAGTTGGTTCAGGCATTTCATCAAACACCTTAAGGGTGTGAAATGCTCTGAGATCAGATTCCAATTAATCATAGAGGAAAAAGCATTAAACACACTAATCAAGAAGGGGAAATTCGAAATCTAAACTTAAACACCTAAAATGACCAAGGATTATCACTAATCTAACCCATCCTTAAGAACCCTAATCACTACTCAAGATCCAAGTGTAGAACAAACCCAGAAATGAACAAAACTTGAATCATTAGATAGAGATTAAGAAGATGAACAACTTTTATTAAATGTACAAGTGCAAAATGTAAATAACAAAGCTTAAATCTACAAATTAAAAGACAAAGACAAAGAAAATAAAGTTTGGTTTTCTGGTGGCTGAAAAGCCAAAAACAAGAACATTTTCGTGGCTAGGGGTCTCAGGCCTTTTATAGGCAACAAAAATAGGTTAAAAGTCGAAGAGAGTCAAAGGGAAGGCTGAAATCCCGGAACTGGTCGAGTGTGTTGGTCGAGTGCAATCAAAATCGCTGTAGATTTCGAACCGCTGGTCCGAATGACTTGAAACCGCCACCATCCGAAAGCTAACTCTTTTATCTACAACTTCTATGAAGACCTCAAAGGCTGAATCGGAGTATAAAGCCTTCGTTTGGTACGATCTTTAAGACGCATTGCACGAGCTCGACGACCAACTCGACTTGCCATGTCGAGCTTGCTCAAAGGTGGCTCTTTTATTCCCAACTCGACCACCAACTTGATGTGCAAAGTCGAGCTTGCTCAAAGGTGGCTCCTTTGCTCCGACTCGATCAGGAGTGGTCGAGTCCATACGTCGAGTCTATCCAAAATCGTCGTATCTCCCTAACCACTGATTAGAATTAATTGAAACCACCGCCAAACGAACGATCACTCAATTATCTATATAACTTTCATGAAGAACTCAGATGCTGAATCAGAGTGTAAACCCTTCGTTTGGTACGATCTTTCAGATGCATTGCACTAGCTCGATCGAGCTCACCACCCCTGCCTACTTGATCGAGTCAAGCAAGAACTCTTATGTTCCTTCCATTCTTGATCCATATTGGCTCCTTTGTTGCCCAGGTCTTGCTCCACCATCACCACCAAGCCTCCTTAGCTCCAGATGCTTCAAAAGTACCTGGTTTTAACTCCATATGCACTCATGTATGCAATGCACATCCTTAAACTTCTAAGTATGCAAATGGAGAAGAAAGTGTCAAGAAGTGACACCTAAGATGGTTGAAACAATGCAAAGATGGTCTAAATGAGATGCTAAAAAGGTAAAAAATAAGGATGCATCAACACCCCCAAACTTATCATTTGCTTGCCCTCAAGCAAACAATAGAATATGAAAGAGAGTGAGGGTTGAAAATAGTTGATATAATTAAAACATGCCAGCAAAAACGGTTTGATCAGTGTCCAAGTTCGAGATTCTAGAATGCATCAAGGTGAGAGTTACTTCTAAAAATCTTAGCCATGCTTAACAAGATCAATCCAACTTCACAGTCAATCAAACCATTCATTCATATCAGCATATCCTTTTAACATTCATTAAAATAGAACAACCATGCTCATGCAAATCTAAACAATTCATTTGGCTAAGGGTTATGGTCAAGAGACAAAGATGGTCCCTTCAATGCAATAGCGGTTTATAAACAGGGATCTCTCAAGAAAATGAACAAGCTTCAGCAAAAGGCTAAGAGTTAGAACCAAGGATGATACAAGAGAAGAATTCCCATCTTCCCCGAACACACTCGATCGAGTCTAAACCCAGAGCCCAGAAATAAAGAACCTGCTCCTAGCTACCCTTTAGGCAATTGCCTTTAGACACAGAGGAGCACTTGCTCGAATTTCTTTTCTTTTCTTTGTACTAACCAAGGGAGAGGCTTCATACTCTAGCGGTTTGGGATTCTTAGACTTTAGGGAACTTTTCTTTTTCTTTTAAAACACTTGAGGCTTAAGCCTTATTTTCCTAAACACTTAGGGGGGGTTATTGGATTGATGATTTAAGAGGATTTGTTTTTTTTTTCAAATCACCTCTTATTGGATCTAGTATTTATAAAAATCACTAACAATCCAAGGTTATTGAACTAATCATTTGTACAAATTCCTTAAAATCTCCTCTTATTGGAAAATTAGGATTTCACTAATAAAAACTGTTTTGAGGGATTTGTGAGAGATTTTCTAGTTAAAAAAAAAGGATCCAAATACCCACCTTATGAGGTGAGATTTTCCAAATCCTCTTAAAACTTCATAGATTTGGATTTATCCAAATAACTCCAAATCATTGATACAATAAGCCCCCCTTAGAACCCTTTTCTTTTTCTTTAAACACTTCCAAAACCTTTACTAGACTTACTTGAAACACACGCCAACTCCCTGATCTTAACCACAACTCTTTTCTTTTCTTTTCCCAATCCCTGAAACACAAAACACACTCGCCCAAGCCCAGATGAACACCCCCAAACTTAGCCTAAGCTGATCCTAAGGATGGACCAGAATCTACACAGAAACCCTGCTCTTGTCGGTTTAAACTCAACACCATTTGCCAAGCATATTCGAAAATAAGGCCTCACAATCACACACGAACATCGTAGGGTTTGAAAGAAAGGCTTAGGTAAGGGCGGGGAACAGCTACTTGGACAAACAAGAGTGGATAAAATGGGAAAAGAATGTCCAAATATGTATGAAATCCTTTAGTTGCTTATCAATGCATGCTATGGTAATTAAGAGTCATGATTATGGTTCAAATATATAGGGAAATGCATCAATTCACAGGAATGGGTTGAATGAGATGTGCATGTTATGATATGATCAAGGTAAACATGGTTCTATCTTAACTCTTCATTCTCACCCTAATGCACAAAAGATTCAAGAACCAGGGCACAGAACAAAACACATGAGATGGCATATTTACAAGGTCATATCAACAATGCAATGTGAATGCAAAGCTATATGATGCATATTAGACTCAATCTTAAAAATGTGAATGTAACTATATGAATATTTTCGTGATTTTTTGAAATTTTTCAATTTTTATGGGTTTTCAATGCCTTAGATGCATGCAGACTGAAGTATGAAAAATTGAAAATAAGAAAACAGAACACAATGTCAAATGGCTCTCAGACCCTCCCCCAAACTTAAATTACACAGTCCCTTGTGTAACAGAAGCTTAAGAGAAGAAATGAGAGCGAAACAAAGGCAAATAAAACCAAATGCAGGAAGTGAAACGAGGGGAGACAAAAGCAAATAAATCTCTTACCAAACCGGGTTAACTCGATCGAGTTAGATTGTGCTCGGCCGAGCTGATCTTTCTATGGCTTCTCACTCGATCGAGTCTAAGCGCCTTGTTGTGAATCGGATTCCTTTTGGCTCAAACCCTTATCCTGAGAAACTTAAACACACAAAACACTACAAGGAGCAATAGATAAGAAAAAACATAAAGAAATATAAAAAGGATAAGCATGGGACTTCCTCCCAAGTGAGCTTCTTTTAGGTCTCTGAGCTAGACCTTTCCTTAGCCAGTCTCTTGAAACAGGCTTGGATCTCCTAGAAGGCTAGGACTGATGATGGACTTGGCACTTGTGAATGGTTTAGACTTGACCTTGTACTCAATTTTCCCATCCTTAAACCTTAAAGGGATCAACCTTAATGTGTTGGGAGATTGATCAAGGGGGATAGTCTGGGGTCTTTCCATCTTCCTTGTGGTTCCAAGATTAGCCCTTGTGGCTCTAACCACCTCCTTCTTCTTAGCACTTCCAATGTGCTCATGGTTCTCTTGGTAGGTTGGTTGGAGTCCTTGAACTTCATGGTTGGAACAATGATTGAGAAGCATACTCTCTTGGTTGGGGTTCCCATTGTTGACCACGAAATTGACATCATCCTTATGCTGCTCATGATCCAAACAAACGACACTTTGTTGCACACTTAGGAGCTTTTCAATCTGATCCAGCTTAGCTTGCAAGGCTGTCCACGTGAAGTCTTCACTTGATCCTTCATTGGGGGCTGTCTCGTGGCTTTCATTGTAGCTTTCACTACTCTTAGCCACGTTCTCAAAAAGTAGCTCTCCTTGCTCTATGGTGAGATTCAGAAAACTCCCTTTGCTAGCTACATCCAATGTCCATTTGTGCTCTTTAGCAATACCCCAATATAAAGAGCTAAGTATAGCTTCTTGTGTGAGCCCATGATGTGGGCAATCACTGGTGTATCCTCTCAACCGCTCCCATGCATCATGAAAGGTCTCATGGCAGCCTTGTTTGAAGCTCAAGATGCTACTCCTCATTTGGTGTGTTCTTTGTCTTGGATAGAACCTTGAAAGGAAAACTCTCTTGCAATCATCCCAAGAATTGACCAAATGAGATGGTAAAGCTCTCTCCCATTTCCTTGCCTTTTCTCCAAGTGAAAATGGAAACAAGATGAGCTTGATACTATCCTCAGGCACACCACCAATCCTAAATGTGCTACACAACCTCTCAAAGTAATCCAAGTGATCATAAGGATTCTCCAATCCATTTCCCAAGAACAGAGAGCTCTGAATTAACCTCACCAAGCTTGCCTTGATCTCATAGTCGTGGGCTTCAATGTGAGGAGGATGAATTCCATAACTAAGCCCATCATAATGAGGAACTTCACAATCCCCAATTGTTGGCGTGATCACTTGAGCGTGGTTAGGAGTTTCTACCAATTCTTGAGGTTGTGGAGCTTGAGGAATGTTGGCGTGGCTGTCAATCTCCAACACCTCGCATGAACTTGTCTTCCCATTTCTCTTCTTCTTAGTTTGGTACCTTGGAAAGCACAAGAGAATATGAAAACAAAAGTTAGTAAAAACAAAAACGAAAAAGTTCATCATCTCCATGACAGATGAACAAACAAGAACTTGATCTTAAGCTACTTGAAATCTTAAATGTAACAAACGAACACCCAATCAGCAACGGCGCCAAATTGATAGTAGGATTTTACTACGAATTAACCTATTAACACTATCATGTCGATGCAGTGTAAGAAGGTGTCAAATCCAAATGGGCGAGATGCTATGCAATCAGGACGTGAATTCTAAACTATCAACCTAAACACAGAAATGGAAAATGCAAATACAAATGCAATGGTACTTCACGGTGTCCAGACGCGACGCTATCAAGTTAACAAAGGTAAAATGTAAAATGATAAACTATAAACCATAAGCTAGAATGAACAAATGCAACAAGATAAAAAGGACATAAGCTTTAAGATTTAAAATCAAGATCAAAATCAAATTAAACAAAGATCCTAAGAATGGGTGTTATGGATCAATGAAATTCCATGGTCAACACTATGGTGTTCAACAGAACTCAGACAGAGCTGTTCCCTTGGCTGCGAACTCGATAGCAAGCTAATCCACTATCGTGGCAGAAGCTATCGAGTTGGTGTGTGTTCCTGACCCACTCTCATGGCGAAATCCACACCAACAAGCATTAGGAATCAGTTCGCAAATGCTAAAGTGCAATAAAAAACGCTAGTATCCTAGGTATGATATGCAAATTTCTTGTAAAAGCTGGTTCAGGCATTTCATCAAACACCTTCTGGGTGCTGAAATGCCTAGCTTCGGATTCCAAATGATCAAGAAGGAATCAGCATTAAGAATACTAATCAAGAAGGGAAACTATGAAATCAAGGCTTAAACACTCTAGGTAACCATGGTTCTTCACTAATCTAACCCATCCTTAAGAATCTAAGAAAACTACTCAGAAACCGACTTCATCAAGTCAAACTCGGAAAGCTGTAAAACTAGCATCAGAAGATAGACAGAAAGGAAGCAATCAAGTTCAAAGAAGGAAGCAAGCACAAATTGATTAAAACTTAGAAGGAATCTGGAATGCAAATCAAGAACACTACAAAGGCGATTTTGTGTTTTCTGAAAGTTAAAAGCAGGAATAAAAATTCGACCCAGTGCAAAAGTGACATCACAGGGTTTTTATACTGAGTTGCAGAAAAAGGTAAAATAGGTCACGCGGGTGTGGACTCGACGTCGAACTCGACGTGTATGTGTGGAATTCGTCGAGTGCTTCTAAAGGTTGCACCTTTGGCTCCGACTCGACTACCAACTCGACGTGTATGTCTGGTTCACGTCGAGTTCGTGTAAAGGCAGCTCCTTTATTCTGGACTCGATGTGCAACTCAACGTGCATGTCTGGACCCCGTCGCGTGCGTATATGGACCCCGTCAAGTGCGCTTCCTTTTCTCCCAAGCAACAGGTTCTGGACTCCACTTCACCTCTCTGGTTCAGGCACTAATCCTCCACCTTCAAAACACCCTCCAATGCTCCAAATATACCTGAAAACAACCCCAAAAGCGACGAAACATGCAATGTTAATGCAAATGCTATGAAGTGTGGTAAGTGGATGCAAATGGAGATGAAACGTGACGAAGTGGTGTGATATGTATGCAAAAAAGATGAATAAAGGATGCTGAAACAAGGCTAAATATGTGTACATCACCTATCTTGTCTGCAATCTTTTTTGACATTATGTTGACATTAGCTCATGTGTCACAAAGAGAATCGGTGAGATAAATTTCATTAATCGAACATGGAACTACGAACTTCCCGGAGTTGTCCGCTTTTGGAATGATCTTGGGAAAGAGGCGTCTCCTCCTTGCTCAGTTGGATTCTCTCTCAGGGTAGGTTGGTTCGGGCCAGATCATGCAATCATACTTAGGAGGGGAGAGCTTCCATTTAGGGGTAGGATCCTCAAATTTCTTCTCTATTGCAGCGGAGTTGCAAAAAGATTTTTTGGACTCCATCTCTTGTCTTTTAACAGCTTCTGCGGTTTGAGTAACTTGGACTTCCAACTTTTTGACATGGGCGACAACAGCATCATATTTGGCATGGAGATCATTGAACAAAGTGTCCATCTTCTGATTCATCTCCTTGTTGTTCCTCTTTTGACCTTCCATGATCTGTTGAAGCATTCCTTCAAACTTGTTGTTCTGCTGGACTAAAGGAGGTTGGTTGGAGGGTACACCATATGGTTCATTAGGTGGGTATGGTGCTCGCTGGTCATAGTTCTGCTTAGGTTGAAACTGATTTCCCTGCTGCTGGAAACGATCTCCATAAGGTTGGAAAGGTGGTCTCTGCTGCTGGAATCTTGGAGGATAGATTTGATCTTGTGGGTTTTCCACATTGGTGCTGCGGTAAGAAAGGTTTGGGTTGGACCGGTAGTTGGGGTTGTATCCTCTATTTCCGTAGTTACCTATGTAGTTTACTTCTTCCTCAAGATGATCACTGGAGAAATCTCCTATACATTCTCTTTAAGGATCATCATTAGCATCATTTATGCCTTCAAGTGCATGTATGTTTCTTTGTTGTCCTTTTAGAACTTGAGCCATCATGTTTATTAGTTTAGCCATTTGAGAAGGATCATCAGGGGCAGTTGTTGCAATCACTTGCTGCAAGATTCTCAATCAAGACCTTAGCTTCCTCAACGGTCTTTGTCATAAAATTTCCATTGCTTGCAGTATCCAAGGAGAGCTTATACTTGTGGTCTATGCCACAATAGAAGATGTTCCAAAGGTTCCCTTCCTTGAAACCGTGGTTAGGGCAGTCCCTAATGTACTCCTTGAATCGGTCCAATGCCTCATAGAAAGATTCGGTTGTTTTTTGGCGAAAACCAGAGATCTTGTTTCTCACAGAGATTGATCTTTGCTTAGTGTAGAAATGGCTGATGAATGCTACTTTGTACTCGTCCCAAGTGGTGATTGAATGGGCAGGAAGAGATTTCAACCATCTAAGGGCTTTGTCGCCTAGAGAAAATGAAAAGATCTTGCATTTAAGGTAGTCGGCTGAGACTCCATTGGCTCGGGTGGTGCTGCAAAATTCTTCAAAGTTTTCTATGTGGTGAAGCGGATGCTCGGCTGGTAGGCCAGGAAACTGGTTTTGCTTAACCAATGCTATGATTTGAGGTTTGATCTCATAATCATTCCTTTGAGGTGGAGGTGGGTGGATCGGATTTCTGTCCGTGAAGAAAGCGTCTGCGGAGTCATTGTCTCCAATGGTAGGATGATCAACATGGGGCTGGTTTCCATGTCTCTGTTGTTGAGCGGCTTGGGCGCCCACTTGTTGTCTTGGAAGTACTTGCTTTTGAGGGTTAGTTTCTCCGTCAATGGGTTGATGTGCTAAAGGTGGGGGTGGATCTCGACCTTCAGCGGCAGCTCGGGCTACTTCGACATCATGGGCGGCTTGGGCCATCTCTTCAGCTCTTTGTCTTCTAAGTGACTTCTCAAGTTTGTAGATTTCAGCAACTGGTTCAACTAGATTGTCTCTATTAGACTGTCTAGTCATGCACCTGAAAATAACAAAAAAGAAAACCAAAGAAAAAAGAAAACCAAAGAAAAATAAAATTAACTAAGAAAAACTATAAAAAAACGAAAAAAAAAAAACAAGAAAACAAGAAAATCCTAGACTATATCCTAATCGAGGTTCAAAGGTACTGCTGCAGTCCCCGGCAACGGCGCCAAAAACTTGATGTGTGGTCATGTTTTACCCACTTTTAAAATCCTGCAAGTGCACAGATCGTAGAAGTACGGGTTATCGAACACAAGGACTGGCTAGAATGAATACACTTTGAAACTATGGATTTCGGATCAAGCTATAACAAAGTATGAGATGTTTGGTTGTTGAACTAATAACTAAATATGAAAACTAGAGATTGTGAGGTTGTAAAGCAATAAGGGAAGAGCGTTAGGTCTTTAGAGGCTAATTCGCAGAGAAGAAAGCAATGATCAAGTTCGATGATAGATATAAATCGTTTTAGGGATGATTGGGTGATAGATCCGTCTAGAACACAAAACACGAAATTAAGTCTTTCCACTGTCGTGGCTCCGACTCCTATGATAACTTATATAATCGCTAAACTTTTGGAATGTCCTTAGATAGTTAATCAAGCATTAAATCGAGCAAGTTCGGATACAGTTCACTCGGCTAAGTAAATCAACTTTCGCAGTCTAAGAAACTTAGCTTGTCAAAGAATAGGTCCGGCGAATGATACAACACTTTCGTGGCTCGAATCAACCTAGGATCGGATTGCTAGTAGCGCGGTAAAGCAATCAGCATTAGTAAGTGAGCAAAACGAGACAAAGACTCTAAAGATATCCCTAACAGTTCATCGAAATCATAGATCAAGCATACAACTCATTGAATTAGTAACCCTAGCAACCTAACAAGTGAATTACTCATACATGATCAAAGTAACAACACAAAGGTATGGAGAAAACATAGTATAAGATAAAAGGTTTAGAAATCTTCTCCAAATTGTAGTGAGGAGGAGAGATCCTCTCCTTGAAATCTCTAAGAACAAAAGTAGATCTGTAAAACTGTGATACAATATGCGGCTCTCTTTTCTAGAGAGGCTAAAAAGGTGTATTTATAGTCCTAGGTCTTCACAGGGTCGAGATTAGGTAAACGGACCGAGAAAATCGCGGAATTGGGAAAGATGGGTCTTTATCGGCCGAGTCGGGTCGATCGGGATGATGGTCAGTCGAGCGGGACGGTGGAACGGTCGGTCGGGACGTTAGTTCGGTCGTGCGGGACGGTCAAACGCGTACCGAGTGGTGAAGAAAAGTCGGGTCGGACGAGGGCCTTAAGGCTCCTGTCCAACCAGTCACGGTCCAGCGGTTTTGTTGTCATCCGGATGATGAGGATCGGCCCGACCGAGGTCGTTAAGTTCTAGGGTCGGACGGCACAGTCGAACGGGACGTGGTCGACCGGTGTGTCCGTTTTTGGCTCGTCTGACACTCTTCTCTAGAACGATCATATCTTCCATTCTACATGGCCAAATTGCACGATTCCAATTGCGTTGGAAAGCTAACTAACGTAGTCATCGCGGCAAACTGGCTTTGGTGAAATCCATTGAGTAGAATGTTCTAAAGGCTCCTTCAAAGTTGATGATGTGTTGCGGAGCGGTATAAAGTCCAAATCCTGTGGTTTTGCTCCAAAATGCATCTTTCGACCTATTTGGACTCTTAGTAATATAAATCCACAAAAACTTCCTTTTCAGATCGAAAATCCTTTGAAAACCTTATAAAAAGCATAGTAAAACCATATGAAAAGCGTATAAAATAGAGGTATATCAATGGCCTCAAGTCTTTCAGACTTTTGGTCCACCCACGAGCTCGCCAACAACTGGCATAAATGTTCCAAGCTCAAACATAATGATATATCCATATTTTACATGTTTTTATTTTGGGTTTTCTTATGTTTTCTTACTTAATAATAATGATTTTGTATCCAAGAGGTAGTTTTCTTGTATATTGTGGTTTTGGGAAGCAAACAGGTCAAAATGGCAAAAAGAAGGCAAAATGGAGCAAAATGGCTTCAAACAATGATCCATGCAAGTTCCCAAGTCAAGAGCTTCAACAAAACTCAAGTTAGCCGATTCCCGCATACGGACAGAGTCGAAGTATCCGAAAGATGACCGCGGAAAAGATAGATAAATGAGTCATGCGTCGCGGCGAAGTAGAATTGGGACATTTGGAGCAGATATGCGGCCTAGGAGCTTTTGCTCCCAAGACATGTCCGTCTGGCGAGTAAGTGAAGCCCATGGAGCTTGGATAAGCGAAATGGACCGGGATCACTGCGGGCCAAGCCTGGACTTCATCAATACTCAAGCCCACACCATTTCACGCAATCAGAAGATGGCGGCCGCGCCTCACTCAAGACTTGGTGAGAAAGTTCAAGCGAGGAGAAGAAATGGAAAGTTTCCTCTTCTCTTTTGCGCTTTAACTCAGCCGACCTAGCCTCCCCTCACCTATATATACTTGCTTTTAGCCTCTTGTATCGACATCAGAATATCATAGAACACAACTCGAAACTCTCTTCATCTTTTCAGTCAATAAACTGGAGCCACTTAGGTGGTCTCCTTGTTCTTTCTTTTCTCTTTTGCATCTTGTATATACTCGCATGTTTTAGCTTAAGTCTAGGTCTAGAGGTTTCTCTCTATGGGGGAGCCACGGTTTGATCTCTATCACTCCGCCTCCTACTACTAGAACCATGAGATCCTCTCTACTCCTTTAGACTCATCGTGGAATTATGGATCCTTCCAAGAGGACATGACATAATTGCCTTCAATAATCGGTTGTTGAATAAAGGGAAGACCCCATGGTTCTTCATCTTTATTTGCGCCTCATGCTTGTTGCTAGAGTAGCTAACTAGCGACATGATTTAAGGTTGATATACTCTCCAAAAGCTTGTTATATCTTCGGATCTAGTATTTGGTGAGCAATAAGTCTTAAGCTATGAAAGTAGACTTAAGGATTATTGTAAACAATCATTACTTAAACCTAAGGCATACCTCACTCTTCAATGACCATGCGACAGCTGAGTCCATTGGTTTAAGAGGTATAGGTGGTCGGAGCCACGAAAGTGGGATGATCACATCATAGTGTTTTGAGTTTAGGAATCGGATTTGACAATCTGTTCAATTGATTTGGCATATGTTCTCACAGTTTATCCTTGTTCATTTGATGTTGTTTGTATAGCTTGCATTGTTATTTACTTCTTTTCTTTACAAAAAAAACAAAACACAAAGCCTTGCATATTTATGATTTAGCTTAACCAAATCTTTACAAATGTGTAGTGTGCAATTCGCATTCTCTTGTTGATCGACCCCTAAGTACTACAACAACATGTTGTGCACTCGCAACCATGTTGTGCACTCGCAACCATGTTTTGCTTAGGGTTTTTATTACTTGCATACATCCCACACCCACGCATGCATCAAGTTTTTGGCGCCGTTGCCGGGGAATGCATTGCACTTACACGTTTATGAGATTAAAAGTTAAGACTAGATCTTTTGTTTCATGTTTACTAACTTTTTAACTTTTGTTTTCTTGTGTTTCTTAGGTACTTTAAGGATGAGCCACTACTTAAGCATGAGTAACCACTTTGAAGGAAGGAAACCACTTCCCCATGAAGTCCAAAAGCGGCCACATGATCCAAATCCAGCCGGAGACTTCATCCCAATGCCGATCCAACCAAATTTTCGCCATCCACTCTTTGCCGAGACTAGCCGAGAAGAACATCATCACTATCATCAAAACCGAGCACCGGTTTATCAAGGCCGACCTCACCAACCACCTCATCATCATCACCGTCCACGCCCCAACCTTCCCACATACCAAGAGCATGCGCTTAATAGGCGGAGAGATGACAATCTCAAAGCCATGATAGAAGACTTCATGGAAATCCAAAGAAAGTCTAACCAAAGTCTTGAGACAAGGTTAGAGTTTCTAAGGCATGACCTTGATAGGAAGTTCAGAAACCTCTCTGACCAAGTAGAGAAAGTCGAATCAAGGTGTATTGAAGTGGAAGGGGAGCTAAGGAAACAAGCCGCAACCGTCGGAGACAACACCAAGGCGATCCGAGACTTGAACCTCAATTCAAAAGAGATGGATAGCCACCTGGATGAGAAGATCACCGGCCTAGAAGACAACCTCAATGGTACAACCCTGAGCCTCAACTCAATCTCACTTGTGGCTCACCAAGCCAAGAAGAGAGCATCAGAGGTTAACCAAAGAGAGAAAGAGCTTTACTCAACTATGTTGATGTTGATGTTGAAGCATCTTGTGGAAGAAAGATACAAAGAGCTACTTGAGAGGACCACACTATGGCAAGATACAACCGGAGGAGTTTCCAAAGGAGTCAAAGACCTCACCAAACGCTTGGAGGATATGGAAGAAAGAGACCGAGCTTCAAAGGACACAAAAGCGGCCGACTCAAAGCCTAACAATGCTTTGGTTGCTTTTGGTGTTAGAGAGACAAATCCAAGAGTGGTTTGGGATGAGGATGAGAGGAGACAAGGCAAGCGTACAGCAAGGATAAGAGGAAGAAAGTTGCCGGAAGGTACACCACTTTCTCCAAGATCTTCACAGCCACCCGTCCCTAAGGAAAAAAGGAAGGCGAGCTCATCAACGGACTACACCATTGATGATTTCAACTTCATGGCAAGAAGGTTCCCTAGCAATATGCCCCTTGATGTCGCTTGCAACAAAAGCCCCTACCTTCAAGACTTTGTATGGACTCATGATTGGAGCTTAGCCGAGGTGGAGAAGATGTATAATGAAGCAAGAGAGGAAATGCCTACGCCAAGGACACTACACAAGCTTCATGACCCAGGTTACTTTCTTATCCATTGCTCCATCAATGGCAAATTCTTTGATGATGCACTATGCGATTCCGGTTCAAGTGTAAACCTCATGCCGGCTGTGATAGCAAGAAGTTTGGGATTGATTGAGTCCATGGAGAGGACAAACATGGGCATAAAGCTTGCCAACAGCTCTTCATTCAAACCACTTGGCAAGGTAAAAGATGTTCAACTTTCCTTTGAAGATTGCATCATTCCAGCCGATTTCTATGTGATTACTATGGAGGATCCGGAAGACCAAGCCCTTATACTTGGGAGATCCTTCTTAGCAACAGCTGGAGCAATCATGGATTGGCCAAACAGGAGGATCTCACTATCCAATGTTGACAAGGACACCTATTATGTTGCTGCACCTCCCGGTTTCTCATCTAAAATATTTCGGTACACAAGTGGAGGAGAAGGCTCACAACAAGGTTACTTGATCAAGGAAGTGTTAAAAGACAAGATGCACTTGGAGCAATCCAGTACTAGGAGCTTCCTACAGCCTCCACACTTGCCTAACACCTAAGGAACACAAGGAGTCGAGCGCACCTAATGATTTGATCCAAGGTTGATACACTCTCCAAAAGCTTGTTGTATTGTCGGATCTAGTATTTGATCAGCGAAGTGTCTTAAGCTTCCAAAAATCGACTTAAGAGACTTAGTGAACAATCACAACTTGAACATATATTAATGCATGTTTACAACTTGTAATAACCATCAAAATTTGAGTCTATTAGGTTGATCAAACATAGTGGTTGGGGCCAGGAAAGTGGAAAGACTATACATTAGTGTCGTGAGTTCAATGCGGTTTTTAAAGATATCCCAAGCAATCTCATGTCATATCATTAAATGTTTCCAAAGATTATCCTTTGTCTAAATTCTTTCTTTCATTGTTTACATCTCTTTACTTACTTACTTTTGTTTTCTTTTGATTTTAGGTTCGTCACAACATCATATTTTCTGTTCTAGCTACTTTTCAATCTACATAGGTTTGAAGTGAAGTCACTCCTCCTTGTGTTCGACCCCGACTACAACACGGCTGTGCACTTGCAACTCATTTTGGTTGAGTTATAAATTATAAAAACTTGAAGCAATCCAACCGCACATCAAGCTTTTTGGCGCCGTTGCCGGGGAGGCTGTCGCATTTTTCTTCAAACCCTTTGATTGATTTCTAGTTTAGTTCTTTGTTTCTTGCATTTCACTTTTTGTTTTTTCATAAAATATTAAAAACCATAGAAATTTTACTTACTTCTCTTCCTTTGTGTCTCTTAGGTGCATGACAAGAAGGTTCAATCCAGATAATACCATAGAAGAAGATCTTGACATTGACCAACTTGAAAGAACACTGATATATCCATATTTTACATGTTTTTACTTCGGTTTTTAATATATTTTCTTGCATAATAATAATGATTTTGTATCAAAGAGGTAGTTTTCTTGTATATTTTGGTTTTGGAGTGCAAACAGGTCAAAATGGCAAAAAGGAGACAAAATGGAGAAAAAGAACCATAATCCATGCAAGTTTCCAAGTCAAGAGCTTCAACAAAACTATAAATGTCCGATTTCCGCAATTGGACAGAATCAGAACGTCCGAAAGATGGCCGCGGTAGAAGGTCTTCCCGAAGTCCAAATTTTATCTTCTTAATACGGATGGATAGATAATTGAGTGAGCCATCACGGCGAAGTGGAATGGAGCCATTTGGAGTTCACATCTGGTCTAAACATTTTTTCTCCCAAGACATGTCTGTCTGGCGAGGAAATGAAGCCCATGGAGATTGGATGAGTGAAATGGACCGGGGCCACTTCGGGGCAAGCCTACGGTAAAGCAATCATGCATTAAGTTCAAATAAAGGTGAAGATTAGTTCATGAATAAAAGTCCCAATTGCCACCGCCAATCACATCATACAAGTTTCATTGATTTACCTCGCCTAACAAATGAATCTACTCGGACATGGTGCAATCAAACAAGCAAGCGATGATTGAAAGCATTATCCAAGTATTAAAAAGAGATAAGGGATAGAATAAGCTTCTCTGTTGAAGAACAAGTCGAAATCCCTTGATAACTTCTTAGATCCAAAGTACAATAGAAAAGGAAAAGATGAAAAGAACAAGAACAAGGTTTTTGTGCAAGAGCAAGACTTGAGTGGCGCCTCCCTCTCCTCCTCCTAGATGGAGAGCATCTAGGGCTTCTCTCTCTCTCTCTTACGGCCACTCTCCTCTTGCACGAGACACTCGCGGCTCTCTCCCTTTCAGAGGCTAAAACAAGTATTTATAGGCTTGTAGTCACTAGGTTTATGAATTATTGAAAAAGGAAACTTTCCGGTTAGCCGGCCTTGATGATTTGCGACGTGATTGGACCGGGTTCAGGACAAGTAAACCACCAAAAGCAAGCTGGGCTTGTGTTAAGTGGAGACAGGATCCATGCCGTGGAATCCCGGGCCGTTTGTAACACCAAGTCTCCATGGGCTTCGTTTCCTCGCCTGGCGGACACGTCTTAGGAGAAAAAGATTTTCTTCCTGGTGGTTGATCAAAATGGCTTTAATCCACTTCGCCGTGATGCATAACTCCAATATCTATCCATCAATACCAAGATCATGATTTTTGGACGTCGGAAAGACCTTCAACCGCGGCCATCTTTCGGATTCTCCGGTTCAGTCCGAATACGAGAATCGGACAAATGGAGTTATATTGATGCTCTTGACTTGGAAACTTGCATGGATCATGGTTTGAGGCTCTTTTGCTCCTTTTTGAATCCTTTTTGATGTTTTAACCTGTTAACACTCCAAAACCAACAAATACAAGAAAACGACCTCTTAAGGCTTAAAACCTTATTGAAAATACTTGAAAACATAGATAAATACTAAGTAAAATCATGCAAAATATGGATATATCAACTCCCCCAGACTTATCTTTTGCTTGTCCCCAAGCAAACTAAGCATGGAAAAGAGGTTTGAAAACATGAGAACTCTTAAATCTTTTTGGAAATCCATGTTGACATTTATCTTAGTGATCCACATAAAACAGCAATGGCATTTAGAATTAAGAACAAGAAAGTACATACCATGAGTTTTGCAATCATCCCAAAGCAATCCACTTCTCTTTAGGCCATCCAAATTCTCCACCTTTGACTCCTTTAGTTTCTAAAGGTGTGGTCTCAACTAGGGAATATCGATCAAAGGGGTTATAGACTCTTACCCATTCTCTTTTTATAAAACACATGTCTTGGCTCTTGTTTCACCTCTTTCTCTTCTCACTTCTTAAGTTGATTCATCCCTTTTTTAGGGTAGCAAGGTATTTTTTTATTCGACTTCTTCTCCTCTTTGTGGAGGTTTTTGATGGATCTTCCATAGACGCGAGTATTGATTGTTGTAGCCACCTAATCCCCGGTTACTTAGATCAAAAGGTATTCCATAGACGCGAGTATTGATGGTGGTTGCCACCTAATCCCCGGTTACTTGGACCTTGGTGCTTTTTCTTAAATTTGAAGGGGAGAGAGAGGGAAACCGAACTCACACAGACTTTTCACTTGGTAGTGAGGATGAGGAGTCATGCCCTTTGTAATGCCAAGCCCCTAGCCGAGAAGGTTAAGTTCATTAAGGTGCGGAGTCAAAGATGGATCCTTCTTAAGCCCTTGGAGATGTGGACATTTTTGGTAGATCAATCCACTCATGGTGCACATGTGAAGAAGTAAACTGCCAATAACTGATCAATGGTCACTTAAACACAGGCACAACAATGGTTAGGTCCAAGATAAAGTCATAATTCTCGACAAAAGTTTTGACTCAATAAAAACGACTCGATGAAAAGAAAAATGATGCAAGATGAAATGCCAAAATGAACAAACTTATTAGTATAATCCCCCCAGACTTAACTTGCACCATCCCGGTGTAAGAAAAATCAGATTAAGAGAGGTAAAGATGGAATAAAATGGAGAAGGGAAAGGTTAGGATGATGTTACCAAGTGTTGACCAGTTGTGATGAAGATCAGGGTCAGATAACGGATTGGGGCTCCTCTGTAGGCATGATTGGTCGGTGAATTTTGAATTTCCAGGTCTGATTCTTGCCGGTTTGCATTTTTGGTTGAGTATGGCTCATTTGGTCGACCCGAAATGAGTGCTATGAACCACAGAACAAACCGTTAAGAATTGCATGTACCATATTGAAATTTTACCGTCCAAGTTGATGTTTTAGAGCTCCTCGTGAAGTTTGAGGTCAAACGAACGAGCGGTTTGTGAGATTCTTCATTTGGTGGTCCATTCGGTCAACCGGATGATAGTGCAATAGACCACAGCGCAAATGATGAAGAATTCTTCGACCTATCTTGAAATTCCATCGACCAACCTCATATTTGATGGACACTGGTGAAATTTGGGGCCAAACTAACGAGCGGATTGAGAGTTCCTTCACAAAGTGGTCAATTCGGCTCCGGGAAGAGTTTTCTTGACTTCTTTGTGATTGGCTTGTTCGTTCCTTGATTTTCTTCTGGAATAATGATTTTGAAGCTCCAAGGATCCATCTCCAGCTGGTGGTGTCTCCATGCCGTGATTTCGGTTTTGCCGGCCTTTGGGTGCACCGCTATTGACCGGATGAGGCATCTTTGCATATCTCCTGATCCGTCAACATTCCTCCGTCCTATCTTTTGGATTTGCTGACCAAAATGGTGTTGTGTAGCCTCCTGTGAAGTTTGGTGGACATCGGTCACGTGGTTTGGGAGATGGTTGATGTTTGTCCTCCTTTGCACCCGTTTGACCGAGAGAATCTCGCCGGATGGGATATCTTGAAATCTACTCGACCGTTTTGTGATTTTCTTCGACCGAAGTGATTCTTGTATCCTCCATTATCATTTCCAGGTCGTGCCCACCGTGTTTGTTGTGCCTTGTTGTGATCCTCCATTGAAACTGCCTTTAAACCGCCATATGGATTGTAGTTTTGGTCGGTTACAACATCTCTCCTTTGTGTTCATCCTGTCAAAGATTGAAGTCCTTGCAAAATACTTGAAACCACTGTTAAGTCCGGTCTTAGATTGAGATCTCCAAGTAACCAACTTGAAGTTCACAATCTAAGAGAATATGGTATAAACTATAAAAACATGTTGGGACTTGGTTAGGGATCCCAAAGTTCTGAAATAGTTTTATCATCAGTGAAATCAATGTATAATTCAGTTTGACAAGTCAAGATTCATTCTCATTCCTTAACCATCAATATTAAGCAATTTAAACCATTAAATGTAACTAATGAAGTTCAAGGTTCAAATGCTTATCAAGTGAGGATCAAAGATGGTTTTTAATGAATGCATGAGGAGAATTTACTTACCTTGATTGGAGATTTCGCCTTCTACAAGGGTGGGAACAAAGGGTGGGTCACTTTCTTGTTTTGGTCTCCTTTTGGTTCTTCATCCCAAAAACATTTTTTTGTATTTTTATGCAATTTTAAAAACTCCTGAAAAATAAAACTAAGTAGTTATGCATGCAGTAATGATATGAAAATTTAAAATGAAAATAAAAACCATGTGGGTTGCCTCCCACAAAGCGCTTTGTTTTAAGTCATTTAGCTTGACTCCTTTTTCTTTTTAGGTGCGGATGAGCTCAAGTAAAAGGTTTGGGGTCCCTTTAGATTCTCCATTCTCCGGTTCAGGGGGCTTTCGTGGTGGTCTGGGCACGCCAAGATCATCTCCTATGCCATCTCGAGAAGAGCTTTAAGGTGTTCATGAGCTTCTCCTTTGCGGTATGAACTTCTTTTGGGTCCGGATCCTTAGGGGTAAGGATTATCATCTTGGCAAAGGACTTATGTACTCCATCAGGCTCCTCATCAGCTTCATTTTCGTCCAAGGTATGGAGCAAAACCGAGTAGATATCCGTGAAGACATCTTTATGTTTCAGCTTTGACGGTTTCCTTGGCGTCTTTAGGCATTATGGCTTCTTTGTTTGGCATGTTAGAAGTCTTATCTGGTGGTAGTTTGATCGCTCTTGGTGTTGTCTTGAAGTCGATGCTTTGATAGAAAACATCTTGTCAGCTATTTCCTAGTGACATGCGGCTTCTCATGAAGTCTATGATTGCACCGGTGTAAGCTCTTCTTGACTCCCCTGGAAACAGCTCCGGTTTCTGGCTTTCCTTAGGATCAGCTTCTTTTTCTCCTTCTTGAGATAGTGTAGGGACAAGGGCGAGCTGGTTCTCCTTAGATAGGACAGCACTACAAAATGTTTGAGGGTTTACCTCATTTTGCTTCCTTACGGCTTCCACGGTTAGGACGGTGTGAACCCCCAACTTCTGGACACGAGTGGAGAGAGACTCAAACTTGATGCAAAGATCAGTGAACACGTGATCTAGCTTCTCACAGAGGTTCTTGTTGATTTTCCTTTGCTCCTCCATGTATCTTTCCAAGACTACATCAATCTTCTCTTCTTGTTGAGCCGTTGCAACATCTTGAGGGAAAGTGAAAGGCAGCTTCACTTGACAGATCCCTTGAGGGTAGACATGTTGTTTATGCTGGTATTGAGCTCCTTGATAGACGTGCTGGCCAGGATACGCAAAGTTTCCACCAATGTAGTTCACTTCCACTTTGTGCAGCCTAACCGGTGGGGGAAATGCATAAAAACTCATCAAGTCCATTCTTTCTCTTCTAGTGTGTTGTTTGAGTTAGACCTTCTTGTCATGCACCTAAGACACACAAAGGAAGCGATTTAAGTAAAATTTTTATGAGTTTTTAAGGTTTTATGAAAAACATAAAGTAAAATGCAAGAAAGTAAGAACTAGACTAAAAATCAATCAAAAAGTTTGAAGGAAATGCAACAGCCTCCCCGGCAACGGCGCCAAAAACTTGATGGGGCATGGGTTTAGCTTCAAGTTTTAATATTTATAACCCAACCAAAATGAGCTGCAAGTGCACATCTGTGTTGTAGTCTGGCTCGAACACAAGGAGGGTGTGATCTCGCTTCAAACTTGTGGTGATTGATGAGTAGCTAGAACAGAAAATATGTTGTTGTGGTGAACCTAAAATGAAAGGAAACAAAAGCAAATAAGTAAATGAGAGTTGTAAACAAGAAAAGAAAGAGTTAGGCAAAGGATAATCTTTGAAAACATGTAATGAAGTGATTATTGTATTGGTATTTCATTATGAACCATCTTGAACACAAAACACTAAGGTATGTTCTTCCCACTTTCGTGGCTCCGAACACTATGTTTAAACAACCTAATAGACTCAAATTTCGATGGTTATTACAAGCTGTAAACATGCATTAATGGCTCAAGTAATGATAGAGTTCACTAGACTCCTTAGGTCAGCTTTCGTTGCCTAAGACGCGTATCTCACCAAATATTAGATCCGGCAATACAACAAGCTTTTGGAGAGTGTATACCCTATATCAGATTGCTAGATATACGGTAAAGCAATCATGCATTAAGTTCAAATAAAGGTGAAGATTAGTTCATGAAAAAAAGTACCAATTGCAACCGCCAACCACATCATACAAGTTTCATTGATTTACCTCGCCTAACAAATGAATCTACTCGGACATGGTGCAATCAAACAAGCAAGCAATGATTGAAAGCATTATGCAAGTATTAAAAAGAGATAAGGGATAGAATAAGCTTCTCTGTTGAAGAACAAGTCGAAATCCCTTGATAACTTCTTAGATCCAAAGTACAATAGAAAAGGAAAAGATGAAAAGAACAAGAACAAGGTTTTTGTGCAAGAGCAAGACTTGAGTGGCGCCTCCTTCTCCTCCTCCTAGATGGAGAGCTTCTAGGGCTTCTCTCTCTCTCTCTGACGGCCACTCTCCTCTTGCAGGAGACACTCGCGGCTCTCTCCCTTTCAGAGGCTAAAAGCAAGTATTTATAGGCTTGTAGTCACTAGGTTTATGAAGTGCTGAAAAAGGAAAATTTCTGGTTAACCGGCCTTGATGATTTGCAACGTGATTGGACCGGGTTCAGGACAAGTAAACCACCAAAATCAAGGTGGGCTTGTGTTAAGTCGAGACAGGGTCCATGCCGCGGAATCCCGGGCCGTTTGTAACACCAAGTCTCCATGGGCTTCGTTTCCTCGCCTGGCGGACACGTCTTGGGAGAAAAAGAGTTTCTCCCTGATGGTTGATCCATTGATGAGCTCGCCTTCCTTTTCTCCTTAGGGACGGGTGGCTGTGAAGATCTTGGAGAAAGTGGTGTTCCTTCCGGCAACTTTCTTCCTCTTATCCTTGCTGTACGCTTGCCTTGTCTCCTCTCATCCTCATCCCAAACCACTCTTGGATTGGTCTCTCTAACACCAAAAGCAACCAAAGCATTGTTAGGCTTTGAGTCGGCCGCTTTTGTGTCCTTTGAAGCTCGGTCTCTTTCTTCCATATCTTCCAAGCGTTTGGTGAGGTCTTTGACTCCTTTGGAAACTCCTCCGGTTGTATCTTGCCATAGTGTAGTCCTCTCAAGTAGCTCTTTGTATCTCTGTTCCACAAGATGCTTCAAGTCATTGATAGATACCTTGAATTGTTCTTGTCCTTCCACCAACATCAACATAGTTGAGTAAAGCTCTTTCTCTCTTTGGTTAACCTTCGATGCTCTCTTATTGGCTTGGTGAGCCACAAGTGAGATTGTGTTGAGGCTCAGGGTCGTGCCATTGAGGTTGTCTTTTAGGCCGGTGATCTTCTCATCCAGGTGGCTATCCATCTCCTTTGAATTGAGGTTCAAGTCTCGGATCGCCTTGGTGTTGTCTCCGACGGTTGCGGCTTGTTTCCTTAACTCCTCCTCCACTTCAATACACTTTGATCCGACTCTCTCTACTTGGTCAGAGAGGTTTCCAAACTTCCTATCAAGGTCATGCCTGAGAAATTCTAACCTTGTCTCAAGACTTTGGTTAGACTTTCTTTGGATTTCCATGAAGTCTTCTATCATGGCTTTGAGATTGTCATCTCTCCGCCTATTAAGCGCGTGCTCTTGGTATGTGGGAGGGTTGGGGCGTGGACGGTAATGGTGATGAGGTGGTTGGTGAGGTCGGCCTTGATAAACCGGTGATCGGTTTTGATGATAGTGATGATGTTCTTCTCGGCTAGTCTCGGCAAAGAGTGGATGGCGAAAATTCGGTGGGATCGGCATTGGGATGAAGTCTCCGGCCGGATTTGGATCATGTGGCCGCCTTTCGACTTCATGGGGAAGCGGTTTTCTTCCTTCAAAGTGGTTACTCATGCTCGAGTAGTGGCTCCTCCTTAAAGTACCTAAGAAACACAAGAAAACAAAAGTTAGAAGGTTTGTAAACATGAAACAAAAGATCTAGTCTTAACTTTTAATCTCATAAACGTGTAAGTGCAATGCATTCCCCGACAACGGCGCCAAAATACTTGATGCATGCATGGGTGTGAGATGTATACAAGTAAATAAACCCTAAGAAAAACATAGTTGCAAGTGCACAACATGTTGTTGTAGTACTTAGGGGTCGATCCACATGAGAATGCGAATTGCACACTACACATTTGTTAAGATTTGGCCAAGCTAAATCAATAATATGCAAGGGTTTTGTGTTTCTGTTTTATAAGAAATTGTAAATAACAATGCAAGCTATACAAACGACATGAAATGAACAAGGATAAACCGTGAGAACATATGCCAAATCAATTGAAAAGATTGTCAAATCCGATTCCTAAACTCAAAACACTATGATGTGATCATCCCACTTTCGTGGCTCCGACCACCTATACCTCTTAAACGAATGGACTCAGCTGTCGCATGGTCATTGAAGAGTGAGGTATGCCTTAGGTTTAAGTAATGATTGTTTACAATAATCCTTAAGTCTACTTTCATAGCTTAAGACTTATTGCTCACCAAATACTAGATCCGGAGATATAACAAGCTTTTGGAAAGTATATCAACCTTAAATCATGTCGCTAGTTAGCTACTCTAGCAACAAGCATGAGGCGCAAATAAAGATGAAGAACCATGGGGTTTTCCCTTTATTCAACATCCGATTATTGAAGGCAATTATGTCATGTCCTCTTGGAAGGATCCATAATTCAACGATGAGTCTAAAGGAGTAGAGAGGATCTCATGGTTCTAGTGGTAGGAGGCGGAGTGATAGAGATCAAACCGTGACTCCTCCATATATAGAGAGAAACCTCTAGACCTAGACTTAAGCTAAAACATGCGAGGATATACAAGATGCAAAAGAAGAAAAGAAAGCTTAGGAGACCACCTAAGTGGCTTCGGTTTATTGTCTGAAAGATGAAGAAACGTTTATTGATTCTCTGTGATCTCGATACAAGAGGCTAAAAGCAAGTATATATAGGTGAGGGGAGGCTAGGTCGACTGAGTTAAGGCGCAAAAGAGAAGAGGAAACTTTCCATTTCTTCTCCTCGCCTGAACTTGCTCACCAAGTCTTGAGTGAGGCGCGGCCGCCACCTTCTGATCGCTTGAAATGGTGTGGGCTTGAGTCTTGATGAAGTCCAGGCTTGGCCCGCAGTGACCCCGGTCCATTTCGCTTATCCAAGCTCCATGGGCTTCACTTACTCGCCAGACGGACATGTCTTGGGAGAAAAGTATCTTAGGCCGCATAACTACTCCAAATGGCCCAATTCCACTTCGCCGCGACGCAAGACTCATTTATATATCTTTCCATATAAAGATCTCATGATTTGGACGTCGGAAAGACCCTTTTCTGCGGTCATCTTTCGGATGCTTCTATTATGTCCGAATGCGGAAATCGGCTAACTTGAGTTTTGTTGAAGCTCTTGACTTGGGAACTTGCATGGATTATTGTTTGAAGTTATTTTGCTCCATTTTGCCTTCTTTTTGCCATTTTGACCTGTTTGCTTCCCAAAACCACAATATACAAGAAAACTACCTCTTGGATACAAAATCATTATTATTAAGTAAGAAAACATAAGAAGAACCAAAGTAAAAACATGTAAAATATGGATATATCAATGCGTAACTCCAATATCTATCCATCAAGACCAAGATCATGATTTTTAGACGTCGGAAAGACCTTCAACCGCGGCCATCTTTCGGATGCTCCGGTTCAGTCCGAATACGAGAATCGGACAAATTGAGTTATATTGATGCTCTTGACTTGGAAACTTGCATGGATCATGGTTTGAGGCTCTTTTGCTCCTTTTTGAATCATTTTTGATGTTTTAACCTGTTAAGACTCCAAAACCAACAAATACAAGAAAACTACCTCTAAAGACATAAAACCTTATTGAAAATACTGGAAAACATAGATAAATACTAAGTAAAATCATGCAAAATATGGATATATCACTTAGCATGGGTCGGCTCGTTCATGCTCTCTGGTTCATGTCTCACGCTCTAACGACAGTTAGCTAGCGGGACTGAACCGGATTGGCGGTTTTGTAACTCCACGGGAGTGGGTTAACCGACTAAGTGATCCCATGGCCAAGGAATAAACATGTTTACATGTCGATTAGAAAGCGACACTGATTAGTCATACTCTTTCTCTGATTGTTAGATCCTATCTGATATACCTCTATTTTGTACCCTTTTTATATGGTTTTACTATGCTTTTTATAAGTTTTTTAAAGGCTTTTTGATCTAAAAAGGTAGTTTTTGTGGATTTATAGTACTAAGAGTCTAAACAGGTCGAAAGATGCATTTTGGAGCAAAACCACAGGATTTAGACTTTAAGCCGCTCCACGACACAGCATCAACTTTGGAAGAGCCTCAAAAACATTCTACTCAATGGATTTCACCCAAACTAGTTCGCCGCGATGCCTACATGAGTTAGCTTTCCAACGCAATTGGAATCATGCAATTTGGACGTGTAGACTGGAAGATATTATCATTTTAGTAAAGAGTGTCAGATCAACCGAAAACCGGACGTCTACACCAGCCGGTCGACCGAGCCGGTCGGACAGGGACTCCAAGGCTCCCGTCCGACCCGACCGCCCTTCATTGCACAATGACACCGGTCGACCGAGCCGGTCGGACAGGGACTCCAAGGCTCCCGTCCGACCCGACCTTCCTTCAAGACGACGACCCATCTGGTCGACCGAGCCGGTCGGACAGGGACTCCATGGCCCTCGTCCGACCCGACCTCTTTTCACCATCACCGTGCGCGCTCGACCGCCCCGCTCGACCCGACCATCATCCCGACCGGTCGACCGCCAAGCTCGACCGCCGACCGTCCCGCTCGACCCGCCTTAGCCGACTAAGGCCCGTTTTGCACGTTTTCATGATTTACTCGGCCCGTTTACCTAATCTCGACCCCTGGAAGACCTAGCACTATAAATACACCTTTTTAGCCTCTTTAGAAAGAAGAGAACTGGAGAGCCGCATTGTATTAGAGTTTAATAGATCTACTTTTGTTCTTAAAGATTTCAAGGAGAGGATCTCTCCTCCTTACCACAATTTGGAGAAGTTTTCTGAACCTTTGTCTTATATTTATGCTTTCTTCATCATCTTTTTGTGTTGTTACTTTACTTATGTCTGAGTAATTCACTTGTTAGGTCGTGGGTTAATCAAAGAGTCCATGCATTGTTAGGGTTCTAAATCAAATTAGGGGTTCATCATTATAGGTCTTCACCTTTGCTTGATCTTATTGCTGTATGCTTTTCTGATCAACTATCATCAGATCTTAGGTAGACTTGAGCCACGGAAGTGCTGTATCATTCGCCTGAACTAGTATTTGGTGGGCAACACTTCATAGACTGCGGAAGTTGATCTATGCGGGGGTGTGAACAATTGAGACTTGAACGAATTAATGCTTGTTTAACAATCTAAGGACATTCCGAAAGATTAGCGATTAGGTTAGTTAACAAAGAGGTCGGAGCCACGGAAGTGGAATGATCTTACATCTGTGTTTTGAGTTCTAGACGGCACCCAATTAAACCCCCTAGTAAGTTGATTTAACCTAGTAATCATTGATCTCTGCGAGTCTCCCATTGCCTAGCGCTTTCGTATCTTGATTTTTTATCGTTTTTATATCGCATACAATTAGTTTAGTTAGCTATCTTATCAATCACAACCAAAACCCTTATCTTGTCCTAGCTAAATTGGAGTTACATAACTTGTAGAACTTGTAGTGCATCTCTCTACTCCTTGTGATCGATAAACCCGTTACTACTCTCGATCTGTGCACTTGCAGAAAAGGGATATAAATTGGGAAAAGCTTATCCCGCATCAAGCTTTTTGGCGCCGTTGCCGGGGAGCATTACAGCTGCCTACAAGTTCTCAAGACTGATCTAGCCTAGGATTTTTAATTTCAGTACTTGCAAATTTAATTTTCAGTTTTTCTTTCTTTACATTTAAAAACATTCTCTTTGTGTATTTCAGGTGAAAAATCTGAGCAGAAGACCTTGAGATGAGTGACTCGGAAAGTCATTCAGAAGATGAAAACGCTGCCGCAGCAGCCATGATGTTTGGACAACCGCAGGATCCACCGCTGAATGTACTCGGTGATAGCATACCCGTGCGCCTGGACAAAGAAACTATGGGGGATTTTGACTCGGCCCCTACACTGCTTTTAAGCCGAAATCTGATTCATCCGCTGCTCCCGAAAGGAAGGGATTATGAGATCTCACCGGAAGTAATTGCTTTGGTAAAGCAAAACCAGTTCCAAGGATTAACTGAGGAGAATCCTTTAGAGCACATCGATGCATTTGAAGAAATATGTGGGACCATTAGTGCGGATGGAGCTCCCAAAGATTATTTGAAATGCAAGCTTTTCTCCTTTACACTCAAAGGGAAAGCCATAAGATGGGTAAAATCCCTTCCAGCTCAGTCCATCACGACTTGGAAGGAATACAAAGCAGGCAAGGTGCATATGGAAGAAGCTCCATGGAATCACGAGACAACCTTGACCCAATGGTAAGTGAGCTCTTGGACTCACATCGGAAGCACTTGAACGAAGTTGAAGAGAAGCTGGATTTTATATGTAGAGACATGAATGAAAAATTCGACCTCATCGCTGCCGCCACGAAGAGTTTAGATTTCAAAATTGCTGAAATAGCCGGAACTGTTAAGAGGGAGATGGGAGTCCTTCCTGGAAAAGAAGAGATAAATCCCAGAGGTGAAAATGTTGCTGCCATAACCCTAAGGAATGGGAAGGAATATGAGCCACCAACCTACCCTGAGGAAGAATTAACCCCAGCAAGAAAGGATAAACCTTTAGAGTATGTTATAATTGGAGATGGAGAAGAGCCACCTAAAGAAGTACGGGTGCGCACAGAACCAGGAATTTAAGAACAAGACATTGACCCACCAGTCATACCAAAGGTTTATGAACCAAAGCTACCATACCGCAGTGTTCTTAACCAGCCAAAGAAAGAGAAGGAGCAAGCCAAACTTAAGGATCTAGTTAGCCAGCTGACAGTCAGGTTACCATTTGTAGATGCTTGCCATATCATACCGTCTCTAAAGAAGTATATGAAGGCTATACTTACAAGCAAGCAATGTCAGTCTAGAAGAAGGAGCCATGATGATCACCAAAGAGTGCAGTGCAATCCTCCAGAACAGAATGCCGGAAAAACTAGATGATCCGGGAAGTTTTGTTTTAGCTTGTGAGATTGGAGGAACGCTTTTTGACCGGGCCCTTTGTGATTTGGGATCAAGCGTCAATTTAATGCCCTATTCAGTAGCAAGACTACTAGGAATCACAAACTTTAAACCTACAAAAATCTCTCTTGTTTTTGCAGATCGATCCGTTCGACGCCCCATAGGAGTTGTTTTGGACGTAACCATTGTTGTACGAGGATACAACATCCCAGCCGATTTCGTGGTCCTGGAATTGGAGCATGAACCCAAGGATCCTATAATACTAGGACGCCCCTTTTTAGCCACTGCCGGAGCAATGATAGATGTGAAGAATGGGAAGATTGACCTTCACCTGGGAGATATTGTTATGAACTTCGAAGTCAACAGAACGATCGATAGACCTACAATGGATGGTCAGACTTTTTGGATTGGAGAGGCAAAAGAAGAAATATTGGAGGATATGTTGCTTAATGATCCTCTTGAATTAGCCTTAACCCGAGCTGAAGAAGAGTTGGGTTATGCAGAAAGAGAAGCACAAGGCTTAGTCAAATTCATGGATTCGGTCGAAGCATACAAAGAACTAGTGGCATACACGGATTTGAAGGGAAGTAAAGAAGAGGAAGCAAAAGCAGAGAAACAAAAACAGCTCCCCAGCCAGAACCAGACCCATGGTGCCCCTTGAGAGCACCAAAAACCGACCTAAAACCGCTCCCTGTTGGGCTGAGGTATGAATATCTAGGTCCAAATGAAACTTATCCTGTGATAATAAATTCCGGACTAACAAATGAGGAGACCGCTTTACTCGTTCACGAACTGAGAAAGCACAGAAGGGCGCTCGGTTATTCTTTGGATGATATAACAGGAATCTCACCAATTGAACATCAGAGGCGGCTTAACCGAGCAAACCACCAAAAGCAAGCTGGGCTTGTGTTAAGTCGAGACAGGATCCATGCCGTGGAATCCCGGGCCGTTTGTAACACCAAGTTTCCATGGGCTTCGTTTCCTCGCCTGGCGGACACGTCTTAGGAGAAAACGATTTTCTTCCTGCTGGTTGATCAAAATGGCTTTAATCCACTTCGCCGTGATGCGTAACTCCAATATCTATCCATCAATACCAAGATCATGATTTTTGGACGTCGGAAAGACCTTCAACCGCGGCCATCTTTCGGATGCTCCGGTTCAGTCCGAATACGAGAATCGGACAAATGGAGTTATATTGATGCTCTTGACTTGGAAACTTGCATGGATCATGGTTTGAGGCTCTTTTGCTCCTTTTTGAATCCTTTTTGATGTTTTAACCTGTTAACACTCCAACTCCAACAAATACAAGAAAACGACCTCTTAAGGCTTAAAACCTTATTGAAAATACTTGAAAACATAGATAAATACTAAGTAAAATCATGCAAAATATGGATATATCAACTCCCCCAGACTTATCTTTTGCTTGTCCCCAAGCAAACTAAGCATGGAAAAGAGGTTTGAAAACATGAGAACTCTTAAATCTTTTTGGAAATCCATGTTGACATTTATCTTAGTGATCCACATAAAACAACAATGGCATTTAGAATTAAGAACAAGAAAGTACATACCATGAGTTTTGCAATCATCCCAAAGCAATCCACTTCTCTTTAGGCCATCCAAATTCTTGATATCATCATATTTTGCATGTTTTTACTTAGTATTTTCATATGTTTTCAAGTGCTTTCAATAAGGTTTTATGCCTTTGGAGGTAGTTTTCTTGTATTTGTTGGTTTTGGAGTCTTAACAGGTTAAAACATCAAAAAGGATTCAAAAAGGAGCAAAAGAGCCTCAAACCATGATCCATGCAAGTTTCCAAGTCAAGAGCATCATTATAACTCCATTTGTCCGATTCTCGTATTCGGACAGAACCGGAGCATCCGGAAGTTGACCGCGGCAAGGGGTCTTCCCGACGTCCAAAAATCATGATCTTGGTCTTTCTGGATAGATATTTGAGTTATGCATCACGACGAAGTGGAATCAAGCCATTTGGATCAACCATCAAAGAGAAATTCATTTTATACCGAGACGTGTCCGTATAGCGACAAGATGAAGCCCATGGAGGATCTCGCGTGTCTAAAGGCCCAGGATACCGCGGAATGGACTTTGGATCGCTTGAGAAGAGGCTTAGATATTATTTGGAGGTTTCCTTGGCCTTATCTCGGCCCATACACGTCGCAAAAGATTGACTCCAGCTCATCGGAAAGTTTCCTTTTCCGGCACCACGAAGACCTAAGCGATTCCTTACCTATATATACAAGTTTTTAGCCTCAGAAAAAAAGAGAGAAGGGTTTTGGCCGTCAAGAAGAACCAGAGAGAGAGCTGCGCAGTCCAAGGGAGGAGAAAGGAGGCGCCGCTCAAGACCCTAGCTCACATAAAACCTTGTTCTTCCATCTTCTTTGCTTTGTTACCTTTGTACTCGAGATTTCAAGTTATCAAAGGAGACCCGACTTGTTTCTTCAATAGAGAAGCTTTTCTATTCCCTTTATCTCTTACTTGTGCTTATGATTATGCTTTCAATCATGCTTTGCTTGCTTGTTTGCGCCATGGCCGAGTAGATCTCTCGGTTAGGCCGAGGGAGATCGATGGGCTCATGATATGATTTGACTTATATGATTGCATAAACCGGGATTTCACCATTTGGACCTTCATCTTTGCTTGTTCATAATGCTTGTTGTTAGGAAAGCGCGCCTAAACAACTTGATTCTAGGTTGATACACTCTCCAAAAGCTTGTTGTATTGCCGAAACTAGTATTTGATGAGCTAAGTGTCTTAGGCTTCCAAAAGTCGACCTAAGGAATTTAGTGAGCAATCACGACTTGAACACTAGTTAATGCATGCTTATAACTTGTAATAACCATCGAAAGTTGAGTCTATTTGGTTGTTTAAGCATAGTAGCCGGAGCCACGAAAGTGGAAAGGTTATACCGTAGTGTTGTGAGTTCAAGGCGGTTTATAACTTATCCCATGCAATCTTGTCATTTCATTGAATGTTTCCATTGATTATCCCTTGCCTAACACTTTTCCCATCTTGTTTACAACCTCATTCACTTACTCACTTGTTTTCACTAGATTTTAAGACCACTCCACACTCATATTCTTTGTTCTAGCTACTCATCACTCATCATAGACTAGAAACGAAATCTCTCTTCCTTGTGTTCGACCCCGACTTACCACGGCTGTGCACTTGCAGCTCTACCAAGTTGGGTTATAAATTGTATTAGTTTGAAGCATAAAACCCAACGCATCAAGCTCTTTGGCGCCGTTGCCGGGGAAGAGTTGCATTTCTTTCAAGTTTCTTGATTGATTTTTAGTCTAGTTCGTTTTATTTTTGCATTTCATTTTCTGTTTTTCATAAAACTCTAAAAAACCATAAAAATTTTACTTAATACTCTTTCTTTGTGTCTCTTAGGTGCATGACAAGAAGGTCCAATCCGGATAATACCATAGAAGAAGATCTTGACATTTACCAACTTGAAAGAACACTTAGGCGGCAAAGAAGAGAAAGAATGAATCAAGGCGGTGAAGCCGCGGCACAAGGTGGCCAACAACAAGCCCCTGACCAAGAACAACAACCACAAGCCCCTCATGTCTTACCAGAAGCCGGAGTTGACCAGCCAGCACAAGGAGCCGTGCCTCAACCTAATCAAAACGCTCCCGGTGTAGCCGATCAACCGCAGCCGCAACAACAACATCAACAACAACCGGAGCAACAAAACGCCGGTCAACCACCAAACCAGCATCACCAAAACCCCCATGGCGGTCACCAAGGGATGCCTCAAGCTCAACCACATGCGCCTCCAAGGAGGGCACAATTCGCTCAGCATCCAAGGCATCCGACTATGGGAGATTTTGATTCATCCGATGCATTCTTCTTGGATAGGAATCCAATCCGACCACCACAACCCCCAAGGAACGACTTTGAGATCAAGCCACAAATCATTGCCTTGGTGAAACAAAACCAATTCCATGGTTTGTCCACCGAACATTCACTTGACCATGTCGACACCTTTGAGGAGATATGTAGCACTACTCGGATCAATGGAGTGTCACCGGACTACTTCAAGTGCAAGTTGTTTACCTTCTCTCTAAGTGACAAGGCACTTAGATGGGTAAAGTCTCTACCACCTCAATCCATTACAACATGGAATGAATACAAAGGAGCTTTCTTAAACCAATTCTACACCAAGCAAAGATCAAACTCTATAAGGAGTAAGATATCCGGGTTTAAGCAAGCACCAATGGAGTCTTTCTATGAAGCTTTGGAGCGCTTCAAGGAGTATGCAAGAGATTGCCCCAATCATGGCTTCTCAGAAGGTAACCTTTGGAACATCTTTTACAATGGGATTGATCACAAGTACAAGCTTTCACTTGACACCGCGAGCAATGGCAACTTCATGACCAAATCGGTGCCGGAGGCTAAGCTTTTGATTGAGAATCTTGCTGCAAGTGATTCCAATGCATGCCCTGAGTACAATAGAGGAGTGAGAACCACAAGCTCATCATCGGAATCGGCTCAAATCATGGAGTTGAAGAACATGGTCTCACAACTACTAAAGAGCAACCGAGGAGTGCATGCGGTTGATGATGTCTTGGCCACTAATGAAGAGCCTCTCATGGAATTTATGAGAGATGGAGCAGAAGAGAATCAAGAGGAAGTCAACTACATAGGAGGTAACTACGGTAATAGAGGATACAATCAGCCATTCCGCCCCCATCCCAACCTCTCTTACCGAAGCACCAATGTGGAGAATCCAAATGATCAAGTCTATCCGGGCCAAAACGCATATCAAGGAGGCCAAAACGCTTACCAAGGAGGTCAATACCAGCCTAAGCAACAATTCTACCCTAAGGGAGTCTACCAAGTGAAGCAGCCACTCACTTTCCCCCAAGGAGTTGCACCGGCTCAACAAGAAGAAAAAGTAGATGTGGCGGTTAAGAAATATATGGAGGAGCAAAGACAAGCTACCAAGAGCTTACATGAGAAGATGGATCACATGTTTGGTGATCTAAATAATAAGTTTGGGGCGTTGTCAACTCACGTCCAAAAGTTAGATGTTCAAGTCTCTCAAACAGCCGAGGCGGTTAAAAAGCAACAAGAGGCAAATCCGCAAAAGTTTTGTAGTGTTGTTTCATCCAAAGAGGATCCACCGGCCATTGTCTCCGTACCATCTCAAGAAGAAGAAAGAGAAGATGAGCTTAAGGAGAGGTACAAACCAGAGAGGTACACATGGGAGTCAAGGAGAGCTTACAAGAGAAGGCTTGACAACAAGCCGTTGCTTAAACAAGGAGATCCCGGGAAGTTTGTTATCCCCGTTTGTATCAATGGATACCAACTCACCGATTGCTTGTGTGATAGTGGAGCAAACGTGAACCTCATGTCTCTTGCACTAGCCAAAGATTTGGGATTCAAATATTTCAAAGAGCCTAAGGTGAGAGTGGAGTTTGCGGATCTATCAAGCATGGAGCCTTATGGAGTGCTTGAAGATGTTATGCTAGAGATTGGAGAGAGACATGTCCCAACCGATTTCCAAATCATGGTATGGGAAGGATCAAAGAGGAATCAGCTGATTCTTGGTACCCCATTCTTAGCCACAGCCGGGGCGGTCATCAATTACATGAGAAACCAACTAACACTTGGTCATGTCCGGCAAGATGTCTTTTTCCCAAGCATCAACTTCAAACAAGCTCCAAGCGCAGTCAAACTACCACCAGAAAGGAGCACACTCATGCCAAGAGAAGGAGCCGAGCGGCCAAGAAGCACCAAGAAGGGCGAGCCATACCCTAAACCAAAAGAAGCGATGAAACCGTTGAAGCCGAAGCATGAGAATGTCTTCAAGGATATTCACTCGGTCTTGTCATCGTCTTTTAACAATCATGGAGCTGAAGAAGAACCTGACGGTGTGCCTAAGTCCTTTGCCAGCATAAGAATCATTCTCCCAAAGGATCCGGACCCCAAAGATGAGCAAACCGCAAAGGAAAGACTCGGAAAAACCTTAAAACTTTTTCCGAGAGCTTTGGTCTTCAAAGACGACATGGAAGATGATCATGGAGAGCCCAAACCACCTCATGAGCCACCTGAACCAGAATGTGAAGACACCAAAGGGATCCCAAACCCTTTGGCCGATCACATCCGCACCTAACCGAACAAAGAAAAACGGGAGTCAAGCTAGATGACTTTAAAACAAGCGCTTTGTGGGAGGCAACCCACACGGTATTTTTCTTTTCCTTTTTCATTTTTAGTTTTCACATCATTATTGCATGCATTTTGTTAGGATGACAAACCAAGAGGAGACCAAACAAGGAAATGTCCCACCCATTCATCCCACCCTTGTCCAAACCGACACCAAGGAGCGGGAAACACCTGGGACTAATAAAGGAGGGAAGCAGAATCATTTCGGTCAAAGAAAATCACCAAACGGTCGCGTAAAATTCAAGATATTCGATCCGGTGTGCTTTTCTCGGCCACACGGGTGCAAAGGAGTACACACTTGACCTATCTCGCAATCCGTGTTACCAAAGTCCACCAAACTTCATAGGCGACCAGACAATACCATATTGGTCGGCAAATCCAAAAGATAGGACGGAGAAATGTGAACGGATGAGGAGATACGCACGAATGCCACATCCGGTCGATGGCGGGTCCCGGAGGCCGACAAAAACCAAAATCACGGCACGGCGACACCACCACCTGGAAATGAATTCTTGGAGCTTCAAAATCACTATTCCAAAAGAAAATCATGGAACGAACGAGCCAAATTCGAGGAGGGTCAAAAATCTCTTTCCGGGGCAGATTAGACCACGTTGTGAAGGAAGTCTCACACCGCTCATCCATTTGACCTCAAACTTCACCAGTGCTCATAAAATATGAAGTTGGTCGGTGGAATTTCAATCTCGGTCAAGAAATTCGTCACCGTTTGAGCTGTGGTCTATTGCACTATCATCCGGTCGACCGTATGGAACACCAAATGATGCAAATCCAAAACCGCTCGTTTGTTTGACATGAAACTTCACCACTGCTCCTAAAATATATGATTGGTCGGTGGAATTTCAAGATAGGTCGACGGAATGTTGACGGTTCGAGCTGTGGTCCATCCCATCACCTTACGGCCGTCCGAGAGATCCACCCGACACAGGATTTTCACATTTGCTCGACCAAACGATCTGAAACTTCAACAGCGGCTCTAAAACATCATATTGGACGGTAAATTTTCAATCCCGTTCATAAAATTCTTAACGGTTTGTCATGTTGTTCATAGCACTCATTTCGGGTCGACCGAATGGGACGTACACGACCGAAATGACAACCGAAGGAAATCAGGCATTGCCCTTCAATATTCCCCGACCCATCCTGCCTACAGAGGAGCCCCAATCAATCATATGACCCTGATCTTCATAACAATTGGTCATCACTTGGTAACATCATTCTAACCTTTCCCTTTTTCAAATCTATTACGTATTTCACCTCTCTTAATCTGATTTTTCTTACACCGGGACGGTGCAAGTTAAGTCTGGGGGGATTATACTAATAAGTTTGTTCATTTTGACATTTTTGTTTGCATTGTTTTCATCTCATCGAGTCGTTTTTATTGAGTCAAAACTTTTGTCGAGAATTATGACTTTATCTTGGACCTAACCATTGTTTTGCATGCGTTTAAGTGACCATTGATCAGTATTTGGCAGTCTACTCCATCACATGTGCACCATGAGTGGATCGATCTACCAAAAACGTCCACATCTCCAAGGGCTTAAGAAGGATACATCTTTGACTCCGCACCTTAATGAACTTAACCTTCTCAGCTAGGGGCTTGGTTTTACAAAGGGTACGACTCCTCAACCTCACCAAATAGTGAAAGTCTATGTGAGTTCGGTTTCCCCTCTCTCTCCCCTTCAAATTTAAGAAAAAGCACCAAGGTCCAAGTAACCGGGGATTAGGTGGCAACCACCATCAATACTCGCGTCCATGGAAGACCTTTTGATCCAAGTAACCGGGGATTAGGTGGCTACAACCATCAATACTCGCGTCTATGGAAGATCCACCAAAAACCTCCACAAAGAGGAGAAGAAGTCGAATAAAAAAATACTATGCCACCCTAAAAAAGGGATGAATCGACTTAAGAAGTGAGAAGAGAGAGAGGTGAAACAAGAGCCAAGACATGTGCCTTATAAAAGAGGATGGGTAAGAGTCTATAACCCCTTTGATCGATACTCCCTAGTTGAGACCACACCTTTAGAAACTAAAGGAGTCAAAGGTGGAGAATTTGGATGGCCTAAAGAGCAGTGGATTGCTTTGGGATGATTGCAAAACTCATGGTATGTACTTTCTTGTTCTTAATTCTAAATGCCATTGCTGTTTTATGTGGATCACTAAGATAAATGTCGACATGGATTTCCAAAAAGATTTAAGAGTTCTCACGTTTTCAAACCTCTTTTCCTTTCTTAGTTTGCTTGAGGACAAGCAAAGGCTAAGTCTGGGGGAGTTGATATCATCATATTTTGCATGTTTTTACTTAGTATTTTCATATGTTTTCAAGTGCTTTCAATAAGGTTTTATGCCTTTGGAGGTAGTTTTCTTGTATTTGTTGGTTTTGGAGTCTTAACAGGTTAAAACATCAAAAAGGATTCAAAAAGGAGCAAAAGAGCCTCAAACCATGATCCATGCAAGTTTCCAAGTCAAGAGCATCATTATAACTCCATTTGTCCGATTCTCGTATTCGGACAGAACCGGAGCATCCGGAAGTTGACCGCGGCAAGGGGTCTTCCCGACGTCCAAAAATCATGATCTTGGTCTTGCTGGATAGATATTTGAGTTATGCATCACGACGAAGTGGAATCAAGCCATTTGGATCAACCATCAAAGAGGACATGACATAATTGCCTTCAATAATCGCATGTTTTAGCTTAAGTCTAGGTCTAGAGGTTTCTCTTTTGCATCTTGTATTTGAGTTAAGCCTCCTTGTTCTTTCTTTTCTCTTTTGCATCTTGTATATACTCGCATGTTTTAGCTTAAGTCTAGGTCTAGAGGTTTCTCTCTATGGGGGAGCCACGGTTTGATCTCTATCACTCCGCCTCCTACTACTAGAACCATGAGATCCTCTCTACTCCTTTAGACTCATCGTGGAATTATGGATCCTTCCAAGAGGACATGACATAATTGCCTTCAATAATCGGTTGTTGAATAAAGGGAAGACCCCATGGTTCTTCATCTTTATTTGCGCCTCATGCTTGTTGCTAGAGTAGCTAACTAGCAACATGATTTAAGGTTGATATACTCTCCAAAAGCTTGTTATATCTTCGGATCTAGTATTTGGTGAGCAATAAGTCTTAAGCTATGAAAGTAGACTTAAGGATTATTGTAAACAATCATTACTTAAACCTAAGGCATACCTCACTCTTCAATGACCATGCGACAGCTGAGTCCATTGGTTTAAGAGGTATAGGTGGTCGGAGCCACGAAAGTGGGATGATCACATCATAGTGTTTTGAGTTTAGGAATCGGATTTGACAATCTGTTCAATTGATTTGGCATATGTTCTCACAGTTTATCCTTGTTCATTTGATGTTGTTTGTATAGCTTGCATTGTTATTTACTTCTTTTCTTTACAAAAAAAAACAAAACACAAAGCCTTGCATATTTATGATTTAGCTTAACCAAATCTTTACAAATGTGTAGTGTGCAATTCGCATTCTCTTGTTGATCGACCCCTAAGTACTACAACAACATGTTGTGCACTCGCAACCATGTTGTGCACTCGCAACCATGTTTTGCTTAGGGTTTTTATTACTTGCATACATCCCACACCCACGCATGCATCAAGTTTTTGGCGCCGTTGCCGGGGAATGCATTGCACTTACACGTTTATGAGATTAAAAGTTAAGACTAGATCTTTTGTTTCATGTTTACTAACTTTTTAACTTTTGTTTTCTTGTGTTTCTTAGGTACTTTAAGGATGAGCCACTACTTAAGCATGAGTAACCACTTTGAAGGAAGGAAACCACTTCCCCATGAAGTCCAAAAGTGGCCACATGATCCAAATCCAGCCGGAGACTTCATCCCAATGCCGATCCAACCAAATTTTTGCCATCCACTCTTTGCCGAGACTAGCCGAGAAGAACATCATCACTATCATCAAAACCGAGCACCGGTTTATCAAGGCCGACCTCACCAACCACCTCATCATCATCACCGTCCACGCCCCAACCTTCCCACATACCAAGAGCATGCGCTTAATAGGCGGAGAGATGACAATCTCAAAGCCATGATAGAAGACTTCATGGAAATCCAAAGAAAGTCTAACCAAAGTCTTGAGACAAGGTTAGAGTTTCTAAGGCATGACCTTGATAGGAAGTTCAGAAACCTCTCTGACCAAGTAGAGAAAGTCGAATCAAGGTGTATTGAAGTGGAAGGGGAGCTAAGGAAACAAGCCGCAACCGTCGGAGACAACACCAAGGCGATCCGAGACTTGAACCTCAATTCAAAAGAGATGGATAGCCACCTGGATGAGAAGATCACCGGCCTAGAAGACAACCTCAATGGTACAACCCTGAGCCTCAACTCAATCTCACTTGTGGCTCACCAAGCCAAGAAGAGAGCATCAGAGGTTAACCAAAGAGAGAAAGAGCTTTACTCAACTATGTTGATGTTGATGTTGAAGCATCTTGTGGAAGAAAGATACAAAGAGCTACTTGAGAGGACCACACTATGGCAAGATACAACCGGAGGAGTTTCCAAAGGAGTCAAAGACCTCACCAAACGCTTGGAGGATATGGAAGAAAGAGACCGAGCTTCAAAGGACACAAAAGCGGCCGACTCAAAGCCTAACAATGCTTTGGTTGCTTTTGGTGTTAGAGAGACAAATCCAAGAGTGGTTTGGGATGAGGATGAGAGGAGACAAGGCAAGCGTACAGCAAGGATAAGAGGAAGAAAGTTGCCGGAAGGTACACCACTTTCTCCAAGATCTTCACAGCCACCCGTCCCTAAGGAAAAAAGGAAGGCGAGCTCATCAACGGACTACACCATTGATGATTTCAACTTCATGGCAAGAAGGTTCCCTAGCAATATGCCCCTTGATGTCGCTTGCAACAAAAGCCCCTACCTTCAAGACTTTGTATGGACTCATGATTGGAGCTTAGCCGAGGTGGAGAAGATGTATAATGAAGCAAGAGAGGAAATGCCTACGCCAAGGACACTACACAAGCTTCATGACCCAGGTTACTTTCTTATCCATTGCTCCATCAATGGCAAATTCTTTGATGATGCACTATGCGATTCCGGTTCAAGTGTAAACCTCATGCCGGCTGTGATAGCAAGAAGTTTGGGATTGATTGAGTCCATGGAGAGGACAAACATGGGCATAAAGCTTGCCAACAGCTCTTCATTCAAACCACTTGGCAAGGTAAAAGATGTTCAACTTTCCTTTGAAGATTGCATCATTCCAGCCGATTTCTATGTGATTACTATGGAGGATCCGGAAGACCAAGCCCTTATACTTGGGAGATCCTTCTTAGCAACAGCTGGAGCAATCATGGATTGGCCAAACAGGAGGATCTCACTATCCAATGTTGACAAGGACACCTATTATGTTGCTGCACCTCCCGGTTTCTCATCTAAAATATTTCGGTACACAAGTGGAGGAGAAGGCTCACAACAAGGTTACTTGATCAAGGAAGTGTTAAAAGACAAGATGCACTTGGAGCAATCCAGTACTAGGAGCTTCCTACAGCCTCCACACTTGCCTAACACCTAAGGAACACAAGGAGTCGAGCGCACCTAATGATTTGATCCAAGGTTGATACACTCTCCAAAAGCTTGTTGTATTGTCGGATCTAGTATTTGATCAGCGAAGTGTCTTAAGCTTCCAAAAATCGACTTAAGAGACTTAGTGAACAATCACAACTTGAACATATATTAATGCATGTTTACAACTTGTAATAACCATCAAAATTTGAGTCTATTAGGTTGATCAAACATAGTGGTTGGGGCCAGGAAAGTGGAAAGACTATACATTAGTGTCGTGAGTTCAATGCGGTTTTTAAAGATATCCCAAGCAATCTCATGTCATATCATTAAATGTTTCCAAAGATTATCCTTTGTCTAAATTCTTTCTTTCATTGTTTACATCTCTTTACTTACTTACTTTTGTTTTCTTTTGATTTTAGGTTCGTCACAACATCATATTTTCTGTTCTAGCTACTTTTCAATCTACATAGGTTTGAAGTGAAGTCACTCCTCCTTGTGTTCGACCCCGACTACAACACGGCTGTGCACTTGCAACTCATTTTGGTTGAGTTATAAATTATAAAAACTTGAAGCAATCCAACCGCACATCAAGCTTTTTGGCGCCGTTGCCGGGGAGGCTGTCGCATTTTTCTTCAAACCCTTTGATTGATTTCTAGTTTAGTTCTTTGTTTCTTGCATTTCACTTTTTGTTTTTTCATAAAATATTAAAAACCATAGAAATTTTACTTACTTCTCTTCCTTTGTGTCTCTTAGGTGCATGACAAGAAGGTTCAATCCAGATAATACCATAGAAGAAGATCTTGACATTGACCAACTTGAAAGAACACTGATATATCCATATTTTACATGTTTTTACTTCGGTTTTTAATATATTTTCTTGCATAATAATAATGATTTTGTATCAAAGAGGTAGTTTTCTTGTATATTTTGGTTTTGGAGTGCAAACAGGTCAAAATGGCAAAAAGGAGACAAAATGGAGAAAAAGAACCATAATCCATGCAAGTTTCCAAGTCAAGAGCTTCAACAAAACTATAAATGTCCGATTTCCGCAATTGGACAGAATCAGAACGTCCGAAAGATGGCCGCGGTAGAAGGTCTTCCCGAAGTCCAAATTTTATCTTCTTAATACGGATGGATAGATAATTGAGTGAGCCATCACGGCGAAGTGGAATGGAGCCATTTGGAGTTCACATCTGGTCTAAACATTTTTTCTCCCAAGACATGTCTGTCTGGCGAGGAAATGAAGCCCATGGAGATTGGATGAGTGAAATGGACCGGGGCCACTTCGGGGCAAGCCTACGGTAAAGCAATCATGCATTAAGTTCAAATAAAGGTGAAGATTAGTTCATGAATAAAAGTCCCAATTGCCACCGCCAATCACATCATACAAGTTTCATTGATTTACCTCGCCTAACAAATGAATCTACTCGGACATGGTGCAATCAAACAAGCAAGCGATGATTGAAAGCATTATCCAAGTATTAAAAAGAGATAAGGGATAGAATAAGCTTCTCTGTTGAAGAACAAGTCGAAATCCCTTGATAACTTCTTAGATCCAAAGTACAATAGAAAAGGAAAAGATGAAAAGAACAAGAACAAGGTTTTTGTGCAAGAGCAAGACTTGAGTGGCGCCTCCCTCTCCTCCTCCTAGATGGAGAGCATCTAGGGCTTCTCTCTCTCTCTCTTACGGCCACTCTCCTCTTGCACGAGACACTCGCGGCTCTCTCCCTTTCAGAGGCTAAAACAAGTATTTATAGGCTTGTAGTCACTAGGTTTATGAATTATTGAAAAAGGAAACTTTCCGGTTAGCCGGCCTTGATGATTTGCGACGTGATTGGACCGGGTTCAGGACAAGTAAACCACCAAAAGCAAGCTGGGCTTGTGTTAAGTGGAGACAGGATCCATGCCGTGGAATCCCGGGCCGTTTGTAACACCAAGTCTCCATGGGCTTCGTTTCCTCGCCTGGCAGACACGTCTTAGGAGAAAAAGATTTTCTTCCTGGTGGTTGATCAAAATGGCTTTAATCCACTTCGCCGTGATGCATAACTCCAATATCTATCCATCAATACCAAGATCATGATTTTTGGACGTCGGAAAGACCTTCAACCGCGGCCATCTTTCGGATTCTCCGGTTCAGTCCGAATACGAGAATCGGACAAATGGAGTTATATTGATGCTCTTGACTTGGAAACTTGCATGGATCATGGTTTGAGGCTCTTTTGCTCCTTTTTGAATCCTTTTTGATGTTTTAACCTGTTAACACTCCAAAACCAACAAATACAAGAAAACGACCTCTTAAGGCTTAAAACCTTATTGAAAATACTTGAAAACATAGATAAATACTAAGTAAAATCATGCAAAATATGGATATATCAACTCCCCCAGACTTATCTTTTGCTTGTCCCCAAGCAAACTAAGCATGGAAAAGAGGTTTGAAAACATGAGAACTCTTAAATCTTTTTGGAAATCCATGTTGACATTTATCTTAGTGATCCACATAAAACAGCAATGGCATTTAGAATTAAGAACAAGAAAGTACATACCATGAGTTTTGCAATCATCCCAAAGCAATCCACTTCTCTTTAGGCCATCCAAATTCTCCACCTTTGACTCCTTTAGTTTCTAAAGGTGTGGTCTCAACTAGGGAATATCGATCAAAGGGGTTATAGACTCTTACCCATTCTCTTTTTATAAAACACATGTCTTGGCTCTTGTTTCACCTCTTTCTCTTCTCACTTCTTAAGTTGATTCATCCCTTTTTTAGGGTAGCAAGGTATTTTTTTATTCGACTTCTTCTCCTCTTTGTGGAGGTTTTTGATGGATCTTCCATAGACGCGAGTATTGATTGTTGTAGCCACCTAATCCCCGGTTACTTAGATCAAAAGGTATTCCATAGACGCGAGTATTGATGGTGGTTGCCACCTATTGCCCGGTTACTTGGACCTTGGTGCTTTTTCTTAAATTTGAAGGGGAGAGAGAGGGAAACCGAACTCACACAGACTTTTCACTTGGTAGTGAGGATGAGGAGTCATGCCCTTTGTAATGCCAAGCCCCTAGCCGAGAAGGTTAAGTTCATTAAGGTGCGGAGTCAAAGATGGATCCTTCTTAAGCCCTTGGATATGTGGACATTTTTGGTAGATCAATCCACTCATGGTGCACATGTGATGAAGTAAACTGCCAATAACTGATAAATGGTCACTTAAACACAGGCACAACAATGGTTAGGTCCAAGATAAAGTCATAATTCTCGACAAAAGTTTTGACTCAATAAAAACGACTCGATGAAAAGAAAAATTATGCAAGATGAAATGCCAAAATGAACAAACTTATTAGTATAATCCCCCCAGACTTAACTTGCACCATCCCGGTGTAAGAAAAATCAGATTAAGAGAGGTAAAGATGGAATAAAATGGAGAAGGGAAAGGTTAGGATAATGTTACCAAGTGTTGACCAGTTGTGATGAAGATCAGGGTCAGATAACGGATTGGGGCTCCTCTGTAGGCATGATTGGTCGGTGAATTTTGAATTTCCAGGTCTGATTCTTGCCGGTTTGCATTTTTGGTTGAGTATGGCTCATTTGGTCGACCCGAAATGAGTGCTATGAACCACAGAACAAACCGTTAAGAATTGCATGTACCATATTGAAATTTTACCGTCCAAGTTGATGTTTTAGAGCTCCTCGTGAAGTTTGAGGTCAAACGAACGAGCGGTTTGTGAGATTCTTCATTTGGTGGTCCATTCGGTCGACCGGATGATAGTGCAATAGACCACAGCGCAAATGATGAAGAATTCTTCGACCTATCTTGAAATTCCATCGACCAACCTCATATTTGATGGACACTGGTGAAATTTGGGGCCAAACTAACGAGCGGATTGAGAGTTCCTTCACAAAGTGGTCAATTCGGCTCCGGGAAGAGTTTTCTTGACTTCTTTGTGATTGGCTCGTTCGTTCCTTGATTTTCTTCTGGAATAATGATTTTGAAGCTCCAAGGATCCATCTCCAGCTGGTGGTGTCTCCATGCCGTGATTTCGGTTTTGCCGGCCTTTGGGTGCACCGCTATTGACCGGATGAGGCATCTTTGCATATCTCCTGATCCGTCAACATTCCTCTTTCCTATCTTTTGAATTTTCCGACCAACATGGTGTTGTGTAGCCTCCTGTGAAGTTTGGTGGACATCGGTCACGTGGTTTGGGAGATGGTTGATGTTTGTCCTCCTTTGCACCCGTTTGACCGAGAGAATCTCGCCGGATGGGATATCTTGAAATCTACTTGACCGTTTTGTGATTTTCTTCGACCGAAGTGATTCTTGTATCCTCCATTATCATTTCCAGGTCGTGCCCACCGTGTTTCTTGTGCCTTGTTGTGATCCTCCATTGAAACCGCCTTTAAACCGCCATATGGATTGTAGTTTTGGTCGGTTACAGCATCTCTCCTTTGTGTTCATACTGTCAAAGATTGAAGTCCTTGCAAAATACTTGAAACCACTGTTAAGTCCGGTCTTAGATTGAGATCTCCAAGTAACCAACTTGAAGTTCACAATCTAAGAGAATATGGTATAAACTATAAAAACATGTTGGGTCTTGGTTAGGGATCCCAAAGTTCTGAAATAGTTTTATCATCAATGAAATCAATGTATAATTCAGTTTGACAAGTCAAGATTCATTCTCATTCCTTAACCATCAATATTAAGCAATTTAAACCATTAAATGTAACTAATGAAGTTCAAGGTTCAAATGCTTATCAAGTGAGGATCAAAGATGGTTTTTAATGAATGCATGAGGAGAATTTACTTACCTTGATTGGAGATTTCGCCTTCTACAAGGGTGGGAACAAAGGGTGGGTCACTTTCTTGTTTTGGTCTCCTTTTGGTTCTTCAACCTAAAAACATTTTTTTGTATTTTTATGCAATTTTAAAAACTCCTGAAAAATAAAACTAAGTAGTTATGCATGCAGTAATGATATGAAAATTTAAAATGAAAATAAAACCAATGTGGGTTGCCTCCCACAAAGCGCTTTGTTTTAAGTCATTTAGCTTGACTCCTTTTTCTTTTTAGGTGCGGATGAGCTCAAGTAAAGGGTTTGGGGTCCCTTTAGATTCTCCATTCTCCGGTTCAGGGGACTTTCGTGGTGGTCTGGGCACGCCAAGATCATCTCCTATGCCATCTTTGAAGACAAATGCCCTCGAGAAGAGCTTTAAGGTGTTCATGAGCTTCTCCTTTGCGGTATGAACTTCTTTTGGGTCCGGGTCCTTAGGGGTAAGGATTATCATCTTGGCAAAGGACTTATGTACTCCATCAGGCTCCTCATCAGCTTCATTTTCGTCCAAGGTATGGAGCAAAACCGAGTAGATATCCGTGAAGACATCTTTATGTTTCAGCTTTGACGGTTTCCTTGGCGTCTTTAGGCATTATGGCTTCTTTGTTTGGCATGTTAGAAGTCTTCTCTGGTGGTAGTTTGATCGCTCTTGGTGTTGTCTTGAAGTCGATGCTTTGATAGAAACCATCTTGTCGGATATTTCCTAGTGACATGCGGCTTCTCATGAAGTCTATGATCGCACCGGTGTAAGCTCTTCTTGACTCCCCTGGAAACAGCTCCGGTTTCTGGCTGTCCTTAGGATCAGCTTCTTTTTCTCCTTCTTGAGATAGTGTAGGGACAAGGGCGAGCTGGTTCTCCTTAGATAGGAAAGCACTACAAAATGTTTGAGGGTTTACCTCATTTTGCTTCCTTACGGCTTCCGCGGTTAGGACGGTGTGAACCCCCAACTTCTGGACACGAGTGGAGAGAGACTCAAACTTGATGCAAAGATCAGTGAACACGTGATCTAGCTTCTCACAGAGGTTCTTGTTGATTTTCCTTTGCTCCTCCATGTATCTTTCCAAGACTACATCAATCTTCTCTTCTTGTTGAGCCGGTGCAACAGCTTGAGGGAAAGTGAAAGGCAGCTTCACTTGACAGATCCCTTGAGGGTAGACATGTTGTTTATGCTGGTATTGAGCTCCTTGATAGACGTGCTGGCCAGGATACGCAAAGTTTCCACCAATGTAGTTCACTTCCACTTTGTGCAGCCTAACCGGTGGGGGAAATGCATAAAAACTCATCAAGTCCATTCTTTCTCTTCTAGTGTGTTGTTTGAGTTAGACCTTCTTGTCATGCACCTAAGACACACAAAGGAAGAGATTTAAGTAAATTTTTTATGAGTTTTTAAGGTTTTATGAAAAACAGAAAGTAAAATGCAAAAAAGTAAGAACTAGACTAAAAATCAATCAAAAAGTTTGAAGGAAATGCAACAGCCTCCCCGGCAACGGCGCCAAAAACTTGATGGGGCATGGGTTTAGCTTCAAGTTTTAATATTTATAACCCAACCAAAATGAGCTGCAAGTGCACATCTGTGTTGTAGTCGGGCTCGAACACAAGGAGGGTGTGATCTCGCTTCAAACTTGTGGTGATTGATGAGTAGCTAGAACAGAAAATATGTTGTTGTGGTGAACCTAAAATGAAAGGAAACAAAAGCAAATAAGTAAATGAGAGTTGTAAACAAGAAAAGAAAGAGTTAGGCAAAGGATAATCTTTGAAAACATGTAATGAAGTGATTATTGTATTGGTATTTCATTATGAACCATCTTGAACACAAAACACTAAGGTATGTTCTTCCCACTTTCGTGGCTCTGAACACTATGTTTAAACAACCTAATAGACTCAAATTTCGATGGTTATTACAAGCTGTAAACATGCATTAATGGCTCAAGTAATGATAGAGTTCACTAGACTCCTTAGGTCAGCTTTCGTTGCCTAAGACGCGTAGCTCACCAAATATTAGATCCGGCAATACAACAAGCTTTTGGAGAGTGTATACCCTATATCAGATTGCTAGATATACGGTAAAGCAATCATGCATTAAGTTCAAATAAAGGTGAATATTAGTTCATGAAAAAAAGTACCAATTGCAACCGCCAACCACATCATACAAGTTTCATTGATTTACCTCGCCTAAGAAATGAATCTACTCGGACATGGTGCAATCAAACAAGCAAGCAATGATTGAAAGCATTATGCAAGTATTAAAAAGAGATAAGGGATAGAATAAGCTTCTCTGTTGAAGAACAAGTCGAAATCCCTTGATAACTTCTTAGATCCAAAGTACAATAGAAAAGGAAAAGATGAAAAGAACAAGAACAAGGTTTTTGTGCAAGAGCAAGACTTGAGTGGCGCCTCCTTCTCCTCCTCCTAGATGGAGAGCTTCTAGGGCTTCTCTCTCTCTCTCTGACGGCCACTCTCCTCTTGCACGAGACACTCCCGGCTCTCTCCCTTTCAGAGGCTAAAAGCAAGTATTTATAGGCTTGTAGTCACTAGGTTTATGAAGTGCTGAAAAAGGAAAATTTCTGGTTAATCGGCCTTGATGATTTGCAACATGATTGGACCAGGTTCAGGACAAGTAAACCACCAAAATCAAGCTGGGCTTGTGTTAAGTCGAGACAGGGTCCATGCCGCGGAATCCCGGGCCGTTTGTAACACCAAGTCTCCATGGGCTTCGTTTCCTCGCCTGGCGGACAGGTCTTGGGAGAAAAAGAGTTTCTCCCTGATGGTTGATCAAAATGGCTTTAATCCACTTCGCCGTGATGCGTGATGCATGCGTGGGTGTGAGATGTATACAAGTAAATAAACCCTAAGCAAAACATAGTTGCAAGTGCACCAACATGTTGTTGTAGTACTTAGGGGTCGATCCACAGGAGAATGCGAATTGAACACTACACATTTGTTAAGATTTGGCCAAGCTAAATCAATAATATGCAAGGGTTTTGTGTTTTTGTTTTATAAGAAAGAGTAAATAACAATGCAAGCTATACAAACGACATCAAATGAACAAGGATAAACCGTGAGAACATATGCCAAATCAATTGAAAAGATTGTCAAATCCGATTCCTAAACTCAAAACACTATGATGTGATCATCCCACTTTCGTGGCTCCGACCACCTATACCTCTTAAACCAATGGACTCAGCTGTCGCATGGTCATTGAAGAGTGAGGTATGTCTTAGGTTTAAGTAATGATTGTTTACAATAATCCTTAAGTCTACTTTCATAGCTTAAGACTTATTGCTCACCAAATACTAGATCCGGAGATATAACAAGCTTTTGGAGAGTATATCAACCTTAAATCATGTCGCTAGTTAGCTACTCTAGCAACAAGCATGAGGCGCAAATAAAGATGAAGAACCATGGAGTTTTTCCCTTTATTCAACAACCGATTATTGAAGGCAATTATGTCATGTCCTCTTGGAAGGATCCATAATTCAACGATGAGTCTAAAGGAGTAGAGAGGATCTCAGGGTTCTAGTGGTAGGAGGATGAGTGATAGAGATCAAACCGTGACTCCTCCATAGAGAGAAACCTCTAGACCTAGACTTAAGCTAAAACATGCGAGTATATACAAGATGCAAAAGAAGAAAAGAAAGCTTAGCAGACCACCTAAGTGGCTCCGGTTTATTGTCGATGATCTAACGGTCGCAGTAACAATCGGCCGATCGAAGACTATGCTTCTCGACCCGAATGCTCCAACTCACGATCAAGTATCGATTCCCCTCGATCGAACTTCCTTCCTCTCGATTGAAACTCACTTAAACACTCTTTCTATCGAACAGATCTCTTTTCTATCGGTGAAATCTCTCTTTCGAACGATAATCGCTTTCTCTCTCGATCGGTTTCCGTTTCCTCTCGACTGCGTTCTGATCAGAAATGATCCTTCTCGCGGTATAAGTCCAATAACCGCTCCATAACCGTCGAATTATTAAAACGCGCGCGTTTGATCGATCAAGTAACCGTTCCCGCTCGTTTTGATCGAGCGCTAATACATTCTAGTCGATAACCGTTCCCGCCAAATGACTTAGGCGCATTTCCGTCGATCAGATTAACATTTCCCTCGATAGAAATCGATTATACTATAATTTCATTCGACCAAAATTAATTACATTCCGACCGGTAACTGTCCTGTCCGATCACCGACCACTTTAAACGACCAAGTTCCATTTTGACCGTATAAAGTTCGGTTTGCTCGACTGGAGCTCGACTGGAGCTCGACTGTTTCGATCAGCTGACTGATCCAGCTCGATCACTGTCCAGACTCTCGACCACGCAGCTAAACCAGCTCAACTTCCTCGACCATCCGGTCGGTCCAGCTCAAACTCTCGATACATTCGGATTCAATCAACTTTTCTTCGACCAACTTCCATTCCCGATCCATTTTCTCGACTGTCCGATCGATCAAAAATATAATTATGGATCGCGGGTGTTACAAATCTCCCCCACTAACTTAGATTCGTCCTCGAATCTTTGCCTTTCCCTGACTTATCCGAACACTTTGGCTGTTTCTCAAACCACCTAGAAAACTTTTCTTCCATTCTTGTTTCTGGTTCCCACGTTATCTCTTCTTCGCCATCACAATCCCAAACAACCTGGATCATCTTTACTTTCTTTCGACCAACTGCCTTAACCCTTTTCCCAATTATCCGAACCGGCCTTCCTTCCACTGTCAGATTCTCTTGTAAATCTGAAGGCGGTTCAGCCACTACATTCTCCCCATTCGTCACACACCTCCTTAGTAAGGATACATGAAAGACAGGATGGAATGCTACTAAGGCCGGTGGCAATTCCAGCTTGTAAGCAACCACTCCGATCCTTTCCAGGATCTTATACGGTCCTATGTACCTTGGTTTCAACTTCCCAGTCGCAGCAGCTTGATCTTTACCCTTAAACGTGATCAGCATGACATAGACCAAATCCCCAACTTGGAATTCCAACTCTCTGCGATGCTTATCCGCATAACTCTTTTGTCTATCTTGAGCCTCTTTCATCTTAAGCTTCAAAACTCGAATCCTTTCTGTTGTCTCTTCGACAAAGTCTCGACCAAACAGACTCCGCTCCCCCACTTGGGTCCAACATAGCGGTGTTCGGCACTGTCGACCATACAATGCCTCATACGGTGACATTCCAATGCTCGCTTGGTAACTGTTGTTGTAGGAAAACTCGGCCAAAGGCAAGTAATCCTCCACTTACCGCCCCAATCCAGAACACAAGCTCTCAGCAGATCCTCAAGTGTCCTGATTGTTCTTTCCGACTGTCCATCCGTCTGAGGATGATATGCTGTGCTCATGTGTACCTTGGTACCAAACTGCTTCTGAAGTGCCTTCCAGAAAGCTGACGAAAATCTAGAATCCCGATCAGAAACTATACTCGCCGGTACCCCATGTAACTTGACAATCTCCTCAACGTAAAGTTTCGCCAATCCCTCAGCCTTATCATGCTTGTTAATTGCTAGGAAATGTGCGGACTTAGTCAGTCTGTCGACTATCACCAAAATCGAATCCATTTTCCCGCACATAGGCAATCCGGTCACAAAGTCCATTGTGATCATGTCCCATTTCCATTATGGGATCGGTAAACTCTGTAATAAACCGCTCGGCACTTGATGTTCCGACTTAACCATCTGACATGTTTGACACCCGGCTATCCACTTAGCCACATCCCGTTTCATCCCAACCCAATGATAGTACCGTTTGAGATCACGGTACATCTTGGTCGACCCCGGATGAATAGAAAACTTAGAATGATGAGCTACGTTAAGAATCTCTTCACGCAGATCCTTATCATTCGGCACACACACTCGACCATTCACCACTATGGTCCCGTTCTTAGAAGTCTTGTACTCGCTGTTCTCAGACTTTGATGCTTTGATCAAATTCTCGTCCAATTCCTGAGCTAACCGAACTCTAGTCAGCAAATCAGCTTGATCCGTTGCACCAAGACCCAATGGCTCCACATCGTCAGTCAATGCGGCCAGTCGTAAGGTGCCAATCATCTCAACCAGCTCTCCCATATCCTTGTCCGAATCAACAGCCACTCTTTTCCGGCTTAAGGCATCAGCAACCGAGTTTGCCTTCCCCGGATGATAAGCTATATCAACATCGTAGTTCGCTATCGATTCCATCCATCTTTGCTGTCTCATGTTCGATCCTGGTTGAGTGAAGATATACTTCAAACTCTTATGATCCGTGAAGACTTGAACCTTTGCTCCATACAGGTAAGGTCTCCAAATCTTTAATGCAAACACCACTGCACCCATTTCCAGGTCATGTGTTGGATAGTTGTACTCATGCTTCCGCAACTGTCTCGATCCGTACGCAATCACACTTCCGTGTTGCATCAGAACACATCCCAATCCAGTCTTGGATGCATCCGTAAAAACCACATAAGGCTCATCAGGCTTCGGTAGTGCCAAAACCGGAGTACTTGTAAGCATTTCCTTTAGCTTAACAAAACTCTTCTCACAATCAGCTGTCCACACGAATTGAGTGTCCTTCCCAGTCAGTCGAGTCATTGGCTGAGCCATGCTTGCAAATCCCTTAACAAATCTTCTGTAGTATCCGGCCAATCCCAGAAAGCTCCGGATCTCTGACGCATTCCGCGGTTTAGGCCATTCCGCAATGGACTTGATCTTTTCTAGATCAACGGACACTCCCTTGTCCGAGACCACATAGCCTAAGAAGCTGATTTCCCTTTGCCAGAAGCTGATTTCCCTTTGCCAGAAGCTGCACTTACTGAGTTTAGCATACAACTGATGTTTCCTCAACCGCTCCATGACCGTACTCAAGTGAACCATCTGTTCCTCCGGGCTCTTTGAGTAGATCAGAATATCATCTATAAAGATGATCACGAACTCATCCAAGCAATCTCTGAACACGTTGTTCATGAGCTTCATAAATGCAGCCGGTGCATTAGTCAGCCCGAACGGCATGACTACAAACTCATAGTGACCATACCTAGTCCGAAAGGCGGTCTTCCTCACGTCTGACTCAGCTATAGGTATCTGGTGATATCCAGAAGCCAGATCGATCTTAGAGAACCAAGTAGCACCTCGGAGTTGGTCCAACAACTCGTCTATCCTCGATAGAGGGTACTTGTTCTTCACAGTAACTCTGTTCAATCCGCGGTAGTCGATATAAAGACGGAAGCTACCATCTTTCTTCTTCACAAACAAAACCGGTGCACCCCACGGTGAACTGCTCGGTCGAATGAATCCCTTCTCCATCAGGTCGTTCAGTTGTTTCTTTAGCTCGGCCATCTCTGCCGGTGCCATACGGTACGGTGCCTTCGCCAACGGTGCTGTTCCAGGCTCAAGTTCGATCGTGAACGGATCATTTCGATCAGGCGGCAGTCCAGTTAGCGCTTGGAACACATCCTCAAACTCGCTTACTACAGGAATATCGCTAAGGTTAGCATCTTTCCCGACTTCAGTTGTTGTGATCGCAGCCAAGTACGCTTCACATCCTTTCTCGATCATTTGCTCCGCTTGGATCGCCGATATGATCAAGCTTCCTGTGGTCGGTCTAACACCTTGATAGCTCAGCTTCCCATTGCCGGTTTCAAACCACACTCTTCCCCGATGACAGTCTAGATGTGCCTTATGCTTCCCAAGCCAGTCCATCCCAAGGATCACATCATAAGACTTCACTTCACATATTATCAAGTCGACTGGCATGTTCACCTCTCCGATCATCACAGAAACGTTCTGGATTTTTCCCAAGGTAAACATGACTTGACCGCCAGCCGCTTGGACCATTCCTTGGTCTTCCCCGAGTTCCTTAAGAAACTCGCCAGTCCCAACCATGTTCGGGTGAATAAAGCAGTGCGATGCACCCGAATCAAACAGAACATGGGTCGCCACACCACCCATGATTAAAGTCCCTACACATTCATTCCGAATGCTATGAACCTAAAGCTAGCACACATCAAGCAATTCTTCACATAACGCACTAAGGTAAGTGATAGGACTTACCAGTGATCGGATGAGACGTGCTAGCTTCCGCATTGCCATCTCCAATGCAGTAGACCCGCGGCATCACGGCCTGCCTCTTTGCCTCCGGGTTCGGTCCGTCACTTGCCCTCTTCCCATTCTGCGGTGCCATCTTAGGACACACGCTCCTGTAGTGTCCCGGTTCATTACATCCGTAACACACTACCTGCCCAGCAACTCTCTCGGGTTTCTTTGCCTCCTGGTTCACTCCTGGACAGTCCCGAATCATGTGGCCCATCATACCACAACGAAGGCATGCTCCAGATATCATCCTACACACACCAGGATGCGACTTTCCGTAAGTTGAACACTTACTACGTCCAGCAGATGACTTGCCAGATGAAACACTCCGATTCTTCCCGACCACATTCTTGGACTGAACATGAAGTTCCCTGCCCAACAGCTTCCTTTCTTCAACCAAACCAGATTCCTGTTCGGCTGCCTTCTCAACCAATTCCGCAATAGTGGCGTAACCACGGATCCTACAACGGTTCTGGATATCCGGCCTCAGTCCACGCATGAATCTGCGGATCTGATCCTTCTCCTGATCAAGTTCATGTCCAGCGAACTTCTTGAGGCTATTGAACTCGGTCTCATACTCCCGCACAGTCAGATTGCCTTGATGCAATTCCAGGAAGGCCATTTCCATCTTATCAAACGCCTCAGGGGGAAAGTACTTCATCGTGAACTCCTCACGGAATGTTTCCCAAGTACAATTCCGATCACCTCCCTTTCGGGCAACCACACCTTGCCACCAAATGTGCGCATCATTTTCCAAGTAATGTGCAGCAATGTCCTTCTTGTAGTTCCTAGGACAGCGGATAGAATTGAAGTTCCTCTCCAGTCGAGTGACCCACTCATCTGCCTCGACGGGCTTGGAGCCGCCTGGAAAGAACTTAGTTCCCAGCTTCTGCATATGTTCCATCACACGCAGGTACGACGGAGCCCTTTCTTCACGTTCCGCTTCCATACCAACATTCACATTCACGTTCACAGGTTCCTCAACCACTTCCAGTTGCACCACAGGGGCCGGTGCAACTGCTGGCAGACGCTCCAACACTTGCGTCAGCAGACAAAATAAGGCTTCCATCCCGACAGGAGGAGCCGCAGGTGCATTTCTTGCTGCATTATCCGCGGGGCGTGTTCACCTCAGCACTGCGGTCATTAGCAGCACTGTTCCCAGAGTTCTCACCAGTCTCGGCCACATTCCTTCTAGAGTTATGAGTACTCTTAGCCATCTGCAAATGTACAGTTGATAAGTTAGCCGCACGACTAACTTAGTTACTCAAACAATCAATCAGACTTACCGCGAGACATTAGGCCATGGAAGGATGGTTTACCCACTAACCCACTAACCCACTTATGCTAAAAGACTGTCCTAGAACCGACCGCGCTCTGATACCAACTTGAAACACCCTAACCCGGATTTTCATTTAACCGTTCTATACTTAGTCAAATTTCAATCCGAGTTTTAACTTAACATTTTCAGCGCAATGAGGTTCGATCATGACAAGCCATTGTAGTGCATAAATAGATTAAACAGAACATTGAATTCACATTAGGTTCAGCAGAAAACTTGAAATAACAATCGGTTCCAGTTGCAATGAAGGTTCGTTATAAGCTATTACATTGTCAAACTAGACCGAGTCTACCCAGCAACCTAACATCCTTTCCTTCCTGCCTTGTCCCACGGTCAAGCATCATCCGTACCACAATCAGTCTCAAAACCTGCATCCATAAACGGAGGCATAAGCAACATGAATTGCTTAGTGAGAGCGGTCATCCCGTCCCACTTAGCCACAGCACATCAATCGCAATCAAACATTCAATTCGCATAAACAGTATTACTTAACGATTACAATCACTTTCACGTTCCCATTTCACATTATTGCTTATCGATCACATTCACTTGTCATGCATGAATATCCAAGTCTAGGCCGATCACACATGACCAAATGAATCATTCACCATGAACAAGCCAGACACGTTATAGCGTCCTATAACGTCACATTCACATTCACTTTCACTTTTCACTTTACACTTTTGATAAGCAATCTTTCCAATCAATCGTTCCAATCAATCAAGCAATCACAGTCTAGCGGATCTATGCAAGAAAACGATCTCAATACAGTAACTATCGGTCACGCACTCACCTTTGCTTGTTTCGAACGGTGGAAAAGGTTTTCAGTAACAGAATATCGACCACAGTCGATGATCTAACGGTCGCAGTAACAATCGGCCGATCGCAGACTATGCTTCTCGACCCGAATGCTCCAACTCACGATCAAGTATCGATTCCCCTCGATCGAACTTCCTTCCTCTCGATTGAAACTCACTTAAACACTCTTTCTATCGAACAGATCTCTTTTCTATCGGTGAAATCTCTCTTTCGAACGATAATCGCTTTCTCTCTCGATCGGTTTCCGTTTCCTCTCGACTGCGTTCTGATCAGAAATGATCCTTCTCGCGGTATAAGTCCAATAACCGCTCCATAACCGTCGAATTATTAAAACGCGCGCGTTTGATCGATCAAGTAACCGTTCCCGCTCGTTTTGATCGAGCGCTTATACATTTCAGTCGATAACCGTTCCCGCCAAATGACTTAGGCGCAATTCCGTCGATCAGATTAACATTTCCCTCGATAGAAATCGATCATACTATAATTTCATTCGACCGAAATTAATTACATTCCGACCGGTAACTGTCCTGTCCGATCACCGACCACTTTAAACGACCAAGTTCCATTTTGACCGTATAAAGTTCGGTTTGCTCGACTGGAGCTCGACTGTTTCGATCAGCTGACTGATCCAGCTCGATCACTGTCCAGACTCTCGACCACGCAGCTAAACCAGCTCAACTTCCTCGACCATCCGGTCGGTCCAGCTCAAACTCTCGATACATTCGGATTCAATCAACTTTTCTTCGACCAACTTCCATTCCCGATCCATTTTCTCGACTGTCCGATCGATCAAAAATATAATTATGGATCGCGGGTGTTACACTCCTCCTCACTCGTGTGGGCGGGAAAATGGTACCGAACTTGATATCTCCGATTTGACTCGACCGTTGAGTGATTTTCTTCGACCGATTTGTCTCCTTAATCCTCCTTTATCATCCCAAGGTATTGACCGCATTTTTCTTGTTCCTTGGTTGCCCCTTTTTGTGAAACTTTCCCTAAACCGCCGTGTAGGTGAATCTAGGTTATTCTCTCTTGTGATTTCCTGTCAAACTTGTGAACTATTGCAAAACACTGGAAACATCATTAGGTGCCAGCTTAGAGTGAGATTTTCAAGTAGTCATCTTGAGATCTCAAACTAAGGCTAAAATGATAAACTTATGAAAACAATTTGGATCTTGACTAGAGAATCCAAACATTTGTTCATATTATAAATGAATTCAGTGTTTGAGTTTGACAAGTGAAGATAAGTGCTCATTTTAAAAACCACAAGTGAATTTGAAACCGGCCATGGATAATTATGAAGTCCTAGGTTCAAAATTCTTTTTCAAATGAGACTCAAAGTGGTTTTGAAATGAAAACTTAGTGAGAGATACTTACCTTATGCAGGGAATCGCCTTGAACAAGGGTGGGATGATAGGGTGGGATTTGACCCGCTCATGAAGCATGCAAAACTCCTTTGATAGTCTTCTTTGGCACTTAATCCTAAAACATGTTTATTTTTTTTTTTTTTTATGGATTTTATAAAATTCCCAAAAAAAAAAGAAATTCAAGTTAATAAAAACCAAAACAAAAGTTAAAAAGAAAAGAAAAATATGGGTTGCCTCCCATAAGCGCTAGTTTTAAGTCTTTCTAGCTCGACTCCTTGTGTTCCTTAGGTGGTAGGCAAGTGTGGAGGCTGTAGGAAGCTCCTAGTACTGTATGGTTCCAAGTGCATCTTGTCTTGCAACACTTCCTCGATCAAGTAATCTTGTTGTGAGCCTTCTCCTCCACTTGTGTACCGAAATCTTTTAGATGAGAAACCGGGAGGTGCATCAACATAATAGGTGTCCTTGTCAACATTGGCTAGTGAGATCCTCCTATTTGGCCAATCCATGATTGCCCCAGCTGTTGCTAAGAAGGATCTCCCAAGTAGAAGGGCTTGGCCTTCCGAATCCTCCATAGTAACCACATAGAAATCGGCTGGAATTGAAACAACCAAACTCTTTTTTTTTTTTTTTTTTAAATAATTAGCCCAGATTAATATTCCCATAAATATTAATCCTCAACAGCTAATTCAGCAACACAATGCGGAAGAAAACCAATATTATTAAATCATAATTAATTATTCAACAATAACCAATAAAGAATAAAACCAATAAAACCAATAACCAATAAGCAACCTAAGCCGGTTTGCTACATTATTAAAATAAAATCTAACACCCTAAACTCATGAATTCCTGGTCAACCATAACAACAAAGCCAGAATCAAATTCCTAATCTCATCATCCTCTTCTCTCGGTCTCTTTCCGCGGAAGAACATTGCTGTTACCTGCATCACATTGGAATAGAGATGCGTAAGTATTATCATAAATACTTAGTGAGTGGATCATCCTGCCTACAGGCCAATTACGTCAAACACTAGACAAACATCACAATAATCAACAACAATAACAATGCTCAACATTAATCAACAGTATAAACCATCCCTGTCAGGAAACACCCACGTTTCCTTGACACCCAGGTTGGTGTCGACCGACACCTCTATGGTGTCGATCGACGCCAGCCTCCCGAGTGTCGATCGACACTCATCGAGTGTCGCTCGACACCGGCTCGACGCCCAGAAACCAAACGCGAAGAAACAGTGCGAAAATAGTAAAAACTAACACCAATCAATGGGATTCAACCCCCATAAACGCATCAACCACACAAAAACGAAGAACAACTCATAAACAACAACATAAACTCAAAATCAAACAATCTCTAATGAATAACGGACCTACAGTCACGCACTCACCTTGAAAACGGATTAGAAGGAAGGAAGGAAGAAGAAACAACAACCACAAGCCTCAGAAAACTTCACCAAACTCTTCCAACTCTCCAAATCACCTTAGAATCACCTCCTTAGCTCTGAAACTCGAAACTTGTGCTTTTCTCGCGGCCACAAGGCTTTAAAACGCGAGTCTAGGGCTTTTCTCGCCCAACCAGCCCAAAACCAGCCGACTTGAATCAAACCGGTCGATTTCACCATAACCGGTGTCGATCGACACCCTTCCTTGGTGGTCGGTCGACACCAATCGACCAAACCAACTCCAATTGCAAATCGATCGACTTAAACCGGAAATCAAACCCGATAACCGGTGTCGATCGACACCCTTTCTTCGCGATGCTTGAACCTTAGACCGACTGCACAACAATCAAACAAGAACATGTACAGCCAACCCTCAATTCACACCTCTAAGAGCATGTGCCAACTACTCCCGAACCCCTAGCATCGTCCAACACCACTTCCAAACAATTTCCAGGTTCACGGATGTTACAATTCTCCCCCACTAAAATGGATTCGTCCTCGAATCCCAACACAAACGTCTCTCCAAGACCTCAAAACTCAAATTTTAGTCCTATGTTATACGCATGTTTCCAAGATATTATTACTCTCAATGCCATAACCGCAGTCATGACATCCGTACTGCGACTCACGGTCCAGTACCAAAATGTGACCAATGTCACAAAACCAAACGTGACCCGAAGTCACAACCAAAACGTGACCCACTGTCACTAAAACAACCCATATCGAGGTAGCGACCCCCAATATAAGTCCGTTGGGCACCTAACGTCCCAACACAAATAGAACCACCGTCTACAAGGCCCACCGGCCTCTAGACAAAACGAGTAATAAAATCTGAAACGCGTACCAACATATGACTAAAAACTCTCAATGACCCCACCGGCCAAAGAAACTTGTAACATCCAAAACCATAACCAAAAATATGAGGCAAAACTCCATCTCATATAACTCCAAAAATGTATATCGTACAACGAAACGAAAATACATAAGTCCAAAACCAACAACAACAAAACCAAAACAAGACTAGAACCACAAAGATGAATCACTCCACAGCCTGCTTGTCGAACCACTTTCCGAACTTCAGCTTCATCTTTGCCTCTGGCTCCCAAGTCTGCTCCTCTGTGCCACTACAGTCCCACAAGACTCTCAACAATGGCACCCTCTTGTTCCGCAGAACCTTGACTCTCCTCTCAAGAATCCTCACAGGAACTGCCGGAACTGTCATATCTGGCTGAAGATCCTCTGGAATCTCAACCACTACCTCCTCTGAAGGACGCAAACACCTCCTCAGCATAGAAACATGAAAAACCTTATGAAAGGCGCTCATAATCGGTGGCAACTCCAACCGATAAGCACTGGCCCAACTCGCTCCACCACTGGAAACGGACCCATAAATCGCGGGACTGAGCTTGTTCTCTGCTATGGACCTGTTAGGGCCCCTCAACATAGCCATCTTGAGATAAACTCTATCTCCCACCTGAAACTCAAGCTCACGTCGCCGCCTATCTGCATAACTTCTCTGTCTATCCTGAGCCTCCTTCATGTTCAGCCTCAAGACACGAATCTTCTCTGTCGTCTCCTGAACAAAACTAGCTCCAAACATGCTGCGCTCCCCCACTTGGGTCCAGCATAAGGGTGTCCTGCATGGCCTCCCATACAAAGCCTCATAAGGAGCCATGCCAATACTAGACTGAAAACTGTTGTTATAGGCAAACTCTGCCAAACACAGATGATCAGCCCAATGACCACCCCAATCCAGTACACACATCCTAAGCAGATCCTCCAAAGTCTGAATAGTCCTCTCTGACTGCCCATCTGTCTGCGGATGATACGCTGTACTCATATGCACCTTAGTGCCCATCTCAGTCTGAAATGCCCTCCAAAACTCTGAAGCAAACCTCGGATCTCTATCCGACACGATACTGGCTGGCACTCCATGCAGCCTCACAATCTCTCGCACAAACTTCCTAGCTAAGACAGCCGCTCCATCTGTCTTCTTGATAGCCAAGAAATGTGCTGACTTGGTCAAGCAATCCACAATGACCCAAATAGCATCGAAAGTCCGTGAGATCGGCAATCCCACAACAAAATCCATAGTGATCATATCCCACTTCCACTCTGGAATGGGTAAACTCTGCAAAAGACCACTAGGCACCTGATGCTCTGCCTTGACCAAAGAACAAGTGTTGCACCTCGCAACCCAATCTGCCACATCCCTCTTCATCCCAACCCAATGATAATACCGTTTGAGGTCACGGTACATCTTGGTCGCACCCGGATGAATCGAAAACTTGCTCGAATGAGCCTCTCTCAAAACCTCATGCCTCAACTCCTCATCCTTGGGCACACAAACTCGCCCACGAACCAAAATAGTCCCATTCGAAGAGACCTGATACTCAGAACCAACCGCCTGCGACGCATCGATCAAACCCTGATCACTCTGCTGCGCCACTCTGATCCTACTGAGTAAATCTGCCTGATCAGCTGCCTCTAAACCAAAGGCTCCTCTGAAATAGCACACAGTCGCAATGTACTCAACTCGCCAACCAAAGCCTCAACACCACGCTCTCTATCTGAATCAACCCTCCGTCGACTCAAAGCATCTGCCACCAAATTGGCCTTGCCCGGATGATAAACAATATCCAGGTCATAGTCTGCCAGAAACTCCACCCAACGCGTCTGTCTCGCATTCAGCAAAGGCTGAGTGAAAATATGCTGTAGACTCTTGTGATCTGTAAGATCTGCACTCTACCACCATAAAGATACGACCTCCAAATCTTGAGTGCAAAAACCACTGCTCCAACTCAAGATCATGTGTAGGACGGTTGCGCTCACTGCCCCTGCAACTGCCTCGAAGCATAGGCAATCACTCTGCCCTCCTGCATCAAAACACAACCAAGTCCCACACCTGAAGCGTCCGTGTACACTACATAAGGCTTCCCCGGATCGGGTAATGCCAACACTGGTGTACTAGTCAACATCTCCTTGAGCTTCTCAAAGCTCTCCTCGCACTCCTGCGACCACACAAACGGCACATCCTTGCCAGTCAACCTCGTCATCGGCTGAGACATACTCGCAAACCCCTTGACGAACCTCCTGTAGTAGCCTGCTAAACCAGAAAACTCCTGATCTCGGTAGCACTACTCGGTCTAGGCCAATCCCTGATAGCCTCAATCTTAGCCGGATCCACAGAAACTCCCTCTGCAGAAACAATATGGCCAAGAAAACCCATCTCTCGCTGCCAAAAGCTGCACTTGCTCAACTTAGCAAACAGCTTCTGCTCTCGAAGCTTCTCCAACACAAGCCTCAAATGAGTCGCATGCTCCTCTGGACTCCTCGAATATATCAAAATGTCATCAATGAAAATAATGACAAACACATCCAGAAACTCCTGAACACGTCGTTCATCAACCTCATAAACGCTGCCGGCGCATTAGTCAAACCAAAAGGCATGACCACAAACTCGAAATGCCCATACCTCGTCCGAAAAGCTGTCTTCCGGACATCTGCCTCATCTATCGGAATCTGGTGATAACCCGATGCCAAGTCAATCTTGGAGAACCAAGTAGCACCTCTCAACTGATCCAACAACTCATCAATCCTCGGAAGTGGGTACCTGTTCTTCACTGTGACTCGGTTAAGTCCCCGATAATCGATGCACAACCGAAAACTGCCATCCTTCTTCTTAACAAACAACACTGGCGCTCCCCACGGCGACACACTAGGTCTGATGAACCCTTTACTCAAAAGGTCCTCTAACTGCTTCTTCAGCTCTGCCATCTCTGCTGGAGCCATCCTGTAAGGTGTCTTCGATATCGGAGCTGTCCCGGGCTCTAAATCAATCGTGAAAGGATCTGACCGAGATGGTGGCAATCCCTTCAGCGACCGAAAAACATCCTCAAAATCCTGGACAACCGGAATATCCTGCAGACTCACCTCACCACTGGACTCTGTCATAGTGATCGTCGCCAAATAGGCTTCGCAGCCCCGCTCTAACAACTGCTCTGCCTGAATAGCTGAAATCACTATACTCCCCGAAGTCGGTCTCACTCCCTGATAAACCAACTTCCCTGCATCCCGCTCAAACACAACTCTACCTCTGAAGCAATCCAGATGAACTCGGTATAGAGATAACCAGTCCATCCCCAAAATCACGTCATACAGCTCCACTGGACTGATGACCAAATCTGCTGGCATAGACTGCCCCGCAATCTGCACATCAACTGCTCTAGCTCTGCCCGAAGTAGCCAAATAACCACCACCAGCCACCTTGACAAAGCCTGAAGCCTCGCCATCGCTACTCCGAATGCCACTACCCTCAGCTCTCTCCGGAGTTATGAAGCAATTAGATGCTCCCGAGTCAAACAGAACGTGAGACTCAAATCCACCAACTAACAAGGTCCCTACACAATTCCACAAGTGTTGAGAACCTCTAACTCTATCACAGTAAAATAACAGAAACAGACAACGCCAACAATTCTACCTTAAGAATTTAAAAGTCTGAGTCAAGATTTTACCTGTGATCTGGCCTGACTGACTGGTCTGGCCCACCTCTGCCGAAGTATACACTCTCGGCGCTCCACCTGACTGCAACGCCGCAACCTGCGCTGCTGACTGAATAGCCAACGGCTGGATCGCCGCTGCCACTGCTCTCTGCTGCAACTTGGGACACATAGTCTTGATATGCCCCGGCTCCCTGCAGTAGTAGCACACTGTCGTCTCTCTGGATCCCGCCCTCTTGGGGCAAGTCGCAACTATGTGATCCAGACTCCCACAACCGAAACACCCACCCGTACTCGGGCTACTAGCAGATATCTCCTCTGCTCTCCTCTTCTGGCCCTGCGCAGGCCTGCTGCCCCTGCCGTAACCAGAACTGTGACCTCTGCGCTGCTGATGCTGCTGCTGGCCCCGAGGATGGGTAGCAGGAGCAACTGCAACTGGAACAACCGCCGTACTCACCGGCTCACGCAAGTCCTCCTCAATGGACGCTGCCAACTCCACTAAACCAGCTCTGGTGTGGTACATACCACCTCTGCACTGAGTCCTGATGTTCCTCCGAAGCCCCTGAAGAAACCTCGACGTCAACGCCCGCTCACTGATCAGCTCACCACCAGAAAAGACCACCAATCTGCAGAACTCTGCATCGTACTCTCGAACAGACCTCTCACCCTGAGTCAAGTCCAAAAACCTCATCTGCAGCCTGTCACGAGCCTCCTGAGGGAAAAACTTGTGGTTGAACTCCTCGACGAAGTCAACCCAAGTCCAAACCTCTCTCCTGGTCCTAACAGACCTCCACCACAAATGTGCATCACCTCCAAGGTAGTGCACTGCCAACTCAACCTGAAACTGTGCCGGACAACGAACAGAATCGAAGTTCCGCTCCAACCTCTGACGCCACTCATCAGCCTGCTCTGGAGTAACCCCGCCCTCAAACGTAGGCGTACCAATCCTCTGCATCTCCCTCATCATCTCACGATAAGGAGAAACTCCAACTGCAACACCCTGCTGCACCACAGCCTCCTGCTGCTCAACAAAACCGGCACCAACATGTGCCCCGGCACCAACCTGTGCCCCGGCCGCTGGAGGTACAACCGGAGCCTGATGTGGAACTGCCTCTGGAAGACGTGCCAAAAGCTGCGTCAGTAGCCCCACAATCAAATCACCCTGAGCAAGAGCCGCGCCCCCACCGGGAACTGCTCCTGCCCCCGCGCCACCCCCGACGCCCAAACTAGCCCCACCGGCTAACGAAACAGACTGTGTCACCGACGCTGCCGCCACACTAGGCGCTGCACTCTCCACTGAGGCCTCAGCCTCTGGCACTCCACGACCAGCACCCCGACCTCCACGACCCGCTGCTCGCCCACCACGACCAGCTCCTCTGCCCCCACGGGCTGCACCGCGACCACGACCACGGCCACGACCACGACCTGCGTCCATCTCTCTGCACTACCACCAAGTACAGAAAAAGAGCAAAGGTCAAAACACAGACACAAAACCAAAACACACCAAATATCCAACTCACTTACCCGCGGAAAACTGGAAGACCGAGAGGATGAGATTAAACCACTAATTGACTAACTCACATAATCAATTAACCACATAGTCCAATTCATCCAATTCTAACAGTCCTAAAACCGACTACGCTCTGATACCAAAATGAAACAACCAAACTCTTTTTTTTTTTTTTTTTTTAAATAATTAGCCCAGATTAATATTCCCATAAATATTAATCCTCAACAGCTAATTCAGCAACACAATGCGGAAGAAAACCAATATTATTAAATCATAATTAATTATTCAACAATAACCAATAAAGAATAAAACCAATAAAACCAATAACCAATAAGCAACCTAAGCCGGTTTGCTACATTATTAAAATAAAATCTAACACCCTAAACTCATGAATTCCTGGTCAACCATAACAACAAAGCCAGAATCAAATTCCTAATCTCATCATCCTCTTCTCTCGGTCTCTTTCCGCGGAAGAACATTGCTGTTACCTGCATCACATTGGAATAGAGATGCGTAAGTATTATCATAAATACTTAGTGAGTGGATCATCCTGCCTACAGGCCAATTACGTCAAACACTAGACAAACATCACAATAATCAACAACAATAACAATGCTCAACATTAATCAACAGTATAAACCATCCCTGTCAGGAAACACCCACGTTTCCTGACACCCAGGTTGGTGTCGACCGACACCTCTATGGTGTCGATCGACGCCAGCCTCCCGAGTGTCGATCGACACTCATCGAGTGTCGCTCGACACCGGCTCGACGCCCAGAAACCAAACGCGAAGAAACAGTGCGAAAATAGTAAAAACTAACACCAATCAATGGGATTCAACCCCCATAAACGCATCAACCACACAAAAACGAAGAACAACTCATAAACAACAACATAAACTCAAAATCAAACAATCTCTAATGAATAACGGACCTACAGTCACGCACTCACCTTGAAAACGGATTAGAAGGAAGGAAGGAAGAAGAAACAACAACCACAAGCCTCAGAAACTTCACCAAACTCTTCCCAACTCTCCAAATCACCTTAGAATCACCTCCTTAGCTCTGAAACTCGAAACTTGTGCTTTTCTCGCGGCCACAAGGCTTAAAAACGCGAGTCTAGGGCTTTTCTCGCCCAAACCAGCCCAAAACCAGCCGACTTGAATCAAACCGGTCGATTTCACCATAACCGGTGTCGATCGACACCCTTCCTTGGTGTCGGTCGACACCAATCGACCAAACCAACTCCAATTGCAAATCGATCGACTTAAACCGGAAATCAAACCCGATAACCGGTGTCGATCGACACCCTTCGGGTGTCGATCGATACTAGTCGTTCAGAAGAATTTAACACACTTTCTTCGCGATGCTTGAACCTTAGACCGACTGCACAACAATCAAACAAGAACATGTACAGCCAACCCTCAATTCACACCTCTAAGAGCATGTGCCAACTACTCCCGAACCCCTAGCATCGTCCAACACCACTTCCAAACAATTTCCAGGTTCACGGATGTTACAGGAATGATGCAATCTTCAAAGGAAAGTTGAACATCTTTTACCTTGCCAAGTGGTTTGAATAAAGAGCTGTTGGCAAGCTTTATGCCCATGTTGTCCGCTCCATGGACTCAATCAATCCCAAACTTCTTGCTATCACAGCCGGCATGAGGTTCACACTTGAACCGGAATCGCATAGTTCATCATCAAAGTACTTGCCATGGATGGAACAATGTATAAGAAAGTAACCTGGGTCATGGAGCTTGTGTAGTGTCCTTGGCTTAGGCATTTCCTCTCTTGCTTCATTATACATCTTCTCCACCTCGGTTAAACTCCAATCATGAGTCAATACAAAGTCTTGAAGGTAGGGGCTTTTGTTGCAAGCGACATCAAAGGGTATATTGCTAGGGAACCTTCTTGCCATGAAGTTGAAATCATCAATGGTGTAGTCCATTGATGAGCTCGCCTTCCTTTTCTCCTTAGGGACGGGTGGCTGTGAAGATCTTGGAGAAAGTGGTGTTCCTTCCGGCAACTTTCTTCCTCTTATCCTTGCTGTACGCTTGCCTTGTCTCCTCTCATCCTCATCCCAAACCACTCTTGGATTGGTCTCTCTAACACCAAAGCAACCAAAGCATTGTTAGGCTTTGAGTCGGCCGCTTTTGTGTCCTTTGAAGCTCGGTCTCTTTCTATCTTCCAAGCGTTTGGTGAGGTCTTTGACTCCTTTGGAAACTCCTCCAGTTGTATCTTGCCATAGTGTAGTCCTCTCAAGTAGCTCTTTGTATCTCTGTTCCACAAGATGCTTCAAGTCATTGATAGATACCTTGAATTGTTCTTGTCCTTCCACCAACATCAACATAGTTGAGTAAAGCTCTTTCTCTCTTTGGTTAACCTTCGATGCTCTCTTATTGGCTTGGTGAGCCACAAGTGAGATTGTGTTGAGGCTCAGGGTCGTGCCATTGAGGTTGTCTTTTAGGCCGGTGATCTTCTCATCCAGGTGGCTATCCATCTCCTTTGAATTGAGGTTCAAGTCTCGGATCGCCTTGGTGTTGTCTCCGACGGTTGCGGCTTGTTTCCTTAGCACCTCCTCCACTTCAATACACTTTGATCCGACTCTCTCTACTTGGTCAGAGAGGTTTCCAAACTTCCTATCAAGGTCATGCCTGAGAAATTCTAACCTTGTCTCAAGACTTTGGTTAGACTTTCTTTGGATTTCCATGAAGTCTTCTATCATGGCTTTGAGATTGTCATCTCTCCGCCTATTAAGCGCGTGCTCTTGGTATGTGGGAGGGTTGGGGCGTGGACGGTAATGATGATGAGCTGGTTGGTGAGGTCGGCCTTGATAAACCGGTGATCGGTTTTGATGATAGTGATGATGTTCTTCTCGGCTAGTCTCGGCAAAGAGTGGATGGGGAAAATTCGGTGGGATCGGCATTGGGATGAAGTCTCCGGCCGGATTGTGATCATGTGGCCGCCTTTCGACTTCATGGGGAAGCGGTTTTCTTCCTTCAAAGTGGTTACTCATGCTCGAGTACTGGCTCCTCCTTAAAGTACCTAAGAAACACAAGAAAACAAAAGTTAGAAGGTTAGTAAACATGAAACAAAAGATCTAGTCTTAACTTTTAATCTCATAAACGTGTAAGTGCAATGCATTCCCCGACAACGGCGCCAAAATACTTGATGCATGCATGGGTGTGAGATGTATACAAGTATACAAGAAAACTACCTCTTGGATACAAAATCATTATTATTAAGTAAGAAAACATAAGAAAAACCAAAGTAAAAACATGTAAAATATGGATATATCAATGCGTAACTCCAATATCTATCCATCAAGACCAAGATCATGATTTTTAGACGTCGGAAAGACCTTCAACCGCGGCCATCTTTCGGATGCTCCGGTTCAGTCCGAATACGAGAATCGGACAAATTGAGTTATATTGATGCTCTTGACTTGGAAACTTGCATGGATCATGGTTTGAGGCTCTTTTGCTCCTTTTTGAATCATTTTTGATGTTTTAACCTGTTAAGACTCCAAAACCAACAAATACAAGAAAACTACCTCTAAAGACATAAAACCTTATTGAAAATACTGGAAAACATAGATAAATACTAAGTAAAATCATGCAAAATATGGATATATCACTTAGCATGGGTCGGCTCGTTCATGCTCTCTGGTTCATGTCTCACGCTCTAACGACAGTTAGCTAGCGGGACTGAACCGGATTGGCGGTTTTGTAACTCCACGGGAGTGGGTTAACCGACTAAGTGATCCCATGGCCAAGGAATAAACATGTTTACATGTCGATTAGAAAGCAACACTGATTAGTCATACTCTTTCTCTGATTGTTAGATCCTATCTGATATACCTCTATTTTGTACCCTTTTTATATGGTTTTACTATGCTTTTTATAAGTTTTTTAAAGGCTTTTTGATCTAAAAAGGTAGTTTTTGTGGATTTATAGTACTAAGAGTCTAAACAGGTCGAAAGATGCATTTTGGAGCAAAACCACAGGATTTAGACTTTAAGCCGCTCCACGACACAGCATCAACTTTGGAAGAGCCTCAAAAACATTCTACTCAATGGATTTCACCCAAACTAGTTCGCCGTGATGCCTACATGAGTTTGCTTTCCAACGCAATTGGAATCATGCAATTTGGACGTGTAGACTGGAAGATATTATCATTTTAGTAAAGAGTGTCAGATCAACCGAAAACCGGACGTCTACACCAGCCGGTCGACCGAGCCGGTCGGACAGGGACTCCAAGGCTCCCGACCGACCCGACCGCCCTTCATTGCACAATGACACCGGTCGACCGAGCCGGTCGGACAGGGACTCCAAGGCTCCCGTCCGACCCGACCTTCCTTCAAGACGACGACCCATCTGGTCGACCGAGCCGGTCGGACAGGGACTCCATGGCCCTCGTCCGACCCGACCTCTTTTCACCATCACCGTGCGCGCTCGACCGCCCCGCTCGACCCGACCATCATCCCGACCGGTCGACCGCCAAGCTCGACCGCCGACCGTCCCGCTCGACCCGCCTTAGCCGACTAAGGCCCGTTTTGCACGTTTTCATGATTTACTCGGCCCGTTTACCTAATCTCGACCCCTAGAAGACCTAGCACTATAAATACACCTTTTTAGCCTCTTTAGAAAGAAGAGAACTGGAGAGCCGCATTGTATTAGAGTTTAATAGATCTACTTTTGTTCTTAAAGATTTCAAGGAGAGGATCTCTCCTCCTTACCACAATTTGGAGAAGTTTTCTGAACCTTTGTCTTATATTTATGCTTTCTTCATCATCTTTTTGTGTTGTTACTTTACTTATGTCTGAGTAATTCACTTGTTAGGTCGTGGGTTAATCAAAGAGTCCATGCATTGTTAGGGTTCTAAATCAAATTAGGGGTTCATCATTATAGGTCTTCACCTTTGCTTGATCTTATTGCTGTATGCTTTTCTGATCAACTATCATCAGATCTTAGGTAGACTTGAGCCACGGAAGTGCTGTATCATTCGCCTGAACTAGTATTTGGTGGGCAACACTTCATAGACTGCGGAAGTTGATCTATGCGGGGGTGTGAACAATTGAGACTTGAACGAATTAATGCTTGTTTAACAATCTAAGGACATTCCGAAAGATTAGCGATTAGGTTAGTTAACAAAGAGGTCGGAGCCACGGAAGTGGAATGATCTTACATCTGTGTTTTGAGTTCTAGACGGCACCCAATTAAACCCCCTAGTAAGTTGATTTAACCTAGTAATCATTGATCTCTGCGAGTCTCCCATTGCCTAGCGCTTTCGTATCTTGATTTTTTATCGTTTTTATATCGCATACAATTAGTTTAGTTAGCTATCTTACCAATCACAACCAAAACCCTTATCTTGTCCTAGCTAAATTGGAGTTACATAACTTGTAGAACTTGTAGTGCATCTCTCTACTCCTTGTGATCGATAAACCCGTTACTACTCTCGATCTGTGCACTTGCAGAAAAGGGATATAAATTGGGAAAAGCTTATCCCGCATCAAGCTTTTTGGCGCCGTTGCCGGGGAGCATTACAGCTGCCTACAAGTTCTCAAGACTGATCTAGCCTAGGATTTTTAATTTCAGTACTTGCAAATTTAATTTTCAGTTTTTCTTTCTTTACATTTAAAAACATTCTCTTTGTGTATTTCAGGTGAAAAATCTGAGCAGAAGACCTTGAGATGAGTGACTCGGAAAGTCATTCAGAAGATGAAAACGCTGCCGCAGCAGCCATGATGTTTGGACAACCGCAGGATCCACCGCTGAATGTACTCGGTGATAGCATACCCGTGCGCCTGGACAAAGAAACTATGGGGGATTTTGACTCGGCCCCTACACTGCTTTTAAGCCGAAATCCGATTCATCCGCTGCTCCCGAAAGGAAGGGATTATGAGATCTCACCGGAAGTAATTGCTTTGGTAAAGCAAAACCAGTTCCAAGGATTAACTGAGGAGAATCCTTTAGAGCACATCGATGCATTTGAAGAAATATGTGGGACCATTAGTGCGGATGGAGCTCCCAAAGATTATTTGAAATGCAAGCTTTTCTCCTTCACACTCAAAGGGAAAGCCATAAGATGGGTAAAATCCCTTCCAGCTCAGTCCATCACGACTTGGAAGGAATACAAAGCAGGCAAGGTGCATATGGAAGAAGCTCCATGGAATCACGAGACAACCTTGACCCAATGGTAAGTGAGCTCTTGGACTCACATCGGAAGCACTTGAACGAAGTTGAAGAGAAGCTGGATTTTATATGTAGAGACATGAATGAAAAATTCGACCTCATCGCTGCCGCCACGAAGAGTTTAGATTTCAAAATTGCTGAAATAGCCGGAACTGTTAAGAGGGAGATGGGAGTCCTTCCTGGAAAAGTAGAGATAAATCCCAGAGGTGAAAATGTTGCTGCCATAACCCTAAGGAATGGGAAGGAATATTAGCCACCAACCTACCCTGAGGAAGAATTAACCCCAGCAAGAAAGGATAAACCTTTAGAGTATGTTATAATTGGAGATGGAGAAGAGCCACCTAAAGAAGTACGGGTGCGCACAGAACCAGGAATTTAAGAACAAGACATTGACCCACCAGTCATACCAAAGGTTTATGAACCAAAGCTACCATACCGCAGTGTTCTTGACCAGCCAAAGAAAGAGAAGGAGCAAGCCAAACTTAAGGATCTAGTTAGCCAGCTGACAGTCAGGTTACCATTTGTAGATGCTTGCCATATCATACCGTCTCTAAAGAAGTATATGAAGGCTATACTTACAAGCAAGCAATGTCAGTCTAGAAGAAGGAGCCATGATGATCACCAAAGAGTGCAGTGCAATCCTCCAGAACAGAATGCCGGAAAAACTAGATGATCCGGGAAGTTTTGTTTTAGCTTGTGAGATTGGAGGAACGCTTTTTGACCGGGCCCTTTGTGATTTGGGATCAAGCGTCAATTTAATGCCCTATTCAGTAGCAAGACTACTAGGAATCACAAACTTTAAACCTACAAAAATCTCTCTTGTTTTTGCAGATCGATCCGTTCGACGCCCCATAGGAGTTGTTTTGGACGTAACCATTGTTGTACGAGGATGCAACATCCCAGCCGATTTCGTGGTCCTGGAATTGGAGCATGAACCCAAGGATCCTATAATACTAGGACGCCCCTTTTTAGCCACTGCCGGAGCAATGATAGATGTGAAGAATGGGAAGATTGACCTTCACCTGGGAGATATTGTTATGAACTTCGAAGTCAACAGAACGATCGATAGACCTACAATGGATGGTCAGACTTTTTGGATTGGAGAGGCAAAAGAAGAAATATTGGAGGATATGTTGCTTAATGATCCTCTTGAATTAGCCTTAACCCGAGCTGAAGAAGAGTTGGGTTATGCAGAAAGAGAAGCACAAGGCTTAGTCAAATTCATGGATTCGGTCGAAGCATACAAAGAACTAGTGGCATACACGGATTTGAAGGGAAGTAAAGAAGAGGAAGCCAAAGCAGAGAAACAAAAATCAGCTCCCCAGCCAGAACCAGACCCATGGTGCCCCTTGAGAGCACCAAAAACCGACCTAAAACCGCTCCCTGTTGGGCTGAGGTATGAATATCTAGGTCCAAATGAAACTTATCCTGTGATAATAAATTCCGGACTAACAAATGAGGAGACCGCTTTACTCGTTCACGAATTGAGAAAGCACAGAAGGGCGCTCGGTTATTCTTTGGATGATATAACAGGAATCTCACTAATTGAACATCAGAGGCGGCTTAACCGAGCAAACCACAAAAAGCAAGCTGGGCTTGTGTTAAGTCGAGACAGGATCCATGCCGTGGAATCCCGGGCCGTTTGTAACACCAAGTCTCCATGGGCTTCGTTTCCTCGCCTGGCGGACACGTCTTAGGAGAAAAAGATTTTCTTCCTGCTGGTTGATCAAAATGGCTTTAATCCACTTCGCCGTGATGCGTAACTCCAATATCTATCCATCAATACCAAGATCATGATTTTTGGACGTCGGAAAGACCTTCAACCGCGGCCATCTTTCGGATGCTCCGGTTCAGTCCGAATACGAGAATCGGACAAATGGAGTTATATTGATGCTCTTGACTTGGAAACTTGCATGGATCATGGTTTGAGGCTCTTTTGCTCCTTTTTGAATCCTTTTTGATGTTTTAACCTGTTAACACTCCAACTCCAACAAATACAAGAAAACGACCTCTTAAGGCTTAAAACCTTATTGAAAATACTTGAAAACATAGATAAATACTAAGTAAAATCATGCAAAATATGGATATATCAACTCCCCCAGACTTATCTTTTGCTTGTCCCCAAGCAAACTAAGCATGGAAAAGAGGTTTGAAAACATGAGAACTCTTAAATCTTTTTGGAAATCCATGTTGACATTTATCTTAGTGATCCACATAAAACAACAATGGCATTTAGAATTAAGAACAAGAAAGTACATACCATGAGTTTTGCAATCATCCCAAAGCAATCCACTTCTCTTTAGGCCATCCAAATTCTTGATATCATCATATTTTGCATGTTTTTACTTAGTATTTTCATATGTTTTCAAGTGCTTTCAATAAGGTTTTATGCCTTTGGAGGTAGTTTTCTTGTATTTGTTGGTTTTGGAGTCTTAACAGGTTAAAACATCAAAAAGGATTCAAAAAGGAGCAAAGAGCCTCAAACCATGATCCATGCAAGTTTCCAAGTCAAGAGCATCATTATAACTCCATTTGTCCGATTCTCGTATTCGGACAGAACCGGAGCATCCGGAAGTTGACCGCGGCAAGGGGTCTTCCCGACGTCCAAAAATCATGATCTTGGTCTTGCTGGATAGATATTTGAGTTATGCATCACGACGAAGTGGAATCAAGCCATTTGGATCAACCATCAAAGAGAAATTCATTTTATACCGAGACGTGTCCGTATAGCGACAAGATGAAGCCCATGGAGGATCTCGCGTGTCTAAAGGCCCAGGATACCGCGGCATGGACTTTGGCTCGCTTGAGAAGAGGCTTAGCTATTATGGAGGTTTCCTTGGCCTTATCTCGGCCCATACACGTCGCAAAAGATTGACTCCAGCTCATCGGAAAGTTTCCTTTTCCGGCACCACGAAGACCTAAGCGATTCCTTACCTATATATACAAGTTTTTAGCCTCAGAAAAAAAGAGAGAAGGGTTTTGGCCGTCAAGAAGAACCAGAGAGAGAGCTGCGCAGTCCAAGGGAGGAGAAAGGAGGCTCCGCTCAAGACCCTAGCTCACATAAAACCTTGTTCTTCCATCTTCTTTGCTTTGTTACCTTTGTACTCGAGATTTCAAGTTATCAAAGGAGACCCGACTTGTTTCTTCAATAGAGAAGCTTTTCTATTCCCTTTATCTCTTACTTGTGCTTATGATTATGCTTTCAATCATGCTTTGCTTGCTTGTTTGCGCCATGGCCGAGTAGATCTCTCGGTTAGGCCGAGGGAGATCGATGGGCTCATGATATGATTTGACTTATATGATTGCATAAACCGGGATTTCACCATTTGGACCTTCATCTTTGCTTGTTCATAATGCTTGTTGTTAGGAAAGCGCGCCTAAACAACTTGATTCTAGGTTGATACACTCTCCAAAAGCTTGTTGTATTGCCGAAACTAGTATTTGATGAGCTAAGTGTCTTAGGCTTCCAAAAGTCGACCTAAGGAATTTAGTGAGCAATCACGACTTGAACACTAGTTAATGCATGCTTATAACTTGTAATAACCATCGAAAGTTGAGTCTATTTGGTTGTTTAAGCATAGTAGCCGGAGCCACGAAAGTGGAAAGGTTATACCGTAGTGTTGTGAGTTCAAGGCGGTTTATAACTTATCCCATGCAATCTTGTCATTTCATTGAATGTTTCCATTGATTATCCCTTGCCTAACACTTTTCCCATCTTGTTTACAACCTCATTCACTTACTCACTTGTTTTCACTAGATTTTAAGACCACTCCACACTCATATTCTTTGTTCTAGCTACTCATCACTCATCATAGACTAGAAACGAAATCTCTCTTCCTTGTGTTCGACCCCGACTTACCACGGCTGTGCACTTGCAGCTCTACCAAGTTGGGTTATAAATTGTATTAGTTTGAAGCATAAAACCCAACGCATCAAGCTCTTTGGCACCGTTGCCGGGGAAGAGTTGCATTTCTTTCAAGTTTCTTGATTGATTTTTAGTCTAGTTCGTTTTATTTTTGCATTTCATTTTCTGTTTTTCATAAAACTCTAAAAAACCATAAAAAATTTACTTAATACTCTTTCTTTGTGTCTCTTAGGTGCATGACAAGAAGGTCCAATCCGGATAATACCATAGAAGAAGATCTTGACATTGACCAACTTGAAAGAACACTTAGGCGACAAAGAAGAGAAAGAATGAATCAAGGCGGTGAAGCCGCGGCACAAGGTGGCCAACAACAAGCCCCTGACCAAGAACAACAACCACAAGCCCCTCATGTCTTACCAGAAGCCGGAGTTGACCAGCCAGCACAAGGAGCCGTGCCTCAACCTAATCAAAACGCTCCCGGTGTAGCCGATCAACCGCAGCCGCAACAACAACATCAACAACAACCGGAGCAACAAAACGCCGGTCAACCACCAAACCAGCATCACCAAAACCCCCATGGCGGTCACCAAGGGATGCCTCAAGCTCAACCACATGCGCCTCCAAGGAGGGCACAATTCGCTCAGCATCCAAGGCATCCGACTATGGGAGATTTTGATTCATCCGATGCATTCTTCTTGGATAGGAATCCAATCCGACCACCACAACCCCCAAGGAACGACTTTGAGATCAAGCCACAAATCATTGCCTTGGTGAAACAAAACCAATTCCATGGTTTGTCCACCGAACATCCACTTGACCATGTCGACACCTTTGAGGAGATATGTAGCACTACTCGGATCAATGGAGTGTCACCGGACTACTTCAAGTGCAAGTTGTTTACCTTCTCTCTAAGTGACAAGGCACTTAGATGGGTAAAGTCTCTACCACCTCAATCCATTACAACATGGAATGAATACAAAGGAGCTTTCTTAAACCAATTCTACACCAAGCAAAGATCAAACTCTATAAGGAGTAAGATATCCGGGTTTAAGCAAGCACCAATGGAGTCTTTCTATGAAGCTTTGGAGCGCTTCAAGGAGTATGCAAGAGATTGCCCCAATCATGGCTTCTCAGAAGGTAACCTTTGGAACATCTTTTACAATGGGATTGATCACAAGTACAAGCTTTCACTTGACACCGCGAGCAATGGCAACTTCATGACCAAATCGGTGCCGGAGGCTAAGCTTTTGATTGAGAATCTTGCTGCAAGTGATTCCAATGCATGCCCTGAGTACAATAGAGGAGTGAGAACCACAAGCTCATCATCGGAATCGGCTCAAATCATGGAGTTGAAGAACATGGTCTCACAACTACTAAAGAGCAACCGAGGAGTGCATGCGGTTGATGATGTCTTGGCCACTAATGAAGAGCCTCTCATGGAATTTATGAGAGATGGAGCAGAAGAGAATCAAGAGGAAGTCAACTACATAGGAGGTAACTACGGTAATAGAGGATACAATCAGCCATTCCGCCCCCATCCCAACCTCTCTTACCGAAGCACCAATGTGGAGAATCCAAATGATCAAGTCTATCCGGGCCAAAACGCATATCAAGGAGGCCAAAACGCTTACCAAGGAGGTCAATACCAGCCTAAGCAACAATTCTACCCTAAGGGAGTCTACCAAGTGAAGCAGCCACTCACTTTCCCCCAAGGAGTTGCACCGGCTCAACAAGAAGAAAAAGTAGATGTGGCGGTTAAGAAATATATGGAGGAGCAAAGACAAGCTACCAAGAGCTTACATGAGAAGATGGATCACATGTTTGGTGATCTAAATAATAAGTTTGGGGCGTTGTCAACTCACGTCCAAAAGTTAGATGTTCAAGTCTCTCAAACAGCCGAGGCGGTTAAAAAGCAACAAGAGGCAAATCCGCAAAATTTTTGTAGTGTTGTTTCATCCAAAGAGGATCCACCGGCCATTGTCTCCGTACCATCTCAAGAAGAAGAAAGAGAAGATGAGCTTAAGGAGAGGTACAAACCAGAGAGGTACACATGGGAGTCAAGGAGAGCTTACAAGAGAAGGCTTGACAACAAGCCGTTGCTTAAACAAGGAGATCCCGGGAAGTTTGTTATCCCCGTTTGTATCAATGGATACCAACTCACCGATTGCTTGTGTGATAGTGGAGCAAACGTGAACCTCATGTCTCTTGCACTAGCCAAAGATTTGGGATTCAAATATTTCAAAGAGCCTAAGGTGAGAGTGGAGTTTGCGGATCTATCAAGCATGGAGCCTTATGGAGTGCTTGAAGATGTTATGCTAGAGATTGGAGAGAGACATGTCCCAACCGATTTCCAAATCATGGTATGGGAAGGATCAAAGAGGAATCAGCTGATTCTTGGTACCCCATTCTTAGCCACAGCCGGGGCGGTCATCAATTACATGAGAAACCAACTAACACTTGGTCATGTCCGGCAAGATGTCTTTTTCCCAAGCATCAACTTCAAACAAGCTCCAAGCGCAGTCAAACTACCACCAGAAAGGAGCACACTCATGCCAAGAGAAGGAGCCGAGCGGCCAAGAAGCACCAAGACGGGCGAGCCATACCCTAAACCAAAAGAAGCGATGAAACCGTTGAAGCCGAAGCATGAGAATGTCTTCAAGGATATTCACTCGGTCTTGTCATCGTCTTTTAACAATCATGGAGCTGAAGAAGAACCTGACGGTGTGCCTAAGTCCTTTGCCAGCATAAGAATCATTCTCCCAAAGGATCCGGACCCCAAAGATGAGCAAACCGCAAAGGAAAGACTCGGAAAAACCTTAAAACTTTTTCCGAGAGCTTTGGTCTTCAAAGACGACATGGAAGATGATCATGGAGAGCCCAAACCACCTCATGAGCCACCTGAACCAGAATGTGAAGACACCAAAGGGATCCCAAACCCTTTGGCCGATCACATCCGCACCTAACCGAACAAAGAAAAACGGGAGTCAAGCTAGATGACTTTAAAACAAGCGCTTTGTGGGAGGCAACCCACACGGTATTTTTCTTTTCCTTTTTCATTTTTAGTTTTCACATCATTATTGCATGCATTTTGTTAGGATGACAAACCAAGAGGAGACCAAACAAGGAAATGTCCCACCCATTCATCCCACCCTTGTCCAAACCGACACCAAGGAGCGGGAAACACCTGGGACTAATAAAGGAGGGAAGCAGAATCATTTCGGTCAAAGAAAATCACCAAACGGTCGCGTAAAATTCAAGATATTCGATCCGGCGTGCTTTTCTCGGCCACACGGGTGCAAAGGAGTACACACTTGACCTATCTCGCAATCCGTGTTACCAAAGTCCACCAAACTTCATAGGCGACCAGACAATACCATATTGGTCGGCAAATCCAAAAGATAGGACGGAGAAATGTGAACGGATGAGGAGATACGCACGAATGCCACATCCGGTCGATGGCGGGTCCCGGAGGCCGACAAAAACCAAAATCACGGCACGGCGACACCACCACCTGGAAATGAATTCTTGGAGCTTCAAAATCACTATTCCAAAAGAAAATCATGGAACGAACGAGCCAAATTCGAGGAGGGTCAAAAATCTCTTTCCGGGGCAGATTAGACCACGTTGTGAAGGAAGTCTCACACCGCTCATCCATTTGACCTCAAACTTCACCAGTGCTCATAAAATATGAAGTTGGCCGGTGGAATTTCAATCTCGGTCAAGAAATTCGTCACCGTTTGAGCTGTGGTCTATTGCACTATCATCCGGTCGACCGTATGGAACACCAAATGATGCAAATCCAAAACCGCTCGTTTGTTTGACATGAAACTTCACCACTGCTCCTAAAATATATGATTGGTCGGTGGAATTTCAAGATAGGTCGACGGAATGTTGACGGTTCGAGCTGTGGTCCATCCCATCACCTTACGGCCGTCCGAGAGATCCACCCGACACAGGATTTTCACATTTGGTCGACCAAACGATCTGAAACTTCACCAGCGGCTCTAAAACATCATATTGGACGGTAAATTTTCAATCCCGTTCATAAAATTCTTAACGGTTTGTCATGTTGTTCATAGCACTCATTTCGGGTCGACCGAATGGGACGTACACGACCGAAATGACAACCGAAGGAAATCAGGCATTGCCCTTCAATATTCCCCGACCCATCCTGCCTACAGAGGAGCCCCAATCAATCATATGACCCTGATCTTCATAACAATTGGTCATCACTTGGTAACATCATTCTAACCTTTCCCTTTTTCAAATCTATTACGTATTTCACCTCTCTTAATCTGATTTTTCTTACACCGGGACGGTGCAAGTTAAGTCTGGGGGGATTATACTAATAAGTTTGTTCATTTTGACATTTTTGTTTGCATTGTTTTCATCTCATCGAGTCGTTTTTATTGAGTCAAAACTTTTGTCGAGAATTATGACTTTATCTTGGACCTAACCATTGTTTTGCATGCGTTTAAGTGACCATTGATCAGTATTTGGCAGTCTACTCCATCACATGTGCACCATGAGTGGATCGATCTACCAAAAACGTCCACATCTCCAAGGGCTTAAGAAGGATACATCTTTGACTCCGCACCTTAATGAACTTAACCTTCTCAGCTAGGGGCTTGGTTTTACAAAGGGTACGACTCCTCAACCTCACCAAATAGTGAAAGTCTATGTGAGTTCGGTTTCCCCTCTCTCTCCCCTTCAAATTTAAGAAAAAGCACCAAGGTCCAAGTAACCGGGGATTAGGTGGCAACCACCATCAATACTCGCGTCCATGGAAGACCTTTTGATCCAAGTAACCGGGGATTAGGTGGCTACAACCATCAATACTCGCGTCTATGGAAGATCCACCAAAAACCTCCACAAAGAGGAGAAGAAGTCGAATAAAAAAATACTATGCCACCCTAAAAAAGGGATGAATCGACTTAAGAAGTGAGAAGAGAGAGAGGTGAAACAAGAGCCAAGACATGTGCCTTATAAAAGAGGATGGGTAAGAGTCTATAACCCCTTTGATCGATACTCCCTAGTTGAGACCACACCTTTAGAAACTAAAGGAGTCAAAGGTGGAGAATTTGGATGGCCTAAAGAGCAGTGGATTGCTTTGGGATGATTGCAAAACTCATGGTATGTACTTTCTTGTTCTTAATTCTAAATGCCATTGCTGTTTTATGTGGATCACTAAGATAAATGTCGACATGGATTTCCAAAAAGATTTAAGAGTTCTCACGTTTCCAAACCTCTTTTCCTTTCTTAGTTTGCTTGAGGACAAGCAAAGGCTAAGTCTGGGGGAGTTGATATCATCATATTTTGCATGTTTTTACTTAGTATTTTCATATGTTTTCAAGTGCTTTCAATAAGGTTTTATGCCTTTGGAGGTAGTTTTCTTGTATTTGTTGGTTTTGGAGTCTTAACAGGTTAAAACATCAAAAAGGATTCAAAAAGGAGCAAAAGAGCCTCAAACCATGATCCATGCAAGTTTCCAAGTCAAGAGCATCATTATAACTCCATTTGTCCGATTCTCGTATTCGGACAGAACCGGAGCATCCGGAAGTTGACCGCGGCAAGGGGTCTTCCCGACGTCCAAAAATCATGATCTTGGTCTTGCTGGATAGATATTTGAGTTATGCATCACGACGAAGTGGAATCAAGCCATTTGGATCAACCATCAAAGAGAAATTCATTTTATACCGAGACGTGTCCGTATAGCGACAAGATGAAGCCCATGGAGGATCTCGCGTGTCTAAAGGCCCAGGATACCGCGGCATGGACTTTGGCTCGCTTGAGAAGAGGCTTAGCTATTATTTGGAGGTTTCCTTGGCCTTATCTCGGCCCATACACGTCGCAAAAGATTGACTCCAGCTCATCGGAAAGTTTCCTTTTCCGGCACCACGAAGACCTAAGCGATTCCTTACCTATATATACAAGTTTTTAGCCTCAGAAAAAAAGAGAGAAGGGTTTTGGCCGTCAAGAAGAACCAGAGAGAGAGCTGCGCAGTCCAAGGGAGGAGAAAGGAGGCGCCGCTCAAGACCCTAGCTCACATAAAACCTTGTTCTTCCATCTTCTTTGCTTTGTTACCTTTGTACTCGAGATTTCAAGTTATCAAAGGAGACCCGACTTGTTTCTTCAATAGAGAAGCTTTTCTATTCCCTTTATCTCTTACTTGTGCTTATGATTATGCTTTCAATCATGCTTTGCTTGCTTGTTTGCGCCATGGCCGAGTAGATCTCTCGGTTAGGCCGAGGGAGATCGATGGGCTCATGATATGATTTGACTTATATGATTGCATAAACCGGGATTTCACCATTTGGACCTTCATCTTTGCTTGTTCATAATGCTTGTTGTTAGGAAAGCGCGCCTAAACAACTTGATTCTAGGTTGATACACTCTCCAAAAGCTTGTTGTATTGCCGAAACTAGTATTTGATGAGCTAAGTGTCTTAGGCTTCCAAAAGTCGACCTAAGGAATTTAGTGAGCAATCACGACTTGAACACTAGTTAATGCATGCTTATAACTTGTAATAACCATCGAAAGTTGAGTCTATTTGGTTGTTTAAGCATAGTAGCCGGAGCCACGAAAGTGGAAAGGTTATACCGTAGTGTTGTGAGTTCAAGGCGGTTTATAACTTATCCCATGCAATCTTGTCATTTCATTGAATGTTTCCATTGATTATCCCTTGCCTAACACTTTTCCCATCTTGTTTACAACCTCGTTCACTTACTCACTTGTTTTCACTAGATTTTAACACCACTCCACACTCATATTCTTTGTTCTAGCTACTCATCACTCATCATAGACTAGAAACAAAATCTCTCTTCCTTGTGTTCGACCCCGACTTACCACGGCTGTGCACTTGCAGCTCTACCAAGTTGGGTTATAAATTGTATTAGTTTGAAGCATAAAACCCAACGCATCAATTCTCCACCTTTGACTCCTTTAGTTTCTAAAGGTGTGGTCTCAACTAGGGAATATCGATCAAAGGGGTTATAGACTCTTACCCATTCTCTTTTTATAAAACACATGTCTTGGCTCTTGTTTCACCTCTTTATCTTCTCACTTCTTAAGTTGATTCATCCCTTTTTTAGGGTAGCAAGGTATTTTTTTATTCGACTTCTTCTCCTCTTTGTGGAGGTTTTTGATGGATCTTCCATAGACGCGAGTATTGATTGTTGTAGCCACCTAATCCCCGGTTACTTAGATCAAAAGGTCTTCCATAGACGCGAGTATTGATGGTGGTTGCCACCTATTGCCCGGTTTCTTGGACCTTGGTGCTTTTTCTTAAATTTGAAGGGGAGAGAGAGGGAAACCGAACTCACACAGACTTTTCACTTGGTAGTGAGGATGAGGAGTCATGCCCTTTGTAATGCCAAGCCCCTAGCCGAGAAGGTTAAGTTCATTAAGGTGCGGAGTCAAAGATGGATCCTTCTTAAGCCCTTGGAGATGTGGACATTTTTGGTAGATCAATCCACTCATGGTGCACATGTGATGAAGTAAACTGCCAATAACTGATAAATGGTCACTTAAACACAGGCATAACAATGGTTAGGTCCAAGATAAAGTCATAATTCTCGACAAAAGTTTGACTCAATAAAAACGACTCGATGAAAAGAAAAATGATGCAAGATGAAATGCCAAAATGAACAAACTTATTAGTATAATCCCCCCAGACTTAACTTGCACCATCCCGGTGTAAGAAAAATCAGATTAAGAGAGGTAAAGATGGAATAAAATGGAGAAGGGAAAGGTTAGGATGATGTTACCAAGTGTTGACCAGTTGTGATGAAGATCAGGGTCAGATAACGGATTGGGGCTCCTCTGTAGGCATGATTGGTCGGTGAATTTTGAATTTCCAGGTCTGATTCTTGCCGGTTTGCATTTTTGGTTGAGTATGGCTCATTTGGTCGACCCGAAATGAGTGCTATGAACCACAGAACAAACCGTTAAGAATTGCATGTACCATATTGAAATTTTACCGTCCAAGTTGATGTTTTAGAGCTCCTCGTGAAGTTTGAGGTCAAACGAACGAGCGGTTTGTGAGATTCTTCATTTGGTGGTCCATTCGGTCGACCGGATGATAGTGCAATAGACCACAGCGCAAATGATGAAGAATTCTTCGACCTATCTTGAAATTCCATCGACCAACCTCATATTTGATGGACACTGGTGAAATTTGGGGCCAAACTAACGAGCGGATTGAGAGTTCTCTCACAAAGTGGTCAATTCGGCTCCGGGAAGAGTTTTCTTGACTTCTTTGTGATTGGCTCGTTCGTTCCTTGATTTTCTTCTGGAATAATGATGTTGAAGCTCCAAGGATCCATCTCCAGCTGGTGGTGTCTCCATGCCGTGATTTCGGTTTTGCCGGCCTTTGGGTGCACCGCTATTGACCGGATGAGGCATCTTTGCATATCTCCTGATCCGTCAACATTCCTCTTTCCTATCTTTTGAATTTGCCGACCAACATGGTGTTGTGTAGCCTCCTGTGAAGTTTGGTGGACATCGGTCACGTGGTTTGGGAGATGGTTGATGTTTGTCCTCCTTTGCACCCGTTTGACCGAGAGAAACTCGCCGGATGGGATATCTTGAAATCTACTCGACCGTTTTGTGATTTTCTTCGACCGAAGTGATTCTTGTATCCTCCATTATCATTTCCAGGTCGTGCCCACCGTGTTTCTTGTGCCTTGTTGTGATCCTCCATTGAAACCGCCTTTAAACCGCCATATGGATTGTAGTTTTGGTCGGTTACAGCATCTCTCCTTTGTGTTCATACTGTCAAAGATTGAAGTCCTTGCAAAATACTTGAAACCACTGTTAAGTCCGGTCTTAGATTGAGATCTCCAAGTAACCAACTTGAAGTTCACAATCTAAGAGAATATGGTATAAACTATAAAAACATGTTGGGTCTTGGTTAGGGATCCCAAAGTTCTGAAATAGTTTTATCATCAGTGAAATCAATGTATAATTCAGTTTGACAAGTCAAGATTCATTCTCATTCCTTAACCATCAATATTAAGCAATTTAAACCATTAAATGTAACTAATGAAGTTCAAGGTTCAAATGCTTATCAAGTGAGGATCAAAGATGGTTTTTAATGAATGCATGAGGAGAATTTACTTACCTTGATTGGAGATTTCGCCTTCTACAAGGGTGGGAACAAAGGGTGGGTCACTTTCTTGTTTTGGTCTCCTTTTGGTTCTTCAACCTAAAAACATTTTTTTGTATTTTTATGCAATTTTAAAAACTCCTGAAAAATAAAACTAAGTAGTTATGCATGCAGTAATGATAAGAAAATTTAAAATGAAAATAAAAACCATGTGGGTTGCCTCCCACAAAGCGCTTTGTTTTAAGTCATTTAGCTTGACTCCTTTTTCTTTTTAGGTGCGGATGAGCTCAAGTAAAGGGTTTGGGGTCCCTTTAGATTCTCCATTCTCCGGTTCAGGGGACTTTCGTGGTGGTCTGGGCACGCCAAGATCATCTCCTATGCCATCTTTGAAGACAAATGCCCTCGAGAAGAGCTTTAAGGTGTTCATGAGCTTCTCCTTTGCGGTATGAACTTCTTTTGGGTCCGGGTCCTTAGGGGTAAGGATTATCATCTTGGCAAAGGACTTATGTACTCCATCAGGCTCCTCATCAGCTTCATTTTCGTCCAAGGTATGGAGCAAAACCGAGTAGATATCCGTGAAGACATCTTTATGTTTCAGCTTTGACGGTTTCCTTGGCGTCTTTAGGCATTATGGCTTCTTTGTTTGGCATGTTAGAAGTCTTCTCTGGTGGTAGTTTGATCGCTCTTGGTGTTGTCTTGAAGTCGATGCTTTGATAGAAACCATCTTGTCTGATATTTCCTAGTGACATGCGGCTTCTCATGAAGTCTATGATCGCACCGGTGTAAGCTCTTCTTGACTCCCCTGGAAACAGCTCCGGTTTCTGGCTCTCCTTAGGATCAGCTTCTTTTTCTCCTTCTTGAGATAGTGTAGGGACAAGGGCGAGCTGGTTCTCCTTAGATAGGACAGCACTACAAAATGTTTGAGGGTTTACCTCATTTTGCTTCCTTACGGCTTCCGCGGTTAGGACGGTGTGAACCCCCAACTTCTGGACACGAGTGGAGAGAGACTCAAACTTGATGCAAAGATCAGTGAACACGTGATCTAGCTTCTCACAGAGGTTCTTGTTGATTTTCCTTTGCTCCTCCATGTATCTTTCCAAGACTACATCAATCTTCTCTTCTTGTTGAGCCGGTGCAACAGCTTGAGGGAAAGTGAAAGGCAGCTTCACTTGACAGATCCCTTGAGGGTAGACATGTTGTTTATGCTGGTATTGAGCTCCTTGATAGACGTGCTGGCCAGGATACGCAATGTTTCCACCAATGTAGTTCACTTCCACTTTGTGCAGCCTAACCGGTGGGGGAAATGCATAAAAACTCATTAAGTCCATTCTTTCTCTTCTAGTGTGTTGTTTGAGTTAGACCTTCTTGTCATGCACCTAAGACACACAAAGGAAGAGATTTAAGTAAAATTTTTATGAGTTTTTAAGGTTTTATGAAAAACAGAAAGTAAAATGCAAGAAAGTAAGAACTAGACTAAAAATCAATCAAAAAGTTTGAAGGAAATGCAACAGCCTCCCCGGCAACGGCGCCAAAAACTTGATGGGGCATGGGTTTAGCTTCAAGTTTTAATATTTATAACCCAACCAAAATGAGCTGCAAGTGCACATCTGTGTTGTAGTCGGGCTCGAACACAAGGAGGGTGTGATCTCGCTTCAAACTTGTGGTGATTGATGAGTAGCTAGAACAGAAAATATGTTGTTGTGGTGAACCTAAAATGAAAGGAAACAAAAGCAAATAAGTAAATGAGAGTTGTAAACAAGAAAAGAAAGAGTTAGGCAAAGGATAATCTTTGAAAACATGTAATGAAGTGATTATTGTATTGGTATTTCATTATGAACCATCTTGAACACAAAACACTAAGGTATGTTCTTCCCACTTTCGTGGCTCTGAACACTATGTTTAAACAACCTAATAGACTCAAATTTCGATGGTTATTACAAGCTGTAAACATGCATTAATGGCTCAAGTAATGATAGAGTTCACTAGACTCCTTAGGTCAGCTTTCGTTGCCTAAGACGCGTAGCTCACCAAATATTAGATCCGGCAATACAACAAGCTTTTGGAGAGTGTATACCCTATATCAGATTGCTAGATATACGGTAAAGCAATCATGCATTAAGTTCAAATAAAGGTGAATATTAGTTCATGAAAAAAAGTACCAATTGCAACCGCCAACCACATCATACAAGTTTCATTGATTTACCTCGCCTAAGAAATGAATCTACTCGGACATGGTGCAATCAAACAAGCAAGCAATGATTGAAAGCATTATGCAAGTATTAAAAAGAGATAAGGGATAGAATAAGCTTCTCTGTTGAAGAACAAGTCGAAATCCCTTGATAACTTCTTAGATCCAAAGTACAATAGAAAAGGAAAAGATGAAAAGAACAAGAACAAGGTTTTTGTGCAAGAGCAAGACTTGAGTGGCGCCTCCTTCTCCTCCTCCTAGATGGAGAGCTTCTAGGGCTTCTCTCTCTCTCTCTGACGGCCACTCTCCTCTTGCACGAGACACTCCCGGCTCTCTCCCTTTCAGAGGCTAAAAGCAAGTATTTATAGGCTTGTAGTCACTAGGTTTATGAAGTGCTGAAAAAGGAAAATTTCTGGTTAACCGGCCTTGATGATTTGCAACGTGATTGGACCGGGTTCAGGACAAGTAAACCACCAAAATCAAGCTGGGCTTGTGTTAAGTCGAGACAGGGTCCATGCCGCGGAATCCCGGGCCGTTTGTAACACCAAGTCTCCATGGGCTTCGTTTCCTCGCCTGGCGGACACGTCTTGGGAGAAAAAGAGTTTCTCCCTGATGGTTGATCAAAATGGCTTTAATCCACTTCGCCGTGATGCGTGATGCATGCGTGGGTGTGAGATGTATACAAGTAAATAAACCCTAAGCAAAACATAGTTGCAAGTGCACCAACATGTTGTTGTAGTACTTAGGGGTCGATCCACAGGAGAATGCGAATTGCACACTACACATTTGTTAAGATTTGGCCAAGCTAAATCAATAATATGCAAGGGTTTTGTGTTTTTGTTTTATAAGAAAGAGTAAATAACAATGCAAGCTATACAAACGACATCAAATGAACAAGGATAAACCGTGAGAACATATGCCAAATCAATTGAAAAGATTGTCAAATCCGATTCCTAAACTCAAAACACTATGATGTGATCATCCCACTTTCGTGGCTCCGACCACCTATACCTCTTAAACCAATGGACTCAGCTGTCGCATGGTCATTGAAGAGTGAGGTATGTCTTAGGTTTAAGTAATGATTGTTTACAATAATCCTTAAGTCTACTTTCATAGCTTAAGACTTATTGCTCACCAAATACTAGATCCGGAGATATAACAAGCTTTTGGAGAGTATATCAACCTTAAATCATGTCGCTAGTTAGCTACTCTAGCAACAAGCATGAGGCGCAAATAAAGATGAAGAACCATGGAGTTTTTCCCTTTATTCAACAACCGATTATTGAAGGCAATTATGTCATGTCCTCTTGGAAGGATCCATAATTCAACGATGAGTCTAAAGGAGTAGAGAGGATCTCAGGGTTCTAGTGGTAGGAGGATGAGTGATAGAGATCAAACCGTGACTCCTCCATAGAGAGAAACCTCTAGACCTAGACTTAAGCTAAAACATGCGAGTATATACAAGATGCAAAAGAAGAAAAGAAAGCTTAGCAGACCACCTAAGTGGCTCCGGTTTATTGTCTGAAAGATGAAGAAAGGTTTATTGATTCTCTGTGATCTCGATACAAGAGGCTAAAAGCAAGTATATATAGGTGAGGGGAGGCTAGGTCGACTGAGTTAAGGCGCAAAAGAGAAGAGGAAACTTTCTATTTCTTCTCCTCGCTTGAACTTGCTCACCAAGTCTTGAGTGAGGCACGGCCGCCACCTTATGATCACGTGAAATGGTGTGGGCTTCAGTCTTAATGAAGTCCAGGCTTGGCCCGCAGTGACCCCGGTCCATTTCGCTTATCCAAGCTCCATGGGCTTCACTTACTCGCCAGACGGACATGTCTTGGGAGAAACAGATCCTAGGCCGCATACCTACTCCAAATGGCCCAATTCCACTTCGCCGAGACGCATAACTCATTTATCTATCTTTCCATATAAATATCTCATGATTTAGACATCGTAAAGCCCCTTTACCGCGGTCATCTTTCGGATGCTTTGATTCTGTCCGAATGCGGAAATCGGCTAACTTAAGTTTTGTTTAAGCTCTTGACTTGGGAACTTGCATGGATTATTGTTTGAAGTTATTTTGCTCCATTTTGCCTTATTTTTGCCATTTTGACCTGTTTGCTTCCCAAAACCACAATATACAAGAAAACTACCTCTTTGATACAAATTCATTATTATTAAGTAAGAAAACATAAGAAAAACCAAAGTAAAAACATGTAAAATATGGATATATCAACTCCCCCAGACTTAGCCTTTTGCTTGTCCTTTGCTTGTTTCGAACGGTGGAAAAGGTTTTCAGTAACAGAATATCGACCACAGTCGATGATCTAACGGTCGCAGTAACAATCGGCCGATCGAAGACTATGCTTCTCGACCCGAATGCTCCAACTCACGATCAAGTATCGATTCCCCTCGATCGAACTTCCTTCCTCTCGATTGAAACTCACTTAAACACTCTTTCTATCGAACAGATCTCTTTTCTATCGGTGAAATCTCACTTTCGAACGATAATCGCTTTCTCTCTCGATCGGTTTCCGTTTCCTCTCGACTGCGTTCTGATCAGAAATGATCCTTCTCGCGGTATAAGTCCAATAACCGCTCCATAACCGTCGAATTATTAAAACGCGCGCGTTTGATCGATCAAGTAACCGTTCCCGCTCGTTTTGATCGAGCGCTAATACATTCTAGTCGATAACCGTTCCCGCCAAATGACTTAGGCGCATTTCCGTCGATCAGATTAACATTTCCCTCGATAGAAATCGATTATACTATAATTTCATTCGACCGAAATTAATTACATTCCGACCGGTAACTGTCCTGTCCGATCACCGACCACTTTAAACGACCAAGTTCCATTTTGACCGTATAAAGTTCGGTTTGCTCGACTGGAGCTCGACTGGAGCTCGACTGTTTCGATCAGCTGACTGATCCAGCTCGATCACTGTCCAGACTCTCGACCACGCAGCTAAACCAGCTCAACTTCCTCGACCATCCGGTCGGTCCAGCTCAAACTCTCGATACATTCGGATTCAATCAACTTTTCTTCGACCAACATCCATTCCCGATCCATTTTCTCGACTGTCCGATCGATCAAAAATATAATTATGGATCGCGGGTGTTACAAATCTCCCCCACTAACTTAGATTCGTCCTCGAATCTTTGCCTTTCCCTGACTTATCCGAACACTTTGGCTGTTTCTCAAACCACCTAGAAAACTTTTCTTCCATTCTTGTTTCTGGTTCCCACGTTATCTCTTCTTCGCCATCACAATCCCAAACAACCTGGATCATCTTTACTTTCTTTCGACCAACTGCCTTAACCCTTTTCCCAATTATCCGAACCGGCCTTCCTTCCACTGTCAGATTCTCTTGTAAATCTGAAGGCGGTTCAGCCACTACATTCTCCCCATTCGTCACACACCTCCTTAGTAAGGATACATGAAAGACAGGATGGAATGCTACTAAGGCCGGTGGCAATTCCAGCTTGTAAGCAACCACTCCGATCCTTTCCAGGATCTTATACGGTCCTATGTACCTTGGTTTCAACTTCCCAGTCGCAGCAGCTTGATCTTTACCCTTAAACGTGATCAGCATGACATAGACCAAATCCCCAACTTGGAATTCCAACTCTCTGCGATGCTTATCCGCATAACTCTTTTGTCTATCTTGAGCCTCTTTCATCTTAAGCTTCAAAACTCGAATCCTTTCTGTTGTCTCTTCGACAAAGTCTCGACCAAACAGACTCCGCTCCCCCACTTGGGTCCAACATAGCGGTGTTCGGCACTGTCGACCATACAATGCCTCATACGGTGACATTCCAATGCTCGCTTGGGAACTGTTGTTGTAGGAAAACTCGGCCAAAGGCAAGTAATCCTTCCACTTACCGCCCCAATCCAGAACACAAGCTCTCAGCAGATCCTCAAGTGTCCTGATTGTTCTTTCCGACTGTCCATCCGTCTGAGGATGATACGCTGTGCTCATGTGTACCTTGGTACCAAACTGCTTCTGAAGTGCCTTCCAGAAAGCTGACGAAAATCTAGAATCCCGATCAGAAACTATACTCGCCGGTACCCCATGTAACTTGACAATCTCCTCAACGTAAAGTTTCGCCAATCCCTCAGCCTTATCATGCTTGTTAATTGCTAGGAAATGTGCGGACTTAGTCAGTCTGTCGACTATCACCCAAATCGAATCCATTTTCCCGCACATAGGCAATCCGGTCACAAAGTCCATTGTGATCATGTCCCATTTCCATTATGGGATCGGTAAACTCTGTAATAAACCGCTCGGCACTTGATGTTCCGACTTAACCATCTGACATGTTTGACACCCGGCTATCCACTTAGCCACATCCCGTTTCATCCCAACCCAATGATAGTACCGTTTGAGATCACGGTACATCTTGGTCGACCCCGGATGAATAGAAAACTTAGAATGATGAGCTACCTTAAGAATCTCTTCACGCAGATCCTTATCATTCGGCACACACACTCGACCATTCACCACTATGGTCCCGTTCTTAGAAGTCTTGTACTCGCTGTTCTCAGACTTTGATGCTTTGATCAAATTCTCGTCCAATTCCTGAGCTAACCGAACTCTAGTCAGCAAATCAGCTTGATCCGTTGCACCAAGACCCAATGGCTCCACATCGTCAGTCAATGCGGCCAGTCGTAAGGTGCCAATCATCTCAACCAGCTCTCCCATATCCTTGTCCGAATCAACAGCCACTCTTTTCCGGCTTAAGGCATCAGCAACCGAGTTTGCCTTCCCCGGATGATAAGCTATATCAACATCGTAGTTCGCTATCGATTCCATCCATCTTTGCTGTCTCATGTTCAATCCTGGTTGAGTGAAGATATACTTCAAACTCTTATGATCCGTGAAGACTTGAACCTTTGCTCCATACAGGTAAGGTCTCCAAATCTTTAATGCAAACACCACTGCACCCATTTCCAGGTCATGTGTTGGATAGTTGTACTCATGCTTCCGCAACTGTCTCGATCCGTACGCAATCACACTTCCGTGTTGCATCAGAACACATCCCAATCCAGTCTTGGATGCATCCGTAATAACCACATAAGGCTCATCAGGCTTCGGTAGTGCCAAAACCGGAGTACTTGTAAGCATTTCCTTTAGCTTAACAAAACTCTTCTCACAATCAGCTGTCCACACGAATTGAGTGTCCTTCCCAGTCAGTCGAGTCATTGGCTGAGCCATGCTTGCAAATCCCTTAACAAATCTTCTGTAGTATCCGGCCAATCCCAGAAAGCTCCGGATCTCTGACGCATTCCGCGGTTTAGGCCATTCCGCAATGGACTTGATCTTTTCTAGATCAACAGACACTCCCTTGTCCGAGACCACATGGCCTAAGAAGCTGATTTCCCTTTGCCAGAAGCTGCACTTACTGAGTTTAGCATACAACTGATGTTTCCTCAACCGCTCCATGACCGTACTCAAGTGAACCATGTGTTCCTCCGGGCTCTTTGAGTAGATCAGAATATCATCTATAAAGATGATCACGAACTCATCCAAGCAATCTCTGAACACGTTGTTCATGAGCTTCATAAATGCAGCCGGTGCATTAGTCAGCCCGAACGGCATGACTACAAACTCATAGTGACCATACCTAGTCCGAAAGGCGGTCTTCCTCACGTCTGACTCAGCTATAGGTATCTGGTGATATCCAGAAGCCAGATCGATCTTAGAGAACCAAGTAGCACCTCGGAGTTGGTCCAACAACTCGTCTATCCTCGATAGAGGGTACTTGATCTTCACAGTAACTCTGTTCAATCCGCGGTAGTCGATACAAAGACGGAAGCTACCATCTTTCTTCTTCACGAACAAAACCGGTGCACCCCACTGTGAACTGCTCGGTCGAATGAATCCCTTCTCCATCAGGTCGTTCAGCTGTTTCTTTAGCTCGGCCATCTCTGCCGGTGCCATACGGTACGGTGCCTTCGCCAACGGTGCTGTTCCAGGCTCAAGTTCGATCGTGAACGGATCATTTCGATCAGGCGGCAGTCCAGTTAGCGCTTGGAACACATCCTCAAACTCGCTTACTACAGGAATATCGCTAAGGTTAGCATCTTTCCCGACTTCAGTTGTTGTGATCGCAGCCAAGTACGCTTCACATCCTTTCTCGATCATTTGCTCCGCTTGGATCGCCGATATGATCAAGCTTCCTGTGGTCGGTCTAACACCTTGATAGCTCAGCTTCCCATTGCCGGTTTCAAACCACACTCTTCCCCGATGACAGTCTAGATGTGCCTTATGCTTCCCAAGCCAGTCCATCCCAAGGATCACATCATAAGACTTCACTTCACATATTATCAAGTCGACTGGCATGTTCACCTCTCCGATCATCACAGAAACGTTCTGGATTTTTCCCAAGGTAAACATGACTTGACCGCCAGCCGCTTGGACCATTCCTTGGTCTTCCCCGAGTTCCTTAAGAAACTCGCTAGTCCCAACCATGTTCGGGTGAACAAAGCAGTGCGATGCACCCGAATCAAATAGAACATGGGTCGCCACACCACCCATGATTAAAGTCCCTACACATTCATTCCGAATGCTATGAACCTAAAGCTAGCACACATCAAGCAATTCTTCACATAACGCACTAAGGTAAGTGATAGGACTTACCAGTGATCGGATGAGACGTGCTAGCTTCCGCATTGCCATCTCCAATGCAGTAGACCCGCGGCATCACGGCCTGCCTCTTTGCCTCCGGGTTCGGTCCGTCACTTGCCCTCTTCCCATTCTGCTGTGCCATCTTAGGACACACGCTCCTGTAGTGTCCCGGTTCATTACATCCGTAACACACTACCTGCCCAGCAACTCTCTCGGGTTTCTTTGCCTCCTGGTTCACTCCTGGACAGTCCCGAATCATGTGGCCCATCATACCACAACGAAGGCATGCTCCAGATATCATCCTACACACACCAGGATGCGACTTTCCGCAAGTTGAACACTTGCTACGTCCAGCAGATGACTTGCCAGATGAAACACTCCGATTCTTCCCGACCACATTCTTGGACTGAACATGAAGTTCCCTGCCCAACAGCTTCCTTTCTTCAACCAAACCAGATTCCTGTTCGGCTGCCTTCTCAACCAATTCCGCAATAGTGGCGTAACCACGGATCCTACAACGGTTCTGGATATCCGGCCTCAGTCCACGCATGAATCTGCGGATCTGATCCTTCTCCTGATCAAGTTCATGTCCAGCGAACTTCTTGAGGCTATTGAACTCGGTCTCATACTCCCGCACAGTCAGATTGCCTTGATGCAATTCCAGGAAGGCCATTTCCATCTTATCAAACGCCTCAGGGGGAAAGTACTTCGTCGTGAACTCCTCACGGAATGTTTCCCAAGTACAATTCCGATCACCTCCCTTTCGGGCAACCACACCTTGCCACCAAATGTGCGCATCATTTTCCAAGTAATGTGCAGCAATGTCCTTCTTGTAGTTCCTAGGACAGCGGATAGAACTGAAGTTCCTCTCCAGTCGAGTGACCCACTCATCTGCCTCGACGGGCTTGGAGCCGCCTGGAAAGAACTTAGTTCCCAGCTTCTGCATATGTTCCATCACACGCAGGTATGACGGAGCCCTTTCTTCACGTTCCGCTTCCATACCAACATTCACATTCACGTTCACAGGTTCCTCAACCACTTCCAGTTGCACCATAGGGGCCGGTGCAACCGCTGGCAGACGCTCCAACACTTGCGTCAGCAGACCAAATAAGGCTTCCATCCTGACAGGAGGAGCCGCAGGTGCATTTCTTGCTGCATTATCCGCGGGCGTGTTCACCTCAGCATTGCGGTCATTAGCAGCACTGTTCCCAGAGTTCTCACCAGTCTCGGCCACATTCCTTCTAGAGTTACGAGTACTCTTAGCCATCTGCAAATGTACAGTTGATAAGTTAGCCGCACGACTAACTTAGTTACTCAAACAATCGATCAGACTTACCGCGAGACATTAGGCCATGGAAGGATGGTTTACCCACTAACTCACTAACCCACTTATGCTAAAAGACTGTCCTAGAACCGACCGCGCTCTGATACCAACTTGAAACACCCTAACCCGGATTTTCATTTAGCCGTTCTATACTTAGTCAAATTTCAATCCGAGTTTTAACTTAACATTTTCAGCGCAATGAGGTTCGATCATGACAAGCCATTTTAGTGCATAAATAGATTAAACAGAACATTGAATTCACATTAGGTTCAGCAGAAAACTTGAAATAACAATCGGTTCCAGTTGCAATGAAGGTTCGCTATAAGCTATTACATTGTCAAACTAGACCGAGTCTACCCAGCAACCTAACATCCTTTCCTTCCTGCCTTGTCCCACGGTCAAGCATCATCTGTACCACAATGAGTCTCAAAACCTGCATCCATAAACGGAGGCATAAGCAACATGAATTGCTTAGTGAGAGCGGTCATCCCGTCCCACTTAGCCACAGCACATCAATCGCAATCAAACATTCAATTCGCATAAACAGTATTACTTAACGATTACAATCACTTTCACGTTCCCATTTCACATTATTGCTTATCGATCACATTCACTTGTCATGCATGAATATCCAAGTCTAGGCCGATCACACATGACCAAATGAATCATTCACCATGAACAAGCCAGACACGTTATAGCGTCCTATAACGTCACATTCACATTCACTTTCACTTTTCACTTTACACTTTCGATAAGCAATCTTTCCAATCAATCGTTCCAATCAATCAAGCAATCACAGTCTAGCGGATCTATGCAAGAAAACGATCTCAATACAGTAACTATCGGTCACGCACTCACCTTTGCTTGTTTCGAACGGTGGAAAAGGTTTTCAGTAAAAGAATATCGACCACAGTCGATGATCTAACGGTCGCAGTAACAATCGGCCGATCGCAGACTATGCTTCTCGACCCGAATGCTCCAACTCACGATCAAGTATCGATTCCCCTCGATCGAACTTCCTTCCTCTCGATTGAAACTCACTTAAACACTCTTTCTATCGAACAGATCTCTTTTCTATCGGTGAAATCTCTCTTTCGAACGATAATCGCTTTCTCTCTCGATCGGTTTCCGTTTCCTCTCGACTGCGTTCTGATCAGAAATGATCCTTCTCGCGGTATAAGTCCAATAACCGCTCCATAACCGTCGAATTATTAAAACGCGCGCGTTTGATCGATCAAGTAACCGTTCCCGCTCGTTTTGATCGAGCGCTAATACATTTCAGTCGATAACCGTTCCCGCCAAATGACTTAGGCGCAATTCCGTCGATCAGATTAACATTTCCCTCGATAGAAATCGATCATACTATAATTTCATTCGACCGAAATTAATTACATTCCGACCGGTAACTGTCCTGTCCGATCACCGACCACTTTAAACGACCAAGTTCCATTTTGACCGTATAAAGTTCGGTTTGCTCGACTGGAGCTCGACTGTTTCGATCAGCTGACTGATCCAGCTCGATCACTGTCCAGACTCTCGACCACGCAGCTAAACCAGCTCAACTTCCTCGACCATCCGGTCGGTCCAGCTCAAACTCTCGATACATTCGGATTCAATCAACTTTTCTTCGACCAACTTCCATTCCCGATCCATTTTCTCGACTGTCCGATCGATCAAAAATATAATTATGGATCGCGGGTGTTACACTCCTCCTCACTCGTGTGGGCGGGAAAATGGTACCGAACTTGATATCTCCGATTTGACTCGACCGTTGAGTGATTTTCTTCGACCGATTTGTCTCCTTAATCCTCCTTTATCATCCCAAGGTATTGACCGCATTTTTCTTGTTCCTTGGTTGCCCCTTTTTGTGAAACTTTCCCTAAACCGCCGTGTAGGTGAATCTAGGTTATTCTCTCTTGTGATTTCCTGTCAAACTTGTGAACTATTGCAAAACACTGGAAACATCATTAGGTGCCAGCTTAGAGTGAGATTTTCAAGTAGTCATCTTGAGATCTCAAACTAAGGCTAAAATGATAAACTAATGAAAACAATTTGGATCTTGACTAGAGAATCCAAACATTTGTTCATATTATAAATGAATTCAGTGTTTGAGTTTGACAAGTGAAGATAAGTGCTCATTTTAAAAACCACAAGTGAATTTGAAACCGGCCATGGATAATTATGAAGTCCTAGGTTCAAAATTCTTTTTCAAATGAGACTCAAAGTGGTTTTGAAATGAAAACTTAGTGAGAGATACTTACCTTATGCAGGGAATCGCCTTGAACAAGGGTGGGATGATAGGGTGGGATTTGACCCGCTCATGAAGCATGCAAAACTCCTTTGATAGTCTTCTTTGGCACTTAATCCTAAAACATGTTTATTTTTTTTTTTTTTTATGGATTTTATAAAATTCCCAAAAAAAAAAGAAATTCAAGTTAATAAAAACCAAAACAAAAGTTAAAAAGAAAAGAAAAATATGGGTTGCCTCCCATAAGCGCTAGTTTTAAGTCTTTATAGCTCGACTCCTTGTGTTCCTTAGGTGGTAGGCAAGTGTGGAGGCTGTAGGAAGCTCCTAGTACTGGATGGTTCCAAGTGCATCTTGTCTTGCAACACTTCCTCGATCAAGTAATCTTGTTGTGAGCCTTCTCCTCCACTTGTGTACCGAAATCTTTTAGATGAGAAACCGGGAGGTGCATCAACATAATAGGTGTCCTTGTCAACATTGGCTAGTGAGATCCTCCTATTTGGCCAATCCATGATTGCCCCAGCTGTTGCTAAGAAGGATCTCCCAAGTAGAAGGGCTTGGCCTTCCGAATCCTCCATAGTAACCACATAGAAATCGGCTGGAATGATGCAATCTTCAAAGGAAAGTTGAACATCTTTTACCTTGCCAAGTGGTTTGAATAAAGAGCTGTTGGCAAGCTTTATGCCCATGTTGTCCGCTCCATGGACTCAATCAATCCCAAACTTCTTGCTATCACAGCCGGCATGAGGTTCACACTTGAACCGGAATCGCATAGTTCATCATCAAAGTACTTGCCATGGATGGAACAATGTATAAGAAAGTAACCTGGGTCATGGAGCTTGTGTAGTGTCCTTGGCTTAGGCATTTCCTCTCTTGCTTCATTATACATCTTCTCCACCTCGGTTAAACTCCAATCATGAGTCAATACAAAGTCTTGAAGGTAGGGGCTTTTGTTGCAAGCGACATCAAAGGGTATATTGCTAGGGAACCTTCTTGCCATGAAGTTGAAATCATCAATGGTGTAGTCCATTGATGAGCTCGCCTTCCTTTTCTCCTTAGGGACGGGTGGCTGTGAAGATCTTGGAGAAAGTGGTGTTCCTTCCGGCAACTTTCTTCCTCTTATCCTTGCTGTACGCTTGCCTTGTCTCCTCTCATCCTCATCCCAAACCACTCTTGGATTGGTCTCTCTAACACCAAAAGCAACCAAAGCATTGTTAGGCTTTGAGTCGGCCGCTTTTGTGTCCTTTGAAGCTCGGTCTCTTTCTATCTTCCAAGCGTTTGGTGAGGTCTTTGACTCCTTTGGAAACTCCTCCAGTTGTATCTTGCCATAGTGTAGTCCTCTCAAGTAGCTCTTTGTATCTCTGTTCCACAAGATGCTTCAAGTCATTGATAGATACCTTGAATTGTTCTTGTCCTTCCACCAACATCAACATAGTTGAGTAAAGCTCTTTCTCTCTTTGGTTAACCTTCGATGCTCTCTTATTGGCTTGGTGAGCCACAAGTGAGATTGTGTTGAGGCTCAGGGTCGTGCCATTGAGGTTGTCTTTTAGGCCGGTGATCTTCTCATCCAGGTGGCTATCCATCTCCTTTGAATTGAGGTTCAAGTCTCGGATCGCCTTGGTGTTGTCTCCGACGGTTGCGGCTTGTTTCCTTAGCACCTCCTCCACTTCAATACACTTTGATCCGACTCTCTCTACTTGGTCAGAGAGGTTTCCAAACTTCCTATCAAGGTCATGCCTGAGAAATTCTAACCTTGTCTCAAGACTTTGGTTAGACTTTCTTTGGATTTCCATGAAGTCTTCTATCATGGCTTTGAGATTGTCATCTCTCCGCCTATTAAGCGCGTGCTCTTGGTATGTGGGAGGGTTGGGGCGTGGACGGTAATGATGATGAGGTGGTTGGTGAGGTCGGCCTTGATAAACCGGTGATCGGTTTTGATGATAGTGATGATGTTCTTCTCGGCTAGTCTCGGCAAAGAGTGGATGGCGAAAATTCGGTGGGATCGGCATTGGGATGAAGTCTCCGGCCGGATTTGGATCATGTGGCCGCCTTTCGACTTCATGGGGAAGCGGTTTTCTTCCTTCAAAGTGGTTACTCATGCTCGAGTAGTGGCTCCTCCTTAAAGTACCTAAGAAACACAAGAAAACAAAAGTTAGAAGGTTAGTAAACATGAAACAAAAGATCTAGTCTTAACTTTTAATCTCATAAACGTGTAAGTGCAATGCATTCCCCGACAACGGCGCCAAAATACTTGATGCATGCATGGGTGTGAGATGTATACAAGTAAATAAACCCTAATCAAAACATAGTTGCAAGTGCACAACATGTTGTTGTAGTACTTAGGGGTCGATCCACATGAGAATGCGAATTGCACACTACACATTTGTTAAGATTTGGCCAAGCTAAATCAATAATATGCAAGGGTTTTGTGTTTCTGTTTTATAAGAAATTGTAAATAACAATGCAAGCTATACAAACGACATGAAATGAACAAGGATAAACCGTGAGAACATATGCCAAATCAATTGAAAAGATTGTCAAATCCGATTCCTAAACTCAAAACACTATGATGTGATCATCCCACTTTCGTGGCTCCGACCACCTATACCTCTTAAACCAATGGACTCAGCTGTCGCATGGTCATTGAAGAGTGAGGTATGCCTTAGGTTTAAGTAATGATTGTTTACAATAATCCTTAAGTCTACTTTCATAGCTTAAGACTTATTGCTCACCAAATACTAGATCCGGAGATATAACAAGCTTTTGGAAAGTATATCAACCTTAAATCATGTCGCTAGTTAGCTACTCTAGCAACAAGCATGATTATTGAAGGCAATTATGTCATGTCCTCTTGGAAGGATCCATAATTCAACGATGAGTCTAAAGGAGTAGAGAGGATCTCATGGTTCTAGTGGTAGGAGGCGGAGTGATAGAGATCAAACCGTGACTCCTCCATAGAGAGAAACCTCTAGACCTAGACTTAAGCTAAAACATGCGAGGATATACAAGATGCAAAAGAAGAAAAGAAAGCTTAGGAGACCACCTAAGTGGCTCCGGTTTATTGTCTGAAAGATGAAGAAACGTTTATTGATTCTCTGTGATCTCGATACAAGAGGCTAAAAGCAAGTATATATAGGTGAGGGGAGGCTAGGTCGACTGAGTTAAGGCGCAAAAGAGAAGAGGAAACTTTTCATTTCTTCTCCTCGCTTGAACTTGCTCACCAAGTCTTGAGTGAGGCGCGGCCGCCACCTTCTGATCGCTTGAAATGGTGTGGGCTTGAGTCTTGATGAAGTCCAGGCTTGGCCCGCAGTGACCCCGGTCCATTTCGCTTATCCAAGCTCCATGGGCTTCACTTACTCGCCAGATGGACATGTCTTGGGAGAAAAGTATCTTAGGCCGCATAACTACTCCAAATGGCCCAATTCCACTTCGCCGCGACGCATGACTCATTTATATATCTTTCCATATAAAGATCTCATGATTTGGACGTCGGAAAGACCCTTTTCTGCGGTCATCTTTCGGATGCTTCTATTATGTCCGAATGCGGAAATCGGCTAACTTGAGTTTTGTTGAAGCTCTTGACTTGGGAACTTGCATGGATTATTGTTTGAAGTTATTTTGCTCCATTTTGCCTTCTTTTTGCCATTTTGACCTGTTTGCTTCCCAAAACCACAATATACAAGAAAACTACCTCTTGGATACAAAATCATTATTATTAAGTAAGAAAACATAAGAAAAACCAAAGTAAAAACATGTAAAATATGGATATATCAATGCGTAACTCCAATATCTATCCATCAGGACCAAGATCATGATTTTTAGACGTCGGAAAGACCTTCAACCGCGGCCATCTTTTGGATGCTCCGGTTCAGTCCGAATACGAGAATCGGACAAATTGAGTTATATTGATGCTCTTGACTTGGAAACTTGCATGGATCATGGTTTGAGGCTCTTTTGCTCCTTTTTGAATAATTTTTGATGTTTTAACCTGTTAAGACTCCAAAACCAACAAATACAAGAAAACTACCTCTAAAGACATAAAACGTTATTGAAAATACTTGAAAACATAGATAAATACTAAGTAAAATCATGCAAAATATGGATATATCACTTAGCATGGGTCGGCTCGTTCATGCTCTCTGGTTCATGTCTCACGCTCTAACAACAGTTAGCTAGCGGGACTGAACCGGATTGGCGGTTTTGTAACTCCACGGGAGTGGGTTAACCGACTAAGTGATCCGATGGCCAAGGGATAAACATGTTTACATGTCGATTAGAAAGCGACACTGATTAGTCATACTTTTTCTCTGATTGTTAGATCCTATCTGATATACCTCTATTTTGTACCCTTTTATATGGTTTTACTATGCTTTTTATAAGTTTTTTATAGGCTTTTTGATCTAAAAAGGTAGTTTTTGTGGATTTATAGTACTAAGAGTCTAAACAGGTCGAAAGATGCATTTTGGAGCAAAACCACAGGATTTGGACTTTAAGCCGCTCCACGACACATCATCAACTTTGGAAGAGCCTCAAAAACATTCTACTCAATGGATTTCACCCAAACCAGTTCGCCGTGATGCCTACATGAGTTAGCTTTCCAACGCAATTGGAATCATGCAATTTGGACGTGTAGACTGGAAGATATTATCATTTTAGTAAAGAGTGTCAGATCAACCGAAAACCGGACGTCTACACCAGCCGGTCGACCGAGCCGGTCGGACAGGGACTCCAAGGCTCCCGTCCGACCCGACCGCCCTTCATTGCACAATGACACCGGTCGACCGAGCCGGTCGGACAGGGACTCCAGGGCTCCCGTCCGACCCGACCTTCCTTCAAGACGACGACCCATCAGGTCGACCGAGCCGGTCGGACAGGGACTCCATGGCCCTCGTCCGACCCGACCTCTTTTCACCATCACCGTGTGCACTCGACCGCCCCGCTCGACCCGACCATCATCCCGACCGGTCGACCGCCCCGCTCGACCGCCGACCGTCCCGCTCGACCCGCCTTAGCCGACTAAGGCCCGTTTACCTAATCTCGACCCCTGGAAGACCTAGCACTATAAATACACCTTTTTAGCCTCTTTAGAAAGAAGAGAACCGGAGAGCCGCATTGTATTAGAGTTTAATAGATCTACTTTTGTTCTTAAAGATTTCAAGGAGAGGATCTCTCCTCCTTACCACAATTTGGAGAAGTTTTCTGAACCTTTGTCTTATATTTATGCTTTCTTCATCATCTTTCTGTGTTGTTACTTTACTTATGTCTGAGTAATTCACTTGTTAGGTCGTGGGTTAATCAAAGAGTCCATGCATTGTTAGGGTTCTAAATCAAATTAGGGGTTCATCATTATAGGTCTTCACCTTTGCTTGATCTTATTGTTGTATGCTTTTCTGATCAACTATCATCAGATCTTAGGTAGACTTGAGCCACGGAAGTGCTGTATCATTCGCCTGAACTAGTATTTGGTGGGCAACACTTCATAGACTGCGGAAGTTGATCTATGCGGGGGTGTGAACAATTGAGACTTGAACGAATTAATGCTTGTTTAACAATCTAAGGACATTCCGAAAGATTAGCGATTAGGTTAGTTAACAAAGAGGTCGGAGCCACGGAAGTGGAATGATCTTACATCTGTGTTTTGAGTTCTAGACGGAACCCAATTAAACCCCCTAGTAAGTTGATTTAACCTAGTAATCATTAATCTCTGCGAGTCTCCCATTGCCTAGCGCTTTCGTATCTTGATTTTTTATCGTTTTTATATCGCATACAATTAGTTTAGTTAGCTATCTTACCAATCACAACCAAAACCCTTATCTTGTCCTAGCCAAATTGGAGTTACATAACTTATAGAACTTGTAGTGCATCTCTCTACTCCTTGTGATCGATAAACCCGTTACTACTCTCGATCTGTGCACTTGCAGAAAAGGGATATAAATTGGGAAAAGCTTATCCCGCATCAAGCTTTTTGGCGCCGTTGCCGGGGAGCATTACAGCTGCCTACAAGTTCTCAAGACTGATCTAGCCTAGGATTTTTAATTTCAGTACTTGCAAATTTAATTTTCAGTTTTTCTTTCTTTACATTTAAAAACATTCTCTTTGTGTATTTCAGGTGAAAAATCTGAGCAGAAGACCTTGAGTTGAGTGACTCGGAAAGTCATTCAGAAGATGAAAACGCTGCCGCAGCAGCCATGATGTTTGGACAACCGCAGGATCCACCGCTGAATGTACTCGGTGATAGCATACCCGTGCGCCTGGACAAAGAAACTATGGGGGATTTTGACTCGGCCCCTACACTGCTTTTAAGCCGAAATCCTATTCATCCGCTGCTCCCGAAAGGAAGGGATTATGAGATCTCACCGGAAGTAATTGCTTTGGTAAAGCAAAACCAGTTCCAAGGATTAACTGAGGAGAATCCTTTAGAGCACATCGATGCATTTGAAGAAATATGTGGGACCATTAGTGCGGATGGAGCTCCCAAAGATTATTTGAAATGCAAGCTTTTCTCCTTCACACTCAAAGGGAAAGCCATAAGATGGGTAAAATCCCTTCCAGCTCAGTCCATCACGACTTGGAAGGAATACAAAGCAGGCAAGGTGCATATGGAAGAAGCTCCATGGAATCACGAGACAACCTTGACCCAATGGTAAGTGAGCTCTTGGACTCACATCGGAAGCACTTGAACGAAGTTGAAGAGAAGCTGGATTTTATATGTAGAGACATGAATGAAAAATTCGACCTCATCGCTTCCGCCACGAAGAGTTTAGATTTCAAAATTGCTGAAATAGCCGGAACTGTTAAGAGGGAGATGGGAGTCCTTCCTGGAAAAGTAGAGATAAATCCCAGAGGTGAAAATGTTGCTGCCATAACCCTAAGGAATGGGAAGGAATATGAGCCACCAACCTACCCTGAGGAAGAATTAACCCCAGCAAGAAAGGATAAACCTTTAGAATATGTTATAATTGGAGATGGAGAAGAGCCACCTAAAGAAGTACGGGTGCGCACAGAACCAGGAATTTAAGAACAAGTCATTGACCCACCAGTCATACCAAAGGTTTATGAACCAAAGCTTCCATACCGCAGTGTTCTTAACCAGCCAAAGAAAGAGAAGGAGCAAGCCAAACTTAAGGATCTAGTTAGCCAGCTGACAGTCAGGTTACCATTTGTAGATGCTTGCCATATCATACCGTCTCTAAAGAAGTATATGAAGGCTATACTTACAAGCAAGCAATGTCAGTCTAGAAGAAGGAGCCATGATGATCACCAAAGAGTGCAATGCAATCCTCCAGAACAGAATGCCGGAAAAACTAGATGATCCGGGAAGTTTTGTTTTAGCTTGTGAGATTGGAGGAACGCTTTTTGACCGGGCCCTTTGTGATTTGGGATCAAGCGTCAATTTAATTCCCTATTCAGTAGCAAGACTACTAGGAATCACAAACTTTAAACCTACAAAAATCTCTCTTGTTTTTGCAGATCGATCCGTTCGACGCCCCATAGGAGTTGTTTTGGACGTAACCATTGTTGTACGAGGATGCAACATCCCAGCCGATTTCGTGGTCCTGGAATTGGAGCATGAACCCAAGGATCCTATAATACTAGGACGCCCCTTTTTAGCCACTGCCGGAGCAATGATAGATGTGAAGAATGGGAAGATTGACCTTCACCTGGGAGATATTGTTATGAACTTCGAAGTCAACAGAACGATCGATAGACCTACAATGGATGGTCAGACTTTTTGGATTGGAGAGGCAAAAGAAGAAATATTGGAGGATATGTTGCTTAATGATCCTCTTGAATTAGCCTTAACCCGAGCTGAAGAAGAGTTGGGTTATGCAGAAAGAGAAGCACAAGGCTTAGTCAAATTCATGGATTCGGTCGAAGCATACAAAGAACTAGTGGCATACACGGATTTGAAGGGAAGTAAAGAAGAGGAAGCCAAAGCAGAGAAACAAAAATCAGCTCCCCAGCCAGAACCAGACCCATGGTGCCCCTTGAGAGCACCAAAAACCGACCTAAAACCGCTCCCTGTTGGGCTGAGGTATGAATATCTAGGTCCAAATGAAACTTATCCTGTGATAATAAATTCCGGACTAACAAATGAGGAGACCGCCTCGTTCACGAACTGAGAAAGCACAGAAGGGCGCTCGGTTATTCTTTGGATGATATAACAGGAATCTCACCAAACCTCTGCATGCATAGAGTCATCTTAGAAGACGGATCCAGCTCATCAATTGAACATCAGAGGCGGCTTAACCCGAACCTCAAGGAAGTAGTCAAGAAGGAAATAATGAAACTTTTGAATGCAGGGATAATTTACCCAATCTCGGATAGCAAATGGGTTAGTCCAGTACACGTGGTACCAAAGAAGGGAGGGATCACAGTTGTTAAGAATGAGCAAGACGAGCTAACCCCTACCAGGACGATAACAGGACACCGGATGTGTGTCGATTACAGGAAGCTTAACTCAGCCACCCGAAAAGATCATTATCCTTTACCATTCATAGATCAAATGCTTGAGCGCCTTGCTAATCATCAATATTACTGTTTTCTTGATGGATATTCAGGATTTTTCCAGATACCAATACATCCGGATGATCAAGAGAAGACAACCTTCACATGTCCGTATGGCACTTTTGCCTATAGAAGAATGCCTTTCGGTCTATGCAACGCACCAGCCACTTTCCAAAGATGCATGATGTCCATATTCACCGACTTTATAGAAGAAATCATGGAAGTATTCATGGACGACTTCTCAGTATATGGTTCATCCTTTAAGGCATGCCTAGCAAATCTTGGAAAAGTTTTACAGCGATGTGAAGACAAAAACTTAGTTCTCAATTGGGAGAAATGTCACTTCATGGTCAGAGATGGGATTGTCCTCGGGCATCGAATCTCAGAAAAAGGAATCGAAGTAGACAAAGCCAAGATTGAAGTCATGACAAACCTGCAACCTCCAAAGAGTGTAAAGGATATAAGGAGTTTCCTCGGCCACGCCGGATTCTACAGGAGGTTCATCAAGGATTTCTCAAAGATAGCAAGACCATTGACACGACTGTTATGCAAAGACATCACATTTGAATTCACGAATGAATGTCATGCCGCTTTCACCAAGATCAAGGAGGCCCTAGTTAGCGCACCAGTTGTCCAGCCACCAAATTGGGAACAACCCTTTGAGATCATGTGTGACGCCAGCGACTACACAGTAGGAGTAGTGCTTGGACAACAAAAGGATAAGAAGTTACATGTCATCTACTATGCTAGCCGAACTCTAGATGAAGCACAATGCAAATATGCAACCACAGAGAAAGAACTCCTTGCCATAGTCTTTGCATTCGAGAAATTCCGATCATACTTGGTAGGCTCCAAAGTAATAGTTTATTCTGACCATGCCGCACTGCGATATTTATTGTCTAAAAAGGATGCAAAGCCAAGGCTTTTAAGATGGATATTACTCCTCCAAGAGTTTGACCTCGAGATAAAGGATAGAAAAGGTGCAGATAACAGATCACCTTTCACGCATGAGAGTTAATGAAACCATGCCATTGGATGACAGGCTGCCTGAAGAAACTGTTTACGCGGCCCAAGCTACAACCATGACTCATCCACCAAGCCATCCCAAACCAAAGCCAAGAATTTCATCAGCGAACACTCCATGGTTTCGCCACATTGCAAACTTCCTTGCAGCAGACCATCCACCCCCACAATTCTTTGGCTACAGAAAGAAGAAATTTCTCCGTGACATTAGACGGTATTTTTGGGATGAACCTTATCTTTATAAAAAATGCTCTGATGGTATGTTTCGTAGGTGTATCCCAGAGGAAGAGATAGAGGGAATATTATTCGCCTGCCACAGCTCCAGCTATGCCGGTAATTTCGCCACTTACAAAACAGTTTCTAAAGTCCTTCAATCAGGATTCTGGTGGCCGACCATGTTTAAAGATGCCCACGCGTTCATATCCCGATGTGATGCCTGCCAAAGAATGGGAAACATAAGCAAAAGAAATGAGATGCCACAAAATTTCATTCTAGAAGTAGAAGTTTTCGACGTGTGGGGAATAGATTTCATGGAACCTTTCCCGACATCTTTTGGTGACCAATACATTCTCGTTGCAGTGGACTATGTTTCGAAATGGGTGGAAGCAATAGCAAGCCCGACCAATGATGCTCAAGTTGTTATCAAGATGTTCAAATCTATCATCTTCCCGAGATTTGGTGTACCAAGGATTGTCATTAGTGATGGAGGATCTCACTTTATCAACAGGATTTTCGCCAACCTTTGGAAGAAGCATGGAGTGACACACAAAGTTGCTTCCCCATATCATCCTCAGACTAGTGGCCAAGTGGAAATCTCAAACAGAGAACTTAAAAGCATCCTACAAAAGACTACAGGAAAGACTAGAAAGGATTGGAGTGCCAACTTAGATGACGCTCTATGGGCGTACCGCACTGCTTTCAAAAACCCCACTAGGCACAACCCCTTTCCACTTAGTCTATGGAAAAGCCTGTCACCTCCCGGTTGAGTTAGAATATAAGGCGGCATGGGCAGTAAAGGAGCTAAACTTCAACCTCAAAACAGAAGGAGAAAGAAGACTCATACAACTCAACGAGCTTGATGAGATCTGCCACCTTGCATATGAGAATGCGAAGATATACAAAGAAAGGACCAAAGCTTTCCATGACAGGAAGATCATACCAAAGACATTCGCACCAAATGATCAAGTCCTCCTTTTCAACTCCCGTCTAAAACTTTTTCCCGGGAAGCTTCGTTCTAGATGGTCAGGACCATTCAAAATCAAAGAAGTTCGGCCATACAGAGCAGTTGTGCTATAAAATCCATCCGGAGGCGAATTCACAGTCAATGGGCGAAGACTTAAACCGTATCTAGCCAATACAGAGACATCAAAAGAAGTCCGAATCGATTTGGACGATCCCTCACCAGTCTGAATCACAAACCGTCAAGCTAAAGACCTTAAACAAGCGCTATATGGGAGGCAACCCATAAGTTTTACTCTCCTCTTTTACTTTTTGTTTTAATTTAATGATTTTTGTTTTGCTTTTGAAGTTTTGGATACAGAGATTTGAGAATCTACCATGAAAATTGAGAAGAAACCTCGGAAAATGAAGAAAGGAGTAATTGTCCCTTCCAACATTACAATGAATGTGGCAAGGAACAACTGCGTTCATATATCCGTTTGCTCCAGCACAACAGCATATCCCACCTATGCCTCACCTTCGGCGGACTTCAAGAGCTTTTACCATGGACGCATGGTAGTTGATCATCTACGCCGGGATACAAGCCATTGCTTTGGAGTTCATTCTAACGCAACATGGGACACATTTTACCAAACTTATCAACAAACAAGGACAGCCACATACCACCAATGGGTCGTTTCTTCATGGACTTACTGTCTAATCAGGTTACATCTTTCCTCTCATTCACAAACGCCTTACTACCTCTTTCTTTTACCTCCCTTAATCGGATTTGCTTTCACTGGGACGGTGCATGTTAAGTCTGGGGGGATTGTTGGTACTAATGCGTTTGTTCATGTCTTGTCTTCATCTCATATCTATTTCTCTTATTAACCTTTTTCAAAACTTCTGTTTTATTGAGTCAAAACCTTAGTTGGAAATTATGATTTATCTCTATGACTCTCTGGTGTTGTGCTAACAATCTATGACCCTAAAGCGGACATCAGTTGTAGACATAAGCCTAACAGAACCTCTAACGGTGGATCGACCTACTGACTTGGCAACATTTCTAAGGTACCCGGACAATCTAACGTTAACTCCACCCTAATCAATCTAGTTTTTCTTGTCAAGGGACTTGGCATACATATGAGTCGTTCCTCACTTGATCTCAAAAGGGTGTGTCCAATACAAAGTACAGTTCTCCTCTCTCTCAGAAAAATGAAAAATCAAAAGCTTTTAAGCACAAGGAAAACGTGTAAGCAAGAGGAATGCATACGTCTGCACCTTCTTGTCTTATGGAGACCTACCAAAAACAAGGAAAAAGCAAAAGCCTATCCTATGTTATTCCCCAAAAGAAAAAGAAAGGGAAGAAGGATCGATAGAAAAAAATAAAATGATACCCTAGAAAAGTAGGGAAAGATCGATCATTCAAAAGAAAGGAGAGAGGAAAAGAACTCAAAAGCTTCAAAAAGGACTATCCTGGAGAGACTCAAGTGGGTAAGAACAAGTGCTTAATGATCGATATTCCCTTGATAAAGACCGCACGTTTTAAATTTATGCAAAGAGTTAACAATGGAAAGTCTGGAATGCTGGATGAGACTAGTTGAGTTTGGTATTGTTCGCGAAGCTTGCCGAGTATTATGTGAAGCTAGTCTAACATTGGTTATGCTTTTAGTGGAATACAGGAGAGGAAGCCACCACAAGTTTCTCAAAAAGGATAAGGAGTTTCTACATTCTCTGATTTGGATTCTATTTGCTTGGGGACAAGTAAAGATCTAAGTCTGGGGGAGTTGATATACCTCTATTTTGTACCCTTTTTATATGGTTTTACTATGCTTTTTATAAGGTTTTTAAAAGATTTTTGATCTAAAAAGGTAGTTTTTGTGGATTTATAGTACTAAGAGTCCAAACAGGTCGAAAGATGCATTTTGGAGCAAAACCACAGGATTTCGACTTTAAGCCGCTACACGACACAGCATCAACTTTGGAAGAGCCCCAAAAACTTCTACTCAATGGATTTCACCAAAACCAGTTCGCCGCGATGCATACATGAGTTAGCTTTCCAACGCAATTGGAATCATGGAATTTGGACGTGTAGAATGGAAGATATTATCATTTTAGTAAAGAGTGTCAGATCAACCGAAAACCGGACGTCTACACCAGCCGGTCGACCGAGCCGGTCGGACAGGGACTCCAAGTCTCCCGTCCGACCCGACCGCGCTTCATTGCACAATGACACCGGTCGACCGAGCCGGTCGGACAGGGACTCCAATGCACATTTTCACGATTTACTCGGCCCGTTTACCTAATCTCGACCCCTGGAAGACCTAGCACTATAAATACACCTTTTTAGCCTCTTTAGAAAGAAGAGAACCGGAGAGCCGCATTGTATTAGAGTTTAATAGATCTACTTTTGTTCTTAAAGATTTCAAGGAGAGGATCTCTCCTCCTTACCACAATTTGAAGAAGTTTTCTGAACCTTTGTCTTGTATTTATGCTTTCTTCATCATCTTTCTGTGTTGTTACTGATGCGATCATGGATGAGGTTAGCCCGGACATGGACCAAGGAAGACGGGGAGAGCCGGGAAAGCTTGTAGCTGCGGAGCAACTTGAACCTGAGGAAGCATTTGCCATACCAACTGGCCCGGTCACTCGTTCCCAAACTAAGGCACTTAACCATATGGTTGGGAAAGTCCTTAGCCGTTTAAGTGATATATCCATATTTTGCATGATTTTACTTAGTATTTATATATGTTTTCAAGTGTTTTCAATAAGGTTTTATGCCTTTGGAGGTAGTTTTCTTGTATTTGTTGGTTTTGGAGTCTTAACAGGTTAAAACATCAAAAAGGATTCAAAAAGGAGCAAAAGAGCCTCAAACCATGATCCATGCAAGTTTCCAAGTCAAGAGCCTCAACAAAACTCCATTTGTCCGATTCTCGTATTCGGACTGAACCGGAGCATCCGAAAGATGACCGCGGCAAGGGGTCTTCCCGACGTCCAAAAATCATGATCTTGGTCTTGCTGGATAGATATTTGAGTCATCCATCACGGAGAAGTGGATTCAAGCCATTTGGATCAACCATCAGGGAGAAACTGATTTTCTACCGAGACATGTCCGGTTAGCGACAAGATGAAGCCCATGGAGACTTAGGTGCCACAAACGGCCCGGGATTCCGCGGCATGGACCATGTCTCGACTTAACACAAGCCCATCTTGCTTTTGGTGGTTTACTTGTCCTGAACCCGGTCCAATCACGTCGCAAATCATCAATGCCGGTTAACCGGAAAGTTTTCTTTTTCAGCTCATCATAAACCTAGCGACTTCTACCCTATAAATACAAGCTTTTAGCCTCACAAAAAGGTGTGTCTCGTGCAAGAGGAGAGTGGCCGTCAGAGAGAGAGAGAAGCCCTAGGAGCTCGCCATCAAGGGAGAGGAGAAGGAGGCGCCGCTCAAGTCTTGCACTTGCACAAAATCTTGTTCTTGACATTTTTGTTTCTTTTCCTTTTCTCTTCTACGTTTTGTATTGGATTCAAGAGTTATCAAGGGAGATTTCGACTTGTTCTTCAACAGAGAAGCTTCTTCTATCCCTTATCTCTTACTTATACTTGTGATTATGCTTTCAATCATTGCTTCCTTGTTTGATTGCACCATCTCCGAGTAGATTCATTTGTTAGGCGAGGTAAATCAATGAAACTTGTATGATGTGATTGGCGGTTGCAATTGGGACTTTTATTCATGAACTAATCTTCACCTTTATTTGAACTTAATGCATGATTGCTTTACCGTACATCTAGCAATCTGATCTAGGGTTGATACACTCTCCAAAAGCTTGTTGTATTGCTTGATCTAATATTTGGTGAGCTAGGCGTCTTAGGCAACGAAAGCTGACCTAAGGAGTCTAGTAAACTCTATCATTACTTGAACCGTTGATGCATGATTACAGCTTGTAATAACCATCGAAAGTTGAGTCTATTAGGCTGATTAATCATAGTGGTTGGAGCCACGAAAGTGGAAAGACCATACCTTAGTGTTTTGTGTTCAAGATAGTTCATAATGAAATACCAATGAAATCATCACTTCATTACTTGTTTTCAAAGATTATCCTTTGCCTAACTCTTTCTCTTAATTGTTAGCAACCTCTTTTACTTACTTGTCTTTGTTTTCTTTTGATTTTAGGTTCACCACAACAACATATTTTCTGTTCTAGCTACTCATCAATCACCACAAGTTTGAAGCGAGATCACACCCTCCTTGTGTTCGACCCCGACTACAACACAGCTGTGCACTTGCAGCTCATTTTGGTTGGGTTATAAATATTAAAACTTGAAGCTAAACCCAGCCCCCATCAAGCTTTTTGGCGCCGTTGCCGGGGAGGCTGTCGCTTTTCCTCCAAACTTTTTGATTGATTTTTAGTCTAGTTCTTACTTTCTTGCACTTTACTTTCTGTTTTTCATAAAACTTTAAAAACTCATAAAATTTTTACTTGAATCTCTTCCTTTGTGTGTTTTAGGTGGAAGACAAGAAGACCTAACTCCAACAACACACTAGAAGAGAAAGAATGGGCTTGATGAGCTTTTATGCACATCCCCCACCGGTTAGTCCGCACAAAGTGGAAGTGGACTACATTGATGGAAACTTTGTGTATCATGGCCAGCACGTCTATCAAGGAGCTCAATACCAGCCTAAACAACATGTCTACCCTCAAGGGATCTGTCAAGTGAAGCTGCCTTTCACTTTCCCTATAGCTGTTGCACCGGCTCAACAAGAAGAGAAGATAGATGTAGTCTTGGAAAGATACATGGAGGAGCAAAGGCAAATCAACAAGAACCTCAATGAGAAGCTAAGTCATGGGTTCACTGATCTTTGCAGAAAGTTTGAGTCTCTCTCCACTCGTGTCCAGAAGTTGGAGGTTTACACCGTCCTAACCGCGGAAGCCGTAAGGAAGCAAAATGAGGTAAACCCTCAAACATTTTGTAGTGCTGTCCTATCTAAGGAGAACCAGCTCGCCCTTGTCCCTACACCATCTCAAGAAGGAGAAAAAGAAGCTGATCCTAAGGAGAGCCAGAAACCGGAGCTGTTTCCAGGGGAGTCAAGAAGAGCCTACACCGGTGCGATCATAGACTTCATGAGAAGCCGCATGTCACTAGGAAATATCCGACAAGATGTTTTCTATCAAAGCATCGACTTCAAGACAGCACCAAGAGTGATCAAACTACCACCAGATAAGACTTTTAACATGCCAAAGAAAGGAGCCATAATGCCTAAAGACGCCAAGGAGAGTGACCCCTATCCAAAACCGAAGGTGGCCATGAAACCGTCAACGCTGAAACATAAAGATGTCTTCAAGGATATCTACTCGGTTTTGCTCCATACCTTGGACGAAAATGAAGCTGATGAGGAGCCTGATGGCGTACTTAAGTCCTTTACCAAGATGATAATCCTTACCCCTAAGGATCCGGACCCAAAAGAAGCTCATACCGCAAAGGAGAAGCTCATGAACACCTTAAAGCTCTTCCCGAGGGCATTTGTCTTCAAAGATGGCATAGGAGATGATCTTGGCGTGCCCAGACCACCAAGAAAGCCCCCTGAACCAGAGAATGAGAATCTAAAGGGACCCCAAACCCTTTACTTGAGCTCATCCACACCTAAAAAGAAAAAGGAGTCAAGCTAAATGACTTAAAACAAAGCGCTTTGTGGGAGGCAACCCACATGGTTTTTATTTTCATTTTAAATTCTCATATCATTATTGCATGCATAACTACTTAATTTTATTTTTCAGGAATTTTTAAAATTGCATAAAAATACAAAAAAATGTTTTTAGGATGAAGAACCAAAAGGAGACCAAAACAAGAAACTGACCCACCCTTTGTTCCCACCCTTGTAGAAGGCGAAATCTCCAATCAAGGTAAGTAACTTCTCCTCATGCATTCATTAAAAACCATCTTGATCCTCACTTGATAAGCATTTGAACCTTGAACTTCATTAGTTACATTTAAGGGTTTAAATTGCTTAATATTGATGGTTAATGAATGAGAATGAATCTTGACTTGTCAAACTGAATTATACATTGATTTCACTGATGATAAAACTATTTCAGAACTTTGGGATCCCTAACCAAGACCCAACATGTTTTTATAGTTTATACCATATTCTCTTAGATTGTGAACTTCAAGTTGGTTACTTGGGGATCTCAGTCTAAGACCGAACAGTGATTTCAAGTGTTTTGCAAGGACTTAACTATTTGACAGGAGGGATATCAAGGAGAGTTGCTGGAACAAACCAAAACCACAAACCACATGGCGGTTTAAAGGCGGTTTCAATGGAGGATCACAACAAGGCACAAGAAACAAGGTGGGCACGACCTGGAAATGATAATGGAGGATACAAGAATCACTTCAGTCGAAGAAAATCACAAAACGGTCGAGTAGACTTCAAGATATCCCATCCGGCGAGATTCTCTCGGCCAAACGGGTGCAAAGGAGGACAATCATCAACCATCTCCCAAACCACGTGACCAATGTCCACCAAACTTCACAGGCGGCTACACAACACCATGTTGGTCGGCAAATCCAAAAGATAGGACGGAGGAATGTTGACGGATCAGGAGATATGCAAAGATGCCTCATCCGGTCGATAGCGGTGCACCCAAAGGCCGGCAAAACCGAAATCACGGCATGAAGCCACCACCAGAGGGAGATGGATCCTTGGAGCTTAAATATCACTATTCCAGAACAGATTCAACAAACGAACGAGCCAAGTTCAAGAATGGTCAAGAAACTCTTCCCGGAGCCATATTGCCACTTTTTGAAGGATCTCTCAATCCACTCGTTCGTTTGACCTCCAACTTCACCAGTGGTCATAAAATATGGGTTGGTCGATGGAATTTCAAGATAGGTCGAAAAATTCTTCATCATTTGCGCTGTGGTCTATTGCACTATCATCCGGTCCACCGAATGGACCACCAAATGAAGAATCTGCCAAACCGCTCATTCGTTTGACCCCAAACTTCACCAGTGTTCCTAAAATATGAGGTTGGTCGATGAAATTTCAATTTGGGTCAGTAAAATCTTCACGGTTTGAGCTGTGGTGCATGGCACTCTTCTCGGGTCGACCTAATGAGCCCAACTCGACCAAAACGCCAACCGGCGAGAATCAGGCCCAGAAATTCAAAACTCACCGACCAATCATGCCTAAAGAGTACCCCTGTTCAGTTATCCGACCCTGATCTTCATTACAATTGGTCATCACTTGGTAACATCATCCTAAACTTTCCCTTTTCAAATTTATTACATATTTTACCTCTCTTAATCTGATTTTTCTTACACCGGGACAGTGCAAGTTAAGTCTGGGGGGATTATACTAATAAGTTTGTTCATTTTGGCATTTCATCTTGCATCATTTTTCTTTTCATCGAGTCGTTTTTATTGAGTCAAAACTTTTGTCGAGAATTATGACTTTATCTTGGACCTAACCATTGTTGTGCCTGTGTTTAAGTGACCATTGATCAGTATTTGGCAGTCTACTTCATCACATGTGAACCATGAGTGGATCGATTTACCAAAAACGTCCACACCTCCAAGGGCTTAAGAAGGATACATCTTTGACTCCGCACCTTAATGAACTTAACCTTCTCGGCTAGGGGCTTGGTTTTACAAAGGGAACAACTCCTCATCCTCACCAAATAGTGAAAGTCTATGTGAGTTCGGTTTCCCCTCTCTCTCCCCTTCAAACTTAAGAAAAAGCACCAAGGTCCAAGTAACCGGGGATTAGGTGGCAACCACCATCAATACTCGCGTCTATGGAAGACCTTTTGATCCAAGTAACCGGGGATTAGGTGGCTACAACCATCAATACTCGCGTCTATGGAAGATCCATCAAAAACCTCCACAAAGAGGAGAAGAAGTCGAATAAAAAAATACCTTGCTACCCTAAAAAAGGGATGAATCGACTTAAGAAGTGAGAAGAGAGAGAGGTGAAACAAGAGCCAAGACATGTATTTTATAAAAAGAGGATGGGTAAGAGTCTATAACCCCTTTGATCGATATTCCCTAGTTGAGACCACACCTTTAGAAACTAAAGGAGTCAAAGGTGGAGAATTTGGATGGCCTAAAGAGAACTGGATTGCTTTGGGATGATTGCAAAGCTCATGGTATGTACTTCCTTGTTCTTAATTCTCAGTGCCGCTGCTGATTTGTGTGGATTACTAAAACAAAGGTCAACATGGATTTCCAAAAGGATTTAAGAGTTCTCATGTTTTCAAACCTCTTTTCCATGCTTAGTTTGCTTGGGGACAAGCAAAAGATAAGTCTGGGGGAGTTGATATATCCATATTTTGCATGATTTTACTTAGTATTTATATATGTTTTCAAGTGTTTTCAATAAGGTTTTATGCCTTTGGAGGTAGTTTTCTTGTATTTGTTGGTTTTGGAGTCTTAACAGGTTAAAACATCAAAAAGGATTCAAAAAGGAGCAAAAGAGCCTCAAACAATGATCCATGCAAGTTTCCAAGTCAAGAGCCTCAACAAAACTCCATTTGTCCGATTCTCGTATTCGGACTGAACCGGAGCATCCGAAAGATGACCGCGGCAAGGGGTCTTCCCGACGTCCAAAAATCATGATCTTGGTCTTGCTTGATAGATATTTTAGTCATGCATAACGGCAAAGTGGATTCAAGCCATTTGGATCAACCATCAGGGAGAAACTCATTTTCTACCGAGACATGTCCGGTTAGCGACAAGATGAAGCCCATGGAGACTTAGGTGCCACAAACGGCCCGGGATTCCGCGGCATGGACCATGTCTCGACTTAACACAAGCCCATCTTGCTTTTGGTGGTTTACTTGTCCTGAACCCGGTCCAATCACGTCGCAAATCATCAATGCCGGTTAACCGGAAAGTTTCCTTTTTCAGCTCATCATAAACCTAGCGACTTCTACCCTATAAATACAAGCTTTTAGCCTCACGAAAAGGTGTGTCTCGTGCAAGAGGAGAGTGGCCGTCAGAGAGAGAGAGAAGCCCTAGGAGCTCGCCATCAAGGGAGAGGAGAAGGAGGCGCCGCTCAAGTCTTGCACTTGCACAAAATCTTGTTCTTGACATTTTTGTTTCTTTTCCTTTTCTCTTCTACGTTTTGTATTGGATTCAAGAGTTATCAAGGGAGATTTCGACTTGTTCTTCAACAGAGAAGCTTCTTCTATCCCTTATCTCTTACTTATACTTGTGATTATGCTTTCAATCATTGCTTGCTTGTTTGATTGCACCATCTCCGAGTAGATTCATTTGTTAGGCGAGGTAAATCAATGAAACTTGTATGATGTGATTGGCGGTTGCAATTGGGACTTTTATTCATGAACTAATCTTCACCTTTATTTGAACTTAATGCATGATTGCTTTACCGTACATCTAGCAATCTGATCTAGGGTTGATACACTCTCCAAAAGCTTGTTGTATTGCTTGATCTAATATTTGGTGAGCTAGGCGTCTTAGGCAACGAAAGCTGACCTAAGGAGTCTAGTAAACTCTATCATTACTTGAACCGTTGATGCATGATTACAGCTTGTAATAACCATCGAAAGTTGAGTCTATTAGGCTGATTAATCATAGTGGTTGGAGCCACGAAAGTGGAAAGACCATACCTTAGTGTTTTGTGTTCAAGATAGTTCATAATGAAATACCAATGAAATCATCACTTCATTACTTGTTTTCAAAGATTATCCTTTGCCTAACTCTTTCTCTTAATTGTTAGCAACCTCTTTTACTTACTTGTCTTTGTTTTCTTTTGATTTTAGGTTCACCACAACAACATATTTTCTGTTCTAGCTACTCATCAATCACCACAAATTTGAAGCGAGATCACACCCTCCTTGTGTTCGACCCCGACTACAACACAGCTGTGCACTTGCAGCTCATTTTGGTTGGGTTATAAATATTAAAACTTGAAGCTAAACCCAGCCCCCATCATTAAGTCGGCACGATGTTAAGCCCACCACGTTGGTTTGCTTAACGACCCAACAACATGGATAAAGAGGCAAGTGTGTCTTGTGTGCTCTTTTTCCCTTGTCAAGTTTTGTCCCATTGGGTTTTCTTGACAAGGTTTTTAACGAGGCCAAGCCACACTTCAAATCACTTCTTTGTTCATTGTTTGTTCGGTCCCGCCCATGTTTTTGAATCTAACCGCGCGGAGGAAGTCAACGGGTCGTGCATGATGTTCAGTCTTTGTTCATTTAATTTTGTTGTGTTTACGAGATTCGGAGGAGCGTGTTCCTTCCCACTCTCTTCCTTTCCTTTATCTTTTGCTACAACTCTTCTTTTGATTTTCATCAAACATTTTATCTATCAACAAAACCCTTTTATGCTTGATCAAACTATCTTGGTGTGTCATATCCGAGATTTCCTTCTTCACTTGTTGTGTGTAATATCAACACGTCAAGGAGAGTCCTCTTCACCGGTTGTGCGTAATATCAATCTGTTGAGAGGTGGTGTTAGGGATTCATTCCGCGGGATCCTTAGTATAAACCATTCGTTCCATCGCTCGCTCATTCATCGGTTCCTTGCGATCTGATCCTTCCTATTGTCTAGTTTCAAGGTCGATCCAATCCGGGATCACATCAGGTGGTATCAGAGCGCCTTGAATCTATTCATTTTAGTCTTTGTGATTATTTTCGTTCTTGGCTGTTCATCTTCCCGAACTGAAAATATCATAGATCTAAATCATATTTCCATTTGGTGTGGTGTTTTCAATTGTTTCTTTGTTTCCATTTTTATACCGTTCACTTTTGATGCATGAATATTCATCATAGTACCATTTGGATCATCTTTGTGATAACCGTTCATCTTCCATTCATCAAAACCAACGAACATCTCACTAGTACCTTGTTGCATAATTCTCTCAAACCGACTAGTTTCAATCCGCTTACCCGTTTGCATAATCCTTACCAAATTCTTTTGGTAAACCTTTGACTTTATTTGAACTATTGACTGCCGTGGAGTGTCTCTTGAATTGCAGGTACCATGGCGACCGAAAGAGACAATGAAGAAACGTCAAGCCACGGGTCACCGTCAAGTCTCAACGAGGCCATGCTCGACCAAATCAAAAAGATGATGATTGAGGAGTTTGACCGAAGGGAACAGATTCGGGAAGGCAAACAAAAAGCACCGAAGGATCCAATCAATATATCGAAAGGGGAGAAACAAGATCCTATGACATCAAAAGACCGATGTGTATGAGGTGTATGAGGATCAGCTTCAGCTTGCCGGTAAAGAAGTTAAACCAGTCAAGCAAAAGAACTTCTTAGCAAAGCACAAACAGGTTAAAAGTTCCATGAACTCTAATAAACCATTCTTGTTGTTTATTTTTAAGGAAAAACTGATGGCCTTGACTCATGCTACACCGGAGATTCCGAGTGAACTATCTAAACTTTTGCAGGACTTTAGCGATGTCTTTCCAGAGGAGGGACCACCAGGCTTACCTCCCGTCCGAGGCATTGAACACCAGATTGAGTTTTTCCCTGGATCCACCTTACCAAATAGACCGGCTTACCGAACTAATCCGGTTGAGACAAAGGAACTTCAACGACAGGTGGATGAACTCATGAACAAAGGACACATCCGAGAGAGTATGAGCCCATGTGCTGTTCCCGTTCTTCTTGTACCTAAGAAGGATGGAAGTTGGAGGATGTGTGTCGATTGTCGAGCCATCAATAATATCACTGTAAAGTATCGACACCCTATCCCTCGGCTCGATGACATGTTAGATGAATTGCATGGATCTTGCATTTTCTCTAAGATTGATCTTAAAAGTGGTTATCACCAAATCCGAATGAAGGAAGGTGATGAGTGGAAAACAGCTTTCAATACTAAGCATGGTCTTTATGAGTGGCTTGTTATGCCATTTGGTCTAACGAATGCACCAAGTACCTTCATGCGTTTGATGAATCATGTTCTTAGGTCATTCATTGGTCATTTCGTGGTAGTTTACTTTGATGACATTCTCATATATAGTAAGAACATGACTGATCATCTAAAACATCTTGCGTCTGTTCTTCATGTCCTTAGGGAAGAGAGATTGTTCGCCAATTTGAAGAAATGCACTTTTTGTACGGATAACGTTGTGTTTTTAGGTTTTGTGGTAAGTACAGATGGCGTACAGGTTGATGAAGAAAAGGTGGCTGCTATTCGGGACTGGTCGAGCCCCAAAACCGTCGGAGAGGTCCGAAGCTTCCATGGTTTGGCCGGGTTCTATCGGCGATTGGTAAAAGATTTCAGTACCATAGCCGCACCAATGACCGAGATAATTAAGAAAGAAGTTGGTTTCAAATGGGAGAAGGCACAAGAGGAAGCATTTCAGACTCTCAAGGATCGATTAACTAATGCCCCTGTTCTTATGTTACCTGATTTTCTAAAAACATTTGAAATTGAGTGTGATGCCAAAGGGATCGGAATTGGAGCTGTTCTTATGCAGGATAAGAAGCCGATCGCCTATTTTAGTGAAAAACTTGGCGGAGCCACTCTCAATTACCCGACTTATGACAAGGAACTTTATGCCTTGGTCCGAGCGTTACAAACGTGGCAGCATTATCTTTGGCCGAAGGAATTTGTCATCCATACTGACCATGAATCGCTCAAACACTTCAAGGGCCAGCAAAAGCTCAGTAAAAGACATGCTCGGTGGGCTGAGTTCATTGAAACATTCCCATATGTCATAAAGTACAAGAAAGGTAAGGACAATGTCGTTGCCGACGCATTGTCAAGACGTTACACTCTTATCTCAACTCTTGATGCCAAACTCTTAGGTTTTGAACAAATTAAGGAACTATATGCTTCTGATGCTGATTTCGCTGATGTTTACCAAGCTTGTTCTAAATTTGCTCATGGCCGGTATGTGAGACAAGATGGGTTCCTCTTTTATGAAAACCGTCTTTGTGTGCCTAATTGCTCGTTGAGAGATTTGTTTGTCAGGGAAGCCCATGGAGGAGGACTAATGGGACATTTTGGAGTTACCAAGACCATTCAAATTATGCGTGACCATTTCCATTGGCCACACATGCTCTGGGACGTAGAACTAATATGTGCCAGATGCACGACATGTAAGTTGGCTAAGTCAAAACTCCAACCACACGGTTTGTACACTCCTCTCCCTATCCCATCTCAACCTTGGATTGACATTTCGATGGATTTTGTTCTTGGCCTCCCTAGGACTAGACATGGAAGAGATTGCATCTTTGTGGTTGTTGATCGGTTTTCAAAAATGGCTTATTTTGTTGCATGTAATAAAACAGATGATGCATCCCATGTTGCTACTTTGTTCTCCAAGGATATTGTTAGATTGCATGGCATGCCGCGCACAATTGTTAGTGATCTCTACTACTTGTCATCCGCAAACTGATGGTCAAATTGAAGTTGTTAACCGGACATTAGGAGCTTTATTGAGAACTTTGCTTAAAAAGAATCTCAAGAATTGGGATGATTGTTTGCCACACATAGAATTTGCATATAACCATTTTGTGCACTCGGCAACTAAGTTCTCACCATTTGAAATTGTTTACGGTTTTAAACCATTGTCACCTTTGGATTTAATGCCTCTTCCTTTGATTGAAAGATTGAGTACAGATGGGAAACAAAGAGCAGAAACGGGGAGAAAGATACATGAGCAGGCAAAGAAAAACATTGAGGATAAAACGAGACAATACGTTACTAAAGCCAACAAAGGACGGCGTGAGTTAGTCTTTGAAGCCAGGGACAAAGTTTGGTTCCATCTCCGCAAAGAAAGATTTCCAACCGAACGCAAGTCTAAGTTACAGCCGAGAGTCGACGGCCCTTTCACGATCACCAAGCGCATCAACAACAACTCCTACCGAGTTGATCTCCAAGGTAAGTACGATATTAGTCCAAGTTTTAATGTTGCTGACCTATCTCCTTTTCTTGCAGATGAACCAGATTTGAGGACAAATCCTTTTCAAGAGGGAGGAGATGATGCGATCATGGATGAGGTTAGCCCGGACATGGACCAAGGAAGACGGGGAGAGCCGGGAAAGCTTGTAGCTGCGGAGCAGCTTGAACCTGAGGAAGCATTTGCCATACCAACTGGCCCGGTCACTCGTTCCCAAAATAAGGCACACTTAACCATATGGTTGGGAAAGTCCTTAGCCGTTTAAGTCGGCACGATGTTAAGCCCACCACGTTGGTTTGCTTAACGACCCAACAACATGGATAAAGAGGCAAGTGTGTCTTGTGTGCTCTTTTTCCCTTGTCAAGTTTTGTCCCATTGGGTTTTCTTGACAAGGTTTTTAACGAGGCCAAGCCACACTTCAAATCACTTCTTTGTTCATTGTTTGTTCGCTCCGGCCCATGTTTTTGAATCTAACCGCGCGGAGGAAGTCAAGGGGTCGTGCATGATGTTCAGTCTTTGTTCATTTAATTTTGTTGTGTTTACGAGATTGGGAGGAGCGTGTTCCTTCCCACTCTCTTCCTTTCCATTATCTTTTGCTACAAGTCTTCTTTTGATTTTCGTCAAACATTTTATCTATCAACAAAACCCTTTTATGCTTGATCAAACTATCTTGGTGTGTCATATCCGAGATTTCCTTCTTCACTTGTTGTGTGTAATATCAACACGTCGAGGAGAGTCCTCTTCACCGGTTGTGCGTAATATCAATCTGTTGAGAGGTGGTGTTAGGGATTCATTCCGTTGGATCCTTAGAGCATGTGCAATGGAGAGTGCTTATAGAGGTGTTTAAATTTTTTTTTATTATTAAAAATATGTTAGCACCTCTGTTAAGAATTGTATGTTTTTCTGCTCCAATGGGAGAATCTTATTTTAGGGTGCTTAAGAAAAAAAAAATTAATTTTAATTTTAGTTTTATTAATGAACAAAACATAAAATATATTGCATAAATTGAAAATTGAAACATACTTGACATACAAATATTTTAAACATAAAATTCGAAAACATAAACAGAAATAAATTTTAGTCGGCATCTTGAGTATCTCCAACAAACTTAGTCGAAATACAAATTGTTTTGGGTTTAGCGGAAGTTTAACAGTTGGGATAAAATGAGTTGAGGAGATTATGAAACTTGAGCAAAATTAGCTGACGAGATTATGAATATACGAGTAAACAACATGAGCAAAATTAGCTGAGGAGATTATGAAACTTTTTATACGAGTGAACTTTGCTCAAGTTGTTTACTTGTTGACCACAAAGAAATGCCAAACAATGAAATATGCCCAAGGCTTCACAACAATGAGAATAAACGATAGTAGATGCAAAAGAAGATGATTGTATCGTTCATAGCAAGAATCGTATTGTAACAGCTCACCGGAAGGTTTCTGTTGCTCTGTAGTCTCTTTTTGTGACGACAAGACAAGACTCGGTGGACCAGTCCTCACCGCCGTCTCTGGAGTTGGAAAAAACTCCACCAAACTCCACCAGACGAGCCATAAGTTCTTTGCCATTGGTCTCCTGTGACATCAAAGACAAATCTCGAGCAGATTCAGAAATCTCCATGTCAGTGACAGCAGCATCATTCATTGGTTGATCGTTAGGAGCAGGAACAGAGATTGTCAACTAGTTTGTGATGCTGAAGACATCTTCCACACTGCCAAAGGAAGAAAGAAAAAAAACCAATTGTTTGAAGGCAATCAAACCAACCAAAAAGACTATCATTTGTGTCTCTCATCTTCAAGATTCATAAAAACACTTAGCTTAGAATCTCTCTTGAACAATTATGCAAACGTGTGGTGTGCACAAGACTTTACATGAACAAAGACAAGGCCACGTTCATAAGTACTATTTACTATTTCGATCGACTCTACGACTTTAAGGTATACATCACAGAAAATATATGACATCAAATAGTGCATCATGTGGTGCCAAGTTTTCTACACGGTTTGGAAACCAACATGTTTGCAACAACAACAACAAGAGCAGCAAAAAATGATTTCAAGTATAAATGAAAACAGGTTCGAAGAATACCATTTCCCTTCGAAAAAAAAAGAAAAGAGAACCACTTATGAATAAAGAATTCGTTTTCCATCAAATGCATCCAAAATATGATAGAACAGATTCTAAATTCTTGGAGCATTGTGAATGAATTGAAAGCAAAGCCATTCCATGTAGAAAGACACGATTTTCCATCGGAAGAAACAAAAACTTTGAATTGAATTACTCAAAATAAGCTGCAAGAGATTCACCTGGTAGAGACGACGATGGAGAGCGAGAAAAGCAGTGCACACACTCGGAAAATAAATTGAATCGATTCAAGTTCATCGCCATCGAAGAGAGGAAGCAAACAGAGAATAGAAAGTGACGTGCCACGTGGCCCTTAGCAGCGGCGCTTGAAAGGTTTAATTAAGCGTCGGCTTTTCCATTTAAAAGTATTTTTGATTTAATTAAATTACATCTTTGGCTAAGATCTGTATTAAGCGTCCTGCATTGATCATGCTCTTAGCATAAACCATTCGTTCCATCGCTCGCTCATTCATCGGTTCCTTGCGATCCGATCCGTCCTATTGTCTAGTTTCAAGGTCGATCCAATCCGGGATCACATCAGTTAATTTGATTATGTCTGAGTAATTCACTTGTTAGGTCGTGGGTTAATCAAAGAGTCCATGCATTGTTAGGGTTCTAAATCAAATTAGGGGTTCTTCATTATAGGTCTTCCTTCACCTTTGCTTGATCTTATTGCTGTATACTTTTCTGATCAACTAGCATCAGATCTTAGGTAGACTTGAGCCACAGAAGTGCTGTATCATTCGCCTGAACTAGTATTTGGTGGGCAACACTTCATAGACTGCGGAAGTTGATCTATGCGGGGTTGTGAACAATTGAGACTTGAACGAATTAATGCTTGTTTAACAATCTAAGGACATTCCGAAAGATTAGCGATTAGGTTAGTTAACAAAGAGGTCGGAGCCACGGAAGTGGAATGATCTTACATCTGTGTTTTGAGTTCTAGACGGCACCCAATTAAACCCCCTAGTAAGTTGATTTAACCTAGTAATCATTGATCTCTGCGAGTCTCCCATTTCCTAGCGCTTTCGTATCTTGATCTTTTATCGTTTTTATATCGCATACAATTACTTTAGTTAGCTATCTTACCAATCACAACCAAAACCCTTATCTTGTCCTAGCTAAATTGGAATTACATAACTTGTAGTGCATCTCTCTGCTCCTTGTGGTCGATAAACCCGTTACTACTCTCGATCTGTGCACTTGCAGAAAAGGGATAGAAATTGGGAAAAACTTATCCTGCATCACTATCCCTGAGTCTATGTTTTCCTATTGAATCTTTATTACGTTTTTACTTTGTTCTTGCTCTGTTTTACTTGAACTCGATCGAGCTACCTTTGCTTTGTTTTTGTTGAACTCGATCGAGCTACCTTTGGGCAGAAGATTGATAAGAAGGTGAATGTCATATACTATGCTAGCCGCACAATGGATGATGCTTAGGTGAAGTATGCCACAACGGAGAAGGAATTGCTTGCAGTGGTCTTTGCGTTTGAGAAATTTCGGAGTTACTTGGTAGGTTCTAAGGTAACAGTCTACACTGATCATGCAGCACTCAGGCACAATCCGCAAAGAAGGATACCAAGCTTTAAGATTTTGATTCTTTGTGTGACTAAGCTTTTAATTTCAGTTTGTTACTAATCTCTTGCTTGTCTAGAATCTCTTGTAGGTACTATATAAGTGCAAAGGAAAGCACCATCAAGAGATTTGATATGCAAAGCGGCTATAGTCCTTATGCTGGCCACATTGGTGATGATTTTGAGAGTGTATCATGGGGTAGGAGCCACGGTTTTCCTCAACCAACAACTTCTGCTCAACAAGGTTATCATGACCATGGCATCTCTACACAAGGTCCAAGCCACATTCCTCTTGCTCAAGACAATGAGTTGAAGAGTATGCTTCAACAACTTTTACAAGGGCAAGCTGATTATGCATTGGAGTTGAATCAGCAAGTGGACCAGCTGAACAACATATTGGACGCTTGGGTGAGTCCACAAGAGAAAAAAAAAGAGCATTACCTCTACTTCAAGGCCACAAGGTACACTCCCTATGCACCAAGATAAGGATCCCATGGAGTGCTACAATGAATGGTTTGTTGTTGACAACACCACTCAAGCAGATCAAGAGGACGCCTATGATGCTATTGAGCATGAATTTGAGCTTGAATTAGAGCATCTCTTCCTTGATTTCGATGAGGCTTCTACCTCCCTAAGGTACAACATACTACTCTCAATGTGGTCATTAAGGAGCTAAGTGAGGTGGATGCGCTAAACTTTTCTGAGATGGGAGTTGTCAACAAGGAGAAGAGAGAGGCTCCATTTGAGAAGAAAGAATATCTCTATGTGCCTCTACCTTATGAGCCAAACTTCCCATTTGCTGGTATGATCTCTCCTAATGAAGTCAGCCTTGATGACAATGAAGCTACCCTTTGAGGAGATAAGGATGAAAGAGTTTAGGGGATGGTTCTATGATGAGTATGATCCTGATGATCCAAGGCTTCATTGATTGAAGCTCACAAGTTCTTATCCTAGAAAGCAAGACTAAAGTGGGAAGGTTGAGCAGATGGAGAGCCCAGCTCAAGACGAATTTCTGGAAAAGAAGTGTCTCCAACCATGAAACAGGCCACACCTCAAGGGTCGATCCTCCAAGGGCATCTTCTCACAAGGTCTGCCAAAGAAAGAGGAGAGCATCCCAATCTCCAAATTCAGAACCGATCCACATCTTGCTCTCAATTTCATTGGATGAATTCACTTTATCTTCCTCAAGTCCATGAACAAGGTAACACTCCAACACCTTGTATATATGATATACCTCAATTTTACACCCTTTTTACATCGATTTTATATATTTTATGCATGGTTTTACCGTGGCTTTTTGCTTTAAAAGGTAGTTTTTATGCATATATAGTGCCAAGAGTCATTTCAGGTCAAACGATGCAATTTGGAGCAAAACAAAGGAAAAGGTCCTCAAAGCAGCCTCATGCACTATCATTACCTTTGTAGGAGCCTCAAAAACATTCTACTCAATGGATTTCACCAAAACCAGTTCGTCGCGATGGCTATGTGATTTAGCTTTCCAACGCAATTGGAATCATGAAATTTGGCCATGTAGAATGGGAGATATGATCGTTTTAGTGAAGAGTGTCAAAGGAGCCGAAAACCGGACATCATCAAAGCCGTTCGACCAAAGCCGGTCGGACAGGGACTCCATGGCCCTCGTCCGACCCGACCTTCCTTCATGACGACGACCATCCGGTCGACCGAATCCGGTCGGACAGGGACTCCAAGGCTCCCGTCCGACCCAACCTTTCTTTACCATTCCACGCGCGCTCGACCGCCCCGCTCGACCCAGACGCCATCCCGACCGACCGGTCGACCGCCCCGCTCGACCACGACATGTCCCGATCGACCCGGCTCGTTTCCGAAGCCCGTTTTGCGCGTTTTCAAGCCCAAATTTACGCCGCCTCATATATTTTCGACCAAGACCTAGGTCAAGCCGCCTTTCAACTTCTTAACCATTATAAATACATATTTTTAGCCTTGTAAAAAAGAGAGCCACATATAGAGATACAATAACATATTATTTTCAGTACAAGTTCTTCTAGTTTTACTTTCTTTCTTTGTCTCTTTCAAGAGAGGATTTCGAAGCTCTGTTCTTATGAATATGAGTTCGACTTCCTTCTCTATGTCTGAGTAGTTACCTTGTTAAGTGATAGGAAATCAAAGGATAGTGTTCATGCTTTCTTGATAATCGATATATAGAATTAGGGTTTACATAAACTCTTCACCTTTGCTTGTGTTCATTGCTTGGTGTTGATCTGGCCAATCAACATATGATCGGTAGATTTTAGCCACGGAAGTGATGAATCATTCGCCTGAACTAGTATTTGGTGGGCAAAATCTCTTAGACTACGGAAGTTGATTTACTAGAGGTTGTGAACAATTGAGACTTGATCGAATTAATGCTTGTTTGATTATCTAAGGACATACCGAAAGTTTAGCGATTAGATAGATCAACATAAAGGTCGGAGCGACGGAAGTGGAAAGATCTAAATTAGTGTCTTGAGTTCTAGGTGGTACACATTCTTAAAACACTAACAAGTCGAACTTGCTTGCTTGAATCACTCATCCCGCGATTATCCTATTGCTTAGCGCCTTCTATCCATTGATTTACAACATTATTTTCTTTACTTTACTTGCTTTAATCGTGACAACAACCAAACTCATATTGCTTTCCTAGCTAAATATCAATCTCATACCTTGTAGTGCACTAACTGGTCCTTGTGTTCGATAAATCCGTTACTACTCTCGATCTGTGCACTTGCAGAAAAGGGATAGAAATTGGGAAAAGCTTATCCCGCATCAATATATCATACAAATTTTTTTTAGTGTTTGTCTTTTGCTTTGATCACTCTCCTTATGCTTCTATCACACAAGAGACCGTGTGATTTAAGTGTGGGGGAGAGTGTTCGACCCCAACTACAACACAGCTGTGCACTTGCAGCTCATTTGGTTGGGTTATAAATTTATCAGTTTGAAGCTACAAAACCCAGCACATCAAGATTTTTGGCGCCGTTGCCGGGGAGGATATTGCATTTCCTTCAAACTTATTGATTGATTTTTAGTATAGTTCTTTATTTCTTGCATTTTACTTTCTGTTCTTCATAAAATCTTTAAAAACCATAATTTTTTCCTAAACTCTCTTTCTTTGTGTCTCTTAAGTGCATGACAATAAGGTCCAATCCAGATAATAACATAGAAGAAGATCTTGACATTGACCAACTTGAAAGAACACTTAGGCGACAAAGAAGAGAATGAAGAGAGAGGATGAATAAAGCCAGAGAAGCCGCAGCACAAGGTGGCCAGCAGCAACCTCCTGCCCAGGAGAACCAACCACACATCCCTCACATCCCACAAGAAGCTAGAGCTGATAAGGCGGCACAAGAAGGAGCCATGCCTCCACCACAAAACATTAACATTCCTCCGGGTGCAGCTGATCAACCACAACCGGTACAACTGATATATCCATATTTTACATGTTTTTACCTTGGTTTTTCTTATGTTTTCTTACTTAATAATAATGATTTTGTATCCAAAAGGTAGTTTTCTTGTATATTGTGGTTTTGGGAAGCAAACAGGTTAAAATGGCAAAAAGAAGGCAAAATGGAGCAAAAGAGCTTCAAACAATGATCCATGCAAGTTCCCAACTCAAGAGCTTCAACAAAACTCAAGTTAGCCGATTTCCACATTCGGACAGAATCAAAGCATCCGAAAGATGACCGCGGCAAAGGGTCTTTCCGACATCCAAATCAAGAGATCTTTATATGGAAAGATAGATAAATGAGTCATGCGTCGCGATGAAGTTGAATTGGGCCATTTGGAGCAGATATGCGGCCTTGGATCTTTTTCTCCCAAGACATGTCCGTCTGGCGAGTAAGTGAAGCCCACGGAGCTTGGGTGAGCAAAATGGACCGAGATCACTGCGGGCCAAGCCTGGACTTCATCAAAACTCAAGCCCACACCATTTCACGCGATCAGAAGGATGCGGCCGCGCCTCACTCAAGACTTGGTGAGCAAGTTCAAGCGAGGAGAAGAAATGGAAAGTTTCCTCTTCTCTTTTGTGCCTTAACTCAGCCGACCTAGCCTCCCCTCACCTATATATACTTGCTTTTAGCCTCTTGTATCGATATCACAATATCATAGAACACAACTCGAAACTCTCTTCTTCTTTTCAGTCAATAAACCGGAGCCACTTAGATGGTCTCCTTGTTCTTTCTTTTCCTTTTGCATCTTGTACATACTCGCATGTTTTAGCTTAAGTCTAGGGTTTTAGAGGTTTCTCTCTATGGAGGAGTCACGGTTTGATCTCTATCACTCCGCCTCCTACCATTAGAACCATGAGACTCTCTCTACTCCTTTGGACTCATCGTTGAATTATGGATCCTTCCAAGAGGATATGATATAATTGCCTTCAATAATTGGTTGTTGACTAAATGGAAAACCCCATGGTTCTTCATCTTTATTTGCACCTCATGCTTTTTGCTAGTGTAGCTAACTAGCGACATGATTTAAGGTTGATATACTCTCCAAAAGCTTGTTATATCTCCGGATCTAATATTTGATGAGCAATAAGTCTTAAGCTATGAAAGTAGACTTAAGGATTATTGTAAACAATCATTACTTAAACCTAAGGCATACCTCAGTCTTCAATGACCATGCGACAGCTGAGTCCATTGGTTTAAGAGGTATAGGTGGTCGGAGCCACGAAAGTGGGATGATCACATCATAGTGTTTTGAGTTTAGGAATCGGATTTGACAATCTTTTCAATTGATTTGGCATATGTTCTCACGGTTTATCCTTGTTCATTTGATGTTGTTTGTATAGCTTGCATTGTTATTTACCCTTTCTTATAAAACAAAAACACAAAACCTCTTGCATATTATTGATTTAGCTTAACCAAATCTTTATAAATGTGTAGTGTGCAATTCGCATTCTCTTGTGGATTCACCCCTAAGTACTACAACAACATGTTGTGCACTTGCAACCATGTTTTGCTTAGGGTTTTTTATTACTTGCATACAACCCACACCCACGCATGCATCAAGTTTTTGGCGCCGTTGCCGGGGAATGCATTGCACTTACACGTTTAAGAGATTAAAAGTTAAGACTAGATCTTTTGTTTCACGTTTACTAACTTTTTAAATTTTGTTTTCTTATGTTTCTTAGGTACTTTAAGGATGAGCCACTACTCGAGCATGAGTAACCACTTTGAAGGGAGAAAACCGCTTCCCCATGAAGTCCAAAGGCGGACACATGATCCAAATCCGGCCGGAGACTTCATCCCAATGCCGATCCCACCAAATTTTCGCCATCCGCTCTTTGCCGAGACTAGCCGAGAAGAACATCATCACTACCATCAAAACCGATCACCGGTTTATCAAGGCCGACCTCACCAATCACCTCATCATCATCACCGTCCACGCCCCAACCTTCCCACATACCAAGAGCATGCGCTTAATAGGCGGAGAGATGACAATCTCAAAGCCATGATAGAAGACTTCATGGAAATCCAAAGAAAGTCTAGCCAAAGTCTTGAGGCAAGGTTAGAGTTTCTAAAGCATGACCTTGATAGGAAGTTCGGAAACCTCTCTGACCAGGTAGAGAGAGTCGAATCAAGGTGTATTGAAGTGGAAGGGGAGCTAGGGAAACAAGCCGCAACCGTCAGAGACAACACCAAGGCGATCCGAGACTTGAACCTCAATTCAAAGGAGATGGATAGCCACCTGGATTAGAAGATCACCGGCCTAGATGACAACCTCAATGGCACAACCCTGAGCCTCAACTCAATCTCACTTGTGGCTCACCAAACCAAGAAGAGAGCATCGGAGGTTAACCAAAGAGAGAAGGAGCTTTACTCAACTATGGTGATGTTAGTGGAAGGACAAGAACAATTCAAGGTATAAATCAATGACTTGAAGCGTCTTGTGAAAGAGAGATACAAAGAGCTACTTGAGAAGACCACACTATGGCAAGATACAACTGGAGGAGTTTCCAAAGGAGTCAAAGACCTCACTAAATGCTTGAAGGACATGGAAGAAAGAGACCGAGCTTTAAAGGACACAAAAGCGGCCGACTCAAAGCCTAACAATGCTTTGGTTGCTTTTGGTGTTAGAGAGACCAATCCAAGAGTGGTTTGGGATGAGGATGAGAGGAGACAAGGCAAGTACAACAAGGATAAGAGGAAGAAAGTTGCCGGAAGGAACACCACTTTCTCTAAGGTCTTCACAGCCACCCGTCCCTAAGGAGAAAAGGAAGGCGAGCTCATCAATGGACTACACCATTGATGACTTCAAATTCATGGCAAGAAGTTTCCCTAGCAATATGCCCTTTGATGTCGCTTGCAAGAAGAGCCCTTACCTTCAAGACTTTGTATGGACTCATGATTGGAGTTTAGCCGAGGTGGAGAAAATGTATAATGAAGCACGAGAGGACATGCCTGCGCCAAGGACACTACACAAGCTTCATGACCCAGGTTACTTTCTTATACATTGCTCCATCAATGGCAAATTCTTTGATGATGCACTATGCGATTCTGGTTCAAATATGAACCTCATGCCGGCTGTAATATCAAGAAGTTTGGGGTTGATTGAGTCCATGGAGCGGACCAACATGGGAATAAAACTTGCCGACAGCTCTTCATTCAAACCACTTGGCAAGGTAAAAGATGTTCAACTTTCCTTTGAAGATTGCATCATTCCAGCCGATTTCTATGTGGTTACTATGGAGGATCCGGAAGACCAAGCCCTTCTACTTGGGAGATCTTTCTTAGCAACAGCTGGAGCAATTATGGATTGGCCAAACAGGAGGATCTCACTAGCCAATGTTGACAAGGACACCTATTATGTTGCTGCACCTCCCGGTTTCTCATCCAAAAGATTTCGGTACACAAGTGGAGGAGAAGGCTCACAACAAGGTTACTTGATCAAAGAAGTGTTACAAGACAAGATGCACTTGGAGCCATCCAGTACTATGAGCTTCCTACAGCCTCCACACTTGCCTAACACCTAAGGAACACAAGGAGTCGAGCTATAAAGACTTAAACTAGCGCTTATGGGAGGCAACCCATATTTTTCATTTCTTTTTACCTTTTGCTTTGGTTTTATTATTAACTTGAATTTTTTGGGAATTTTATCACATCCACAAAAACAAAATAAACATGTTTTAGGATTAAGTGCCAAAGACGACTATCAAAGGAGTTTTGCATGCTTCATGAGCCGGTCACATCCCACCTAATCATCCCACCCTAGTTCAAGGCACACGAACAATGCGGTCAAGACCTTGGGATGATAAAGGAGGATTAAGGAGCCAAATCGGTCAAAGAAAGTCACTCAACGGTCGAGTCAAATGGGAGATATCAAGTCCGGTACAATTTCCCCCCCCCCCCCCCACCGAGGAGGAGCCCCCAACCGACCATCTCACAAACGGCTCGACCAAAGTCCACCAAAGTTCACAGGCGACCAAAAAACACCATGTTGGTCGGCAAATCCAAAAGATAGGATTGAGAAATGTTGACGGATCAGGAGATATGCAAAGATGTCTCATCCGGTCGCTAGAGGTGCACCCAAAGGCCGGCAAAACCAAAATCACGGCATGGAGATACCACCAGCTGGAGATGGATCTTTGGAGCTTCAACATCATTATACCAGAAGAAAATCAAGGGACGAACGAGCAAATCACAACGAAGTCAAGAAAACTCTTCTCGGAGCCGAATTGACCACTTTGTGAAGGAACTCTCAAACCGCTCGTCCGTTTGACCTCAAACTTCTCCAGTGGTCATAAAATATGAGGTTGGTCGACAGAATTTCAGGCTCGGTCGGAGAATTCGTCCTCATTTGAGCTTTGGTCTATTGCACTCTCTCCGGATTGTTCGGATGAAGCACCAAGTGTCGGATCTCTCAAACCGCCCGTTCGTTTGGCCTCAAACTTCACCACGGCTCCTAAAATATATGATTGGTCGGTGCAATTTCAAGATCGGTCAGCGAAATGTTCACGGTTCACACTGTGGTCCATCACATCACCTTCCGGCCGACCGAAGGATCCACCCGATGCAGAATTTTCAAAACCGCTCGACCGAATCACCTGAAACTCCACCAGCGGCTCTAAAACATCATATTGGACAATAAATTTTCAATCCCGTTCATAAAATTCTTAACGGTTTGTTATGTGGTTTACAGCCCTCATTTTTGATCGCCAAATGAGCCTTACACGACCAAAACTGCAAACAGGCCGGAATCATACCTGGAGATTGAAAACTCACCGACCAACTCCATCTAAAGAATGATTTGATGCTGTCATATCACACTCGGAGTCCATCAACAACGCAAAACCGCTCTTCATGACCTATGGTCACACTTTGGTAACAAAATCCAAAACACATTCCCATCAATTCATTTTTCTTTTCAACCCCTCTTAATTGGATTTGCTTCCACCGGGACGGTGCAAGTTAAGTTCTGGGGGGATTACTAACAAGTTTGTTCCTTTTGACTCTTTATTTTTCATTTTTCTTTGAGTCGTCTTATTGAGTCAAAATTTTGTCCGAGAATTATGACCTTTTCTTAGAAACTAACCATGTTACACTAATGTTTAAGTGACCATTGAAACAGTATTTGGCAACACATTCATCCAATGTACACTTTGAGCAGATCGGTCTACCAAAAATGGCCACATTTCCAAAAAGCCGATGGAGGATCCATCTTTGACTCCGCACCTAAATGAACTTAACCTTCTCAGCTAGGGGCTTGGTTTTACAAAGGGAACGACTCCTCATCCTCACCAAATAGTGAAAGTCTATGTGAGTTCGGTTTCCCCTCTCTCTGCCCTCCAATTTTAAGAAAAAGCATCAAGGTCAACCGGGGATTAGGTGGCAACCACCATCAATACTCGCGTATATGGAAGACCTTTTGATCCAAGTAACCGGGGATTAGGTGGCTACAACCATCAATACTCGCGTCTATGGAAGATCCATCAAAAACCTCCACAAAGAGGAGAAGAAGTCGAATAAAAAAATACCTTGCTACCCTAAAAAAGGGATCAATCGACTTAAGGTGTGAGAAGAGAGAGAGGTGAAACAAGAGCCAAGACAAGTGTTTAAACAAAAGAGGATGAGAAAGAGATCATAAACCCTTTGATCGATATCCCCTAGTTGAGACCACGCCTTTAAAAACTAAAGGAGTCAAAGGAGGTGAGCCCGGATGGTCATATGGAGTGTGGGTTACTTTGGAATGACTGCTAAACTCAATGTAAGTACTTATGTTCCTCATCATAAAGCCAAAACCGTTTTTCATGTGGATTACTAAAACATAAGCTAACATTGATTTTAAAAATGCATTGAGAGTTCTCATGTTTTCAAACCTCTTTTCCTTTCTTAGATTGCTTGAGGACAAGCAAAAGGCTATGTCTGGGGGAGTTGATATATCCATATTTTACATGTTTTTACCTTGGTTTTTCTTATGTTTTCTTACTTAATAATAATGATTTTGTATCCAAGAGGTAGTTTTCTTGTATATTGTGGTTTTGGGAAGCAAACAGGTCAAAATGGCAAAAAGAAGGCAAAATGGAGCAAAAGAGCTTCAAACAATGATCCATGCAAGTTCTCAAGTTAAGAGCTTCAACAAAACTCAAGTTAGCCGATTTCCACATTCGGACAGAATCAAAGCATCCGAAAGATGACCGCGGCAAAGGGTATTTCCGACGTCCAAATCATGAGATATTTATATGGAAAGATAGATAAATGAGTCATGCCTCGCGGCGAAGTGGAATTGGGCCATATGGAGCAGATATGCGGCCTAGGATCGTTTTCTCCCAAGACATGTCCGTCTGGCGAGTAAGTGAAGCCCATGGAGGTTGGGTGAGCAAAATGGACCGAGATCACTGCGGGCCAAGCCTGGACTTCATTAAAACTCAAGCCCACACCATCTCACGTTATCAGAAGGATACGGCCGCGCCTTGTGCGAGCCGAAACCTACACAATAATGTTTAATTCGTTTTCAGGGAGAGCCGAGGAATTCTATTGATCAAATACGAAGAAGACGAGCCAAAGATGGTTTTATTTATAGCTGTTATGCGAGCTGTGAAATTTGTGGTGTATGCCTTTTTTCTCAGTAAAAGTGATCCCGAAAACAATTGACATCGATCCCTATTTATAAGAGGGTAGGAACCGACTCTACAGGATTTAAGTAAACTTTCCATTATGAATCTTTCCATTTCTGCTCACGCCGACTTGTATTTTTGGCAAGATCTAGACATGGGCCTTCTTCGATGGGCCTCGGCTCGAATCGCTTCGCTGGATGTCTGTTCGGCCCATCGAGAGACATCTTCCCGGTTTTTCTGGCTTAGTCAACGATTCGGCCCGGCTCGATTTGATTATGCCCGGTTTTCTTCCTTGATTTGCTCGGTTCAAATGCCAATGTGATGGGGGGAAATCCGACCCCAACAATTTGCCCCCAGCTCGCTAGTCTTATGTGTAAGAGTGGCGACCTACAAGCTATCAAGAAAAAGCATTGTCAATTGAATCGAGCCGGCGATACGTTCGGTTCGTAGAAAGGGAGGCATTTGTCCGTGGATCGTGAGATAAAATGGTTGAGCGCGGCGATACGTCCGGTTAATTGTTGTATTTGTCTCTTCGTTTCTGGCGATGGCATCTTGATCAGGGCTTGAATCTGTTTTGGGTTTGCTTCTATGCCTCGCTGAGTTACCATATAACCCAAGAATTCTCCAGATGTTACGGCGAAGCGGCATTTTGTCGGATTCAGCTTCATGTTGTATACATTCAACTGTTCGAAGCACTCGCGGAGGTTCGTTACGTGGTTTTCTTTCTTCAGGGATTTCACTAGCATGTCGCCGATGTACACTTCCATCGTTTTTCCGAGCTGGGAGGCAAATATTTTGTTCACGAGCCGTTGATACGTTGCTCCTGCGTTCTTGAGTCCGAACGGTATAACCTCGTAGCAATAGATGCCTCGCTCCGCTTGGAAGGCTGTTTTTTCTCGATCGTCAGGATTCATCTTAATCTGGTTGTAGCCTGAGAAGGCATCCATGAAGGTTAACAGCTCGTTTCCTGCAGTTGCTTCGACGAGGCGATCGATATGCGGAATCGGGAAGCTGTCCTTAGGGCATGCTTTGTTTAGGTCCGTGAAATCTATGCACACTCGCCATTTGCCATTCTTCTTTTTAACCACGACAGGATTTGCGAGCCATTCGGGATATTTTGCTTCGACAATCGAGCCCACTTTTAACAGACGCTCCACCTCGTCGTTCATGGCCTTTTGACGCTCGTGTCCCAATTTTTGTCGCTTTTGTTTGATCAGTTTAAAGGTTGGGGCGACGGTCAGCTTGTGACAAACGACATTGATATCTCTCCCCGGCATATCTTCTGCTGTCCAAGCGAAGGTGTTGATGTTCTCTTTTAGGAAAGAGATTAGTTCTTTTCGGATCGCTTCGTCCAAGTTTGCCCCGATTTCTACACATCTTTCTGGGTTCAGTTCGTCAATGCATACGGAAATTATGGCTTCGCAGGTTTGCTCCTCAATGACGGTTTCCTTGCCTTCGACTAGCTTATTCTGGGCGGGCTGGCTATTCGTCGGCTCACCATCATCGGCTATCTGTAATTGCTATAAGAGGTTAGCTAGGTCGTTTGTCGTCTCCCGGCTCGTCTTGACCTTCTTCCTATTCGCTTCGGGGAGTAACTTACGCAGAGGATTCCGAAGTTTATGCTCCGTCATGAAACATATTCTCGACTCCTTTTGCGAACCGAGTATGGTTTTTACTCCAGACGGAGTGGGAAACTTGATGCATAGATGATAAGTAGATGGTACGGCTCGCATCGAATTGATCCATGGGGTGCCCATGATGATGTTGTAGATTAGCGGATTATCTGAGACGGAGAAGCAAACCATTTTGGTTACTCCACTCGCTTCGACTGGAAGCGTGATTGTTCCCATGGACATCGTCGTTTCGCCTCCGAACCCCGTTAACGGTTTTGGCATTGACTTTACGTTGGACAGATCGATTCCCATTCGTTGCAAGGTTTCCTTGTAGATTATATCAACTGTGCTCCCTGTATCGACGAGGATTCGAGCCACGTCGTCGTGCGGTTTATCAATGCCGATAACTTCGTTCTCCGTGAAGGTGATTTTGGCGTTTGGCAGCTTTGGGGGTTCGTACCAATTGACCGCTGCGTCGACTCGTCGTTGAAAAGCTTTGATCGACGATACGGTGCCGGGCAATATTGCGAGCCGCCCATTATAAGATAGATTCTCCTCCGCGTACCAGTTTGGTCGTCCGAATCCTCCCGTCTTCCGCGCTTCGGTTGGTCGATCGGTCGATCTGATCTTTTTGGTCGATCTCTTGGTTCGGGTCGTTCCAGGTCCTCCAGTTTCAGATCACCTTTCAGTTCGCCACTAAGCAACTTCTTTGCGAGCTCCGCCCCTAGATGACGGCATTTTTTGGTAGAGTGGCCATGGCATTGGTGAAATTCGCAGTAGGCTTTGTCATCGTAGCTTGGAGAATTTTGATTCCTCGTCCATGTGTAACTCTTTGGTGCTCTTACCCTACCAGCGCCTACTTGATTTACGATGTCGGACTGTTGGTTCGCGTCCACTTGATAGTTGTGCGCCCCGGACAAGTTCCGGCCTTCGTGATACACGTATCCGCCTCGCTAGTTATGACGTTTTTGGTTAGTCTGCGGCTGTACTGCTGACGGTGGTTTGACTGTTGCTTTTGTCGAGATATGCAGCGCGGTTAACAATTTCATATCCTCCTCTTCTGCTACGAACGCCACGGATCGATGGATGGCGTCGGCGATCGACTTAGGTTTATTGAGTGCGAGCTCTTTTCGGAAATCCGATTGGAACCACAACCCCTTTTTGAGCGAGTCGACGGCAATTTCGTCATTGACCGTTCCCGCCTTCGACATAGTTGTTTTGAATCGATCCATGAAACTGCGAAGCGACTCTTCCTCTCCTTGGACCATATTCCACGAATTGATCGCCGAGGCTGATTTCTCTATAAACATGGAGTATTGTTTAAGGAAGAGAGCCGTCAGCTGCTGGAAGTTTTCGATCGAGCTCGGCTGGTTTAAGAACCAGTCCAGGGCCGCGCCCTTCAAATACTCAGCGAATAATAGGCATAATCCGGCATCCTTTTCTTCTATGCTTCTGAATGCGGCTCGACTTAGTGCAACTCGAAACACGTTAATATGATCCTTTGGATTGGTCGAGCCATCATACTTCTGCACGCTCAATTTCCCTGGATCGATTACCTTGGTGTTAATTATCCGAGCCGAGAAGGGTGTATGCTCCGCGTCCTCGCATATTTGAGCGATCTCTGGCGCCGAGCTGAGTGCTCTGTGGATTTGCGATCGAAGCAGTTTAGCTTCGCTGTCAGATTTTTCAAGGCGAGCCCGAATTTCGGCCAATTCGTCTCGGCTCGTATTCTGTTCCTTGCTCGGAATATTTTTCCTCGACGTGCTCGGGTCTCGAGGCAGCCGATTCTTGATTCGAGTACCGAGAGAAGTCGGTGTTCGTTTCTCAAGTAGGAGACGCGTAATGGCTTCAGCAAACGTTTCCGCAGGGGGTAAAGTAGGCGAGCCGCCCGTGTTCTTTTCGGAAATCTTAGTTGGTTGGTTTGGATCGCCGATTGAATTACTCGGGGCGGATTCCCCTTGACTTGACAGTATCTGCTTGAGCATCTCGGCTAGCGATTCTGGGGTGACATCATTAGGGATCGGGTCTCCCAGGTCGATTCGTATCGGTTCGACCGGTTGTGCGCCTTTGCGTTTCGCGTTCTGCTTCTTCTTATGGAGACGTGGTGGCGAATCATCTGGCTCGGAGCCCGTTTTGCTCCGCTCAGGAGTTTCTTCCTCTTCGTCCTCTCCTTCTGTTTCGTCGGCTGGGGAATTGAAGACCAGATTCTTTGGGTCGAGTTTCTTTCGTCGCCTGGCGTCTCGTTCTTCTCTTTCTTTCAGTTGGGTTCGCAGATTTTCGAGCTCTTGAGTTAACGTGCTGTTCAGGGCTTCTTGCTCCTCGGTTTGTTTTTTTAGGGCAGCGATCTTCTCTGCTTCTGTCTGGCTCGCTGCCGCGCTGTCTTCGTGCTGCTAACCGGTTGGGTCGGTCTCGTTTAGATTTGTGTCCGTCATCCTGCCACGCTTCGTATTTTCGGTGTGTGAATTCTCTTCACCCTCCTTCTAGCGCCAAATTATGCGAGCCGAAACCTTTGCAATAATGTTTAATTCGTTTTCAGGGAGAGCCGAGGAATTCTATTGATCAAATACGAAGAAGACGAGCCAAAGATGGTTTTATTTATAGCTGTTATGCGAGCTGTGAAATTTGTGGCGTATGCCTTTTTCTCAGTAAAAGTGATCCCGAAAACAATTGACATCGATCCCTATTTATAAGAGGGTAGGAACCGACTCTACAGGATTTAAGTAAACTTTCCATTATGAATCTTTCCATTTCTGCCCGCGCCGACTTGTGTTTTTGGCAAGATCTAGACATGGGCCTTCTTCGATGAGCCTCGGCTCGAATCGCTTCGCTGGATATCGGTTCGGCCCATCGAGAGACATCTTCCCGGTTTTTCTGGCTTAGTCAACGATTCGGCCCGGCTCGATTTGATTATGCCCGGTTTTCTTCCTTGATTTGCTCTGTTCAAATGCCAATGTGATGGAGGGAAATCCGACCCCAACACGCCTCACTCAAGACTTGGTGAGCAAGTTCAAGCGAGGAGAAGAAATGGAAAGTTTCCTCTTCTCTTTTGCGCCTTAACTCAGCCGACCTAGCCTCCCCTCACCTATATATACTTGCTTTTAGCCTCTTGTATTGATATCACAATATCATAGAACACAACTCGAAACTCTCTTCTTCTTTTCAGTCAATAAACCGGAGCCACTTAGGTGGTCTCCTTGTTCTTTCTTTTCCTTTTGCATCCTGTACATACTCGTATGTTTTAGCTTAAGTCTAGGGTTTTAGAGGTTTCTCTCTATGGAGGAGTCACGATTTGATCTCTATCACTCCGCCTCCTACCATTAGAACCATGAGACTCTCTCTACTCCTTTGGACTCATCGTTGAATTATGGATCCTTCCAAGAGGATATGATATAATTGCCTTCTCACGGTTTATCCTTGTTCATTTGATGTTGTTTGTATAGGTTGCATTGTTATTTACTCTTTCTTATATAACAAAAACACAAAACTCCTTGCATATTATTGATTTAGCCTAACCAAATCTTTACAAATGTGTAGTGTGCAATTCGCATTCTCTTGTGGATCGACCCCTAAGTACTACAACAACATGTGGTGCACTTGCAACCATGTTTTGCTTAGGGTTTTTTTATTACTTGCATACATCCCACACCCACGCATGCATCAACAACAAGACGCCGGACAACAACAGAATCAGCATCATCAAAACCCACATGGTGGTCACCAAGGGATGCCTCAAGCTCAACAACATGTGCCTCCAATAAGAGAACAATTCGGTCAGCATCCAAGGCACCAAACTATGGGAGATTTTGATTCCTCCGATGCTTTCTTCTTGGACCCCGACTACAACACAGCTGTGCACTTGCAGTTCATTTGGTTGGGTTATAAATTTATAAGTTTGAAGCTACCAAACCCAGCACATCAAACACTTCGATCAAAAGTCGGGAAAACCAACTCCACAAAACACGAGCTAACCAGTTTGTTCACAACAGAGCTCGAAAAGCGATTAGATTACGTTTAGTTCGATTTTCGCGATCAGCCAAAACCAAACAAATCCACTAAAGCGTCGAAATTGATCTAATCATCCCAGGTTAGACTCGATTCGACCGAAGACTAAACTTATTTTAGACTTTGATCTTACGATCGGTCCAAACACTTAGTTAAAAAGCCACAAACATTTAAAAGCGAGCTAAACTCGAGCTAAAATACAAAGTTTCAAAACAAAATGGGAAAAATAAGTCTAAGCCAACATCATTTAAAGCCCCCGCGGGCAAACGAGTTCAAAGGATAAAAACCCTCCCGGGTAACAAATTCGAAACTTAAAGCGTAAAAACCCCGCCGAGCAACCAAGTCTTAGAATAAATCAAAAAGGAGAAGGGATCGAAAGAGGTAAAAAGCGGGCTTCAACCGCCCACATTCATCTCCTCATCTTCCTTCTCCGCACCTTCATTGTTTCCTTTTGCCTCCTCGTTAGTCCCAAACGGGTTCAGGCCGATAGGGACGTTTGTCGCGGGATCCACATCCATGCACGCAACCGAGTCCTCCAAAACCACGGGAAGGCTGAACTTGCCGACAGAAAAATCAGAGACCTGGGCTGCTTTAGCCTCCGCGGCTATCCTGCCCTCTAAGTCCTTCAGATTCGCGAGCTCCCCTTCCGGAGTGACTGCCCCGACAATAAGAGATTCGCTGAGGTCGACGTTAAATTAGAGCTCGAGGAGGTCAGCCTCCTTCACACTCTCGTCTCTCTTCTTCTCGAACTTCTTCCTGGGTCGCTCAAGCGCCTCTCGGTGCTGCGACGCCATCTCCCTCTGACCTGCATGGTTGGCCCAGCGAGCAACATCGTTTCTTTTCGGCGACTAACATCTAGTTTTCCTGGCTAAGGCGGAGCAAGTGCGCAGCGCAGACGAGCTCTCCTGTTGGGAAGATTTGGCCTCTTTGACCTCAAGCTCTGTCACGCGAGCCTCCCGCGAGATTTGCTTCCTCGGAAGCTCACTATGACGAGCTATTCGTTCGTTGGCCGCAGAAAGGTCAGAATTCAGCTTGGTGATGACCTCCTTCACCCGAGTGAGCTCCTTCCGCTGAGGCACATCCCTAATCATCGCTTCCAAGTGGGCGATTAGCACATTACGCGCTTCCACAGCCTAACAAAACAAAACAACCGATTATTAAAGACGACGACAATGCTTGTCTAGAAATTCTAATGGAGGTAAAACCATACCTTCCCATTCGCAGCAGCCGCCGCCGCGATGTACAGTTCATTATTGGACATCTTGTTCATGGGAGGAAGCTTGCATCCGGTGGGCTTGTAGTGGAGGTCCATACGGTCCATCCCTTTGTTGTCCTCCGAGATCAGAAAACCCTTGAAATGCTTGCAACGCCAGTGAAACGGCAGGTTCCCTGCTGAACCTCCACTCCCATTTGAGAAGTCTGGGATGTTCTCGCGTGGGCGACCATGTCCTTCTTCGCTCCGAGCTCGCTTGGATGCATGTCTCAGTTGACCTACGCTCACGCTCTGGGTCCTACCGGAGCTCACACAAACGGGGCTCGGCTGAGGCACGACTTCATCACCAGCAGTGACGTCGACCTGGTCAACCACCTGGTCGAGAGTCGCAGACGGGCCAACAGTAGGCGTTGCAGCCAGGAGTTAGTCAACAGTGGCCTTAAAATCCGAGCGAACTCTTCTTCCTCCTAAGGTAGTGCCTTTCGAGGACCTGGTTCGGAGAGTCTGATGGCGGGACATTGTTCTTCTTTGACGAGAGAGCGGAGGAATGGTTGATGGTGAGCTTGAATCCAAGATTAACTGTGCCGACACATCAGCTGAAAATTACACAAACAGCTCGTTAAAAGAAGAATAACAGAGTTCAAACATGGAATTTTCAGCTCGATCTGAGAGACAAATCATTTACCTGGCAGAGGAGCAGGAGGAGAGCTGAGCACTTGACGGACCCGTTCCGGGTTAAACGTGTTCCAGTTCACCCTTTCTCCTTTAAGCCATTCTACCAGGTAATCGATTGCAGGGCTAATCGGAACTGGATCAGCAACTACTAAGACAAAAACAGGATCCATTAGTAAATGAGATGTTCGGCAATCAAAAAGACAATATTGTCTGTCCTAAACAGAATCCGGCCTAAGCTAACCAACACTAGCCACCCATTCCGTTGGGATATGGTCGAAGTCAAAGTCGCCCACCGAGGCCTCATTGACCCTGAAGAAAAACATCTCGTCGCTCCACCGACTATTCCTCTGCGGGGTGTTCGTGAATATCCGCCGGTTGGGCCTCGACAAGGAGTAAAACGATATGGGGAGCCTGGTGTTGCTCTTAACTGAGAACAGCTTTCTCAGATCCCCGAACCCGAAGGTAATACCTTCCTCCCGAGCTTGAACAACGCACCCGATGGTGTGTCGGACGAAGCTCGGATGCATCTGCGGGAATGTCATCTTCAGATGCCCAAGTACCTCCTGCAGGAAGCGCGGGATCGGAAAAATCATCCCGCTGTTTTCGAAATACGCCTTATAGGCGCAGCAAAACCACGGACGCACATGCTCCGGGTCATCGCCCTCTTCAGGGAGAACGAGCTTGATCTCGTCCGGGATCCTGTAATCCTGCCAAAACTAGTCGAGAGTCTCCGCAATGAACGGCGTGAGGCGTATACTTGCTGTCGCCACCGAGATCGATAGCCTTCCCTTTCTCCAGCTTGGTTTTCTTTGGAGACATTGGAACAGGGGAAACAGATGGATGGAAGAAAGAGGTTTCGAGAAGAAGAAATTCGAAGTCGAAACAACCAAAAAACGTTTAATTGTTTTGCAAAAGACTTAATAATTTTTTGACATATCGAAATTTGTATAACTTGAAACTTAAAGCAAAAATAAATAAGAGAAAAGGAAGAGGAGAAGTTACCTTTTCCGAGAACGTGGGCATGGTTAAAGAGAGTGTGAAGAAGTTGGGTTTATATTCGAGCAGTAACTGCTCCAAATGAAATCGCGGAAAATCTATTTTCGCCTCGATCTCGACCGCCCAACGGGAATATCTAAACCGCTTGCATGCGTCGAGGTAACAATGTGACGTGTTGTGGGTCCCAGAAAGATCTCAGCCGCACAACCTTTCGCTTTCTTCGATCTAAACCGTCAGATTTGAAAACGTAATCATTTCGAATCTATTTAATACGCGATATCCGTTTTTGAGATAGCTCGGTTTGCAAGATTACAGTGGATTGACAAGACCTCTACTAAATCCTAACCGCTCACCTCCGAACGAACAATTGGATTCAGCTTGTACTTCTCTTCTGAAAGAGATTTCTTGTAACCTTTTTCATTTGATTAATACAAATCCCTTTCGCCAAATACTTGTTTACAATTCATTCGACTTACAAGAAAATCTAACCCTAAATACTCGTAAGTTTCTTCCTTGCAAAACATACAAATTTCGAGTGTTGTTTTTAGCACCCACAGTAGTTATGCATGCAATAATGATATGAAAATTTAGAAATGAAAACAAAAACCATGTGGGTTGCCTCCCACAAAGCGCTTTGTTTTAAGTCATTTAGCTTGACTCCTTTTTCTTTTTAGGTGATAGGTGAATCGGCCAAAGGGATGATTTCTTCCTCTCCTTTTTCTATGTTTCCTAGGTATGGCTTGAGTCATTGGCCATTAACTGTGAAGTCTCCTCCACTAGGATTTCAAAAAATCACTGCTCCATTTGGTTTCACTTCTTTGATCTTGAATGGGCCGGACCATCTTGAAAGGAGCTTACCGGGAAAGAGTTTAAGTCTTGAGTTAAAGAGTAAAACCGGATCATTTGAAGCAAATGACTTAGGCACTATCTTCCTGTCGTGAAGTGCTTTAGTTCTCTCCTTGTATATCTTTGTGTTCTCATAGGCTAGATGTCTTATCTCTTCCAACTCATTCAGTTGATTCAAGCGCCTTTCAGCTGCGGTTTTTAGATTGAAGTTAAACTCCTTGATCGCCCAAGCCGCCTTATCTTCAAGCTCGACTGGTAGATGGAACGCCTTACCATAGATAAGATGGAAAGGGGTCGTGCCTAATGGGGTCTTAAAGGCTGTTCTATAAGCCCAAAGAGCATCATCTAACTTGGCTGACCAATCCTTCCGAGTCTTTCTGGTTGCCTTTTGTAGAATGCTCTTGAGTTCCCTGTTGGAGATCTCCACTTGTCCGCTAGTTTGTGGGTGATGGGGGCTTGCAACTTTGTGTCTAACTCTATATTTCTTTAGTAAGTTTGCAAAGACTTGGTTGATGAAATGAGAACCTCCATCACTGATCACAACTCTTGGCACTCCGAACCTCAGAAAGATGACTGACTTGAACATCTTTATGACCACACTAGAATCATTTGTTGGAGGGGCTATGGCCTCTACCCATTTTGACACATAGTCAACAGTTACTAGGATGTATTGGTCTCCAAAATATGTGGGAAAGGGACCCATAAAATCAATGCCCCACACATCGAAGACCTCAACCGCTAAGATAAAGTTTTGAGAAATCTCATTCCTTTTACTAATTTTTCCCATCCTTTGACAAGCATCACATTTTGAAATGAATACCTGGGAATCCTTGAACATTGTAGGCCACCAAAAACCTGCTTGTAGGACCTTAGAAACCGTCTTGAATGTAGCAAAGTTGCCGGCATAGGCTGATCCGTGATAGCCGTGAAGGATGCCCGCAACTTCTTCTTCCGATACACATTTTCTAAACATCCCATCTTGGCATTTCTTATAAAGGTAAGGCTCATCCCAGAAGTATAACCTTATGTCTTTCAATAACTTCTTTTTCTTGTATCCATAAAATTGCGGAGGCTCACTGTCAGCTGCAAGATAGTTGGCTATGTGGCGATGCCAAGGCGTACCGAAAGCGATTCTCTTGTCTGAGATAGGTCGTGGCGTCTCTTGGGCCCTCGTGATTGGTATGGCACTGGCAGAATAGACTCTCTCCTCAGGTAGTGAGTCATCTATGGGCAGTTGTTCTTCGATCCTCATCCGGGAGAGATGATCGGCTAAACTATTCTCCGCACCTTTTATATCAATGATCTTTAAATCAAACTCTTGTAGGAGAAGGATTCATCTTATTAGGCGCGGTTTTGCATCTTTCTTGGACAAGAGATACTTAAGGGCAGCATGGTCAGTGTGAACAATGACCTTAAGGGCAGCATGGTCAGTGTGATCAACCAATGTTTTTGCAATCACAAGGGGCAGACATCAGCAACAGATTTAGCCGAACAGAATGGCTCTAGCGGACCGATTTCTGGATCACAACCGTATCTTTAAGGTACTCAACTCTCTAAAGTTTAACTCCTCGCATTAACCTGACTTTTAAATTTCTTAGCAAGGGGTTTGGTATACATGAGTATGATTTCTCTTCCAGTCCAGTCAAGACAAGCTTATGCATTTACATCATGTCTATTTATTTCTTTACATTTAGTTATTATACTCTCTCTTTTCTTAACCCAAAGGGAAGTCTAACGACACCCTCGGGAAAACGAAGTGGAGGAAGGTCAGTCCAACTGGTCTTCTGACTCCATGGCTCCAACCATCACTACTCGCGCTCTAAATTAAAACTGATTCCAAATCATAAGAGAGAGAGAGAGAGAGAGAGAGAGAGAAAAAAAACAAAACAAACGAAAAAAAATGCATTCATATTTTAGTTTTAGAAGTTTGTCTTGATTTTGCTTGGATGGGTAAAAATCAGAATGCTATTTGATCGATAACCCCTTGTTGAGAACTCACGCTTTTAATTTCTTAAGGAGTTGGCTTTAGAGTTTTGAGTTATCTCATGAGATTTAGTGTTTGGTTTGGTTTGAATTGCAAGTTAGTGTCCACTATGTGAAACTGGTCTAATGTTGGTTATGTTATGAGTGAGAGCAGGTGCAAAGGTTGGTTCAAGTTCTAAAGAGTAAGTGAGTTTCCGCTTTTCAAACCTCTTTCTCAAATGTCTTAGATTCGATTTACATGATGACATGCAAAGATCTAAGTCTGGGGGAGTTGATATATCATGGTTTTTATGGGGTTTTGCCATGATATAAGTTTTGTTTATAGAGACTTTTTAGTGTTTTTGGAGTCTTTTCAAGTATTTACAGGTCTTAGGCATATTTGGAGCTGAATTGGAGATAATGAAGCATTATGGATACATTCTGGACAACTTATGCTGATCTATTGAAGTTACTGTCGTTCCTGGACATTGGTGTCGATCGACACCAATACTGGTGTCGGTCGACACCAATACTGGTGTCGGTCGACACCGCCCTCTGCCAAAAGTGCTACGCGAGTTTAATGAAGATTTGAAGATTTGCACTTTGGCCCAGAAGTTTCCATTATTTACAAGAAGGCCCATATCGTGTTTTAGGAGAATTTTATGTTTATAAGCCATTGTTTAGGCTTTTTCTATTTGGTATCTTATTTTCCATTGAGACTTAGAGAGAGATTTGTACCAGAGCTTTGGAGAGACAAATCAGACTCCTTCAGAGAATATTTTGAACTCCATAAATCTCTTATCATATTTCTTTTATGCAATCTATTTTATTCATGATGTTTGCTTCAATCACCATGTCTGAGTAGTTTGTTTGTTAGGTTAAGGGTTTTCAAGGGTTCAAGAAGAATTGCAATATTGTTAGGATAATCATTAGAGTTCTTCATCTGGATTATGTTTAATGTTTATTCTAGTTTCGCGACCTTGAATCTGATCTTAGGTTAATTGGTAGACACGAAAGTGTTATTGATTTCCTGAACTATCTTAGATGAGCAAACTATCTATCTGCAAAGAAATTTGGTTTAGAGATTTTGTGAACTTATCCTGATCATTAATGCTTGTTTGAATTGTTGAATTTGCAAAGAAATTTGGAATTCTAAGTTTAGACATAGATAATCTCTGCAACGAAAGTTGATTGGTTTTACAATCGTGATTTGAGTTCTAGAACGGTGCTTAATTAATATCCTGATAGATTTCACTCTGCAATTCGTAATCAACCTGAGAATTTCCCAAGGCCTAACCTTTGTCTCTTGAATTTAAACCTCTTCAATCGATCACTTGCTGCTTTTATTTACTTGATTTTTGCATTACATTATTATTCATTCTCTTAGCTTTATTTGAATCTAGGAATTTACTGTGCAATCGATAGACGTTTGGATTCGATAACCCTATTCACTACAACTGAATTGATGTGCACTTGCAGTTATTTTTAGGGAGAACTTTACACCTATCAGTAAACGAAGCCCATGGAGATTGGATGAGTGAAATGGACCGGGACCAGTTCGGGCCAAGCCTAAACTTCATCAGAACTCAAGCCCACACTCTATCACGCGATTTGGAAGCGGCGGCCTCGACTTACTCAAGACTTGGTGAGCAAGCTCAAGCGAGAAGAAGAAATGGAAAGTTTCCTCTTCTTGCCCGCGCCTTAACTAAGCCGACCTAACCCTCCTCTCACCTATATATAGTTGCTTTTAGCCTCTTGTATCGACATCTAGAATCTCTCTTCCTCTTTCAGAAAATCACTCAATAAACCGGAGCCAGTTAGGTGGTCTCCTAAGCTTTCTTTCTTTTTTTCTTTTGCATTGTACATACTCGCATGTTTCATTAGTTTAAGTCTAGGTTTAGAGGTTTTTCTCTATGGAAGAGCCACGGTTTGATCTCTATCACTCCGCCTATCTCCATTAGAATCATGAGATCCTCTCTCCTCCCTTAGACTCATCGTTGAATTATGGATCTTTCAAAAAGGACATGACATAATTGCCTTCAATAATCCGTTGTTGAATAAAGGGAAAACCCCATGGTTCTTCATCTTTATTTGCGCCTCATGCTTGTTGCTAGAGTAGCTAACTAGTGACATGATCTAAGGTTGATATACTCTCCAAATGCTTGTTATATCTCCGGATCTAGTATTTGATGAGCAATAAGTTTTAAGCTGTGAAAGTAGACTTAAGGATTATTGTGGACAATCGCTACTTAAGCTTAAAGCATATCTCACTCTATAGTGCCAACGAAAGCTGAGTCCATTGGTTTACGAGATATAGGTGGTCGGAGCCACGAAAGTGGGATGACCACATCATATGTTCTTTGTGGTTTATCCTTGTTCATTTGATGTTGTTTGTATAGCTTGCATTGTTATTTACTTTTTCCTTTACAAAAACAAAACACAAACCATTGGATATTATTGATCTAGCTTAACAAAATTTTACAAGTGTGTAGAGTGTAATTCGCATTCTCTTGTGGTTCGACCCCTAAGTACTACAATAACATGTTTTGCACTTGCAACCATGTTTTGCTTAGTGTTTTTATTACTTGCATACATCCCACACCCACGCAGGCATCAAGTTTTTAGCGCCATTGTCGGGGAATGCATTGCACTTACATATTTATGATAGTAAAGTTGAGACTCGGTCCTACTTTCATGTTTACTAACTTTTTAACTTTTGTTTTCTTGTGTTTCTTAGGTACTTGAAAGATGAGTAACTATTCCAGCATGAGTACCCACTTTGGGGACCGTATCCCAGTCCCCCATGAAGTCCAAAGACAGTCGCATCATCCAAATCCGGACGGAGACTTCATCTCAATGCCGATCCCACCAAATTTTTGCCATCCACTCTTTACCGAGACCATCCGGGACGATCATCATCATCGTCAAAACCGGGCACCGGTTCACTACCATCATCAAGGCCGACCTCACCAGCCGCCTCATCATCATCACCGTTCAAGCCCCAACCTCCCCACATACCAAGAAAATGTGCTTAACAGGCGGAGAGATGACAATCTCAAAGCCATGATCGAAGATTTCATGAAAATCCAAAGAAAGTCTAACCAAAATCTTGAATCAAGGTTAGAGTTTCTGAGGTATGACCATGAAGGGAAGTTTGGAAGCCTCTCTGACCAAGTAGAGAGAGTTGAATCAAGATGCATTGAAGTGGAAGAGGAGTTAAAGAAACAAGCCGCGACTGTCGGAGACAACACTAAGGCGATTCACAACTTGAACCTCACTTCAAAAGAGATGGATAACCACCTGGATGAGAAGATCACCAGCCTAGAAGACAACCTCAATGGCACAACCGAGAGCCTCAACTCAATCACACTTGTAGCTCACCAAGCTAAGAAGAGAGCATCGGAGGTTAACCAAAGAGAGCGAGAGCTTTACTCGACAATGTTGGTATTGGTGAAGGACAATAACAATTCAAGGTGTTAATCAATGACCTGAAGCATTATGTGGAGAAGAGATACAAGGATCTTCTTGAGAAGACCGCATTATAGCAAGACACAACCGGAGGACTGTCCAAAGGAGTCAAGGATCTAAGCAAACGCTTGGAGGATACAGAAGAGAAAGCTCGAGCTTCAAAAGATGCAAAGGCAGCCGACTCAAAGCACAAAGTTTGCCTTTGGTGTTAGAGAAACCAATCCAAGAGTGGTTTGGGATGAGGTTGAAAAGGAACAAGGCAAATGCACTGCATGGATAAGAGGAAGAAGGCTGCCGGAAGGAACACCGTTTGCTCAGAGATCCTCACAACCACCAGCCCCAAAGGAGAAGAGGAAGGCAAGATCATCAATCGACTACACAATTGATGACTTCAACTTCATGGCAGGAAGATTCCCTAGCAACATGTCATTTGATATTGCTTGCAACAAGAGCCCTTACTTACAAGACCTCGTATGGACTCATGATTGGAGCTTGGCCGAGTTGGAGAAGATGTATAATGAAGCAAGAAAGGGAATGCCTAAGCCTAGGACACTACACAAGCTTCATGACCCAGGTTTCTTCCTTATACATTGCTCAATCATTGGCAAATACTTTGATGATGCTCTATGCGATTCCGGTTCAAGTGTGAACCTCATGCCGGCTGTAATAGCAAGAAGATTGGGATTGATTGATTCCATGGAGCTGACTAACATGAGAATAAAGCTAGCTGATAGTTCTTTATCCAAACCACTTGGAGAGGTAAAGAATGTTCAGCTTGACTTTGAAGATTGCATTATTCCAGCCGATTTCTATGTAGTTGCTATGGAGGATCCGGAAGACCAAGCTCTTCTACTTGGAAGATCTTTCTTGGCAACAGCTGGAGAAATCATGGACTGGCCTAACAGGAGAATCTCATTAACCAATGTTGACAAAGACACCTACTATGATGCTGCACCTCCCGGTTTCTCATCCAAAATATTTCGCTACACAAGTGGAGGAGAAGGCTCACAACATGGTTATCTGATCAAAGATGTGTTACAAGACAAGATGCGGTTGGATTCATCCAGTACCAGGAGCTTCTTGCAGCCTCCATACATGCCTAACACTTAAGAAACACAAGGAGTCGAGCTATAAAGACTAAAAAATAGCGCTTTGGGAGGCAACCCATATTTTTCTTTTTCTTTTGATTTTTACTTTGGTTTTTATTTTTGCAACTTATTTATTGTCTTATTTATCTATTTGAATTTTCTGAGAATTTTAGAAAATCCATAAAAATACCAAAAAAATATTTTAGGATCAAGTACCAAAGAAGTCTAAACAAGGAGTTTTGCCTACACAATGAGCTGATTCGAGAGATATATCCCACCCATTATCCCCACCCTTGTGCAATGGACCAGCTCTTCAACAAAGGTAAGTAAACTGCTCCTACATCAATCATAACCATCATGAACTTACTTTGACAAAGCATTTGAACCATACACTTAATATCTTAACATTAGCGGTTTATGTTGCTTAACATTAATGGATGTTGAACGAAAAACATATCTTCACTTGTCAAACTCAACCAATGATTTCACTTATACTAAACTACTTTGAAAAAGTTTGGATTATCTAGTCAAGATCCAAAATATTATCCTAGTTTGTACTTTGAATCTTAGTTTGAGAATTTCAAGATGACTACTTGGAAATCTCAATCTAAGACCGGACTTAACAGTCTTTTCCAGTGTTTTGCAAAGTTTACAAGTTTGACAGGAAGAAACAAAAGAGCAACACCTCAAAAACCGACAATCCAACCAACCACACAGCGGTTTAAAGCGGGAGAACCAAACCAAGGCACAAGGAACAAAGCGGGAACGACCTGAGGATGATAATGGAGGATTAAAGACACAATTTGATCAAAGGAAATCACACAACGGTCGAGTAGAATTGGAGAAATCCCATCCGGGGTCATTTTCTCAACCAAACGAGTGAAAAGGAGAACAACTTCGACCAACTCACAAACCGCGTGACCAAAGTCCACCAAACTTCACAGGAGGCTAGACAACACCATATTGGTCGGCAAATCCAAAAGATAGGACGGTGAAATGATGACAGATCAAGAGATACAGGAAGAGGCCTTATACAATCGATAGTGGGCATCAAATGGCCGACAAACCTTAAATCACGGCTTAGGTGCCACCACCACTTGGAAAAGACTTATTGAAGCCTCCTCAACACATTTTCAGAAGCAAAACAGCAGACGAGCGAGCCAAATTCAAAGAAGTCAAGAAAACTCTTCCTGGAGCTGATTTGACCACTCTGTGAAGGAACTCTCAATCTGCTCGTCTAAATCACCTCAAAGTTCACCAGTTATCCTAAAATATAAGTTTGGTCTATGGAATTTCAAGATAGGTGTAACATCCGTAAACTAGAGAAGTGTCGTTTAGACGGGGTGTTGAGCGACACCAGGGAGGGTGTCGGTCGACACCGGCCCGAAAATTGAATGTCGGTTTGATTTAATTTTTCCGGTTTGGGCTGGTTTTGTGGGAAAAAGCCCTAGGTCGCGTTTTAAAAGAGAAGGAGCAGCCTCTCTTCACGTTTTCGAGACAAAAGTAGGCAGAGAAGGAGAAATGATTTGTGAAGGATAGATTTGTGAAGTCGGTGGATTTATGTTGAGTTTATGATGGGTTTTGTGATGGTTTATGAGACATATGTGCGTTTGATCGAGTCTATTGTGATGATTGTGTGATTTGGTGTTTCTGTGTTGGGAAATCGATTTGGGCGTCGATCTCCTAGATCGGTGTCGATCGACACCAATCGGGCCGGGTGTCGGGTGACACAAGCGGTGTCGGGCGACACAAGCGGTGTCGATCAACATTGGTCCGGTTTAATCCGGTTTTCTATCGATTTGATTAAATTGAATTAATTAATGGTTTAATCTGATTTAATCGGTTTAATTCGAATTAAGTGGTTTAATTCGATAATTATTTATTAAATGGTGAATTTAATTAATGAATTGATTGAAAATATTGTGGAAATAATTGAAGTGTTTAAAAATTATTATTTAATTGTGGAAATTATTTAATAATTAAGAAGAATTATTTTAATAATTGTGGTAATTATTATATATTTTTAAAGGTGTTAAAATTGGTCTGTAGGCGAGGTGATTGTCTCACTAAGTATTTATGAAATACTTATGCATCTCGTTTTCCCTAATGTGATGCAGGTAAAAAGAAAGTGTGATCGCGGAATCGGGCCAGAGAGAGGATGATAGGATTTTGTTGATTATCGTTTCTGCTTATGTTGTTATTGCAAACCTGGTGTTTAGGTTACCAGTTATTTTAATGTTTTTGGAATTAATTATTTAATGTTTAATTATTTGAGTTTATTTTAATTGAGTTTTCCGCACTTAATTAATTATGCAAAAAAAAAAGGATTGTTTGTTTCAATAGGTCGGAATGGTTTGCGTTGTGGTCCATAGCACTAACATCGAATCAATTGCCAATTTGGCACAAACGAGCGAAGCGGTGGCTCAGATGCCACATTTTGGAAATTGATTTCATTTATAATTTTTTTTAAATCGAAAAACAGGAAAAAGACATTAGGACCAAATGAAACTCGAGGTATTTACGAATCCAACCAGGGTTATATCCGAAAACCGTAAACCCGACCCGACCACACTGGATAATAACCTAAGAAATCCCTAAATTCACCGTATCGTTTTTTTTCCGTAAGTGAAAATTTGAAATCAGAAAAGAGTGGAAGAAAGAAGAAAGCGAGACTGAAGAGAATCTCTTAACGGAAACTGAAATTGGCCGGTGGAGTTTCGAATCGAGTAATGGTGAAGTTGAGAAACAGCAAAGAAACGACGAAATTATCGGAGCAGATGGAACCCGCTGCTCCGACCAAACAGTCGGAGCCAACAGAAGCAGCGGAAGCGACCTCGAACTCGATAGAATCCACGGAAGCCCCAAAACCGACAGAGGAGACGGAGGCAAGAAAATCGACGGAAATCCAGTCTCCGACAGAAGCGACGGAAGCGAGAGAAACGATGGAGGCGACAGAAGCGACATAAGCGGTGGAAACCGAAGTTCTTCCGAGTCCTTCAAACGAAGAAGCAAATCCCGAACCAAAAAATTGCAAACTGAGGAGAAGATGAACTCAGAGGAAGAAGAAAAAGAGGATGAATCGGAAAAAGAGGAAGAGGAAGAAGAAAAAGAAAAAGATGATGAATCAGAAAAAGAGGAAGAGGAAGAAGAAGAAAAAGAGGAAGAGGACGAGGAAGAGGCGTCGGTTGAGGATTTGTCTGGTGATGAAGTGGAGAATAAGGTATTGTATCTTGCTTATTTATTACATAAACTTTGAGATTGATAATGGAGAGGAGAATGAAGATTGAGCATGGATAAATTTGAGTAGGTAGTATATTAGGTAATAATATATTCGAGTAGGTTCAACTACGTCCAAATATGTTACATTGAACAGTTATTGCTAAGTTCAACTGGATATGTTGGGTACAACTACGTATATTAAGATTCAGATAAGGTTGAATTCGTTAATTAAATTGATTTGTTTGAACCTGCATGATGAGGAGGATGATGATGAGGATGATGGTGAGGAACCTCCGCAGGAAGAAGCTCCTCAAACAGAACAGACCCCGCAGGAAGAAGCTTCTCAAGCTATGCCTTCAAAAGCACATGTCCATTGTTATGCACCGTACCTGGTAATGTACACTGAGTTTCAGAATTTTAATTCAGCAAATGGTTTGAATGTAGGTTCAATTAGGTTGGAGTAGGTTCAACTACATGTTAACTTTAAATACCACATTGTAGCAAATGGTTTGAATGTAGGTTCAATTAGATCATTCATAGATCTCCATTTTCACTTCTGGTTCCTTGTTTGAATTCTCTAATCACTAGAGGTGAGGCAGCCCTGATCAGAAATCAAGCATATTCCGAACCAATTCCGGAGAAACCACCACTCCTACCCACGATATCCAAAGCAACGCACTCAAGGTAAGTATCTGGATTTCCCAAGACATATGAAACCTAACTTGTTCTTTTCTGGTGTAGGAAAAACAGATTTGAGGACAAATCATTTTCAAGAGGAAGGGGATGATGTGACTATGGCCGAGGATAGCAGCAAGGAACAGGACGGACAGCTTGAACCCGAGGAAGGACAGCTTGTAGCCGCGAAACAGCACGCTGCCGAGGCCACTTTAGCTGAACTCGCCGAGATCACTCTGGCCGAGCCCGCCGAGGAGAAGGACACCAGTCAGCTCGCTGCCGAGGAGAAGGACGCCAGTCAGCTCGCTGCCGAGGAGAAGGACGCCAGTCAGCTCGCTGCCGAGGAGAAGGAAGTCAACCAGTTCGATGCCGAGGATAATCAACTCGCTGCCAAGAAGAAGGCTGCCAAGAGCATACCGTAGCTGAACTTGCCGAGGCCATGTTAGCCGAACCGAGGGCTCGCTTGAGTTGGCAAGATCAGGAGGTTAAGCATTCCACTATGGTCTGCTTAACGGCTCGATGACTTCGACAAAGGGACAAGTGGGAAATGATGTGCTCTTTTTCCCTGTCATGGTTTTGTCCCAATGGGTTTTCCATGATAGGTTTTTAACGAGGCCCACGACCCGCTTCAAACTATCCCTTCTGTCTTATGTCATCCGAGCCGAACCGTTCGTTTGAATCATTTGAGCAGGAGCGCTTGGAGCGTATCTTTTGAACGTTTAAATTTGCATTTAATTTTTGTGTGTTTCCGAGATGGCTGGAGCATGTTCCAACCATCTCTTCGTATTCCCCCTTCTTTCCTTTATATTCTCACTACAACTCATTTGTAACATTTCATCTAAGTCTTTATCAAAAACCTCTCTTTGTTCTTAGATAAATCGTTTGAGCTGTTCTCATTCGATTCTTGTTTCTTCTTGTTAATCACTTGAAGAATGATCATTCTTTTCTCTTTGAGATTAGAATCCGGAGTTTCCCAGATCTTTCACAATCTGTTGAAACAATCCGTTCGTTTTCCCCGTTCTTATCATTCCCCATATCCGATTTTACCATTCCGCAACCCATTCATCATCAACCTTCGATCGATCACCTACTTCTGTGTGCCGGTTTTGGGTAGTGTTACATCAAGACCTATGTGCCTCGTAGATATCGGCCTAAGGCTTTTCAACGCGTACTTCAATCCATAGTTGTGTTAGCACGGACTATGCTAATATCATTGGAAAATCAAAACTTATTTGTTCCACAAAAACGTTTCATCCAGATTCTACCAAACTACTATTCAGGCCTTTGTAACCTAACCTAGACTAAGTTCTAAGGCCTATTTGATGGCATGCATGGGTGTGGTATGTATGCAAGTTATAAAAACCCTAAGCAAAACATGGTTGCAAGTGCACAACATGTTGTTGTAGTACTTAGGGGTCGATCCACAAGAGAATGCGAATTACACACTACACATTTGTAAGGATTTGGTTAAGCTAAATCAACAATATGCAAGAGGTTTTGTGTTTTGTTTTATAAGAAAGGGTAAATAACAATGCAAACTATACAAACAACATCATTGAACCAAAGGACAATCCGCAAAAGACATAAGCCAAGTCGATTGAAAAGTTTGTTAAATCCGATTTCTATGAACTCAAAACACTAATATGTGGCCATCCCACTATCGTGGCTCCGACCACCTATGTTTCTTAAACCAATGGACTCAGATTTCACATGGTCATTGTAGAGTGAAACATGCATTACAATTAGGTAGTGATTGTTCACAAAACTCCTTAGGTCTACTTTCATAGCCTAAGACGAATTGCCCATCAAATATTAGGACCGGAGATATAACAAGCTTTTGGAGAGTATATCAACCTTAGATCAGGCCGCTAGTTAGCTACTCTAGCAGCAAGCTTTAGGTGTGAATAAAGATGGTGAACCATAAGGTCTCCCTTTCTTTAACAACCGATTCTCGATGGCTTATCATGTCATGTCTTCTTTGAAAGATCCATGATTCAATAACGAGCCTAAAGGAGAAGAGAGGATCTCATGGTCCTATTGGAAAGAGGCGGAGTGATAGAGATCAAACCACGGCTCTCCCATAGAGAGAAACCTCTAAACCCTAGACTAAAGCTAAAACATGCGAGTATGTACAAGATGCAAAAGGAAAAGAAAGAACAAGGAGACCACCTAAGTGGCTCCGGTTTATTGACTGAAAAGATGAAGAGAGTTGTGTTCTATGATATTGTGATTTCGATACAAGAGGCTAAAAGCAAGTATATATAGGTGAGGGGAGGCTAGGTCGGCTGAGTTAAGGCGCAAAAGAGAAGAGGAAACATTCCATTTCTTCTCCTCGCTTGAACTTGCTCACCAAGTCTTGAGTGAGGTGCGGCTGCCACCTTCTGATCGCGTGAAATGGTGTGGGCTTGAGTCTTGATGAAGTCCAGGCTTGGCCCGCAGTGATCCCGGTCCATTTTGCTCATCCAAGCTCCATGGGCTTCACTTACTCGCCAGACGGACATGTCTTGGGAGAAAACGATCCTATGCCTCATCTCTGCTCTAAATGGCCCAATTCCACTTCTCCGCGACGCATGACTCATTTATCTATCTTTCCATATAAAGATCTCATTATTTGGACGTCGGAAAGACCCTTTTCCGTGGTCATCTTTCGGATGCTTTGATTCTGTCCGAATGCGGAAATCGGCTAACTTGAGTTTTGTTGAAGCTCTTGACTTGGGAACTTGCATGGATCATTGTTTGAAGTTCTTTTGCTCCATTTTGCCTTCTTTTTGCCATTTTGACCTGTTTGCTTCCCAAAACCATAATATACAAGAAAACTACCCCTTGGATACAAAATCATTATTGTTAAGTAAGAAAACATAAGAAAAACCAAGGTAAAAACATGTAAAATATGGATATATCACTATTGCCAAAAGCCGAATACACACCTTAAAAACGTCGCTTTGCAAAACCAACACTAAACTACTCTGGTGGCCTAACGTTCCGTGAACCCTAAATATCCCCTCTAAGGTTACTTGTAGAACAAATAGTCATCATGAGTAATCTACGATTATTCAGTGAGCCCAGGACCCTCTAAAAGAAAATAGAAAATCCCCAACCCAATCCCCAACAATCACAAGCAAGCAAAACAAGAAAAGCAAGCAAGCAAGCAATCAAAGTTAGCAAGCAATTCGAGTAATGCGCACACGGAAGCATTCAACTCTAGTTAGCGTTATTCAGATACTTAAATATAGTTAGTATATATATAAGTTTTCTCATCTCTTCATAATCTTTTAAGGCCTTTAATCACTGTACCAACACTTCCATCCACGGAACACTCGAATTAGCATAACACACAATCAATGCAAACCGAAACATCCGACTGACCTCACCGTCATCCATGGACTTTACCCCACTACAACCTCACGCCCTCAGCGGCTTTTGGTGTATGGATTCACCGCTCCGATGTCTCTTGTCAGACCACATCGTCATATGGTGCTCAGCCATAGGCCGCGATTCCCGTCTCTCTGAGCCTTCCTCCCTCCATGGACTCAGGGGTTGCATGGCGCCCACTTCGGTCGGTTCATAGACCGTGTTGGACCTAATGTCCCCTATTTGCTTCCTACTTGTCCGCCACTAACCAAGAAAAGTTTATGTGAGTGGAGCACACATGGGGGACAACAAAAATTGCCAACCAAGTTTCCATCCTTGGCCAACCCAGACGCGGAAATCCCACTCAGATTCTCGCCCTTAGCAACAGTGACAAATGTCACTCACGCTGAAACTCAACCAAAGATTAACCATAATCTCGGTTTCCAGTCAGTCCGTTCCCATATGTCTGTAGTCTCAATGCGAGTAAAATCCGAGTGTGAATTTTCTGATTCATACTTTGAAAATTTTCTTCGACCAAAAGTCTTCTTTTGTCTTCAAGAATCAAATTCTATTATTGGCCGCTCCCTTCTGGCACTTTGATTTCTGACACCGTTTTTACCGCTTTAACGGGTCATTACATTCCTCCTTCCTTATTGAGAATTTTTCCCGAATTCTAATGGGTTTGATGTTTCTCCAATCTCCATAGTTGTTCCAGAGAAAACTTATGGGTATTTCTCTCTAAATCTTGCTTCATCCTCCCACGTAATTACTAAGCGATTTTGTCTTCCCTAAAATACTTGTAATTGTGGTATCTCTCGATTCATCAATCTTCTCATTCTTCTTTCGCTAATACGGATTGGACCTTCGGCGTATGCCAGGTCTGGTTGAAGGTCTTCTACTCCTTGTGGCTCAATATCATTCGGATCTCGTATATGCTTTCGTAGCATGGATAGGTGAAAGACTGGATGAAGATTCATCTCAGGCGGTTATTGCAATCGATATGCCACTTATTTTACTCTTCCTATGACTCGATACGGTCTGATGTATCGTACTGCTAACTTTCCAATCTTACCGAAACAATCCTTTCCTTTTTGATCTGCCACCTTCAAATATATACCATATCTCCAACTTCAAATATCACTAGCCTCCTTCCTTGATCGGCATATTTCTTCTGCGATCTTGAGCTATCTTCATATTCTCTTTGATGACATGTAGCTTCTCCATAGTTGATATAACCATATTTTACATGTTTTTCCCTTTGGTTTTTATATGTTTTTAAGTATTTTCAATAAGGTTTTATGCCTTTAGAGGTAGTTTTCTTGTATTTGTTGGTTTTGGAGTCTTAACAGGTTAAAACATCAAAAAGGAAACAAAAAGGATCAAAAGAGCCTCAAACCATGATCCATGCAAGTTCCCAGGTCAAGAGCTTCAACAAAACTCCATTTGTCCGATTCTCGCATTCGGACAGAACCGGAGCAACCGAAAGATGGCCGCGGTAGAAGACCTTCCTGGTCTTTCTGGATAGATATTTGAGTCAGTCATCACGACGAAGTGGGATGGAGCCATTTGGAGCAGCCATGCGGTCTATAATGGGTTTATCCTGAGACATGTCCGTCTGGCGAGGAAATGAAGCCCATGGAGAATAGGTGTAGCCCACGGTCCGGGATTACGCGGTATGGACCTTGGCTCAACCTAACACAGGATTAGCTTACTTTTGGTGATTTTATTGGCCTTATTTCGGCCCACTACACGTCGCAAAAGATCAAGTCCAGCTCATCGGAAAGTTTTCTTTTCCGGCACTTGAAGGACCTAGCTATTTCCAAGCTATTTATACAAGGTTTTAGCCTCTTTTAGAGGTGGTTCTAGGGTTGGCCGTCAGAGAGAGAAGTCAGAGGGAGCTGTGCCGTCCAGGAGGAAGAGAAAGGAGTCGCCGTTCAAGACCCTAGCACATTGCACTACATTGGTGGAAACTTCGTGTATCCTGGCCAGCATGTCTACCAAGGAGCTCAATACCAGCCTAAGTAACAAGTCTTTCCTAAAGCTGCCTTTTACTTTCCCTCAAGATGTTGCACCGGCTCAACAAGAAGAGAAGATAGATGTAGTCTTGGAAAGATAAATGGAGGAGCAAAGGCAAATCAACAAGAACCTCTCTGAGAAGCTAGATCATCTGTTCACTGATCTTTGCAGCAAGTTTGGGTCTCTCACCACTCATGTCCAGATGTTGGGGGTTGAAATAGTCCATACCGCGGAAGCCGTAAAGAAGCGAATGAGGTAAACCCTCAAACATTTTGTAGTGCTGTCGTTGATGTGTGGTCAGGTTTTACTGACTTTTTAAATCCTGCAAGTGCACAGATCGCAGGAGTACGGGTTATCGAACACAAGGACTGGCTAAAATGAATACACTTTAAATCTATGGAGTTCGGATCAAGCTAGAATAAGATAAAGGATGATTGGTTGGTGATCTAATAACTAAATACTAAGGCTAAGAAATCGAGGTTGTAAAGCAATGAAGGAAAGGCGTTAGGTCTCTAGGGGCTAATTCGCAGAGAAGCAAACAATGATCAGTTCGATGATAGATATGAATCAATTTAGGGATGATGGGATGATAGATCCGTCTAGAACACAAAACACGAAAATAAGTCTTTCCACTTCCGTGGCTCCGACTCCTATGCTAACTTATCTAATCGCTAAACTTTTGGTATGTCCTTAGATAGTTATTCAAGCATTAAATCGATCAAGTTCGGATACAGTTCACTAGGCTTAGTCAATCAACTTCTGCAGTCTAAGAAACCTAGCTTGTCAAAGAATAGGTCCGGCGAATGATACAGCACTTCCGTGGCTCAAATCAACCTAGGATCGGATTGCTAGATGCGCGGTAATGCAATCAGCATTAATAAGTGAACAAAACGAGACAAAGACTCTAATGATATCCCTAACAGTTCATCGAAATCATAGATCAAGCAAACAACTCATTGAATTAGTAACCCTAGCAACCTAACAAGTGAATTACTCAGACATGATCAAAGTAACAACACAGAGAGATGGAGAAAGCATGATAATAGATAAAGGTTCAGAAATCTTCTCCAAATTGTAGTGAGGAGGAGAAATCCTCTCCTTGAAATCTCTAGAACAAAAGTAGATCTATAAAACTGTAATACAATGCGGCTCTGCGGTTCTCTTTTTTCTAAAGAGGCTAAAAAGGTGTATTTATAGTGCTAGGTCTTCCAGGGGTCAAGATTAGGTAAACGGGCCGAGTAAATCGTGAAAACGTGCAAAACGGGCCTTAGTCGGCTAAGGCGGGTCGAGCGGGACAGTCGGCGGTCGAGCGGGGCGGTCGACCGGTCGGTCGGGATGATGGTCGGGTCGAGCTGGCGGTCGAGCGGTCGCACGGGATAGCGGTCGGGCGTGCACGGGATGGTGAAAAGAGGTCGGGTCGGACGAGGGCCATGGAGTCCCTGTCCAACCGGCTCGGTCGACCGGTGTCATTGTGCATTGAAGGGCGGTCGGGTCGGACGGGAGCCTTGGAGTCCCTGTCCGACCGGCTCGGTCGACCGGCTGGTGTAGACGTCCGGTTTTCGGCTGATCTGACACTCTTCACTAAAATGATCATATCTTCCATTCTACACGTCCAAATTGCATGATTCCAATTGCGTTGGAAGTTAACACATGTAGGCATCGCGACGAACTGGTTTTGGTGAAATCCATTGAGTAGAATGTTTTTGGGGCTCTTCCAAAGTTGATGCTGTGTCGCGGAGCGGCGTAAAGTCCAAATCCTGTGGTTTTGCTCCAAAATGCATCTGTCGACCTGTTTAGACTCTTAGTACTATAAATCCACAAAAACTACCTTTTTAGATCGAAAAGCCTTTAAATACCTTATAAAAAGCGTAGTAAAACCATATAAAAAGGGGACAAAATAGAGGTATATCAGTCGTATCTAAGGAGAATCAGCTCGCCCTTGTCCCTACATGATGAGGACATCAACCCAATCAAGACCCTAGAGGACATACCGGTGGTGAAGGATTCACCAATGACTCGCTCCAAGACCAGGAGGCTTAGAGAAGGATGCAATGAAGTTGTTGAGACCCTCCTCAACACCATGAACCTTGGAGACTTGCTCAACACCCTACCTCCAGACGACAATCTCTCGAGCAACCTCTTGAGGAACTCCATTGCACCGGAACTAGCGTTAATTGAGGACTTTGCACGCATGAGTGATATATCCATATTTTACATGCTTTTACCTTGGCTTTCTTTATATTTTCTTACCTAATAATAATGATTTTGTATCCAAGAGGTAGTTTTCTTGTATATTTTGGTTTTGGGAAGTAAACAGGTCAAAATGGCAAAAAGAAGGCAAAATGGAGCAAAAGAACTTCAAACAATAATCCATGCAAGTTCCCAAGTCAAGAGCTTCATCAAAACTCAAGTTGGCCGGTTTCCCGCATTCGGACAGAATCAAAGTATCCGAAAGATGACCGCGGAAAAGGGTCTTTCCGACGTCCAAATCATGAGATCTTTATATGAAAAGATAGATAAATGAGTCATGCATCGCGACGAAGTAGAATTGGGCTATTTGGAGCAGAAATGCGGCCTGGGATCTTTTTCTCCCAAGACATGTCCGTCTGGCGAGTAAGTGAAGCCCATGGAGCTTGGATGAGCGAAATGGACCGGGATCACTGCGGGCCAAGCCTAAACCTCATCATGACTCAAGCCCACATCTTTACACGCGAAGAGAAGGTGGCAGCCGCGCCTCACTCAAGACTTGGTGAGCAAGTTCACGCGTGGAGAAGAAATGGAAAGTTTCCTCTTCTCCTTTGCGCATTAACTCAGCCGACCTAGCCTCCCCTCACCTATATATACTTGCTTTTAGCCTCTTGTATCGATATCACGAATCAATAAACACAACTCTCTTCTTCTTTCAGTCAATAAACCGGAGCCACTTAGGTGGTCTCCTTGTTCTTTCTTTTCTTTTGCATTTTGTACATACTCGCATGTTTTAGCTTCTAGTCTAGGGTTTGGAGGTTTCTCTCTAGGGGAGAGTGGCGGCTTGATCTCTATCATTCCGCCTCCTTTCCTTAGAACTATGAGATCCTCTCTACTCCCTTAGACTCGTTATTGAATCATGGATCTTTCAAAGAAGACATGACATGATAAGCCATCAAGAATCGGTTGTTAAAGAAAGGAAAACCTTATGGTTCACCATCTTTATTCATACCTAAAGCTTGTTGCTAGAGTAGCTAACTAGCGACTTGATCCAAGGTCGATATACTCTCCAAAAGCTTGTTATATCTCCGGTCCAAATATTTGATGGGCAATTCGTCTTAGGCTATGAAAGTAGAGCTAAGGAGTTTTGTGAACAATCACTACCCGATTTTATTGCATGTTTCACTCTTCAATGACCATGTGAAAGCTGAGTCCATTGGTTTAAGAAACATAGGTGGTCGGAGCCACGAAAGTGGGATGACCACACCTTAGTGTTTTGAGTTCATAGAAATCGGATTTAACAACTTTTCAATTGATTTGGCTTATGTCTTTTGCGGATTATCCTTTGTTCAATAATGATGTTTGTATAGTTTGCATTTGTTATTTAATTTTCCCTTATAAAACAAAAACACAAAACCCCTTGCATATTATTGATCTAGCTTAACCAAATCTTTACAAATTAATGTGTAGTGTGTAATTCGCATTCTCTTGTGGATCGACCCCTAAGTACTACAACAACATGTTGTGCACTTGCATCCAAGTTTAGCTTAGGGTTTTTATTACTTGCATATATACCACACCCATGTCTGGCACACATCAAGTTTTTGGCGCCGTTGCCGGGGAATGCATTGCACTTACACGTTTATGAGATTAAAAGTTAAGACTAGATCTTTTGTTTCATGTTTACTAACTTTTGCAATTTTGTTTCACTTATGTTCCTTAGGTACTTTAAGGATGAGCCATCACTCAAGCATGAGTAACCACTTTGAAAGAAGAAAATCGCTTCCCCATGAAGTCCAAAGGCGGCCACATGATTCAAATCCGGCCGGAGACTTCATCCCAATGCCAATCCCACCAAATTTCCACCATCCGCTCTTTGCCGAGACTAGCCGAGAAGAACATCATCACTATCATCAAAACCGATCACCGGTTTATCAAGGCCGACCTCACCAGCCACCTCATCATCATCACCGTCCACGCCCCAACCTTCCCACATACCAAGTGCATGCGCTTAATAGGCGGAGAGATGACAATCTCAAAGCCATGATAGAAGACTTCATGGAAATCCAAAGAAAGTCTAGACAAAGTCTTGAGACAAGGTTAGAGTTTCTAAAGCATGACCTTGATAGGAAGTTCGGAAACCTCTCTGACCAAGTGGAGAGAGTCGAATCAAGGTGCATTGAAGTGGAAGGGGAGCTAAGGGAACAAGCCGCAACCGTTGGAGGCAACACCAAGGCGATCCGAGACTTAAACCTCAACTCAAAGGAGATGGATAACCACTTGGATGAGAAGATCACCGGCTTGGAAGACAACCTCAATGGCACAACCATGAGCCTTAACTCAATCTCACTTGTTTCTCACCAAGCCAAGAAGAGAGCATCGGAGGTTAACCAAAGAGAGAAGGAGCTTTACTCGACCATGGTGATGTTGGTGGAAGGGCAAGAACAATTCAAGGTATCAATCAATGACTTGAAGCGTCTTGTGGAAGAGAGATACAAAGAGCTACTTGAGAAGACCATGCTATGGCAAGATACAACCGGAGGAGCCTCCAAAGAAGTCAAAGACCTCACCAAACGCTTGGAGGATATGGAAGAAAGAGACCGAGCTTCAAAAGGCACAAAAGCGACAAACTCAAAGCCTAACAGTGCTTTGGTTGCTTTTGGTGCTAAAGAGACCAATCCAAGAGTGGTTTGGGATGAGGATGAAAGGAAACAAGGCAAGCGCACAGCAAGGATAAGAGGAAGAAAGTTGCCGGAAGGAACACCACTTTCTCCAAGATCTTCACTACCACCCGTCCCAAAGGAGAAAAGGAAGGCGAGCTCATCAATGGATTACACCATTGATGACTTCAATTTTATGGCAAAAAGGTTCCCTAGCAATATGCCCTTTGATGTCGCTTGCAACAAGAGCCCTTACCTTCAAGACTTTGTATGGACTCACGATTGGAGCTTAGCCGAGGTGGAGAAGATGTATAATGAAGCAAGGGAGGAAATGCCTGCGCCAAGGACACTACACAAGCTTCATGACCCAGGTTACTTCCTTATACATTGCTCTATCAACGGCAAATTCTTTGATGATGCACTATGCGATTTCGGTTCAAGCGTGAACCTCATGCTGCTGTTATAGCAAGAAGTTTGGGATTGATCGAGACCATGGAGCGGACCAACATGGGCATAAAGCTTGCCAACAACTCTTCATTCAAACCACTTGGCAAGGTAAGAGATGTTCAACTTTCCTTTGAAGATTGCATCATCCCGGCCGATTTCTATGTTGTCACTATGGAAAATCCGGATGACCAAGCCCTTCTACTTGGGAGGTCCTTCTTAGCAACAGCCGGAGCAATCATGGATTGGCCAAACAGGAGAATCTCACTAGCCAATGTTGACAAGGACACCTATTATGTTGCCGCACCTCCCGGTTTGTCATCCAAAAGATTTCGGTACACAAGTGGAGGAGAAAGCTTGCAACAAGGTTACTTGATCAAAGAAGTGTTACAAGACAAAATGCACTTGGAGCCATCCAGTACTAGGAGCTTTCTACAGCCTCCACACTTGCCTAACACCTAAGGAACACAAGGAGTCGAGATATAAAGACTTTAAACTAGCGCTTATGGGAGGTAACCCATATTTCTTCTTTTCTTTTTAACTTTCGTTTTGATTTTATTAACTTGAATTTTTTTTTGGGAATTTTATAAAATCCACAAAAAAAAAAACATGTTTTATGATTAAGTGCCAAAGAAGACCATCAAAGGAGTTTTGCATGAGCCGGTCAAACCCCACCCAATCATCCCGCCCTTGTTCCGGAACACCAACATTGCGGTCAGCACCTTGGGATGCTAAAGGAGGCTTACGGAGACAAATCGGTCGAAGAAATTCACAAAACGGTCGAGTCAAAAGGAAGATATCAACTCCGGTAGCATCTTCCCGGCCAAACGGGTAACACGGAGGACCCAATCGACCCATCTCACAAACGGCTCAACCAAAGTGCACCAAACTTCACAGGCGGCTAAACAACACCATATTGGTCGGGAAATCCGAAAGATAGGACGGAGGAATGCTGACGGATAAGGAGATACGCACCAATGCCACATCCGGTCGATGGCGGGCAACCGAAGGCCGACAAAAACCAAAATCACGGAAGGACGACACCACCACCTGGAAATGGATTCTTGAAGCTTCACTATCCGTTTTCCTCAAGAAAATCCACGGACGGACGAGCCAAATTCAAGAATGGTCAAAAATCTCTAAACGGAGCCGATTTGACCACGTTGTGAAGGAAGTCTCCAACCGCTGGTCCATTTGACCTCAAACTTCTCCAGTGGTCATAAAATATAAGGTTGGTCGACGGATTTTCAAGCTCGGTCGGTGAATTCATCATCGTTTGGGCTGTGGTCTATTGCACCCTCTTCGGATCGTCCGGATGGCCACCACATGATGAATCTCCCAAACCGCTCGTTTGTTTGACCTCAAACTTCACCACGGCTCCTAAAATATATGATTGGTCGGTGGAATATTAAGATCGGTCAGAGAATTGTTCACGGTTCACACTGCGGTCACTCACATCACCTTCCGGCCGGCCGAAAGATCCACCCGATGACGGAATTCTCACCACCGCTCGTTCGTTTGTCCTCATACTTCACCAGCGGCTCTAAAACATCATATTGGACGGTAAAATTTCAATCCCGTTCATAAAATTCTTAACGGTTTGTCATGTGGTTCACAGCCCTCATTCTCGGTCGACACACGGGCCTTACACGACCAAACTGCACACCGGACGGAATCACACCTTCAGATTGAAAACTCACCGACCAAATACATCTAAGGAATGATTTGATGTTGTCATATCACCCTTGGAGTCGCTCAACAACGCAAAACCGCTCTTCATGACCTATGGTCACACTTTGGTAACAAAATCCGAAACACTTTCCCAACAAATTCAATTTTCTTTTTAACCCCTCTTAATTGGATTTGCTTCCACCGGGACGGTGCAAGTTAAGTCTGGGGGGATTACTAACACGTTTGCTCTTTTTGATTTTTCTTTTCATTTTCCCTTTTTCTTTGAGTCGTTTTATTGAGTCAAAATTTTGTCAGAGAATTATGACCTTTTCTTTGAAACTAACCATGTTACACTAATGTTTAAGTGACCATTGAAACAGTATTTGGCAACACATTCACTCAATGTACACTTTGAGCGGATCGGTTTACAAAAAATGACCACATTTCCAAAAAGCCGATGGAGGATCCACCTTTGACTCCGCACCTAAATGAACTTAACCTTCTCAGCTAGGGGCTTGGTTTTACAAAGGGCACGACTCCTCATCCTCACCGAATAGTGAAAGTCTATGTGAGTTCGGTTTCCCCTCTCTCTCCCCTCCAATTTTAAGAAAAATCATCAAGGTCCAAGTAACCGGGGATTAGGTGGCAACCACCATCAATACTCGCGTATATGGAAGACCTTTTGATCCAAGTAACTGGGGATTAGGTGGCAACCACCATCAATACTCGCGTCTATGAAAGATCCATCAAAAACCTCCACAAAGAGGAGAAGAAGTCTAATAAAAAAAAAATACATTGCTACCCTAAAAAAGGGATCAATCGACTTAAGGAGTGAGAAGAGAGAGAGGTGAAACAAGGTCCAAGACAAGTGTTTAAAGAGAAGAGGATGAGAAAGAGATCATAAACCCTTTGATCGATATCACCTAGTTGAGACCGCACCTTTGAAAACTAAAGGGGTCAAAGGAGGTGAGCCCGGATGGTCATATGAAGTGTGGGTTACTTTGGGACGACCACTAAACTCAATGTAAGTACTTATGTTCCTCATCATAAAGCCAAAACCGTTTTTCATGTGGATTACTAAAACTTAAGCTAACATGGATTTTCAAAATGCATTGAGAGTTCTCATGTTTTCAAACCTCTTTTCCTCTCTTAGTTTGCTTGAGGACAAGCAAAAGGCTAAGTCTGGGGGAGTTGATATATCCATATTTTACATGCTTTTACCTTGGCTTTCTTTATATTTTCTTACCTAATAATAATGATTTTGTATCCAAGAGGTAGTTTTCTTGTATATTTTGGTTTTGGGAAGTAAACAGGTCAAAATGGCAAAAAGAAGGCAAAATGGAGCAAAATAACTTCAAACAATAATCCATGCAAGTTCCCAAGTCAAGAGCTTCATCAAAACTCAAGTTGGCCGGTTTCCCGCATTCGGACAGAATCAAAGCATCCGAAAGATGACCGCGGCAAAGGGTCTTTCCGACGTCCAAATCATGAGATATTTATATGGAAAGATAGATAAATGCGTCATGCATCGCGACGAAGTGGAATTGGGCTATTTGGAGCAGAAATGCGGCCTGGGATCTTTTTCTCCCAAGACATGTCCGTCTGGCGAGTAAGTGAAGCCCATGGAGCTTGGATGAGCGAAATGGACCGGGATCACTGCAGGCCAAGCCTAAACCTCATCATGACTCAAGCCCACATCTTTACACGTGAAAAGAAGGTGGCAGTCGCGCCTCACTCAAGACTTGGTGAGCAAGTTCACGCGAGGAGAAGAAATGGAAAGTTTCCTCTTCTCCTTTGCGCATTAACTCAGCCGAACTAGCCTCCCCTCACCTATATATACTTGCTTTTAGCCTCTTGTATCGATATCACGAATCAATAGACACAACTCTCTTCTTCTTTCAGTCAATAAACCGGAGCCACTTAGGTGGTCTCCTTGTTCTTTCTTTCTTTTCTTTTGCATTTTGTACATACTCGCATGTTTTAGCTTCTAGTCTAGGGTTTGGAGGTTTCTCTCTAGGGGAGAGCGGCGGCTTGATCTCTATCATTCCGCCTCCTTTCCTTAGAACTATGAGATCCTCTCTACTCCCTTAGACTCGTTATTGAATCATGGATCTTTCAAAGAAGACATGACATGATAAGCCATCAAGAATCGGTTGTTAAAGAAAGGGAAACCTTATGGTTCACCATCTTTATTCATACCTAAAGCTTGTTGCTAGAGTAGCTAACTAGCGACTTGATCCAAGGTTGATATACTCTCCAAAAGCTTGTTATATCTCCGGTCCAAATATTTGATGGGCAATTCGTCTTAGGCTATGAAAGTAGACCTAAGGAGTTTTGTGAACAATCACTACCCGATTTTATTGCATGTTTCACTCTTCAATGACCATGTGAAAGCTGAGTCCATTGGTTTAAGAAACATAGGTGGTCGGAGCCACGAAAGTGGGATGACCACACCTTAGTGTTTTGAGTTCATAGAAATCGGATTTAACAACTTTTCAATTGATTTGGCTTATGTCTTTTGCGGATTATCCTTTGTTCAATAATGATGTTTGTATAGTTTGCATTTGTTATTTAATTTTCCCTTATAAAACAAAAACACAAAACCCCTTGCATATTATTGATCTAGCTTAACCAAATCTTTACAAATGTGTAGTGTGTAATTCGCATTCTCTTGTGGATCGACCCCTAAGTACTACAACAACATGTTGTGCACTTGCAACCATGTTTAGCTTAGGGTTTTTATTACTTGCATATATACCACACCCATGTCTGGCACACATCAATGAGCCTAAAGGAGGATCAACCTCATTCAAAGCACTGTAAGTCTATTTACTTGGCAGGTAATGGAGTTCAAAAAATCAAGGATCCCACCAAGAACAAGTCGGAGCTTGAAGACATGGCCAAGACCAGCAATGTAGCCGATAAGAAACATGAAGACGTTTTGGGAGCTACTGAAGAGGAAACACTTGAAGATCTTCATCAAGTCAACTCCAAAGGACCTGAATAGGAAGACTTCATGATTGGACCAGCAAGGAATGGACCAGGACCAGACAAGTTCTACTCAACACCACTTAAGCACATTTCGCGCCAAAAACAGGTATATTCAATTTATACAATTTGTGCAGGTAAGGGTGAGTATCCCAGTGGTTCTTGGTTTAGTTTAAGTGATATTTCCTTTTGTTGTATTTTATTTTTTTTTGCATTATTTTGTTTCTGTTCAAGAAAGCGTGATGTGCTTTCTTTCCTTATTTGAATTTCGGCCTTATGGCTAGCTGAAGAGCTATTTATAAAGGTCCATTGCCTCTTGCGTGTGAGATTCACCAAGACCAAGTGTTTTGATGTATCAGAGAGTCTCTCACCCTCTCTGTGGTGCCATCGATCCATCCTCAAGTCCATCATTTCGTTCATACAAGAGAGAGCGTGAAAGCCAGCTTGTTGAACACCGCATCGATTCAAGTCTTGTGGAATCAAGTCTTGTCTTACCATCCTCCATCTCGTGCCGATAGATCTAAGCCTCACCACCGATTCTTACATCACTACACTATCTCAAGAAGGAGAAAAAGGAGCCAGAAACCGGAGCTGTTTCCAGGGGAGTCATGGAGAGCTTACAAGAGAAGGCTTGTGAACAAGCCATTAACCAAGCTAGAAGATCCGGGGAAGTTTGTGATTCCCGTTTCTATCAATGGGTGTGAATTCAATGACTGCCTATGTGATACTGGTGCTAATATGAACCTCATGTCTCATGCATTGGCAAGAGACTTGGGATTCAAAGATTTTAAAGATACTAAGGAAAAGATGGAGTTCGCGGACCTTTCATGTGTGGAGCCCTATGGTGTTCTAGAGAATGTAATGCTGGAGATAGGAGGGCGACTTATCCCAACTGATTTCCAAATCATGGTATGGGAAGGATCAAAGAGAAACCAGCTGCTACTTGGGACCCCCGTTCTTAGCCACAGCCGGTGCGGTCATAGACTTCATGAGAAGTCGCATGTCACTGTGAAATATCCGGCAAGATGTTTTCTATCAAAGCATCGACTTCAAGACAGCCCCAAGAGCGATCAAACTACTACCAGAGAAGGCTTCCAACACACCAAAGAAGGAAACCATGTCGCCTAAAGACCCCAAGGAGAGTGAGTCCTATCCAAAACCGAAGTTGGCCATGAAACCGTCAAAGCTGAAACATAAAGATGTCTTCAAAGATATCTACTCGGTTTTTCTCCCTACCTTGGACGAAAATGAAGCTGATGAGGAGCCTCATAACACTACAAGAATTCATTGAAATAGCTACAGACTAGCGAAGGCATTTTTGTAGCCAAAGAATTTAGCTACGCAAATGGAGAAGGATGGCGACGGAACAAACAATGTTACTTTTGTAGCTAAATCTGTGGCAAATCTGTAACGATCCGTAGCTATATAGAGACATATGAATTATGTAGGTGTGTTTTGTAACTAAATAGCTACGTATTGGCTAGAGATAAGTTGTTGCAATAGGTTTTCTATGTTGCAACAGATAGCTACAAATATTTATGTTGCTAAATGGCAACGGCGTGTGTCCCCTCACCAATCCTTTTTGTGCATAGCAATGACACAACAACATAACGATCTATCGGTAATGGCAAACATACAAGATCTCTTGCAGTCGCACAAAGAGTGCAAACTAGCTAGACACATTAAAAGTGATGAGGGATGACCACGTGAGGTGGAAACAAGATATATTTCGGTGTCCGCATGCAAGATATATTTGGGCTATCTCAAAAGTTCCATCTACTGTAATGGGTTTTTGCAACTCTGTATTTGAGAATATCTTTCATTTGCTGAATATTGCAAAACGCAAAGATTTTGTGGAGATCCGCTTGTTTCCATCTTGGATCTTATGGATCGATTCTGTGGAAGAATAGGAACACGAAACTCTTTGCTAATGAAGTAGTGGAGAAAGTGTGTGATGAATGATGATGCTCGTCAATGGTGTATAACACAACGTAGAGCGATGGAAGGAAGTACGTCAATTATAGAGAAACAAAAAAGCTTGAACTACGCCATTCAGAGCATCAGATTGTTCAAAGCAGTGACCTGTGGTGGTGGAGTCAAGAAGACGACGGGTCGGGATGATCTCACGTCCACTTCTTCTCACGGGAAAAGCTCCACAGTGATCAACGGAGGGCTCAGCATCGCGACCGGAGGCGCGTCTCAAATGCAACATTGGCTACTCATGGTGTAAGGCGAAAACCATTTCCGGTGCTTCATTGGTCCTTTGAGACTCGACTGGAATCGTTTTCAGTCACATGAGGCGCTCCTTTTCTCACGTTGGCTCGTGTTTTGACGCCGAGGTGAGAAGCGGGACTAGGCTTTGGAGAGTATGCCGAGTCTTCACATACAATGGTGGTGCTTTTCTCCGTTTTCTCCCGGTTTGGTGGCATGCTGTCTGGCTCTCTCCTTTTGAGCTTCTGTTATGCTCTGGTTTTGTCTTTTTATGAGCTTTTATTATGCTCTGTTTTCAGTTTTATTTTTGTTTATTACCAGCCTTTGGGCTCGTGACTTTTTTTTGGCTCTTATGAGCTTTTAATACTAGTTTGATTCTGTGGAAACACAAAAAAAACTAGTTCACAGTTCTAGCGTTGTTACAAGAAAAAAAAAAAAAAAAAAAAACTAGTTCACAAGGTTAATTCTTGACGATCATCATGATCAGATCAAATACGAAACATACAAGTGCAAGGCCAAATCTCTACTGTTAGGAGCGGATCAAAACGTAACGTGTATGTACACATGCTCTTGGTAAATTTCCTAAAACTACCTTTTTGCTTTAGTTTTCATTTGTATTCTTATTCTAAAATGGTAATTTGACTACTTTACTAAAACTATTTTAGTTAAACTTAATGAATCAAGTCATGCCAAAATTAACATATCTATTTTTTTTTTCATGGCTTTAAAATGATTAAATTGTTTTTTTACTAAAACTCTTGTGATGATCCTAAAAAGATTAATATCGTCGTGCATGTAGACCTAATAGATGTGACTAAACATGCGGTTGATGTTGAACTGACTTTGAGATGGAATTGGACAATCCAACAATAATTGAAGAATCGGCTATAGAAGTCGGGGTGTTTTCACTTTTAGACCACAAATTGAAGTCAAATGCAAAACTAACCTCTTCAAATTTTTTTTATTATCCAATTATTTACGAGAATGCCATTACTATTTCGAGTGGTAGACCTCAACTGAGGTCTACTAGGGCTGCTTAAAGACCAAATACCCCTCATCTTCTATACTTAATTTCCAAAATGCCATATAATCAATATTGCCAACCACCATTTTTGCCCAATTTGGAGCTGTTAATGCTCCGAAAACTCACTTTTGAGCTACCATTGCTCATTCTCTCATCTCATAAACTCTTATTCTTCCATTTTCTCCCCATTTTCATCCCAAAAACTCTATAAGCAAACTCAAATCTTGGATCTTGGCATTTCCGATTGTTTAGCTTACAGCAACGACCGGAGCTCGTTATTGAAGGCTTAAATCGAAGTTATCAGCCCTCTAATAGCCTTTCTCCGACGGCCATGTAACTTTTCTTTTATAATTATAAGAATTTCAGTTTTGGTCCGCGAATGTAGACCTCAGTTGAGGGCTACTATTACTTTGTAGACCTCAGTTGAGGTCTATTATTACTTAGTAGACCTCAGTTGAGGTCTAATGGTCAACTCAGGGTAGACCGCGACATTTCCTTTGCAAATAAAAAAAACTAGTCGTAGACCTCAACTGAGGTCTACTCCACGTGGAGGTTAGTTTTGCAATTGATCGAGAAAAATGTTTGTTGGAGGTCTACGGCTTAGGTCTACCTACAAAAAAAAGTTGGTTTCGCAGTTGACAAAAGTTTGACTTTCCTCAAAAAGGAGAGATTTTCGACATTGAAGTCTACCGTTGAGGTCTACGGGGTCTGGTAGACCTCAGGTGAGGTCTACTAAAATATCTGGTCAACGCAAAAAAATTGAGGTCTACTGCGAAGGTCTACTAGAGGAAAGTCAAACTTGGGTCAACTGAAAACTAACCATTTTGAGGTCTACTTTTTGCGGTAGAGTTACAACGTAGACCTCGTTGTGCTCCGTAGACCAATTCAGAGGTCTACTAATCAAAACGAGGTCTACCGCAACAAACATTTTTCTCGATCAATTGCAAAACTAACCTCCACGTGGAGTAGACCTCCGCGGTAGACCTCCGGTCAAAAACATTTTTCTCGGTCAATTGCAAAACTAACCTCCACGTGGATAGACCTCAGTAGAGATCTACGTTGTAGGTCTACTTATTAGGTCTACTACGTAGATCTACGTTGTAGGCATACTATTATGTGTTATTTTATAAATCGTTTTTTGGGTCAATATATCTAGTACTCATCAACAATCAATCAAGAGAAAGGGACATATTACAAACCGTTCTTTGAACTCATAACAGTAAAGTATAGTTATCCCACTTTCGTGGCTCAAACTACTATGTTTAATCAACATAATAGACTCAACTTTCGATGGTTATTACCAGTTGAAAACATGATTTAAAGGTGTTCAAGTTATGATTGTTCACAATGATTCACAACTCAACTTTCGATGGTTGTAACTCATTGCTCACCAAATACTTATTCCAGCAATATAGCAAGAGTTTGGAGAGTATATTAACCCCAGTTCCGATGCTAGTTGATCAGAAAAGCAAGCGGCATTATGCTCAAGTAAAGGTGAAGAAACACGTTATCCCAATTCAAAAGATTAAAGTTAACAACTCATGAGCTCATCGATTTACCATCAGCCTAGCAAAGAAATTTACTCGACCATGGTGCAAGCAACACAAGATATGATGAATGGAAACAAGATGAGCATTAAAAAGAGATACGGAATTGGGAAAGCTTCTCTATATATGAAGAACAAGGTCAATTCCTCCTCGAAACTCTCTCGGATCCAATACAAAGAAAAAGAAAAGAACAAGTGCAACGGTTTCGGTATAAGTGTGTGTGTATGTGTGCCTTCGATCTTGAGAGACGCCTCTTCTCTTTGCTTACAGCTCTCCTTTTTCGTGAGGCTAAAAACTTGCATATATAGGTCGGGAGTCGGTTAGGTTTTAGGAGAACCGGAAAGGAAACTTTCCGACTAACCGGGTTTGATGATTTGCGACGTGTATGGACCGGGTTTGGAACAGGTAAACCACCGAAAACAGCCTAGGATTGTATTAAGTTGAGCCAAAGCCTAAACCGCGGAATCCCGGGCCGTGGGTTGCCCCTATTCTCCAAGGGCTTCATTTCCTCGCCAGACGAACACGTCTCAGGAGAAAACAAAGTCTAGACCGCATGTCTATTCCAAATGGCTCCATTCCACATCGCCATGATCAATGACTCAAATATATATCCAGCAAGACAAAAATCACGATTTTTGGACGTCAGGAAGAACTTCTACCGCGGCCATCTTTCGGATGCTCCGGTACATTCCGAATGCGAGAATCGGACATTTAGAGTTTTGTTGATGCTCTTGACTTTGGAAACTTGCATGGATCATGGTTTGAGGCTCCTTTGCTCCTTTTGTATCATTTTTGATGTTTTAACCTGTTAAGACTTCAAAACCAACAAATGCAAAAAACTACCTCTAAAGGCATAAAACGTTATTGAAAATACTTGAAAACATAAATAAATACTAAGTAAAAACATGTAAAATATTGTTATATCATCAAGCTAACACCGGAGAAATTCACTCTCATGCCAAAGAAAGGAGCCGTGCTGTCTAAAGATCCCAAGAAGAGTGAGCCCTATCCAAAACCGAGAGAGGTGATGAAACCATTGAAGCTGAAACATGGAGATGCCTTCAAGGACATTAACTTAGTTTTGTCACCAACCTTGGACGAACATGGAGATAAAGAGGATCCTGATGGTGTGCCTAAGTCTTTTGCCTACATAAGAGTCCTTTTCCCAAAGGATCCGGACCCCAATGATGATCAAACCGCAAAGCAGAAACTTGGGAAAACTTTAAAACTTTTTCCGAGGGCTTTGGTCTTCAAGGATGGCATCGGAGATGATCATGGAGAACCCAAACCACCTCATGAGCCACCTGAACCAGAGTGTGAAGAGACTAAAGTCTGACACTTAATTTGGCCGATCATATCCGCACCTAATCAAAAAGGGAGTCAAGCTAGATGACTTTAAAACAAGCGTTTTGTGGGAGGCAACCCACATTGTTTTTATTTTCATTTTAAATTTTCATATCATTATTCAATGCATAACTACTTAGTTTTATTTTTCAGGAATTTTTAAAATTGCATAAAAATAGAAAAAAAAAAGTTTTTAGGATGAAGACCTAAAAAGAGACCAAACAAAAAAAGTGTCCCACCCTATGTACCCACCCTTGTACAAGGTGAATTCTCTACTCAAGGTAAGTATTGATCTTCACTTGATAATCATTTGAACACTTCACTGATAACATTAAGGGCCTGTTCGTTTGTGTATTTGAATGCTGCATTTGAGCATTTTGATAGCGAGATGCTCAAATGTTGTTCGTTTGTCACAAAAAAATTAAAATTCAAATGCAGCATTTGAATGGAAAATCAATAATATCCCAAATATCTAGATATTTGGAATGCTAAAAAAAGTAGAGTTTGAATGCAGCATTTGCTTATCAAAATAAAAAGAGTAAAACACTTCAAAATCATAAAATCATGTTTTTCCGATAAAATTGTGAAATTGGGTTTTTCAGCCAAAACCGTAAAATCATGTTTTTCTGCCAAATCGTAAAATCACAGTTTTTTTACTAAAACCGTAAAATCATGTTTTCCACCAAAACTGTAGAATCACGTTTTTCTGCCAAAACCATAAAATCACGTTTTCCCCGCCAAAACCGTACAATCACCTATTCTGCCAAAACCGTAAAATTCAGCTTTTCCACAAAAATAGTAAAATTGCGTTTTCCGCCAAAACCGTAAAATTCAGTTTTTCCACCAAAACTGTAAAATCACGTTTTACGGCCAAACTGTAAAATTGCGTTTTCCGCCAAACCGTAAAATTCAGTTTTTTCACCAAAACCGTAAAATCACGTTTTTCCGCCAAAACCGTAAAATCACGTTTTTTGCCAAAACTGTAAAATCCGTAAAATCGTGTTTTTTCGCCAAAACCGTAAAATCACGTTTTTCGCCAAAACTGTAAAATCCAATAAAACTACCTTTTTAGATTGAAAACCTATTAGAAACCATTAGAAAACCATACTAAAATAGTATAAAAAGCATATAAAATAGCGGTATATCAACTCCCTGATATATCCATATTTTACATGCTTTTACCTTGGCTTTCTTTATATTTTCTTACCTAATAATAATGATTTTGTATCCAAGAAGTAGTTTTCTTGTATATTTTGGTTTTGGGAAGTAAACAGGTCAAAATGGCAAAAAGAAGGCAAAATGGAGCAAAAGAACTTCAAACAATAATCCATGCAAGTTCCCAAGTCAAGAGCTTCATCAAAACTCAAGTTGACCGCGGTAAAGGGTCTTTCCGACGTACAAATCATGAGATCTTTATATGGAAAGATAGATAAATGAGTCATGCGTCGCGACGAAGTGGAATTGGGCTATTTGGAGCAGAAATGCGGCCTGGGATCTTTTTCTCCCAAGACATGTCCGTCTGGCGAGTAAGTGAAGCCCATGGAGCTTGGATGAGCGAAATGGACCGGGATCACTGCGGGCCAAGCCTAAACCTCATCATGACTCAAGCCCACATCTTTACACGTGAAAAGAAGGAGGCAGCCGCGCCTCACTCAAGACTTGGTGAGCAAGTTCACGCGAGGAGAAGAAATGGAAAGTTTCCTCTTCTCCTTTGCGCATTAACTCAGCCGACCTAGCCTCCCCTCACCTATATATACTTGCTTTTAGCCTCTTGTATCGATATCACGAATCAATAGACACAACTCTCTTCTTCTTTCAGTCAATAAACCGGAGCCACTTAGGTGGTCTCCTTGTTCTTTCTTTTCTTTTGCATTTTGTACATACTCGCATGTTTTAGCTTCTAGTCTAGGGTTTGGAGGTTTCTCTCTAGGGGAGAGTGGCAGCTTGATCTCTATCATTCCGCCTCCTTTCCTTAGAACTATGAGATCCTCTCTACTCCCTTAGACTCGTTATTGAATCATGGATCTTTCAAAGAAGACATGACATGATAAGCCATCAAGAATCGGTTGTTAAAGAAAGGGAAACCTTATGGTTCACCATCTTTATTCATACCTAAAGCTTGTTGCTAGAGTAGCTAACTAGTGACTTGATCCAAGGTTGATATACTCTCCAAAAGCTTGTTATATCTCCGGTCCAAATATTTGATGGGCAATTCGTCTTAGGCTATGAAAGTAGACCTAAGGAGTTTTGTGAACAATCACTACCCGATTTTATTGCATGTTTCACTCTTCAATGACCATGTGAAAGCTGAGTCCATTGGTTTAAGAAACATAGGTGGTCGGAGCCACGAAAGTGGGATGACCACACCTTAGTGTTTTGAGTTCATAGAAATCGGATTTAACAACTTTTCAATTGATTTGGCTTATGTCTTTTGCGGATTATCCTTTGTTCAATAATGATGTTTGTATAGTTTGCATTTGTTATTTAATTTTCCCATATAAAACAAAAACACAAAACCCCTTGCATATTATTGATCTAGCTTAACCAAATCTTTACAAATTAATGTGTAGTGTGTAATTCACATTCTCTTGTGGATCGACCCCTAAGTACTACAACAACATGTTGTGCACTTGCATCCAAGTTTAGCTTAGGGTTTTTATTACTTGCATATATACCACACCCATGTCTGGCACACATCAAGTTTTTGGCGCCGTTTCCGGGGAATGCATTGCACTTACACGTTTATGAGATTAAAAGTTAAGACTAGATCTTTTGTTTCATGTTTACTAACTTTTGCAATTTTGTTTCACTTATGTTCCTTAGGTACTTTAAGGATGAGCCATCACTCAAGCATGAGTAACCACTTTGAAAGAAGAAAATCGCTTCCCCATGAAGTCCAAAGGCGGCCACATGATTCAAATCCGGCCGGAGACTTCATCCCAATGCCAATCCCACCAAATTTCCACCATCCGCTCTTTGCCGAGACTAGCCGAGAAGAACATCATCACTATCATCAAAACCGATCACCGGTTTATCAAGGCCGACCTCACCAGCCACCTCATCATCATCACCGTCCACGCCCCAACCTTCCCACATACCAAGTGCATGCGCTTAATAGGCGGAGAGATGACAATCTCAAAGCCATGATAGAAGACTTCATGGAAATCCAAAGAAAGTCTAGCCAAAGTCTTGAGACAAGGTTAGAGTTTCTAAAGCATGACCTTGATAGGAAGTTCGGGAACCTCTCTGACCAAGTGGAGAGAGTCGAATCAAGGTGCATTGAAGTGGAAGGGGAGCTAAGGGAACAAGCTGCAACCGTTGGAGGCAACACCAAGGCGATCCGAGACTTAAACCTCAACTCCAAGGAGATGGATAACCACTTGGATGAGAAGATCACCGGCTTGGAAGACAACCTCAATGGCACAACCATGAGCCTTAACTCAATCTCGCTTGTTGCTCACCAAGCCAAGAAGAGAGCATCGGAGGTTAACCAAAGAGAGAAGGAGCTTTACTCGACCATGGTGATGTTGGTGGAAGGGCAAGAACAATTCAAGGTATCAATCAATGACTTGAAGCGTCTTGTGGAAGAGAGATACAAAGAGCTACTTGAGAAGACCACGCTATGGCAAGATACAACCGGAGGAGCCTCCAAAGAAGTCAAAGACCTCACCAAACGCTTGGAGGATATGGAAGAAAGAGACCGAGCTTCAAAAGGCACAAAAGCGACAAACTCAAAGCCTAACAGTGCTTTGGTTGCTTTTGGTGCTAAAGAGACCAATCCAAGAGTGGTTTGGGATGAGGATGAAAGGAGACAAGGCAAGCGCACAGCAAGGATAAGAGGAAGAAAGTTGCCGGAAGGAACACCACTTTCTCCAAGATCTTCACTACCACCCGTCCCAAAGGAGAAAAGGAAGGCGAGCTCATCAATGGATTACACCATTGATGACTTCAATTTTATGGCAAAAAGGTTCCCTAGCAATATGCCCTTTGATGTCGCTTGCAACAAGAGCCCTTACCTTCAAGACTTTGTATGGACTCACGATTGGAGCTTAGCCAAGGTGGAGAAGATGTATAATGAAGCAAGGGAGGAAATGCCTGCGCCAAGGACACTACACAAGCTTCATGACCCAGGTTACTTCCTTATACATTGCTCTATCAACGGCAAATTCGTTGATGATGCACTATGCGATTCCGGTTCAAGCGTGAACCTCATGCCGGCTGTGATAGCAAGAAGTTTGGGATTGATCGAGACCATGGAGCGGACCAACATGGGCATAAAGCTTGCCAACAACTCTTCATTCAAACCACTTGGCAAGGTAAGAGATGTTCAACTTTCCTTTGGAGATTGCATCATCCCGGCCGATTTCTATGTTGTCACTATGGAGGATCCGGATGACCAAGCCCTTCTACTTGGGAGGTCCTTCTTAGCAACAGCCGGAGCAATCATGGATTGGCCAAACAGGAGAATCTCACTAGCCAATGTTGACAAGGACACCTATTATGTTGCCGCACCTCCCGGTTTGTCATCCAAAAGATTTCGGTACACAAGTGGAGGAGAAAGCTTGCAACAAGGTTACTTGATCAAAGAAGTGTTACAAGACAAAATGCACTTGGAGCCATCCAGTACTAGGAGCTTTCTACAGCCTCCACACTTGCCTAACACCTAAGGAACACAAGGAGTCGAGCTATAAAGACTTTAAACTAGCGCTTATGGGAGGCAACCCATATTTCTTCTTTTCTTTTTAACTTTTGTTTTGATTTTATTAACTTGAATTTTTTTTTTTTTTTTTTTTTTTGGGAATTTTATAAAATCCACAAAAAAAAAAAAAAAAAAAAACAAACATGTTTTATGATTAAGTGCCAAAGAAGACCATCAAAGGAGTTTTGCATGAGCCGGTCAAACCCCACCCAATCATCCCGCCCTTGTTCCGGAACACCAACATTGCGGTCAGCACCTTGGGATGCTAAAGGAGGCTTACGGAGACAAATCGATCGAAGAAATTCACAAAACGGTCGAGTCAAAATTAAGATATCAACTCCGGTAGCATCTTCCCGGCCAAACGGGTAACACGGAGGACCCAATCGACCCATCTCACAAACGGCTCAACCAAAGTCCACCAAACTTCACAGGTGGCCAAACAACACCATATTGGTCGGGAAATCCGAAAGATAGGACGGAGGAATGCTGACGGATAAGGAGATACGCACCAATGCCACATCCGGTCGATGGCGGGCAACCGAAGGCCGACAAAAACCAAAATCACGGAAGGACGACACCACCACCTGGAAATGGATTCTTGAAGCTTCACTATCTGTTTTCCTCAAGAAAATCCACGGACGGACGAGCCAAATTCAAGAATGGTCAAAAATCTCTAAACGGAGCTGATTTGACCACGTTGTGAAGGAAGTCTCCAACCGCTGGTCCATTTGACCTCAAACTTCTCCAGTGGTCATAAAATATAAGGTTGGTCGACGGATTTTCAAGCTCGGTCGGTGAATTCATCATCGTTTGGGCTGTGGTCTATTGCACCCTCTTCGGATCGTCCGGATGGCCACCACATGATGAATCTCCCAAACCGCTCGTTTGTTTGACCTCAAACTTCACCACGGCTCCTAAAATATATGATTGGTCGGTGGAATTTCAACCACATTTCCAAAAAGCCGATGGAGGATCCACCTTTGACTCCGCACCTAAATGAACTTAACCTTCTCAGCTAGGGGCTTGGTTTTACAAAGGGCACGACTCCTCATCCTCACCGAATAGTGAAAGTCTATGTGAGTTCGGTTTCCACTCTCTCTCCCCTCCAATTTTAAGAAAAAGCATCAAGGTCCAAGTAACCGGGGATTAGGTGGCAACCACCATCAATACTCGCGTATATGGAAGACCTTTTGATCCAAGTAACCGGGGATTAGGTGGCAACCACCATCAATACTCGCGTCTATGGAAGATCCATCAAAAACCTCCACAAAGAGGAGAAGAAGTCGAATAAAAAAAAATACCTTGCTACCCTAAAAAAGGGATCAATCAACTTAAGGAGTGAGAAGAGAGAGAGGTGAAACAAGGGCCAATACAAGTGTTTAAACACAAGAGGATGAGAAAGAGATCATAAACCCTTTGATCGATATCCCCTAGTTGAGACCGCACCTTTGAAAACTAAAGGGGTCAAAGGAGGTGAGCCCGGATGGTCATATGAAGTGTGGGTTACTTTGGGACGACCGCTAAACTCAATGTAAGTACTTATGTTCCTCATCATAAAGCCAAAACCGTTTTTCATGTGGATTACTAAAACATAAGCTAACATGGATTTTCAAAATGCATTGAGAGTTCTCATGTTTTCAAACCTCTTTTCCTCTCTTAGTTTGCTTGAGGACAAGCAAAAGGCTAAGTCTGGGGGAGTTGATATATCCATATTTTACATGCTTTTACCTTGGCTTTCTTTATATTTTCTTACCTAATAATAATTATTTTGTATCCAAGAGGTAGTTTTCTTGTATATTTTGGTTTTGGGAAGTAAACAGGTCAAAATGGCAAAAAGAAGGCAAAATGGAGCAAAAGAACTTCAAACAATAATCCATGCAAGTTCCCAAGTCAAGAGCTTCATCAAAACTCAAGTTGGCCGGTTTCCCGCATTCGGACAGAATCAAAGCATCCGAAAGATGACCGCGGCAAAGGGTCTTTCCGACGTCCAAATCATGAGATCTTTATATGGAAAGATAGATAAATGAGTCATGCGTCGCGACGAAGTGGAATTGGGCTATTTGGAGCAGAAATGCGGCCTGGGATCGTTTTCTCCCAAGACATGTCCGTCTGGCGAGTAAGTGAAGCCCATGGAGCTTGGATGAGCGAAATGGACCGGGATCACTGCGGGCCAAGCCTAAAACTCATCATGACTCAAGCCCACATCTTTACACGCAAAAATAAGGTGGCAGCCGCGCCTCACTCAAGACTTGGTGAGCAAGTTCACGCGAGGAGAAGAAATGGAAAGTTTCCTCTTCTCCTTTGCGCATTAACTCAGCCGACCTAGCCTCCCCTCACCTATATATACTTGCTTTTAGCCTCTTTTATCGATATCACGAATCAATAGACACAACTCTCTTCTTCTTTCAGTCAATAAACCGGAGCCACTTAGGTGGTCTCCTTGTTCTTTCTATTCTTTTGCATTTTGTACATACTCGCATGTTTTAGCTTCTAGTCTAGGGTTTGGAGGTTTCTCTCTAGGGGAGAGCGGCGGCTTGATCTCTACCATTCCGCCTCCTTTCCTTAGAACTATGAGATCCTCTCTACTCCCTTAGACTCGTTATTGAATCATGGATCTTTCAAAGAAGACATGACATGATAAGCCATCAAGAATCGGTTGTTAAAGAAAGAGAAACCTTATGGTTCACCATCTTTATTCATACCTAAAGCTTGTTGCTAGAGTAGCTAACTAGCGACTTGATCCAAGGTTGATATACTCTCCAAAAGCTTGTTATATCTCCGGTCCAAATATTTGATGGGCAATTCGTCTTAGGCTATGAAAGTAGACCTAAGGAGTTTTGTGAACAATCACTACCCGATTTTATTGCATGTTTCACTCTTCAATGACCATGTGAAAGCTGAGTCCATTGGTTTAAGAAACATAGGTGGTCGGAGCCACGAAAGTGGGATGACCACACCTTAGTGTTTTGAGTTCATAGAAATCGGATTTAACAACTTTTCAATTGATTTGGCTTATGTCTTTTGCGGATTATCCTTTGTTCAATAATGATGTTTGTATAGTTTGCATTTGTTATTTAATTTTCCCTTATAAAACAAAAACACAAAACCCCTTGCATATTATTGATCTAGCTTAACCAAATCTTTACAAATGTGTAGTGTGTAATTCACATTCTCTTGTGGATCGACCCCTAAGTACTACAACAACATGTTGTGCACTTGCAACCATGTTTAGCTTAGGGTTTTTATTACTTGCATATATACCACACCCATGTCTGGCACACATCACTCCCCCAGACTTAGATCTTTGCTTGTCCCCAAGCTAATAAAATCTAGATCCGTGAAAGAGGTTTGAAAATATGGAAACTCTCTTGCCTCTTTGAAAATATTGTGAAGGTTTCCTTTCTTGTATTCCACTAAGAACATAGGCAGCATTAGGTTAGCTTCACATACATTCGGCAAGCTTAGCGAACAATAGCAAACTCAACTAGTCTCTTCTAGTAATCCAAACTTTCTATTGCTAACCCCTTGCATAAATTTAAAGCGTGAGTTCTTTATCTAGGGAATATTGATCATTAAGTACATGTTTTTACCCACTTGACCTTCTCCAAGATAGTCCTTGAAGTACTTTGAGTTCTTTTCCTCTCTATTTCTCTCATCTTTTCTTTTGAAGGGTCGATCTTTCCCTACTTTTCTAGGATATCATTTTCTTTTTATATATCGACCCTCTTATCGTTTTAGGATTAACACATGATGAGCATTTTGCTTGTTCTGTTTGTTAAGGTATTCCATAAGACATGAAGGTACAAACATATGCGTTCCTCATGCTTACTTGTTTTCTTTTTTGCTTAAAAGCTTTTTCTTATTAATTTTTGTATTTTTCAGGATGGGAGAGAGAGGAGAACTGCACTTTAGATTAGACAAATCTTATTGAAAGACAAGCAAGGAACTCCCAATCCCCTTGACAAGAGTTATATTAAGATTGATAAAAAGTGGGGTTAACTTTAGATTGCTTGGTTACCTTAGAAATTTCGCTAAGCCAGCATGTTGATCCACTATTAGAGTTTCTGTTAGGCTTATTCCTTCAGCTGATGTCTGCGCTAGGGTCATAAATTGATAGCACAACATCGGCAAAGCACAAAGCAAGCTCATAATTTCTGGACTAGGTTTTGACTCAATAAAACAAGAATACATGAAATAAAACATAAGAAGAGGAAGAAAAATTCATTAGTACACAATAAAAACTCCCCCAGACTTAACTTGCACCGTCCCGGTGAGAGCAAATCACATTAAGGGTAAGAGGTAACATGCAAAATAAAAGAAAAGAAAAGAAAGTTCATTAAAATGAGATAGGGATAGAAAATGGAGTTTTGTAGGTGTTCATTGCACCGGATACCAGCTGGGATGTCTAGATGTGGTGGCTGGATGTGCTCTCCTCCTCTTCTATGGAATCGTCACCATTAGAAACAATCTCGGAGGTGAGTGAGAACTCGCCAAGGTCAGGCTCATGTGGTTCCTTAGTTGCTAGAGAAGGGCGGAAAAGACTTCCAGGGCCAATGTGGCGTACAACACGAATTAGGCGCGAGATGAAACGTGATTGGCACTCAACAACCTTCTCCAAGAGACTGACATAGAGCTAGGTTTGCTGCCATTCCAGCGCTGAGAACATGACGTTCTTGGTGGCGGCGTTGAGCCTTAACTGTGCGCTGGAGAGTGTAGTAGTGGTTGATGAGCAGGGCGGGTCTTTCTTGGGATGGGACCTAGAAGTCTTCTTCTGGTGGCTGGAAGGTGACAATGCCTGTACGGAGGCTGGGAAGATCATCATAGGGTAGCAAAACAAGTGCTGTATCAGCTGAGCCAATAGGGTATTCATAGCAAAACTGTGCGAGCCGAAACTGCACTACGATACTTTTAGTGTTTTTAGGGAGAGCCGAGAGTTTCGTAAGTAAACACAAGGATCTATCCAAATGATGGTTATTTGATTAGCTGTTATGCGAGCTACAATATATGTGGCGTGTGCCTTTTTCTATGTGTAAAGCGATGGCCCCAATAATGACTATCGGTTCCTATTTATAAGAGAATAGGAACCGACTTTTACAACTGACTTTACCCGAAAATGTAAACTTTCCTTTTTGGCTCGCGCCGACTTCAGAATAAATGTAAACTTTCCTTTTTGGCTCGCGCCGACTTCAGTTTAAGGAAAGTCTTTGATGGGCCTCGGCTCGAATCGCTTAGTCGGATGTTGGTTCGGCCCATCGAGAGGTTTTCGGCTGGCCTTCGGGTTGGCATCCGGTTTGGCCCGGTTCGGTCGTGTTCAGTGCGGTTCAGCTCGGTTTTCCTCCATTTGCCCAATCCAAATGACGATGTCTCGGGGTGGAATCCGACCCCAACAGTTAGCCCCCAGCTAAAAGTTGAAAGTGAGAAGGCATTGTCATTTGATTCTTCTATGGAGACGGCTCGCCAAATGTTGCTTCGCTCGATATTTGACGCGAGATATTTGGCTCGCTGAGAATCGCCTCGCTGTTCGCTTCTGATAAAACGATGTCGAGTTGCTTTATCGATATATGGGCTTAGAATCCGAAACGTTTCCGGGCCCACTAATTTTCAATGGAAGCCCTAAAGTTTAGGCGGGAATTAGGTCATGCCGTTTCGTCTTCCCGAGCCAGCGCGTGGATTAGATCGCGCCGTTTCATCTCCCCGAACCGACGCGCCCACGCGCCAAAACTTCTATAAATACGAGGCCCGGGGCTCATTTTTCTCATTCTGCCTCTCTCTCCTCGACCGAGCAAAAGGTAGTTCTTTCTTTCTCTCCTCCCTTTTTTAAAAGTTCTTCGTGTTCTTCGTTCGCGCCACCGTGATAAGACATATCTCCGGCGTATCTTCAAACTTCCCGATCCATCTCCTTCCGAGCCAAATGTCTTCAAGCAGTCGTATCTCTTCCATTGGGCCAGATAACTCCGAGGATCGTTCATACAATTCCAACGATTCCGGGACTTCGGGTCGGCGTTGGTTTTCGGATACATCCGACACTTCTAGCGGCTCGCAACCAAAAGTCAAAAGTCAGTCGGTTCGGTCTACGGGGGATGCTGAGATCGATCGACTGTCGAGCGAGCCCCCGGTTGCTCAGCGTGATGGTTCTAACGAGGCACGCGAGCCAACTGATGTTGATGAAGGGGCTATGGGAGAGCGTCGACTCTCACATGATCGATCGGGTCGCGCCCTACTATCGCTAGATCCGATATACGATGCGGAGGCGATCAAAATTGAGCAGGCGTTTGATGATGGGGCGATCGGCGATATTCTCAGACCGTTTGCACCTCCTTTCGCTCAGGTATCGAGTCGGCCACAATTTGGAGCCGGTTCATCCCGGGGAGCAAAGAGGCGAGCTAAATTGATGAGAGCCCCTAGGGGTTCTTCGAACAAGTCAGTTCGGAACCCTCCTGGTGCAACGCTTTGTACCGAGACATCTTTGGAATCGCTCCGCCGTTGCTTCAATATATCTGAAGAAGTTGAGTTTTTCCTACCAGCGAACCATCAGAGAGCCGATGATCCACCGCCTGGATGCTTGACGTTATATGAGAGCTATTTTTACCAAACTTTCCTGTGGTTTCCCATCCCGAGCCTGATTCTTCATTTCCTAGGGAAGTACGGGCTCGCACTCGGTCAACTTCTGCCGCGAGGCATGCGGCATCTGGTTGGGTTGATCGTCCTGAGCTATGAGATTGGCATTCCGCTCGGGATTCATCACCTGCAGAATCTCTTGGAGTTTCGTCGTAGCGGGAAGTCGCTTCGTTATTACATCTCCAATAAGAAGAATCGGAAGATCATCGACGGCTTCCCCAACAAAGATGATGGCTGGGAGAAATATTTTTTCTTCGTCCCAATAAATAGGGCTTCGGTTGGGAGTACGCGGAGGAAGTTTATCAAGGAGAATTGGCAGGAAATCGGTGCGAGCCGAAGAGAAATCACTATTTCAAATTCTTTCGAACCGTCATCTAACGTTGTTCGATCTTCTTGTTTTGCAGATCGACGATTGGTGCTTCGATTCCCGCCGGATCTTTCCGAATTCCTTGATCGTTCCTGCGAGCTGAAAGTTAATTGGGAACGAGATTTTACTCTCGAACGAGTGGAGAAGGCGCGCGAACAAGCTTACGATTCGTTCGACTCCTCGGACAGTTCGGACGAGGAAGTTCCCAGTTGGCCCAAACCCTCGAATACGATGCCCCCAAAGTCTGCACGCGCGCTACTCAAAGAGCAACGACGAGCAAAGGAAGCTCGTCTTGAAGTTGATCCGGTGGCTCGTCGTGAAGCCGTATCCTTGAAGACCGAGGGTAAAAGGGTAGTGCAACCCTGCCCAGAGAAGAAAGGTCCTGGTAATAGGCCGCCTACGGAAGTTGGGAAGGCGGTCAAGTTAGCCCAGGAAGCCTTGGCGAAAAGCAAGGCTTCGAAGCAGAGAAATTCTCCCAGACCTCCTTCTCCGGCTCGCTCGAACACATCGAGGGACCCGGATGCCTTAGTCCTTAACCGGGGGCGAAAGAAGACTTCCAACCCTACCGGCGAACCGTTGGCGAGCGAGCCATCTGAGGCGATGGGCAAGAAGAGAGCCGCGGTCGAAGGGCTTAAGGAGAACGCGCCCAAGAAGACCAAAGGGGACGCTCCTTCCGGTTCCTCTGTCGATCCCACTCGGGTCCGCTCTCTTCAGAGGACCGAGGCGGCGAATTTTCTCGCCAAGAGTACTCCTGGGGTTCGCCTTCCTCCTCCCGATATGCTTTTGGAAAAGGAAGCGTATGAAGAGGCGGCTTCTCGTCTTCATTTGGTAAGTTCTTTTTCCGTTCGCTTAGTTTTCGAGGAAGGTTTCCGTATATATACTCAATTGCTTTTCGTTTCTGTTTTAGTTTTCGGAGGCTTTCAACAGGGTCGTCGAAGGTTATGAAACAAGGGCTCGCTCGGGTCAAGCCGCTCTCGAAGAGCTTCAAAAGCATGTCGATAATCTGAAGAGATTGCATGAAGTTGAATCGAAGGCACGTGCCATAGAGACCAAACAAGCCGAGGAGAAAGTGGCTAAGCTCGAGGCTGAGTTGGCCAAGGAGCGGGAGGAATCGGTCAAGCACCGGGAGGCCGCAGCCAAGATGGCCGGCAAAAACGTTGATGATGCCATCAAAATGAAAGCTCTCCATGGTAAAATCTGCGAGCTTAATGAGAAAGTGCGAGCCATGGACGCCAACTTCCTGGTCGAGGTTAGAAAAGTGAAGTGCCGAGTGAACGGCCGATATGCCAAACTCCTCGAGTCGATCAAGTCCGGGTTGACGAGACTCCATGAAGTGCATGAACGAGCCGTGCGCATTGCTCAGGCCGAAGGCAACGTTGAACTGATCAACGACATGCGAGGCGACGATCCGCCGGATCTCGATATTGAGCTCGCTGATCTTCAGGCGCTTATTGATTCCGATCCTGGGGTCGCTGAAGAGGCTAGTGCCCTGTTAGACAACGTGATCGGTCAGCTCGTTCCCTTTCCGGATCCCGTCGAGCCGCCCGAGGTACACCTTAGGGACGACACTATTACTCGGTTAGACCGACTTGGTCTCGGTATTGTCGATCAATGGGGTACTAATAGGGAATCCCTTATATTTCATAGTGGAGTCGAACCGGTGGTGATTCCCGAGGTGAGGCCGGTTGGTGCGACCCTGGAATTGATGAGCCAAGTTCCAATAAATCCTGCTCAAGCTAGCGGACCGCCTCCCGGAACCGAGGGTCTGGTTGAGAAGGCTCCATCCGATATCCCGGAGGCATCGAGCCGAGCTCTGGAGGCTTCTGAGAAGGATGCAGCCGAAGTCCTGGGCGTTCCTGATAAGGTTGACGAGGCGGGTTCGAAGCCAGAAGATGTTGCCGGGAAATCCGTGCCCGACGTTCAAGAATCGTCGAACCAAGCCCCCAATTAAACTGTTGTTTGTTTTTGTATGCTGTTTTTTTTTTTTTTTTTTTTTTTTTATTTTATTTTTGTACTTAATGCCTGGATGGCTTTATCCACAGACCTTTTAGAATTTCTGATCGAATGATTTGGCCTGATGAAATGTTTGCCAGTCGAAATAAATATGTCTGCGAGGCGTTTTAATATTATATCAACGTTTTTTCGGTGAAGTGTTCAATAATGATGATAGCAATTTAGACCAACGTTGCTACGGGGCATTTATGTTGGGTTTTTGTCAGCTTCTTTCGGTTTTTGCCGCGGACAACTCAATTAGAAAGCCGTGGGTCGAAATAGCGACGAATTAAATTAGACCAACTTTGCTGCGAAGCGTTTATGTTGGGTTTCTGATCGATTTATTCCAGTTTTTGCCGTGTCCTCATCTATTAGTGATTAACGGGTCGGAATAAACGATGATGATCATATTTGTATAGCGCGCGCGTGAGAGTTTAATAAGAGATTGGAGATGATCGAATGTTGCGGCCAACAACATTCGGCTCGGGGTGGTTTATGAGTTTTCATCGAGATGTTAATAGCGAACTGTTTTAGAGAATTGATGTGCGAATTTTATTCATCGTTGTGTTTAGCGGCGAGCCGCGTTACAGACGGAAAATTCACCGTTCGCCTTATGTTAACGGCGAATCGTGTTACATCGATTTTGAGAGTGCGTTAACGGTAAACCGTGTTAGCGACGATAAAATGCTTTTGACGGCGAACCGTGTTGCATTTGAATGGGAGTGTATAACCACGTACCCCACTCCCCCCCCCTTTTTTTTTGGGAGGGGCAACTGAATCCTCTCGAAAGTGAACTGCCTACGTACCCCTTGCGGGGATCAAGTCACGCGTAGTTCTAGGTGATGGCGCCTCGCGCCTTATTGGTAATATTTCTTGAGATGCATAACGTTCCATGGCTTTGGTATTGGTTCGCCAGCCATGTTTTCGAGCCGATAAGCTCCCGGGCGAACTGTTTTGGTGATCTTGTAAGGACATTCCCAGTACGCACCCAGCTTTCCAGCGTTTCTCTCTGCGGTGTTTTGGAATACTTTTCTGAGAACTAGGTCTCCTGCTCTGAATCTCCTGGCTCGGACATTGGAGTTGTAGTACTTAGCCACGGATTGCTGATAGTTCTGGATCCTGATAAGTGCTTGGTCGCGCCGTTCGTTGATCAAATCCAGTTCGTCCAGCATCATCATATGGTTGCAGTCTGCTTGTTCTGGTAACAACCATCGTCGTACTCCGGGAAAATGCACTTCGGGGGGAATGACATATTCCATCCCGTAGACAAGCGCGAATGGCGTTTCGCCGGTGGCTCGCCTCGGGGTTGTCCGATGAGACCAAAGGACTCCTTCTAGCTCGTCTGCCCAGCGGCCTTTTTTGGCGTCGAGCCGTTTTTTAAGCCCATCGAGAATCGTCTTGTTAGTCGCCTCGGCTTGACCATTCCCTTGCGGGTAGCGAGGCGTTGACTTGCTAAGGCGGATCTTCCATTTGTCGCAGAAGTTTTGAAATCGAGCCGATATAAATTGCGAGCCATTGTCCGTGACGACTTCGTAAGGGACACCGTGCCGACAGATGATGTTTTTCCAAATGAATTGTTCAACTTGGGCGTCTTTTATGCTTGCATAGGATTCAGCCTCGACCCATTTAGAAAAGTAGTCGGTTAGAACCAGCAAAAACCTTTTCTGCTTCGATTTATGCAGCGGCCCGACAATATCCATCGACCATCTCATGAATGGGTATGGTGCGGAGATGGAAGACAACAGCTCGGCCGGCTGATGTATTGTTGGAGCATGACGCTGGCATTTCTCGCATTTCCGCGAGTATTTTTCGCAGTCGCTGATCATAGTTGGCCAAAAATAGCCGTGCCGTTTGATTTTGATAGCCAAGGCTCGTCCTCCGGAATGATTTCCACATGATCCACTATGAACTTCTTTTATTATCTCTCTCGCCTTCTTTCCTTCTACGCACGCGAGCAGCGGTCCTAAAAACCTCCATCGGAATACAGCGTCGCGTATCAGGATGTATCGCGCTGCTTGAGCCTTCAGCTTGCGAGCCGCCCATTTATCTGCTGGTACTTCTCCATCGGCTATATATACACGGATCGGGGCGAGCCACTCTTTGTCGTCCAGATTCCAGAATTCCGATGCTCAGCGATTCCAGTATCTTCTGATAAACCAACTCCGCGGGTTGATCTCCATCAAGTATATCGTTATCGTTCGGCTCGTCTGTGATGATGTTCATTAGAACTTCGGGCTCGTCGATGTCGATACTGGGATGTTCGATAAATTCTACGGGGATTATCCTTTTCAAGTCTGGATCGGAGGTCGAGGCTAAGGATGCCAAGGCGTCGGCCTGAGTATTGTCTCCACGCGGAATCTTCTCCAAGGCAAATTTTTCGAACTGTCCGGCTAGATTCTTGACTACTTCAAGGTAGGCTTCCATTCTTTTGTCTTTTGTAGCATATTCTCCAGTGAATTGGCTCGCGACGAGCTGGGAATCACAGTAAGCATGTATGTTTCGAACTCCAATTCCGAGCGCCAACTTTAATCCAGCTATTAATGCTTCGTACTCTGCCTCGTTGTTTGACGCGCCGAAATTGAGGCGAAGAGACTGTTCCAAGATTTCGCCCGTCGGGGAGGTGAGTCGAATTTCGACTCCGGCGCCTTGTTTTGACGACGAGCCGTCAACGTGAAGTAGCCAATCAGCGGAAAGATTTGGTTCCTCGCTGGCGGCGATTGGCAGCTCGATCAAGAAATCAGCCAAAACCTGTGATTTTGCGCTCGTTCGATTTCGATATTCGATATCGTATTCGCTCAGCTCGATTGCCCACTTGGCTAATCTTCCGGATTGGCTCGGGCTGTGCAGGATCGTTCTTAACGGTAGCGCCGTTAGAACTACGATCGTGTGAGACTGGAAATACGGGCGTAGTTTGCGGGCCGCCACTACGACTGCTAGTGCCAGTTTCTCGGTCTGGGGGTACCTCGTCTCTGCGTCAGTCAAACTTTGGCTTACATAGAAAATGGGTTTCTGGATTCCTCGGTCTTCGCGAACCAGGACCCCACTGACTGCTGTTACTGATACGGCGATGTACAGATATAATGGCTCTCCTTCTTCTGGTTTCGTCAGTATCGTGGGTTTGCTAGGTACAACTTCAGCTCGCGGAAAGCCTCTTCACACTTCGCTGTCCATTCGAACTTCTTGTTTCCTCGCAAAGTGTCGTAGAAAGGGAGACACTTATCCGTGGATCGTGAAATGAATCGGTTGAGCGCGGCAACACGTCCGGTTAATTGTTGTATTTCCTTCTTCGTCTCTGGCGACCTCATTCTGATTAAAGCCTGGATCTGCTTCGGGTTAGCTTCGATGCCTCTGTAGGTAACCAGATATCCCAAGAATTCTCCGGATGTTACAGCGAACCGACACTTCGTTGGATTTAGCTTCATATCGTGTGAGTTCAGCTGCTCGAAGCAGTCGCGGAGATGTGCCACATGTTCTTCCTTTTTCAGAGATTTCACTAGCATATCGTCGATATAAACTTCCATCGTCTTCCCAAGCTGCGAGGCGAACATCTTGTTTACGAGCCGCTGGTATGTCGCTCCCGCATTCTTGAGTCCGAACGGCATGACCTTGTAGCAATAGATGCCTCGCTCTGTTTGGAACGCCATCTTTTCTCTGTCGTCGGGGTGCATCCGGATCTGATTATAGCATGAGAAGGCATCCATGAAGGTCAGCAGTTCGTTTCCCGCCGTCGCTTCCACGAGCCGGTCGATATGAGGGAGCGGGAAACTATCCTTTGGGCACGCCTTATTCAGATCCATGAAATCTATGCAAACCCGCCATTTTCCGTTCTTCTTTTTGACCACTACTGGGTTGGCGAGCCACTCTGGGTATTTTGCCTCGGCGATTGAGCCCACTTTCAGCAGGCGTTCCACCTCGTCGTTTACTGCCTTTAACCGCTCGTGCCCCAATCTTCTTCGCTTCTGTTTCACTGGTTTGAACGTCGGGTCGACATTCAGCTCGTGGCAGGCGATGTTGATATCTACCCCCGGCATGTCCTCGGCTGTCCAAGCGAAGGTGTTGACGTTTTCTTTCAAAAAGGAGATCAATTCTTCTCTTATTGTCTCGTTTAGGTTCGCTCCGATCTCCACACATCTTTCAGGGTTCTGCTCGTCTATGCAGACGGATATTACCGCTTCACAGCTCGGTTCTTCGATGACGGGATCCTCGTTTTTGCCTGCTTTCTTTCTGGGCGGCTCGATCTCGCCGGTGATCTGTAATTGCTATAAGAGGTTGGCTAAATCGTTCGCTGACTCTCGGTTCGTCTTAACCTTCTTTCGGTTCTCCTCTGGAGTTGGTTTTTGTAACGGGTTGCGGAGTTTGTGTTCCGTCATGAAACAGATTCTCGAATCTTTCTGCGAGCCGAGGATGGTCTTGACTCCTGTCGGAGTGGGGAACTTGAGACAAAGGTGATAAGTGGATGGCACGGCTCGCATCGAATTTATCCAAGGAGTGCCCATGATGATGTTGTAGATTGGAGGATTATCCGAGACGGAAAAGTTCACCATCTTCGTAATCCCTCCCGCTTCGACTGGGAGTATGATATTTCCCATGGACATCGTCGTCTCGCCCCCGAACCCGGTCAGTGGCTTTGGCGTCGTTTTTACGTCGTTCGGATCGATTCCCATTTTTATCAACGTGCTCTTGTAGATTATATCGACTGTGCTACCCGTATCGATCAGGACCCGAGCTATGTCATAATTACCGACGGCAAGCGTGATTACGAGCGGATCATCGTGCGGCCTATCGATCCCAATGACTTCATTTTCCGTGAAAGTGACCTCGACGTTTGGGATTTTGGGTGGTCCATACCAGTTAACCGCTGCGTCGGTTCGCCGTTGAAAAGTTCTGCTCCGAGATGGCGGCATCTCTCTGTCGAATGGCCGTAGCATTGATGGAATTCGCAATAAACCTTCTCGTCTTGTGGCGCGGGATTTTGGTTCCTTGTCCAAACGTAGTTTTTCGATCCTCGCCCCCTTCCGGCGCCTGCTTGGCTCGTGCCGCCTGACTGTTGGCTCGTTCCGATCTGGTAGTTATGCGACCCGGAGAAGTTCGGCCCTTCGTGATGGATGTAACTGTTCTTTCCGCGCCGGTGGTTGAAGTGATTGGGATGCTGATTCGGCGATTGATGAGCTATCGGCGGGTTAGACGGTTGTTTGGTGGCTGCCTTCAATGTGGGATGCGAGGCGGCTAGCAACTTCATATCTTCCTCTTCCTCGATGAACACGACAGATCGGTGGATGGCATCGGCGATCGACTTAGGTTTGTTGTATGCGAGCTCCTTCCGAAATTCCGATTTGACGCCTAAACCCTTTTTCAGAGAATCTATGGTGATCTCGTCGTTGACCGCCCCGGCTTTCGACATGGTGGTTTTAAAGCGATCCATGAAACTGCGAAGCGACTCGCCTTCGCCTTGCAACATGTTCCACAGATTAATCACCGAGGCAGATTTCTCGATGAACATGGAGTACTGCTTAAGAAAGGAAGCTGTCAACTGCTGGAAGTTTTCAATCGAATTTCGCTCGAGACTTATGAACCAGTCCAGAGCCGGACCCTTCAGGTATTCAGCGAATATGAGGCAAAAGCCTGCATCTTTCTCTTCCGAGTTTCGGAATTTGGCTCGACTTAAGGCGACCCGAAATGCGTTGATGTGATCTTTCGGGTTCGTCGAACCGTCGTACTTCTGGATGCTTAGTTTCCTGGGATCCATTAACCTGACGCCCATCACTTTCGCCGAGAAAGGAGTGTGTTCGGCGTCTTCGCATATCTGGGCAATTTCCGGTGCCGAGCTGAGCGCCCTGTGGATCTGTGATCGAAGTAATTTGGCCTCGTTGTCGGATTTTTCAAGACGAGCTCGGATCTCGGCCAATTCGTCGCGGCTCGTGTTCTGACCCTTGCCTTTTCTTGCCGTACTCACGCCTAGGGGCGATCGCTTTTCGGTTCGTGTTTCCAGCAAGAGACGTGATACTGCTTCGGCAAGCTCCGCCGGATCTAAGCATGGTGAATCACCGGTTTCCTGTCCCGTCGCCTTATCAGTTCCTTTGCTTTCCAACATTATCTGCCTCAGGGCTTTGGTTAGCGCCTCAGGAGTGATTTCGCTGGGGAGCGGATCTTCTAAGTCAATTCGTAGGGGTTTGGTTGGCGGCGCGCTCTTGACTTTATTTTGCTTCTTCTTCTGAAGTGGCGGTGGCGAACCATCTGATTCGGATTCTGTTTCCTCTCGTCCCCTTCTTCTCCATCTACTTCATCAGCCCGGGAGTCGAAAACCAGATTTTTTGGATGGGAATTTTTACGTCGCGCGACACCTCGTTCTTCTTTCTCTTTTAGTTGGGCTCGCAAGGTTGCGAGCTCTTGCGTCAACGAGCTGTTCAAAACCTCTTGTTCTTCGGTCTGCTTCTGAAGGGCAGCGATCTTTTCCGCTTCCGTCTGAACCGTTGTCTCGTTATCCCCGTTCTGCAAACCGGTTGGTGTGGATCTGTTCAATTCTTCGTTGGTCATCTTGTCGAGCCCTTGTGTTTTCTAGTCTCGATACCCACCCTCCTTCTAGCGCCAAATTGTGCGAGCCGAAACTGCACTACGCACTACAAGAAATATACCCTAATTGCGATGGAAAATATGGTCGCAATTCCGTCGCAAATCGGCATTTGCGATGGAATTGCGAGGGAACAGATTTGGTCGCAAATCTTTCGTCGCAATGACGTTTCCGTCGCAATTCCGTCGCAAAATTGCGATGGAAACATTTCCGTCGCAATAGAGTCGCAATATTGCGATGGAAAAAATTCCGTCGCAAACTTGCGATGGAAACATTTCCGTCGCAAAATTGCGAGTCTATTGCGAGGGAAACGTTTGCATCGCAATGGTGCGACGGACTTTTTCCATCGCAAACTTGCGACGATATGTGTCCCTCGCAATTCCATCGCAAACTTGCGACGATATGTGTCTCTCGCAATTCCGTCGCAAGTTTGCAATGGAAAAATTCCATCGCAAAATTGCGATGGAATTGTTTCCCTCGCAATAAAGTCGCAAGTTTGCGACGGAAAAATTCCGTCGCAAAATTGCGATGGAATTGTTTCCCTCGCAATAAAGTCGCAAGTGTGCGACGGAAAAATTCCGTCGCAAATCCGGAAAATATAATAAAAAAAATAATATAATATTTTGTGAGTTTTTTTTTCGTAATAAAGAAAATATTATAAAAAATTAAAAATATGAAATATATTGAAATTTAAAGTCAAATATAATACAAAAAGCGGGAAAAAAAAAACTAAAATTCAGTCTCAGCGCCCGATGATGGATCTCCTCCGCTGGTTCCGCCCGGGTGCTGCTGATGGTCTGGACACAAACGGCTCATCATCTCCTTGATCTTCGGATCCGTCGCGCCCAAGTAGCCGAACATCTCCTTGAACGCCGCCATCTGCGTCTTTGTTGCAGCCAATTCGTCCTTCAACCGAGCAACCTCGTCGGGATCGGAGAACCGACTTGAAGTAGAACCGCCAACAAAACCGCTCCTAGTATCGAATTGGGATTGCAGAGAACCAACCCCCCTAATTTGCCCCTTTCTACGGGGAGCGGTCTGAAAAAAAAGACAAAAATACTTAGTAGTTAAACAAATATATAACTTAATATATATATGAATTGAAATTAAAATTTGAAAAATACTTACGTCCAGAAAAACCTTGTTCTTCATGGCGGTAGACGGTTCAGCAGAACCAGAAGCAATGCTCTCGGGATCAGCATTCTGAGTCATTTCTTGTAGCTTCGAACTAACCTCGTTGTAAAGCTCCTCAGAATCTTCGTCCATGAAAGTTCCATCCGGGTTCCGCTTTGTGTGCGCGAGAACCTCCAGCAAATCCGTCTCTGATTCCCCCTTTTCCTCGGCCTTGAAAATTAATTTTGATTTGATAAATTAAAATAATAAAAAATAAATGAAATAAAAAATAATAATTAGAAAATAAAAAAAAACTTACGAGGATTCGGCCTCGGGCCCTGTATGAAAGTCGGCCGGATCGATGTGTAGAGTTTTTACTCATCGCTCGAGATGACTTGCTGTTGGCGCTCCTCGTCTGGTGAGCAGGATCCAGCCAATATGCTACTAAACCATTCCAGACATCTGGGTTGAACCCTTTCGGCATGGCATTATCTCCTTTTTTAAGCCAAGCCTGCTTCCACCGTGATACCATATCAGGCAACCGCTGCCTGACTTTGTTTTTGAACTCCGCGTAAACCACCGCGGTAAGGCCAGCGTCCCAATGATACCTCCGCTTCAACCAAAAAAACAAAAAATAACAATATGATATTAGATAAAAAGCAATGAATAAGATTTTTAAAATGTAAATTAAAAACATATTAAAACTTACCGCAAAGGTGAAGAACCAACGGATGATGTCGTCCTCCTGTACATCTTTCCACCGACCATGAGCTTCTTTGTAATCTTTTTCAAAGATTTCCGTGACTGATGAAGCGACGGATGGATCATCAGTGAACCTCGAAAAAAAAAGCATTAGAATTTAGATTAATAAAATGTAAAATATTAGAAAAACTAAAACTAAAAAAAAATATATATAAATATTTACCATAAATGTCCCGGCGGACGATGTGGATGAAGATGAGGGAGGAGATGATGACCAAGGTCATATAAAATGTCTCTAATAGCCGCATACAATGCGTCGTCGTTGGTGTTAATCGTGGCCTGATCTAGGTTCTCCGGAAAATGTAGAGGTGACTCGTGAGCGGGTGGAGGTGGGGACTGTGCCCGGTGCTCCCCCTGGTGCTCCGCCCGCTGCCCCGTAGAACCATGGGAGCTAGAATCACGACGGGTACCACCCTGGGAAGCACCACGGGAATGACCATGGGAATGACCATGGGAACCACCATGGGAACCACCATGGGAACCACCATGGGAACCACCATGGGAACCACCAAGGGAACCACTACGGGAACGACCACCACCACGGGAACGAGAACCGTGTGAACGGCCTCCTCCCTCGCTCAAAAACTGACTGTAACTGTTTGGATCAGCCATCTGCCATATATTAAAAACAATATTAAAAATAATAATATAGGAAGTTAGAATAGAAAAAATTACCAATCTTACGTAAAAATTATTTTGCAAAAAAATATTCTAATAATCTCATAATTACATAAATACTCCAAAAATTATTGTAATAATTTAACAATTTCGAGAAAATAATACTAATTTATGTCAAAATAATTAACAAGTTTAGCAAAATTGGATTACATTTTATCAAAAATTAATTCTAATTATGACAAACATTTTGTAATTATCTATGATTTCACTATAATTATAATTTTTGGATTGTAACTTTGTAACAATTTTTAAAAAATTAATTCTAACAAATCTTAAATTTGTAACAATTTAAAAAAAATTAATTTTAACAAATCTTAACTTTGTAACAATTTTTAAAATTAATTCTAACAATCTTAAAAATGCAATCCTAACAATTTTTAGCTCTTACAAATCATTACTAAAATATTCTAACAATTTTTAAAAATGCAATTCCAATCTAAAATCTAAAATTCTCTATCCTAAAATTAATCTAACAACCTAGGAAATTAAATTAAATAAACGAAATAGAAAAAAAATTTAATATTTTTACCGGTGGAGACGGGCGCCGGTGGAGACGGGCGCCGGTGGAGACGGCGGCTTGGGACGGCGATGGAGACAGGGGCGCCGGTGGAGACGGCGGCTTGGAGGTGGAGACGGCCGCGCGGAGATGGAGATGGCGGCTTGGAGATGGCGGAGATGGAGATGGCGGCTTGGAGATGGCGGAGATGGAGATGGCGGCTTGGAGATGGCCGCGCGGAGATGGAGATGGCGCCGGTGGAGACGGCGGCTTGGAGATGGCCGCGCGGAGATGGAGATGGCGCCGGTGGAGACGGCGGCTTGGAGATGGCGCGGAACGGACAGGAGAGACGGCGGCGGGGAGGAGAACGGACAGGAGAGACGGCGGAGAATCGGCGCGGAGGCGTCACCGGAGAAGAGAGGAGAAAAATCGCGAAGGAGAACGGGAAATGTCGAGATCTTGCTTATATAGATATTTTATTCCATCGCAAATCCATCGCAAAATTGCGATGGAATTGCGATGGAATAGTCGTTTCCATCGCAATTCCATCGCAATAAAGGAAACCCTAATCCGAATACCATATCCATCGCAATTCCGTCGCAAACTTGCGATGGATTTGCGATGGAATAGTCGTTTCCATCGCAATTCCATCGCAATAAAGGAAACCCTAATCCGAATACCATATCCATCGCAATTCCGTCGCAAAATTGCGATGGATTTGCGATGGATAGTTCTTCGAATTAGGGTTTCCATCCCTTTTCCTCGCAATTCCATCGCAAAATTGCGATGGAATTGCGATGGCATGAACTTTTCCTCGCATTTCCATCGCAAATCCATCGCAGTTTTGCGATGGAATTGCGATGGAATCTTAGTTTTAGGGTTTAGGGTTTACATATTTGATTACGGACTATAATAAGGGTCGTAAATATTGAATATATATGCTTATTAGTAGGTAAATATGAATATGAATATAGATATGGAACATTAATACTATATATATATATATGGTCTTGTTTCAGCGAAACCGTTTGTAATGTTATATACCTCGTAAGCTTCAATGAGCTTGATATGTACGGAGTTGAAGAAAAACATATTTTTACTCAGTAAAAACTTCGACGGTTCAATGATAGATTACAAAATAAGATTATATTACCCTAAACCCTTCTTATTTGAGAAATGGATACCCTAAACCCTAAAACGTGAGGATCCATCGCAAATCCATCGCACTTCCATCGCAAGTCTACTCTATCGCAATGCCATCGCAAAATTGCGATGGATTTGCGATGGCTACGTTACATTCCATCGCAAATCCATCGCAATATTGCGATGGATTTGCGATGGAATTGCATGTTTTAGGGTTTAGGGTATCCATTCCTCAAATAAGAAGGGTTTAGGGCAATATATATAATCTTATTTTGTAATCTTATCTTGAACTCCGTACATATCAAGCTCATTGAAGCTTACGAGGTATATAACATTACAAACGGTTTTGCTGAAACAAGACCATATATATATATATATATATAGTATTAAAGTTATATACCTCGTAAGCTTCAATTTTACGTCGGAAATACAAATTAATTCATCGCAATTTAAAATATAAACAAATTAAAATACAATATATATAGAAAAACCTTAAAATTAATCAAAGTCATTCTCATCATCATTTTCAGATACATAAGAGTTTCCACTGTGCTCCCGTTCTTCTTCATCAGTAGAAGGCTCCTCGAACTCATCGGACTCTCCATCTTCACTTGAATCGTCAATGACGTCTTCGACTTCTCTGTTCTCGGGATCAACGTGCATGATAATTTCAGTGGATTCAACCGGGTTTGATACTTCTGCAACTCTGTCATGCTGCATAGCCACATCATCGTCTAAACCAAATACATAACCTCTTGGATTGACCTTTATGACCGATAACCAAGTCTCCCGTTTTTGCCTAACTCGAGGATAAGGAATGAAACACACTTGCTCTGCCTGCGATGCAAGGATGAAGGGTTCGAACTTGGAATATTTCCTGTTTGCATTTACGTCGGTGACACCTACCGTCTCGTTTCTGCGAACTCCTCGACCTGGTGTCGGATCATACCAATCACATTTAAATATAATGCATTTCAAGTTGATAACTCCTGGGTATGTGACCTCGATGATCTCTTGCAATACTCCATAGAATTCTGTTTCGCCCGGGACATGAATACCGTAATTTGCGGTCGACTTCCGCATGCCATGTGTGTACGTATGGAATACGTATCCGCGAGTGCAATACATTGGTGCTGTAGTGATCTTTCCTATTGGTTCGTTCACAATCTCATGCAGCCATAGCGGTATTTGATCTGAATGATATCCTTTTCTCACCTATAAGCAAATGGTACAATGAATTGAAACACATTAATTATATATAGTGTTACATATGAGTTTATATATCATTAATTAATTTGAAGAGGGCCGGGCCGGCTTACATAGAATTTTAACCATGCAGCAAAGTCACGTTCTTTGAAGAACTCATACTCGTGTTCTTGTAAATCAGGGTATGTCTGGCGCATCTGATTGTCAAATATGCTGCACCAGAAATTAATTAATTCTAAAGTTATATATATAAACATAATTATATTTGAAGACGTATTGTAATTGACAAATAATTAATTATATATCAAAGTTACCTCTCAAATTGATGCACTTCCTCCAGATTACGCAATATGTAATTGTGAGCCGCACTCCAATGTTTATGGTCCCACGATTTTTCCTTCAACTTTCCAGCAAGTCTGCCTATTTCTTTGAAGATGTTAGGGACATCATGCCTATATACAGGTGCAACGCCTCCATCATCGTATCGTTTCGTAGCGGTTCTTCTCGTTCTCACATTTGGGTTAAAATAGTAAGACGCGAAGTTAGATGTTTCTTCTGTCAAACTTCCTTGTACAATAGATCCCTCAACTTTTGCAAGGTTTTTGGCCTTTCCCTTCAAGTGTCCCATAAATCGCTCGAACGGATACATCCACCTGAATTGAACAGGCCCTCCAAAAGCCGCCTCATATGGCAAATGTACCGGTAGGTGTTCCATCACGTCGAAGAACGACGGAGGGAAAATCATTTCCATGTTACATAGCAAGATAGAAATGTTTTTTTGTAACTTCTCTACTCCGTCTTCTGTCAGTGTTCGCGTGCACAAATCTCGGAAAAACGCCCCAATACCTTTAATATATATACACAATAAACAAATTAGTAAAAACATATTTAATTAATTATATATGTACATAAACTGAATAACAAGAAATGTGAATACTTGTTTACCTGCAATTGCTTCGTGGACATGAGACGGCAACAGTTCTTGTAACGCAAATGGTAGTAACCGCTGCATGAAAACATGACAATCGTGGCTCTTCATACCAGAAAATTTTTGCCCTTGCTCAATACATCGTGAGAACTTGGAAACGTATCCATCCGGAAATTTAACATCTGAGGCTACCCAGTCAAAGAGAGCTCTCTTCGCATCCGCAGACAACCGAAAGCTCGGAATTGGCTGTTTGCCGTCTCTGGAAATCTCCAACTCGCTTCTTTTGCATATTTGTGCTAAGTCCAGCCTTGATTTCATATTGTCTTTACTTTTTCCTTGGACATTCAAAATGGTATGCATGATGTTATCGAAAAAATTCTTCTCGATATGCATAACGTCAAGATTATGTCGCAAAAGATGATCCTTCCAATACGGCAGTTCCCAGAATATACTCTTTTTGTGCCAATTGTGCTCCCTAAGATATCCGTCAGGCATGTTTGCATTAGAATGCCAATTGCCCCCACGTTTGCATGTTTCCTCACCGCCATAATAATCGATTTGGTCAAGCAAATATTTTCCTGAAAGATAATCCGGAGGGGGATAACGGACAACCTTATTCTTCGTAAATAAATTCTTGTTCTTTCGGTACCTATGATTGATAGGAAGAAAACGACGGTGACAATCAAACCAACATGGTTTTCTTCCATGCCTCAGCTGAAATGCTTCCGAACTATTCAGACAGTGTGGACACGATAGTCTTCCGTGCGTAGTCCACCCCGACAACATTCCATACGCTGGAAAGTCACTAATCGTCCACAATAATACTGCGCGCATGTTAAAGTTCTGTTGCTGCGAGTACTCAAAGGTGCAGACTCCTGAGTACCACAGCTGTTTCAACTCATCAATCAAAGGCTGCAGAAATATATCCAGGGATCGCTTCGGATGCTTAGGACCTAGCACTAAAATAGTTAAGAACAAAAATTCTCGCTGCATGCACATTGTTGGCGGAAGATTATATGGCGTCAATATGACAGGCCATAACGAATATTGTCTCCCTGACATACCAAATGGACTAAATCCGTCCGTGCATAGACCTAGATAAACATTTCTGGACTCGTTAGCAAAGTTTGGATGTACCGACTGAAAGTGTTTCCACGCCTTTGCATCTGAGGGATGTGTAATCTCTCCATGATGTGTGGAATGTTCTGCATGCCATCTCATTGACGCTGACGTCATCTCCGATTGGTATAACCGTTTCAATCTTTCAGTGATTGGCAAATACCACATACGTTGGTAAGGGACCCGCCTCCTTCCACTAGTAGGTTTGTATCTCGGCTTCCCACAAAATCGACATTCCTGCAGTTTATCATCATCTTTCCAGAAAATCATGCAATTGTCAATGCATACATCAATCATTTGATAAGGTAACCCAAGACCAGCAACCAACTTCTGTATTTCATAGTAATTACCAGCAGAAAGATTATCTTCTGGTAAATACTCTTGAAATAGTCCAGCCCACTTATCCAGGTTACTTTCGCTGCTGTTATCTTCACTTTTAACTGTCATCATCCTAGCTGCTAGTGACAATCTAGAAAGTCCCTCTCTACACCCATCATAGAGTGGTTGATTTGCAGAGTCTAACATATCATAAAACTTTTTTGCTTCAATGTTGGGTTCTTCCAATAAATCTTCCATAGGATTATCAGCAAAAACAGTTGTAGTTTCATGAAATGCATCCGTAACCATATCATGAAACCTATTCCCCTGCTGATATTCTATATCATTTCCCGAATTATCATGATCATGGCCATAATCATAACTAGCGTTATAATTTTGTTCCTCAACCCCACGACTCGAACCACTATTTCCCGCATCATGATGAATAGTATTATAATGACCTTCCCCATGAAAATACCACACATAATAGTTTGGTAGAAATCCTCTATTAAATACATGTGCTTTTGAAGTATCAATAGCGACATATTTTTTGTTCCTACATTTCTGACAGGGACAAAATATTTTACCGGTTTGCAAAGCCTCTGGTTGGTTTTGCGCTTGGTTAAAGAATCCTTGTAATCCTTCAAAAAACTCTGTCGTCACTTCGCCGGTCTCTGGATCTTTTTGATTGTACATCCAGCTTCGTAACTCATATAATCCGTAACTCATTTTTTTGTTTTCTCTCTTTTTTTTTTTTTTTTTTTTCTTTCTTCTTCTCTTTTTTTTTTCCTCTTCTCTCTTTCTTTGTTTGTCGAAACTTACGTTGCGACGTTGGCTATTTATAGATTGGAGAAAGTTTTTTGCTACGGAATTGCGATGGATTTGCGATGGGCATTTTGCGATGGATTTGCGATGGATTCATATTTGCGACGGAATAGCGACTGACTTGCGACGGACTTGCGACGGACTTGCGACGGAACTAGTCCATCGCAATAAGTTAGGTGAAATTCATTTAACACGTGCGTACCTAACCCCGCGCATGTCGGCCAACTACTTTTCCTCGCAATTCCATCGCAAATTTGCGACGGATTTGCGACGAGATAATTTGCGACGGAAAAAAGTCAACGCAAATCCGTCGCAATTTTGCGACGGAATGATTCCATCGCAAAAGCCTCGCAAACTTGCGACGGAATTGCGATGGTTTTAAGTATAATCGCAAATCCGTCGCAAGTCACTCGCAAATTTGCGACGGAAATATTTCCATCGCAAACTTGCGATGGCATTGCGATGGATTATCAATACGTCGCAATGTCGTCGCAAAGCCGTCGTAAAATCATCGCAAATTTGCGACGGAAATTTTCCGTCGCAAAGTTCCGTCGCAAGGAGCCTATTTTCTTGTAGTGACGATACTTTTAGTGTTTTTAGGGAGAGCCGAGAGTTTCGTAAGTAAACACAAGGATCGATCCAAATGATGGTTATTTGATTAGCTGTTATGCGAGCTACAATATATGTGGCGTGTGCCTTTTTCTATGTGTAAAGCGATGGCCCCAATAATGACTATCGGTTCCTATTTATAAGAGAATAGGAACCGACTTTTACAACTGACTTTACCCGAAAATGTAAACTTTCCTTTTTGGCTCGCGCCGACTTCAGAATAAATGTAAACTTTCCTTTTTGGCTCGCGCCGACTTCAGTTTAAGGAAAGTCTTTGATGGGCCTCGGCTCGAATCGCTTAGTCGGATGTTGGTTCGGCCCATCGAGAGGTTTTCGGCTGGCCTTCGGGTTGGCATCCGGTTTGGCCCGGTTCGGTCGTGTTCGGTGCGGTTCAGCTCGGTTTTCCTCCATTTGCCCAATCCAAATGACGATGTCTCGGGGTGGAATCCGACCCCAACAAAAACTTGGTCGGGTTTTGGGTCCAACGGTTTAGGAAGTGAATCTGTTGAAGGGCATGAAGAACCACTAAGGCTGCCTTAGGTAGGGGCTCATAGTTAGGGATATCAATCCCTACATGTTGAACAATGGCTGTAATGAGTTTCCCAAACCGCACACATAGTTTCTTGGTGCTAGTGAGATTTTGTTCCAAGCGCCTAACATTGATGAGTGTCTTTGCAAACAAAAGACCAATATTGGCATGGTGTTGATGTTTGATGAAGGGTGTAGTGGGGATGTAGATATCACCAGTTGTCACTTTATTGGCTTATAGCTTGCATTGAAAGGTGCTGGAGATGAGGCGGTGCACATATCGAACTACTGAATGAGTGATTCTAGACACCTTGGAGCGCGAAGCAACAAATGGTTCATTGGCAAAGTGTGTCCAGTTTTAGAAGTCAGCTACCCTTGTGTTTGAGTTCCCCTTGAACTCATGGGCTGTCTCATTTGGCAAGCCAAAGAGTTTGCAAAGACCTGCAATGGATAAACGCCCCTTTTGGTCGCCAATCTTAAAGAGTAGGAGTCCTTCACCTGGTTGGTCTCCATTGTTTATTGGGAAGGCTGGGACGACTGTGGAGAGGAACTCTCTAGTGAGCTGTGGGTATTCGCTGCATCATGTCTTGAAGAGCTTACTCAATCCAAGCTTCCTTATGTACCATGTGACATTATCTCTTATGTTGAGAAGATCAAGAGTTGGAGTGTCCACCTTACAAGGGTCAGTGTTCACTTTTTTCATAACTTCCATATATTGACCTCGGTCTTGGAATTGTTCTCCAACAAATGTAACAAGTGCCCAATCATCTTCTCCTCTTGGATGCTCCGTTTCATTGTCATCAATTGGATGTGGCGAATTTGGTGGTGTTGCTCTTGCATCAGCGTGATTGTTTCCCAACTTGAATTTTTTCCTTGGTGGTTGCATAGATGTGTCTCTCTTCTTCATGGCTTCCTTTGCTTTGGTCCTTGTCATTGGCTACCTACAAGGGCAAATTCTCATAAAGAGACATGAGTTTGTGTTTAAATGGTTATGAAAGACAAAAGGGATTTGAGAATTAATAAAGGATAAGGTGAAAGAACTATCTCAAATCAAAGCTATGATGGAAGAAACAAGTTGAAACAACATCTTTCCAAGTCTGAAATTTCGGATTTTACTGTTCATCCCATGACAAAATTGCTCAAAATCGAAATTTTTAGCAAACAAGGGTAATTAAGATTCCAATCCATGAGTTCAAAAGATAAACTAGTGAATTGAACAATGATTCAACTAATTTCACCTTTGAATTAAAGGTTTGGAATACCCAAAGAGTTTTGTGAAAAACTATTCAATTCTGAAATTAAGCTCTAAATTTTCTAAACCACCTAGATTCCACCTAACTAGGTTCAAGCAAAAGTCATAATGATAGTAATTTCAAGCTTAGTCAAGAGTTTAAGCTAAACAAGAAACTTGAGAAAAGTTCAAATTTTGCAATATTAGAGAGATTTAGAGTTGGAAAGTCATACCTTGTGTTTGGAAAGATGGATAGGCAAGAAAGAGCAAGCAAATTCGAAATTATGATTTAAGAACACCAAAGATTTGAAGAAAAAGTTTGGAGCTTCTCTAATGGAGTTTAGGGTTTTTAGAGAAGAAGGTTTTTTTTTTCTTTTTGGAGAAGAAAGTCAAGTTCTAGATTTAAAGTTCAAAATCCTTGTGAAAATCCTTTTCAAATTCGAATTTTGTTTAAAAATCGGTTTATTTTGGTTAAAAAAAACGGTTTGAATCTAGTGGGAAGGAGTTCACTTACCTTGGTCGAGAGATTTGGGTCGATGGCCAAGGTTTAGTCGTCCTGATCGTGCGGTATGATCGGTCCGTATCGTGATCCGTGTGTAGAGCATCGGCTGATCGTAGCCGTTTGGGTCCTGGGTCGGCCGGTGTGGTCGGCCCCGTTCTTTTACTTCTCGGTCGAACGAGGTTCGTTCCCTTCCTGCTCGTGTGTTCCGTTCGGCACGGTTGCGTAGCGCGCGTGTACAGTATGGCCGAGCGTAGGCCGTTCCTTTCCGGGTCATGTTTCACGATCGGCCCGGTAAGGATTTTCTCGGTTAGCCAGTACGGTTGCTCGTCCATGGTTGTTATGTTCGGCCCGAATCAAAATTTTCAGCGGTTTTGACATATTTTTCCATTGTATCCTATCTTAAAGGAAAGAAAACAAAGCAAAACAAAGAAAATGAAAGAAATAAAAAATCTAATAAAAATAAAATGCTACCTCATGGGTTGCCTCCCATGCAGCTCTTGTTTAAGGTCTTTAGGTTGACCGTAATGCATTAGGGCTCAAGAGAAGGTGGTGATTAAAAGGTCCATCATTTCTCCCTCCTCCAGCTGATTATCAGGTGGGTGGTTCACGGCCGGATAGATAATCTCTCCATGCTTGTCTCTTGGTACAACTGCCTTTGGAAAGAGTTTCAAAGTTTTTGCAAACCTCTCCTTGAATCCTTCAAGATGTTCGTCAATGAGCTCCTTTGGGAAGAGTAGTTTAACATTGTGGCAAGATTTGTATCTCCTTGTCTCTTCCTTAGCTTCCACGTCTAGCTTCACATTGGTTGATCCTTTTAAAGGTTTAGTGCTTGGTGCCTTAGTGTTACTCCTTGCTTGAATAGCAAGCTGCTTGGGCTGATGCATAGGATCTCTTCCTTGACTGAGCTAATAGTGATTTCTTCTTCTTTTGGAGGTTCTGGAGTGACCTTCTCGTCTTGTACCATGCCAACAAATAAATTCTTAGTTGAACACATGGGAAAGAACATGGCCTTGTTGACCTTGTTGAAAGAGATCCTTTGGTTTGAGATATCGAATATGGCTCCCACAGTAGACATGAAAGGGGTGCCAAGGATAATGGGTCTATGACTACTCTCTCTCATTTCCACAATTTGAAAGTCGGTAGGAATTGAACAGTTACCAATCTGTACCATCACGTCCGGTACAAAACCATAGGAAGTTTGTGAAAAAGAATCGGCATAGTTGATGGAGATGGATGAGGGTTGTATGCTGGTGAGGCCGATTTTGTTAGCTATCCCTTTAGACATGATATTGACATTAGCTCCTATGTCACATAGAGAGTCTTCAAGAATAGTGTCTTTAACAATGCAAGGGACAACAAACTTCCCTGAGTTGTCAGTCTTTGGAATGATCTTTGGGAAGAGTCTTCTCCTCCTAGCTCGGTTGGATTTCCTTTCTGGATATGTTGGCTCAGGCCAAATCATGCAATCAACAGTAGGTTTTGAAAGCATCCACTCATGTATTTGTTCTTCAATTGTCCCTGTAATAACCGTGAAGTGGAGTAAGAAGGAATGTGGATATTCCTTCTGGGAGGAGAGGAGAGAGGAAAAAGAGGAGGAACGGTCGAAATAGAAGTGGATTCGACCGAGTATAACTCAACTTATGACGAAAAGAGTGATCACGGTCGATAGCGGACTGCCGGATCCGAACGTCGTGTAACCGAGAACGATCGCCGTATTACCGAGCGTGATATGCGGGTCGACTATTAAGCGTGCGTCCAGGACGTGACCAAGGCGAGAAACGGTCATGGGACGGACAGCATTTATGGTTGGCCGCGGGAAAACGAGAATGGCCGCGGGACGATCGCGGGAAGCACTCGGTCGAGTTATCGAACGGGAGTGCGGGATGCGGTCGCGGTACAAACGGAGCGCGGGGCGGACAGACCGCGGAACGGATCGAGAGAGTGTGAAACTCGATCAAACATGTGCTGAAATACACATGCCGGACTGTGATTGGTTGGAACTTAAGTGAGGCACATATCACACAAAGGAAGTTTCATGTGCATGGGAGAGTGACTCTTCAAGCCTATTTGCTTGAGGTGTCAACATGAGTATGTGCATGAGGAGCTAGCCATGTTAGGTGGCGGCCAAGGAGACAGCTCGTGCTTAGACAAGGGCGAGGTGTCGCCGGTTTAAGGCATGCTTCTCCGCATGTGAAGGAAAAGTCGCCATATGTCCTCGGAGGTGTCGATCGGACATTGGACCTCCGGTAACCATTTGTCTCCCCTGATGGCCTATAAATACCCCTCCCTCACCATGAGAAAACCATTTGATCACTTGTTGTTCTTAGAGAAAAGAGAAAAGTGAAAAAAGAGTGGTTTAGGTGAGCGGTTCGATCGTGTGAGTTAGTGAGAGTAGGTTTGGGCAAGCGGTAAGGGTAAGAGCGTGGTGAAAGCTCCTGTGTTAGCTTCCGATAGCGAGGTTTGGTCGGTAAGCTTTAGAACCCTTAACCCTTTTTATCTAAACCTTACCTAGAACCCGATCTAAACTATGTGTTGGATCTAGTTCGGGTGCAGTGAGGAGATCTCGGTTCTGTGAAGCAGTTCGGCTTGATCTTCGACGAAAGTGAGTTCCGGTAGCTTAAGAGTAAGCTAACGTGTTTTCATGCAGGGCCAAGGGCAAGAAGACACTTGTTTGTTTTCTTGATTGGTTGCATGTTGTGTGTTAGATCATAGCGTGGTGAAAGCTATGGATCTATTGTGTGAGATCATGGTGAGAACCATGGATCTATTGTTTGAGTATGTTGGATCATAGCGTGGTGAAAGCTATGGATCTATTGTGTTTGAGTGTGTTAGATCATAGCGTGGTGAAAGCTATGGATCTATTGTGTGTAAGATCATGGTGAGAACCATGGATCTATTGTGTAAGATCATGGTGAGAACCATGGATCTATTGTGTGTGTGTGAGGTCATAGCGTGGTGAAAGCTATGGACCTGTTGTGTGTGAGATCATGGCCCAAAGCCATGGATCTGTTGTTTGCTAGGACATAGTGTGGTGGAATCTATGTCTCTAGTTGCGTAAATAGATCATTGTGTGGTGAAACCAATGATCTTAGCGGTGCTCGTGATGCTCCTCACCCCTGACGGTTCATTCACTGAGAAACCCTCTTGGATGGATCGGCAGGATGACTCAGAGTGTACTTGGGTCGCTCCCATGGCTGAGTTCTGCACGACGGTGCAGCCGAGATGTGACCATCTGGGAGACAGAACTCGTGTGGGTTGAGAACCGTGGAAACGGCGACCCAACGGGATGTGACTGTCTGGGAGATGGAACTCGGGTGTGATGATCTAGTCAGGGATTCTGTGTGATTCCTTGGTCGCTGATATCACAGTGATGATCTAGTCAGGGTTTCTGTGTGATTCCTTGGTCGCTGATATCACGGTTGAGGAGGTCCAGCATGATAGACATACCGCGTAGTTTTGGTGGTAGTGTCTATGCATAATAGTTTGGTGAACACTATTATGTTGTGTGATCACGGTGTGATGTTGTGTGATGTTGTGTGATGTTGTGTGGTATGTGTGAAAGCTTCCGCGTTTTCTTGTTGATTGATTGTGTGATTGATTGACTTGAAATATTTGCGTGCTTTGATTGTGGGGATAGTCGGGGTTGGGACTTATACTGTGATGTATAGAGGGTCCTGGACTCACTGAGTAATCTTAGATTACTCATGACGACTATTTGTTTTGCAGGTAAGTCGTAGTCCAATCCGGATAAGATAGCGTGGAACGTTAGGAGCTGGAGTAGTTTTCCTTGGCTTTTGTAAAACTCCGGTTTGTGATAAAGTATGTATAATTACTTCTTTTGGCACTAGGCCTTGGCCGATCGAACATATATGTTTTTGTGATTTCCATCTTTGATGAAATAAAGTATGTTTTTGTTAAAGATGGCTTGTTTGGATGATATTTGTTTTAGTCCAAACAAACACAACTCAGTTTTCGTTTTACGGGTTGCAAAGCCTTAGTAATACAGAAACTGAGGTACGGGAACTGGGTGGGATCGGGCTATGTGTTGTGGAACCCCTCTGCGACTTGACCTGGACCTGCTTAGCCAACCCGACGTAGCATTCTCGGTTTAATCTAATTATAGACCGAACCGGGGGTGTTACAAATGGTGGTATCAGAGCATGGTTTATGATCATGCTCACGGACAAGCCTTTTCAAACGTTTTTCGAGTCAAAATGTGTCGCAAAAGCCAATTAGGATAATCCAGTACGTTCCATGAGTAAGGTTAGGACTCACCCTTTTTCTTGATTCTATCACAGGTTTGTTTGGGTGCTAACTCTCTTTGTGTGAAAGATTGTTTGCTTGTGATATGAACTTGATTGATTGATAGATTAGATTGCATGTGGTGAAATTGCTTTCTTTTCTTGAGTGTGGTGAATGATCATGACTTGCATGTGGTGAAACTGCAAAGTCGAGTAATGATTATTCTTGTGGTTGTGATGGTGTTAGGAATATTACATGTTGATGGTAACCCCACTCATGTCTTGTTTGATTCGGGTGCGGCACATAGTTTTGTGACTCCTGATGTGGTGAAGAAGTTTCGAAGGATCTATGCGTTGAAAGAGGTAAGTGTTTCCGTGCTAACCCCAGGAAACCAAATCCTTAGATCTTCGAACTTGGTGGTAGGTGTTCCCATAGAGATTGTGAAGAGAATCTTTAGGGCAAACCTACTAGTAGTGCCTATGGCCGGTTATGAGGTGATATTAGGCATGGATTGGCTATCTAGGTATAGGGCCAATCTAGATTGTAGTAAAGGAAGGGTCACCTTGGAGGGGGACCAAAATGCGGTGGTGGTTTACCAAGGGATACGGCCTAGTACGGGTGTCTCTGTGGTATCGGCATTGAGGGTGAGACAACAACTGATAGAGGAAAGTGCCTATCTAGTTGCCATTCGGGTGGTTGAAGCGGAAGTGGAGGAAGAAACGACGGTAGAGGATATACCGGTCGTTTGTGAGTATGAGGATGTGTTCAAGTCGTTGACGGAGTTACCTCCACCTCGGAGTAACCCGTTCACCATAAACTTGATACCAGAGGCGTCTCCTATAGCAAAGTCTCCTTACCGGATGGCGCCGGCGGAACTGGCCGAGTTGAAGTCGCAGTTAGAGGATTTGTTGGAGAAAGGGTTTGTGCGATCAAGCTCTTCACCGTGGGGTGCGCCAGTATTATTCGTGAAGAAGAAGGATGGGAGCATGAGGCTCTGCATTGACTATCGAGGGATCAACAACATCACGATCAAGGATAAGTATCCACTTCCTAGGATCGATGAATTGTTGGATCAATTGCGGGGAGTAAGTTGGTTTTCGAAAATCGACTTGGCTTCGGGGTATCATCAAATCCCCATTGAGAGTAGGGATGTGATGAAAACGGCATTCAATACTCGGTACGGTCAGTACGAGTTTGTGGTAATGCCGTTTGGATTAACCAACGCACCGGCGGCGTTTATGCGGTTAATGAATGAAGTGTTTCACGATTACTTGGATAGTTTCGTGATCATCTTCATTGATGATATTCTGATATACTCTCGGACCAAGGAAGAGCATGAGGAGCACTTAAGGAAGGTCTTGGAGAGGTTGAGAGATCAGAAATTATACGCGAAGTTTAGTAAGTGTCGTTTTTGGAAACGGGAGATAGGTTTCCTAGGACACAAGATCTCTGAACAAGGTGTGTCAGCAGATCCGGAGAAGATAGAGGTAATCCGAGATTGGCCTTGACCAACGAATGTGACGGAGGTGAGGAGCTTTCTTGGATTGGCCGGTTATTATCGGAAATTTGTGAGTGGGTTTTCATCCATAGAAAAACCGATGACAAAGTTAACAGGGAAGGGAATCCCTTTTGTGTGGAGTGACGATGTGGAGAAAGCTTTCTTGAAGCTTAAGGAGGCTTTGACTACGTCACCGATACTAACATTACCGGAGCCGGGCAAGCCGTATGATGTATACGCGGATGCATCGAGAGTCGGATTGGGATGTGTTTTAATGCAAGAAGGGAAGGTGTTGGCCTATGCGTCCAGGCAACTTAGAAAACACGAAGAGAACTATCCGACTCATGATTTGGAAATGGCAGCGGTTGTGTTCGCCTTAAGGATATGGAGATCATATCTTTATGGCGAGAGTGTTCAAGTATTTACGGATCACCGAAGTCTGAAATACTTATTCACTCAAGGAGAGTTGAATTTACGGCAGCGGCGATGGATGGAGTTCATCACGGACTATGATTTAAAGATCCAATACCATCCGGGTAAAGCCAATGTGGTGGCGGATGCTTTAAGTCGACGAAGATTGGAAGTGAGTACGGAGAAAGAATTGGAAGCTCTTAATGAGGAGTTCCAAACGATAAGGCTTTCAGCTTTGTAAGGAGAATCAAGTGAACCTTTGGGATTTCAAGCAGTAAACCAGGCGAGTTTAATCCAAAGGATTCGAGAGACACAATTGCGGGATGACAAGATCCGCAAGATTGTGGAAAAGATCGAGGAATCGGACGAGGAGGAGAATATGAGTGAGTATCAGTTGGCGAAGGATGGAACCTTAATGGTTCATGGAAGGATCTCCGTACCTGAAGGAGATGGGTTACGAGATGAGATAATAAGGATCGCACACCAGTCCGTACTTAGTATTCATCCTGGGAGCACAAAAATGTACAAAGACATGCGAAGGTACTACCATTGGCCAGGCTTGAAGAAAGCGGTAGCCAAATGGATAGCACAATGCCAAGCGTGTCAATAAATTAAGGCAGAACATCGGGTGCCAGGACGGCTACTTCAAAATCTGCCTATACCGGAGTGGAAATGGGATTCCATAGCGATGGATTTGATCACCGGGCTACCAATTGCAAGGGGCCGGATGAACAATTCCATATGGGTCATTGTGGACCGGTTGACAAAGGTAGCTCACTTACTCGCAATCCGAGATTCAGACAAGGTAGAGACCTTGGCGGAGCTCTACATTAATCAGATCGTGAGACTACACGGAGTACCGGCAGATATAGTATCTGACCGAGATCCAAGGTTTACGGCAAAATTTTGGCAAGCGCTGCAAGGGGCATTAGGAACGGTACTAAATCTTAGTACGGCCTTTCACCCTGAGACGGATGGACAGACGGAGCGTACCATCCGGACCTTGGAGGATATGCTAAGACTATGCATATTGGATTGGGGTGGAGTTTGGGAAGACTATCTACCATTGATAGAATTTTCCTACAACAATAGCTACCACACGAGTATCGGTATGTCTCCGTATGAGGCGTTATACGGGAGGCCATGCCGTACGCCTTTGTGTTGGACGGAAGTTGGTGAACGAAGAGTGTTTGGTCCGCAAATGGTCGATGAGACTATGGACAAACTGCTCACTATCCGGGCCAACATGAAGAAGGCGCAAGATCGGCAAAAGAAGTATGCTGATCAAGCAAGACGGGATGTGAATTTTGAAGTCGGAGATATGGTATATCTCAAGGTATTGGCTCAAAAAGGAAAAGATCGATTCGGTAAGGTGGGCAAGCTAGCGGTACGCTACATAGGGCCATACCGAGTCATGGGGCGAGTGGGGTTGATGGCCTATCGGCTAGACCTACCCCCGGATATGAATTTGCATCCAGTGTTTCATGTTTCCATGCTAAGGAAACATGTACCGGATCCAAATGCGGTCGAACCAGAGAGGCTGGAAGAACTTAGACAAGATCTAATCTATCCAGAGGGACCTCTCAAGGTTGGTCTTCGACGAGAGCGAAGGTTGAAGAACCGGACTATCCCACAAATACAAGTGTTCTGGGGAAAGCAGAACCGGATGGTTATTACGTGGGAAGACGAGGAACGGTTTCGTTCGAACTATCCGGAGTTCTTCAAGGAAGATACTTATGTGGAGGAAGGAGAGCCCTCACATACTTAGAAGAATTCGGGACGAATTCTAATAAGGGGGGGAGAATGTAATAACCGTGAAGTGGAGTAAGAAGGAATGTGGATATTCCTTCTGGGAGGAGAGGAGAGAGGAAAAAGAGGAGGAACGGTCGAAATAGAAGTGGATTCGACCGAGTATAACTCAACTTATGACGAAAAGAGTGATCACGGTCGATAGCGGACTGCCGGGTCCGATCGTCGTGTAACCGAGAACGATCGCCGTATTACCGAGCGTGATATACGGGTCGACTATTAAGCGTGCGTCCAGGACGTGACCAAGGCGAGAAACGGTCATGGGACGGACAGCATTTACGGTTGGCCGCGGAAAAACGAGAATGGCCGCGGGACGATCGCGCGAAGCACTCGGTCGAGTTATCGAACGGGAGTGCGGGATGCGGTCGCGGTACCAACGGAGCGCGGGGCGGACAGACCGCGGAACAGATCGAGAGAGTGTGAAACTCGATCAAACATGTGCTGAAATACACATGCCGGACTGTGATTGGTTGGAACTTAAGTGAGGCACATGTCACACAAAGGAAGTTTCATGTGCATGGGAGAGTGACTCTTCAAGCCTATTTGCTTGGGGTTTCAACATGAGTATGTGCATGAGGAGCTAGCCATGTTTGGTGGCGGCCAAGGAGACAGCTCGTGCTTAGACAAGGGCGAGGTGTCGCCGGTTTAAGGCATGCTTCTCCGCATGTGAAGGAAAAGTCGCCATATGTCCTCGGAGGTGTCGATCGGACATTGGACCTCCGGTAACCATTTGTCTCCCCTGATGGCCTATAAATACCCCTCCCTCACCATGAGAAAACCATTTGATCACTTGTTGTTCTTAGAGAAAAGAGAAAAGTGAAAAAATAGTGGTTTAGGTGAGCGGTTCGATCGTGTGAGTTAGTGAGAGTAGGTTTGGGCAAGCGGTAAGGGTAAGAGCGTGGTGAAAGCTCCTGTGTTAGCTTCCGATAGCGAGGTTTGGTCGGTAAGCTTTAGAACCCTTAACCCTTTTTATCTAAACCTTACCTAGAACCCGATCTAAACTATGTGTTGGATCTAGTTCGGGTGCAGTGAGGAGATCTCGGTTCTGTGAAGCAGTTCGGCTTGATCTTCGACGAAAGTGAGTTCCGGTAGCTTAAGAGTAAGCTAACGTGTTTTCATGCAGGGCCAAGGGCAAGAAGACACTTGTTTGTTTTCTTGATTGGTTGCATGTTGTGTGTTAGATCATAGCGTGGTGAAAGCTATGGATCTATTGTGTGAGATCATGGTGAGAACCATGGATCTATTGTTTGAGTATGTTGGATCATAGCGTGGTGAAAGATATGGATCTATTGTGTTTGAGTGTGTTAGATCATAGCGTGGTGAAAGCTATGGATCTATTGTGTGTAAGATCATGGTGAGAACCATGGATCTATTGTGTAAGATCATGGTGAGAACCATGGATCTATTGTGTGTGTGTGAGGTCATAGCGTGGTGAAAGCTATGGACCTGTTGTGTGTGAGATCATGGCCCAAAGCCATGGATCTGTTGTTTGCTAGGACATAGTGTGGTGGAATCTATGTCTCTAGTTGCGTAAATAGATCATTGTGTGGTGAAACCAATGATCTTAGCGGTGCTCGTGATGCTTCTCACCCCTGACGGTTCATTCACTGAGAAACCCTCTTGGATGGATCGGCATGATGACTCAGAGTGTACTTGGGTCGCTCCCATGGCTGAGTTCTGCACGACGGTGCAGCCGAGATGTGACCATCTGGGAGACAGAACTCGTGTGGGTTGAGAACCGTGGAAACGGCGACCCAACGGGATGTGACTGTCTGGGAGATGGAACTCGGGTGTGATGATCTAGTCAGGGATTCTGTGTGATTCCTTGGTCGCTGATATCACAGTGATGATCTAGTCAGGGTTTCTGTGTGATTCCTTGGTCGCTGATATCACGGTTGAGGAGGTCCAGCATGATAGACATACCGCGTAGTTTTGGTGGTAGTGTCTATGCATAATAGTTTGGTGAACACTATTATGTTGTGTGATCACGGTGTGATGTTGTGTGATGTTGTGTGATGTTGTGTGGTATGTGTGAAAGCTTCCGCGTTTTCTTGTTGATTGATTGTGTGATTGATTGACTTGAAATATTTGCGTGCTTTGATTGTGGGGATAGTCGGGGTTGGGACTTATACTGTGATGTATAGAGGGTCCTGGACTCACTGAGTAATCTTAGATTACTCATGACGACTATTTGTTTTGCAGGTAAGTCGTAGTCCAATCCGGATAAGATAGCGTGGAACGTTAGGAGCTGGAGTAGTTTTCCTTGGCTTTTGTAAAACTCCGGTTTGTGATAAAGTATGTATAATTACTTCTTTTGGCACTAGGCCTTGGCCGATCGAACATATATGTTTTTGTGATTTCCATCTTTGATGAAATAAAGTATGTTTTTGTTAAAGATGGCTTGTTTGGATGATATTTGTTTTAGTCCAAACAAACACAACTCAGTTTTCGTTTTACGGGTTGCAAAGCCTTAGTAATACAAAAACTGAGGTACGGGAACTGGGTGGGATCGGGCCATGTGTTGTGGAACCCCTCTGCGACTTTACCTGGACCTGCTTAGCCAACCCGACGTAGCATTCTCGGTTTAATCTAATTATAGACCGAACCGGGGGTGTTACAGTCCCCGCCACGGCTGCTGAGTTGTAAAAGGACTTTTTGGATTTAGCTTCCTGTCTCTTAACAGCTTTCATGGTTTGGGCGACTTGAGTTTCTAGTTTTTTCACATGAGTGGCAACGGCATCATACTTGACATTGAGATTATTGAACAAAGTGTCCATCTTCTCATACATTTCCTTACTATTTCTCTTTTGACCATCCATAATTTGTTGGAGAATTCCTTCAAACATTCCACCTTGTTGGCTTGTTGGAGGTTGAGTTGGAGAAGAGCTGTAGGGTTCCTTAGGTGGGTAGGATGCACGTGGTTCATAACCTTGTCTATGCTGAAACTGATTTCCTTGAGCTTGGCAGGGTGGTCTTTGTTGTTGTGGATATCTTTGTGGATAAACCTGGTCTTGAGGGTTCTCCACATTGGTGCTTCTATAGGACAAGGTTGTGGTTTGGTCGACAGTTGGGGTTGTATCCTCTGTTCCCATAGTTTCCAATGTAGTTCACATGTTCTTCATTGATATCATTGGAGAAATCTCCCATGCATTCACCAGGTGGGTCATCGCTTGCATCACTTATCTCTTCTATAGCATGAATTTGTTTGAGCTGTCCCTTAAGAAATTGAGCCATCATGTTCTTGAGTTCAGCCATTTGAGAAGCATCAGGGGTGTTGGTAATGGTGCGGCTTGATCTATCATAATCAGGACAATTGTTGCAATCACTAGCTGCAAGATTTTCTATCAAAATCTTAGCTTCATCAACTGTCTTGGTCATGAAGCTTCCATTGCTTGTTGTGTCCAATGAGAGCTTGTACTTGTGGTCTATGCCACGATAGAAGATGTTCCATAGGTTTCCCTCCTTGAAACCATGATTAGGGCAGTCCCTAATATACTCTTTGAATTGGTCCAACGCCTCATAGAAGGATTCATTAGTTGCTTGGCGAAAATTTGAGATTTTGTTTCTAACAGAAACAGATCTTTGTTTCGTGTAGAAGTGGCTGATGAAAGCTGCCCTATAGTTGATATCATCATATTTTACATGTTTTCACTAAGTATTTATTGGTGTTCTCAAGTGTTTTCAATAAGGTTCTATGCCTTTAGAGGTAGTTTTCTTGTATTTGTTGGTTTTGAAGTCTTAACAGGTTAAATTATCAAAAAGGATTCAAAAAGGAGCAAAAGAGCCTCAAACCATGATCCATGCAAGTTTCCAAGTCAAGAGCATCAATATAACTCCATTTGTCCGATTCTCGCATTTGGACAGAACCGGAGCATCCGAAAGATAACCGCGGCAAGGGGTCTTCCCGACGTCCAAAAATCATGATCTTGGTCGTGCTGGATAGATATTTGAGTTATGCATCACGAAGAAGTGGATTCAAGTCATTTGGATCAACCATCACGGAGATAATCTTTTTCTTCCAAGACGTGTCCGCCAGGCGAGTAAACGAAGCCCATGGAGACTTGGCGCCACCAAATGGCCCGGGGTGCAGCGGCATGGACCTTGTCTCGACTTAACACAAGCCCAGCTTTCTTTTGGTGGTTTACTTGTCCTAAACCCGGTCCAATCACGTCGCAAATCATCAGAGTCGGTTAACCGGAAAGTTTCCTTTTTCAGCCCATCACAACCCTAGCGACTTCAAGCTTATAAATACTCGCTTTTAGCCTCTGCAAGGGAGAGAGCCGCGAGTGTATTGTGCAAGAGAGAGAGCAGCCGTCGAGGAGGAGAAGCCCTAGTTGGTGCGCTGTCCAGAAGGAAGAAGGAGGCGCCGTTCAACTCATTGCACTCGCATCTCATCTTTGTTCTTTCATCTTTTCCTTTTCTCTTTTGTACTTTGGATCGAAAGTTATCAAGGGATTCGACTTGTTCTTCATCAGAGAAGCCTCTTTCAATCCCTTATCTCTTTTCATACTTGCATAATGATATCAATCTCGCCTTGCTTGCTTGATCTTAGTATGTCCGAGTAGATCCCCTCGTTAGGCCGAGGGAGATCGATGGACTCTTGATATGTTTTGACTTGTTTGATTGCATAAAACGGGATTCACTCTATTGGTTCTTCATCTTTGCTTGCTCTTATTGCTTGTTGTTAGGAAAGCGCGCCTCAACAACTCGAACTTAGGTTGATACACTCTCCAAAAGCTTGTTGTATTGCCGAAACTAGTATTTGATGAGCTAAGTGTCTTAGGCTTCCAAAAGTCGACCTAAGGAACTTAGTGAACAATCACAACTTGAACATTGATTAATGCATGCTTATAACTTGTAATAACCATCGAAAGTTGCTTCTATTAGGTTGTTTAAGCATAGTGGCCGGAGCCACGAAAGTGGAAAGGCTATACATTAGTGTTGTGAGTTCAAGGCGGTTTATAAATTATCCCATGCAATCTCTTGTCATTTCATTGAAGGTTTCCATTGATTTTCCCTTGCCTAACATCTTTTCCATCTTGTTTACAACCTCATTCACTTACTCACTTGTTTTCATTAGATATTAAGATCACCACAACTCATATTCTTTGTTCTAGCTACTTATTACTCAACATAAACTTGAAACGAAATCTCTCTTCCTTGTGTTCGACCCCGACTTACCACGGCTGTGCACTTGCAGCTCTACCAAGTTGGGTTATAAATTGTATTAGTTTGAAGCATAAAACCCAACGCATCAGTAGTCATCCCATGTGGTGATGGAGTGAGCAGGTAGAGACTTCAACCATCTCAAAGCTTTGGCGCCGAGAGAGAAAGAAAAGAGCTTGTACTTAAGATAGTCGGCTGAGACTCCATTTGATCTGGTGGTGCTGGAAATCTCTTCAAAGTGTTCTATGTGATCAACCGGGTGTTCGGCTGGAAGGCCATTGAATTGATTATGTCTAACCAATGCTATGATTTTTTGCTTGATCTCATAGTCATTCCTTGTAGGTTGAGGTGGATGGACTGGATTCCTATCCAAGAAGAAAGCGTCGGCGGAGTCATAATCTCCAATGGTTGGGTTGTTTGCTTGAGGTTGCACATCAACTTCCTCACCAGGAGGTTGTGGTGCTAAAGGCGGAGGTGGATCTCGACCTTCAGCTGCTGCTCTAGCTACTTCAGCTGCATGGGCAGCTTGTGCTGCCTCGTTGGCCATCTCTTCAGCTCTTTGTTTGCTAAGAGTCTTCGCAAGCCTATCTATTTCTGGATGTTCGACTAGGTTGTCTTTGTTAGACCTCCTAGTCATGCACCTGAAAAGAGAATGAGAAGAAAAACTAAATGAAAAGGTAAAAACAAACTAAAGAAAAGAAACAAAACTGAAAAAAAAAAAAACAAAAGCAAGAAAGCAAAAACGTAAAGGTTCTAGACTAGATCATAATCGAAATTCAAAGGTACTGCTGCAGTCCCCGGCAACGGCGCCAAAAACTTGATGTGAGTCAGGTTTTACCAAACTCTTTAGACCTCTGGAAGTGCATAGATCGAAGAAGTATGGGTATCGAACACAAGGACTGGCTATTGAGTACACTTTGTAAATATACATTTCGGATCAAGCTAAAACAATAGTATAGATTTTGAGGTTGTAATTGGTAAATAAACAAAAGCAAGTAAAAAAAGTTGTTTATCAATGGGAAGAAAACGCTAGGTCAATAGGGGCTAACCGCAGAGAAGCAAGCATTGATCAAGTTCGATGATAGTTAAGATAATTTAGGGATAAAGGGATGATAGAACCGTCTAGAACATAGAACACGATAATAAACCTTTCCACTGTCGTGGCTCTGGCTCCTATGATAACCTATCTAATCGCTAAACTTTTGGTATGTCCTTAGATGGTTATTCAAGCATTAGATCGAGCAAGTTCTGATTCAGTTCACTAGGTTAAGTAAATCAACTGTCGCAGTCTAAGAAACCTAGCTTGCCAATGTCTGACGAATGATACATCACTGTCGTGGCTCAAGTCAACCTAAGTTCAGATCATTAAATGGGCGGTAAAGCAATCAGCATTAATTGGTCAACAAGACGAGACAAAGACTCTAATGAAAGCAGTTAATCATCGAAATCGTAGATCAAGCAAACAACTCATTGGATTAGTAACACATGATCAAAGCAATAACACAAAAATATGAAGAAGACTTCTCCAAATTAAGGTAGGGAGGTGAGATCCTCTCCCTGAAATCTCTAGAACAATACGCGACTCTCTCTCTAAAGAGGCTAAAAAGTTGTATTCATAGTGTTAGGTCTTTGTAGGCGGCATTAGGTTTAGACGGGCTGAAAAATCGTGCGAAACGGGCTTCTAAAATGGCCTCGGGTCGACCAGACCGTTCGGTGGGTCGGTCGCTGCGTTCGACCGGCTATCGGGTTTAGTTCAGCCATCGGTACGGTCGGTACGATCGTGGCCGGATGATTGCGCGTTCGGTCGTCGCGATCGGCCGGATGGATAAGTTTTGGTGCATGGTCGGGTCGACCGCGGGACAATAAGCTCCTGGTTGGACGGTGCGGTCGGGCAGATATGTGGATCGTGGGAAGCGAGCAGGTCTAGCGCGGGATGTTGCTTCCCGGGTCGGACGGTACGTTCGGGCAAGTGATAACAGGATTAATGCTATCAGTTAAGATAAACCCTAGCTATGCGTGTCGTTATAGGATTTAAAGATGTCAATCCAAAATGGGATGAGAATCAAAACAGTTTATGTTATGCAGTAGCGGATGTAAGTCAAGACAATGGGGGTTTTAAAAGGATAAGAACTAAACTATCAAACGAATGCAACGGTAAGTGAAATGCGGAAAGAAAAAGCAGTGAACTAAAATGAGCTCGATCGAGTTAAGCTAAAACATCACAAAGTAGCTCGATCGAGTTAAGGCAAAACAAAAACGAAGGAAAGCTAAGGTAGCTCGAACGAGTTGAAACAAGAAACAGAAAACAACTAGCTCGATCGAGGGGCCCGAAATTTGCACAAAACAAAATAAAACTGACTCGATCGAGTCAAGGCAAAACAGGACTAAAACAGAGTAAAAACTTAAGTGAAACTGGTATGGAAAAACTTAGACTAAGGGACAGGGTTTGACAATCAGAGCTATCCTATAATTAATCAATGATTCTTTTAACAACATGGTATCATGCATATCCTTGAGCGATGGATTCTCAATTCAGTTAGCCACACTTCCGTGTGGTCTTATTAACCGCTATTCTTAGGAACAGATCCATCCTAAGCCCAACGAGCCCCTTGTGCAACCACTTCCGTGGGACAAGCGCATAAAGCTCGTTCTCTGTTAAGCCTTGGTCCGGTGCTCAATCAAGCGGGTCAGGCCGATAAGCACCTAAGACCGATCCACCAGGGTCAGTGGTTGGATCGAATAAGGCTCAACCGAACAGAGAAGGAAAATGGCTAAAGACCTAAGTAATCAAGGATTAAGCATAAGAAAACTCTAATCTATCCCATCCCTAAGCCTAAGGGCGAAATTACTCACTAATCATATCAGAAATCGAAATCATAACTAAACAAGATGAAACAGACATGATATGAAAGATTAGGAGATGATTAACAACTTTTATTAAATAAGCAAATGCAAAAAGTGAATAACAAGGTCTAGATCTACAAATTAAAAGACAGAAAACTTAAGAACATAAGAGAGAGTTTTTCAGACTAAAAAGTGAAAAAGGGGAAGAGAGGGTCATGGATCAGGTCAGCAGTCCTTTTATAGGCAAGCCACTAGGGCTTCCTTCTGGACAGTAACCGCCTTAGTCTACTCGATCGAGTAGGTCGATCGAGGCGCCTCTTTGGCCTAGCTCGGTCGAGGCGGTTGGTCGAGGCGCCTTTTTGGCTTGGCTCGGTCGAGCTGCTTGGTCGAGGTGCTCCTTTGGCCTAGCTTGGTCGAGGAGGTTGGTCGAGGTTTACATCTTGCCTAGCTCGGTCGAGCTGGTTGGTGAAGGCAGACTCCCTTTTGTTCCAATGTATTGACCTCGCTCCAAAGTGCTCTGAATCACCTACCAAGGACACCAAACATGCAAATGCATGCAATGCATTTCCTAAAACAACTAAGTATGCAAACTAATAGGAAAGTGCAATGGAATGCTAATAAAGATGGTTGAAACAATGCAAAAGTGGTCTAAATGATATGCTAAAAGAGTATGAAATATGAATGCATCAACACCGCCAAACTTATCCTTTGCTTGCCCTCAAGCAAACAAATATAACAAGAAGGAGATGAAGGCTGAAAACAGTTGATATATCCAAAACATGCCAGCAAAAACGGTTTGATCAATGTCCAGGTTTAAGATTCTAGAGTGCATCAAGGTGAGAGTTACTTCTAAAAATCCTTGCCATCCTTAACAAGATCAATCAAACTTCACATTCAATCAAACCATTCAATCATATTAGCACATCCCTTCAACATTCATTAAACAGAACAGTGAACCAATCTTATGCAAATCTAAACAACTCATTTGGCCAAGGATGATACAAGAGCAGAAATTCCTTCTACCCAGACACAACACTCGATCGAGTCTAAACCCGTAACCCAGAAACAAAGAACCAACTCCTATCTACCCTTTAGGCAATACCTTTAGACACAGAGGAGTACTTGATCACTTTTTCTTTCTTTTTCTTTGTACTTAGCCAAGAGAGAGGTTTTTCTTATCATAATCTAGTGGTTTGGGATTCTTAAACTTAGGGAACTTTTCTTTTCTTTTCAAACACTTGAGGCTTATGCCTTCTTTTGTTAAACACTAAGAACCCTTTTCTTTTTCCTTAAACACTTCCCAAACCTTCACTAGACTTTCATGAGGCACAAACCTACTCCCTGGTCTTAACCACAACTCTTTTTCTTTTCTTTTCCCAGAACATAAATCACACTCGCCCAAGCCCATATGAACACCCCCAAACTTAGCCTAAGAATGGACCAGAATCTACAAAGAAACCCCTGCTCTTGTCGGTTTAAACTCAACACCATTTGCCAAGCATATTTGAAATAAGAACTCACAAACACACAAGAACAGCAAAGGGTTTGAAAGAAAGGCTAAGGTAAGGGTGGGGTCTGCTATTTGGACAAACAAGAGTGGAGAATGGAAAAAGAATGTTCAAGTATGTATGAATATCCATGAGTTGCTTATCAATGCATCAAATGGTAATTAAGAGTCAAGATTATGGTTCAAATATATAGGGAGATGCATCAATTCAAAGCAATGGTTTAAATGAGATGTGAATGTCATGATATGATCAGGTTAAACATGGTTCTACCTTAACTCTTCATTATCACACTAATGCACAAAAGATTCAAGAACCAGGGCACAGATCAAAACGCATGAGATGGCATATTTACAAGGTCATATCAACAATGCAATGTGAATGCATACCTATATGATGCATATTAGACTCAATCTTAAAAATGTGAATGCAACTACATGAATATTTTTGAGATTTTTCAAAAAAATTTCAATTTTTAGTGGTTTTCTATGCCTTAGATGTATGCAGACTCAAGAGATGAAAAATTGAAACTAAAAACAAAGAACACAATGTCAAATGGCTCTCAGACCCTCCCCCAAACTTAAATTACACAGTCCCCTGTGTAACAGAAGTCTAAGAGAAAGAATGAGAGCAAAACAAAAGCAAAATAAAACATAATGCAGGCGGTATGTACAAGGGAATCGAATGTTCGGTACCTCAGTGATAGCCGAAAAGATCGGCTATGATGTCGTCCCTCTCTGATGGCGGGGTGTCTACCGTCTGGAGCGCTGTATTCGACCATTGCGGCTCGACCGTACTCGCTGCTGTAGTTAACGTGTTGAGATACGCCTTTTTCTCTGCCTCGATCGAGTCTGATGTTAGGGTCAGCTGGCGTTTGCTCGAGTTGCTCGGTGAAGTCCGGCTGAGCTCGATCGAGTCCACTCGTGAAGTCACTGTGGCGAGAGCTGGAACTTCTCTATTTCTTCTGTCTTTGCCGCTCTGCTTCTCTGGGTTCAAAGGAGGAGGATCGTGGTGGCTCTTGAGTGGAGGGACACCTGGCTGTGTGGATAAGTGAGCGCCTTCTCCTAAAGGGTGGGGGAGGGTGTCTCTTTGTGGTGGAATGTTTCACCTTCTTCTCAAGGTTCCTGATGGTCTTTGCCATGCTTCCCACTGTCTTCTTCAACTGATCCACTGTCTTGGCTTGCCACTTGTTCAGCTTTTGGAGGAGGCCTATGCGTTTATTAGCTGCTACCACTGCTGGACTACTTCCTTGGCAAGGGTAGTCTTCAAAGAAGTACCTTTCTGGTTGAGCCATCTCCTCATCTGCTTGGATATCTTCTTCCATTGGCTCTGGAGCCGCTTGTCTTCCTCCCTGATGCAAGGCGTTTTGTGGAGGGTGGAAGTCGACATTCCTCCCGTTCCTGAACTTGGTGTGCGCTTGGTTGGGCAGGAGTATCTTGGCTTCTCCTCCATCTGGATGATCAAACTTGTAAACATGCTTCCCTTGTACCTCCTTATACTCCAATATCTTAGATCTCTTGAGGTAAGGGATGTCCAGCCAACCATGTGCCACACAAGCTGAACTATCAAGGTCTACATCACAAGCGATTAGGATGGGTGCATGTGACGATTCCGCCTACAAACAGAGAAGGCTTTGACGTTCTGTTGCGGTAAGTGTAGACTGTCTCCTGATAAGACATTAGCTGATCTAAGAAAGGAACTAAGAGTCCTGTATCTGAGGCATCTCCCTTGATTTCTACTCCACCTCTCAGCAACTTGACAAACGGTTTGAGACCCTTATCCAGAAGCTGCAGCTCACCCTCGGTGTCATGTCCCGTCACGGTTCTAGCAAAGAAGTTGCTGGCCAGTGCCTTGTGAACATAACGCAAAACAGGGCTCCTAATCTCAACGCTTTTGGATCGGGATGGAGTGTATGTTCCTCTGGCTATTGTCTTCCACAAAGCGATCAACTCACTCTCCTCATACTCCACTGCTGTATCTTGTCCACTCTTGAAGCCAAACAAATTATCCAGGTCCTTGAAAGAGAGAGAGTATTCTCTGCCGTTTTCTAAAAACAGATCCAGCCCAGACCTTGGTTGAACTCTTCTCTGTCCTCTTCATCATAGTGGCACAGCTGCAATGTTCCTAAGAACTGGCAAGTCTCCTCCTGATATCCCTCTGCGTACATTCGCATGAACTGCTCCAGCCCCATGCTCTTGAAGACAAGCTCCACATCCTGACGGATTCCTAGGCTGTCCATGGCCTCAGCTTGTGGGTATCTTGTTCCCATGAAGATGTGTTCCTTGAGCAGACTGTAAACGATCTCAGACTTAGACTGCTCCCTCTTTTCAGGTTCCTCTCCATCACACTCCTCATCACCATCATTCTGCTCTTGCTCTCCAGCCTCTTCCCTTTCATCCATTAGATCCTCAACTGGCTTAACTGGCCGCTTGCCTCTCGCTTTCTCTGTTCTCTTCCTTTGTGTCTCAGAAGCTTCAATCTGTTCCTCCTCAATTTCCATTGGTTCATGTTCAACCGGTTCATCAATCCGTTCTGCCCTTATCGGTTGGCGTTGGCTCTTGCTTCTCCTCAACGCATTGTCCCTGAAAAGATTAAGTTAAGCAAAATTAGCTCTGAAATAAACAGACTCGACCATGCGCAGCCGCTCACTCGATCGAGTTAAAGCATGGCTGAGTCAACTCGGTCAAGCACTTGGTCGGGTCAACTCGGTCGAGTCAACTCAGGTGAGTCAACTCGAGCGAGTCAAACCGTGTACTCGAGCGAGTCAACTCGGCATAGAGAGGATCGAGCCTAAATTGAAGAACAGCAAGGTATAGGGTGCGAAAATGGCTAATTGACTAAAAGTACAGCAAGAATTCGCCTTCACTAAACCGTTTCTATCAGAACTAGCAACTTAGATTCAACAAAAATTCCAGGCTAAAAACATCAAGAACATGCAAGAGGATATAAATGACAAGTGATTTCAACAAACTCATGAGAGGATAAGAGAAAATCGAATTGAAACCTTGATTTCTGGCGGATTAAACCGGCTGTAGGCCTTGAAAACATGATTGATGCAAGAAAATGCAAGAGATTATGAAGTGAGAAGGGGCGATTTTCTTGGTTTCTAGAGAGAAGGAGGAGAGAAAAATGAGAGAGAGAGAGATGAGAGAGACTCGATCGAGTGAAATTTGTGGTGAGGAAGGAGAGAGGTGGACTCGATCGAGTTTATAAAGGGGGTAAGGATAAGAAATGTGTGGTTAGGAAAGAGGAGAGGGAGACAAAATTAGGGGAATCTCTTTCAAGGGAAAGGACCAAGTGGACCCAAGTTTAGTAAGTGGGAAACAAGTGAGGGTCCACTTCAGAAAAACGGTCATGATCATGAAAATTCAAAATTCAAAGGAGGGGAGCGTTTTAACCTTGACTTGATCGAGTTAACGGTTCTGGTTAACGCAAGTGTGCCCCATCATCCTTGCTTGAGTTGGATTCCTCCTGGCTCAAACCTCATTCCTGACAAGACATGCGAGAATAAGAAAGAACAGGCAAAACTACAAAGCAATAAAAAGCAAGAATTTAAAATATGTACAAGGATACGCATGGGACTTCCTCCCAAGTGAGCTTGTTTAAGGTCGCTAAGCTTGACCGTTCTTCCTCCGTCTAGTGGGGTTTGGAGTTAGGCCTGTCCTCGAGCGTGATTGACAGGACCTTAGAGAGAAGCTCTTTTAGCTTCATCGGATCGTTCTGGAAGTCGGTGCTGACGATAGCCCTGGCACTCGAGAAGGGTTTAGACCTTCCGTTGAACTTGACCTTATACTCAAGCTTTCCTCCCTTAAGTTCCGATGGTAGCAGAGTCACCGTAGACGGAGGTGGGGTAGAGGGGACGGGTTGAGGTTCCTTGGTTCTTTTCTTTTTACGCTTGCGGGCAGCATGAGAAACAATCCTCACCTTCTCCTGTTGAGCCCTTCCTAGCGGCTCAGTGAACAATGCAAAAAGGCTTTCGCCATCAAAGATTCCCGGCTCATTCTCAACAGGCTCGGGAGGCGCTCGATGCAGCTCATCTCCATACTCAATAAGATCAGAACTAATCACATTGGAGGGCGGCTCCGCAGTTGTGATAGTTCCACAATACCCGGTTGAAAAAGTCTTTAGTGGATATGAGACTTGGCCGTCCACATTGTGAAGGATCACCAGCCTGTTGGGGAAATCAATGGAGGCTCCTGCTGTAGTGAGGAATGGGGTTCCAAGTATGAAAGGGATGTTGGGGTCAGATTTCCCTCCATCACATTATCGTTCGAACCGGCGTGATCAAGGCGAGCCGGGCCGAACCGACTAAACCAGAAAATCGGGAAGAAACCTATCGATGGGCCGAGCCAACATCCAGCATAGCGATTCGAGCCGAGGCCCATCGAAGAAAGCCCATATTCGAAGCTTTCCGTAAACATAAGTCGGCGCGAGCAGAAATGGAAAGTTTCATAATGGAAAATTTACTTTAATCTTGTAAAGTCGGTTCCTATTCTCTTATAAATAGGAACCGATGTCAATTGTTTTCGGGATCACTTTTTTCACCCATAGCAAAGGCACACGCCACGAATTTCATAGCTCGCATAACAGCTAATAATAAAACCAACTTTGGCTCGTCATCTTCGTGTTCAATCAATAGAATTCCTCGGCTCTCCCTAAAAACGAACTAAATAATATTGCGCAAGTTTCGGCTCGCACAATTTGGCGCTAGAAGGAGGGTAAGAGAATTCATACACAAGGAATACGAGATAAAATGACGGACACAAATCTGGATGAGACCGACCCAACCGGTCAGCGACACGAAGGAGGCGCGGCGGCAAACCAAACGGAAGCGGAGACGATCGCCGCCCTGAAAAGACAAACTGAAGAGCAAGGAGCCTTGAATAGCACGTTGACTCAAGAGCTCGAGAATCTACGCACCCAACTAAAGGAAAAAGAAGAACGAGACGCCAGGCGACGAAAGAAACTCGACCCAAAGAATCTGGCCTTCGAGTCCCCAGCCGATGAAACAGAAGAAGAGGAAGAAGAAAAAACTCCCGAGCAAAGCGAGACAAATTCCGAGCCAGATGATTCGCCTCCGCGTCTCCGCGGGAAGAAGCAGAACACGAAGCGCAAGGATACCCAACCGATACGACTTAACCTGGGAGACCGGATCCCCAGCGATATCATCCCAGAATCATTGGCTGAAATGCTCAGGCAGATACTATCAAGTCAAGGAGAATCCGCCCCGATCGACTTGACTGACGATCCGAATCAACCTACTAAGATTGCCGAGCAGAGCACGGACGTCTCGCCCGCTTTACCTTCTTCTGAAACGTTTGCCGAAGCCATTACGCGACTCCTACTTGAAAAACGAACACCAACCCCCCACGGTACTCAAAACAAGGATCGGCTGCCTCGAGGCCCGAGCTGCTCAAGGAGAAATATTCCTGGCAAAGAACTAAATATGAGCCGAGACGAATTGGCCGAAATTCGGGCTCGTCTTGAAAAATCCGATAACAAGGCAAAGCTACTTCGATCTCAAATCCACAGAGCACTCAGCTCGGCACCAGAGATCGCTCAGATATGCGAGGATGCAGAACATACGCCTTTCTCGGCTCGGATAATTAACACCAAGGTTAACGATCCAGGAAAATTGAGCATCCAGAAGTACGATGGCTCCACCAATCCTAAGGACCATATTAACGCGTTTCGAGTCGCATTAAGTTGAGCTACATTCAGAAGCGTAGAAGAAAAGGACGCAGGATTCTGTTTGTTATTCGCCGAGTACCTGAAGGGCGCGGCCCTGGACTGGTTCTTAAACCTCGAGCCGAATTCGGTCGAGAACTTCCAGCAGTTGACGGCTCTCTTCCTTAAACAGTACTCCATTTTTATAGAGAGATCAGCCTCGGCAATTAACCTGTGGAATATGGTCCAGGGAGAAGAAGAATCACTTCGCAGCTTTATGGAGCGATTCAAAACTACTATGTCAAAGGCAGGGACTATCAATGACGAAATTGCCGTCGATTCACTCAAAAAGGGGTTGTGGTTCCAGTCAGATTTCCGAAAAGAACTCGCCCTCAATAAACCGAAGTCGATCGCCGACGCGATCCATCGATCCGTAGCATTCGTAGCAGAAGAAGAAGATATGAAAGTGTTGACCGCACTCCACAGTTCTTCCAAGACGACAGCTAAACCGCCGCCAGCAGCGCAGCCGCAGACAAGTCAGAAGCGCCATAACCAGCGAGGCGGATATGTGTATCACGAAGGACGGAACTTTTTCGGGGCGCATAATTACCAAGTGGAGGCGAGCCAACAATCGGACGTCGTGAACCAAATAGGCGCTCGAAGAGGAAAAACGCTAAAAAGCAACACATGGGTGAGGAACCAAAGTTCGGCGAACTACGACGACAAAGCCTACTGCGAGTTTCATCAATGCTACGGCCATTCTACCGAGAAGTGCCGCCATCTAGGAGCAGAGCTCGCAAAGAAGCTGCTTAGCGGAGAATTGAAGGGTGACATGAAACTGGAGGATCTGGAGCGACCCGAACCAAGAGAACGACCAGAGAAACCAGATCGATCGACCGACCAACCGAAGCGCGGAAGACGGGAGGATTCGGATGATCAAACCGGCACTCGGAGGAGAATTCACCTCATAATGGGCGGCTCGCAATACTGCCCAGACACCGTGTCATCAATCAAAGCCTTTCAACGACGAGCCGACGCAGCGGTCAATTGGTACGAACCCCCGAAGTTGCCAAATGCCGAAATCACCTTCACGGAGAACGAAGTTATCGGTATTGATAAACCGCACGACGACCCCCTCGTGATCATGCTAGCCGTGGGAAACTTCGACGTAGCTCGGATCCTCATCGACACGGGGAGCAAGGTCGACATAATTTACAAAGGAACCTTGGAGCGGATGGGGATCGATCTATCCGACGTGAGATCGGCACCGAAACCATTGACAGGGTTCAGAGGCGAGACGACGATGTCCATGGGAACAATCACGCTCCCGGTCGAAGCAGGTGGCATCACTAAAATGGTTCATTTTTCCGTCTCGGATAACCCGCCGATCTACAATATCATCATGGGAACACCATGGATAAACTCGATGCGAGCCGTGCCATCCACATATCATCTGTGCATCAAGTTTCCTACCCCATCCGGAGTGAAAACCATACTCGGTTCGCAGAAAGAGTCGAGAATATGCTTCATGACGGAACATAAACTCCGGAATCCTCTGCCTAAATTACTCCCCGAAGCGAACAGAAAGAAGGTCAAGACGAGCCGAGAGACGGCGAACGGCCTGGCTAACCTTTTATAGCAATTACAGATAGTAGATGACGGCGAGCCGACGAACAGCCAGCCCGCACAGAATACGCTGGTTGAAGGCAAGGAAACCGCCATCGTTGAGCCAACTTGCGAGGCCGTAATCTCCGTGTGCATTGACGAACAGAACCCAGGAAGATGTGTGGAAATCGGAGCCAACCTGGAAGAAGCGATCCAAAAAGAACTGATTTCTTTCCTAAAAGAGAACATCAACACCTTCGCTTGGACGGCAGAAGATATGCCAGGGATAGATATCAATATCGCTTGTCACGAGCTAAACGTCGATCCAACCTTTAACCCAGTCAAACAGAAGCGACGAAAGTTAGGACACGAACGTCAAAAGGCCGTGAATGACGAAGTGGAGCGGTTATTGAAAGTAGGCTCGATCATCGAGGCAAAATATCCCGAATGGCTCGCAAATCCGGTCGTGGTGAAAAAGAAGAATGGGAAATGGCGAGTATGCATAGATTTCACGGATCTGAATAAGGCGTGCCCAAAAGATAGCTTCCCGATCCCTCACATCGACCGCCTCGTAGAAGCGACCGCAGGAAACGAGTTGTTGACCTTCATGGACGCATTCTCAGGTTACAACCAGATTAAGATGAACCCCGACGATCGAGAGAAAACAGCCTTCCAAGCAGAGCGAGGCATCTATTGCTATCAAGTAATGCCGTTCGGACTCAAGAACGCTGGAGCAACTTATCAACGGCTCGTCAACAGAATGTTCGCCCCCCAGCTCGGAAAAACGATGGAAGTATACATCGACGATATGCTAGTGAAATCACTGAAGAAGGAAAATCATGTGATGCATCTCCGCGAATGCTTCGAACGATTGAACTCATACAATATGAAGTTGAATCCGACTAAGTGTCGCTTCGCTGTGACATCTGGAGAATTCCTGGGTTACCTGGTAACTCAGCGAGGCATCGAGGCGAACCCTAAACAGATTCAAGCCCTGATCAAAATGTCGTCGCCAGAAACGAAGAGGCAAATCCAACAACTAACCGGACGTATCGCCGCGCTTAACCGTTTTATCTCGCGATCCACGGACAAGTGTCTTCCTTTCTACGATACTCTCCGAGGAAACAAGAAGTTTGAATGGACAGCAAAATGCGAAGAGGCCTTCCTCGAACTGAAGTCTTATCTGGCAAGCCCTCCAATACTAGCGAAACCGGAAGACGGAGAACCGCTGTATCTGTATGTCGCGGTGTCTTTAACAGTGGTCAGTGGAGTCCTAATCCGCGAAGACCGCGGAACCCAAAAGCCGGTATTTTACGTGAGTCAAAGCCTGACCGACGCAGAAACAAGATACCCCCAGACCGAGAAATTCGCGCTAGCAGTCGTCATGTCAGCTCGGAAATTACGCCCGTACTTCCAATGTCATTCAATCATAGTCCTGACAGCACTACCACTAAGGATGATTTTACATAGCCCGAGCCAATCAGGAAGACTGGCGAAGTGGGCAATCGAGCTGAGCGAATATGATATCGAATATCGGAATCGAACGAGCGCAAAGTCGCAAGGTTTGGCTGATTTCTTAATCGAACTGCCGATCGCCGCGAGCGATGAACCAAGTCTTTCCGCTGACTGGTTACTTCATGTTGATGGCTCGTCGTCAAAACAAGGCGCCGGAGTCGGAATTCGACTCACCTCCCCAACAGGCGAAATCCTGGAACAATCTCTTCGTCTGAATTTCGGCGCGTCAAACAACGAGGAGGCAGAGTACGAAGCATTAATAGCTGGGTTAAAGTTGGCGCTCGGAATTGGGGTTCGAAACATACACGCCTACTGTGATTCCCAGCTCGTCGCGAGCCAATTCAGAGGAGAGTACGCTACGAAAGACAGAAGAATGGAAGCCTACCTCGAAGTAGTTAAGAATCTAGCCGGACAGTTCGAAAAATTTGCATTGGAGAAGATACAGCGTGGAGACAACACTCAAGCCGATGCTCTGGCATCGCTGGCCTCGACCTCCGATCCAGACTTGAAAAGGATAATTCCCGTGGAATTTATCGAACATCCCAGCATCGACATTGATGAGCCTGAAGTCCTAATGACAGTAATCACAGACGAGCCAGGCGATAATGGTATACTCGATGGCGATCAGCCCGCAGATATGGACATCGAAGAAGAGACGGAGTACGGTTGTGATAAAGAATGGCTCGATCCAATCCGTGGATACATAGCCGACGGAGAAGTACCAACGGATAAGTGGGCGGCTCGCAAGCTGAAAGCTCAAGCAGCACGATACATTCTGATACGCGACGCCGTGTTCCGATGGAGGTTTTCGGGACCACTGCTCGCATGCGTAGAAGGAAAGAAGGCCAGAGAAATAATGAAAGAAGTTCATAGTGGGTCATGCGGAAATCATTCCGGAGGACGAGCATTGGCTATCAAAATCAAACGGCACGGTTATTTTTGGCCAACGATGATCAGCGACTGCGAAAAATACTCGCGGAAATGCGAAAAGTGCCAACGTCATGTTCCTTTGGCTATTGTCTTCCACAAAGCGATCAACTCACTCTCCTCATACTCCACTGCTGTATCTTGTCCACTCCTGAAGCCAAACAAATTATCCAGGTCCTTGAAAGAGAGAGAGTATTCTCTGCCTTTGATTCTAAAACAGATCCAGCCCAGACCTTGGTTGAACTCTTCTCTGTCCTCGTCATCATAGTGGCACAGCTGCAATGTTCCTAAGAACTGGCAAGTCTCCTCCTGATATCCCTCTGCGTACATTCGCATGAACTGCTCCAGCCCCATGCTCTTGAAGACAAGCTCCACATCCTGACGGATTCCTAGGCTGTCCATGGCCTCAGCTTGTGGGTATCTTGTTCCCATGAAGATGTGTTCCTTGAGCAGACTGTAAACGATCTCAGACTTAGACTGCTCCCTCTTTTCAGGTTCCTCTCCATCACACTCCTCATCACCATCATTCTGCTCTTGCTCTCCAGCCTATTCCCTTTCATCCATTAGATCCTCAACTGGCTTAACTGGCCGCTTGCCTCTCGCTTTCTATGTTCTCTTCCTTTGTGTCTCAGAAGCTTCAATCTGTTCCTCCTCAATTTCCATTGGTTCATGTTCAACCGGTTCATCAATCCGTTCTGCCCTTATCGGTTGGGGTTGGCTCTTGCTTCTCCTCAACGCATTGTCCCTGAAAAGATTAAGTTAAGCAAAATTAGCTCTGAAATAAACATACTCGACCATGCGCAGCCGCTCACTCGATCGAGTTAAAGCATGGCTGAGTCAACTCGGTCAAGCACTCGGTCGGGTCAACTCGGTCGAGTCAACTCAGGTGAGTCAACTCGAGCGAGTCAAACCGTGTACTCGAGCGAGTCAACTCGGCATAGAGAGGATCGAGCCTAAATTGAAGAACAGCAAGGTATAGGGTGCGAAAATGGCTAATTGACTAAAGGTACAGCAAGAATTCGCCTTCACTAAACCGTTTCTATCAGAACTAGCAACTTAGATTCAACAAAAATTCCAGGCTAAAAACATCAAGAACATGCAAGAGGATATAAATGACAAGTGATTTCAACAAACTCATGAGAGGATAAGAGGAAATCGAATTGAAACCTTGATTTCTGGCGGATTAAACCGGCTGTAGGCCTTGAAAACATGATTGATGCAAGAAAATGCAAGAGATTATGAAGTGAGAAGGGGCGATTTTCTTGGTTTCTAGAGAGAAGGAGGAGAGAAAAATGAGAGAGAGAGAGAGATGAGAGAGACTCGATCGAGTGAAATTTGTGGTGAGGAAGGAGAGAGGTGGACTCGATCGAGTTTATAAAGGGGGTAAGGATAAGAAATGTGTGGTTAGGAAAGAGGAGAGGGAGACAAAATTAGGGGAATCTCTTTCAAGGGAAAGGACCAAGTGGACCCAAGTTTAGTAAGTGGGAAACAAGTGAGGGTCCACTTCAGAAAAACGGTCATGATCATGAAAATTCAAAATTCAAAGGAGGGGAGCGTTTTAACCTTGACTTGATCGAGTTAACGGTTCTGGTTAACGCAAGTGTGCCCCACTCGATCGAGTTAATGACAAATTCGATCAAGTCCATCATCCTTGCTTGAGTTGGATTCCTCCTGGCTCAATCCTCATTCCTGACAAGACATGCGAGAATAAGCAAGAACAGGCAAAACTACAAAGCAATAAAAAGCAAGAATTTAAAATATGTACAAGGATACGCATGGGACTTCCTCCCAAGTGAGCTTGTTCAAGGTCGCTAAGCTTGACCGTTCTTCCTCCGTCTAGTGGGGTTTGGAGTTAGGCCTGTCCTCGAGCGTGATTGACAGGACCTTAGAGAGAAGCTCTTTTAGCTTCATCGGATCGTTCTGGAAGTCGGTGCTGACGATAGCCCTGGCACTCGAGAAGGGTTTAGACCTTCCGTTGAACTTGACCTTATACTCAAGCTTTCCTCCCTTAAGTTCCGATGGTAGCAGAGTCACCGTAGACGGAGATGGGGTAGAGGGGACGGGTTGAGGTTCCTTGGTTCTTTTCTTTTTACGCTTGCGGGCAGCATGAGAAACAATCCTCACCTTCTCCTGTTGAGCCCTTCCTAGCGGCTCAGTGAACAATGCAAAAAGGCTTTCGCCATCAAAGATTCCCGGCTCATTCTCAACAGGCTCGGGAGGCGCTCGATGCAGCTCATCTCCATACTCAATAAGATCAGAACTAATCACATTGGAGGGCGGCTCCGCAGTTGTGATAGTTCCACAATACCCGGTTGAAAAAGTCTTTAGTGGATATGAGACTTGGCCGTCCACATTGTGAAGGATCACCAGCCTGTTGGGGAAATCAATGGAGGCTCCTGCTGTAGTGAGGAATGGGGTTCCAAGTATGAAAGGGATGTTGGGGTCAGATTTCCCTCCATCACATTATCGTTCGAACCGGCGTGATCAAGGCGAGCCGGGCCGAACCGACTAAACCAGAAAATCGGGAAGAAACCTATCGATGGGCCGAGCCAACATCCAGCATAGCGATTCGAGCCGAGGCCCATCGAAGAAAGCCCATATTCGAAGCTTTCCGTAAACATAAGTCGGCGCGAGCAGAAATGGAAAGTTTCATAATGGAAAATTTACTTTAATCTTGTAAAGTCGGTTCCTATTCTCTTATAAATAGGAACCGATGTCAATTGTTTTCGGGATCACTTTTTCACCCATAGCAAAGGCACACGCCACGAATTTCATAGCTCGCATAACAGCTAATAATAAAACCAACTTTGGCTCGTCATCTTCGTGTTCAATCAATAGAATTCCTCGGCTCTCCGTAAAAACGAACTAAATAATATTGCGCAAGTTTCGGCTCGCACAATTTGGCGCTAGAAGGAGGGTAAGAGAATTCATACACAAGGAATACGAGATAAAATGACGGACACAAATCTGGATGAGACCGACCCAACCGGTCAGCGACACGAAGGAGGCGCGGCGGCAAACCAAACGGAAGCGGAGACGATCGCCGCCCTGAAAAGACAAACTGAAGAGCAAGGAGCCTTGAATAGCACGTTGACTCAAGAGCTCGAGAATCTACGCACCCAACTAAAGGAAAAAGAAGAACGAGACACCAGGCGACGAAAGAAACTCGACCCAAAGAATCTGGCCTTCGAGTCCCCAGCCGATGAAACAGAAGAAGAGGAAGAAGAAAAAACTCCCGAGCAAAGCGAGACAAATTCCGAGCCAGATGATTCGCCTCCGCGTCTCCGCGGGAAGAAGCAGAACACGAAGCGCAAGGATACCCAACCGATACGACTTAACCTGGGAGACCGGATCCCCAGCGATATCATCCCAGAATCATTGGCTGAAATGCTCAGGCAGATACTATCAAGTCAAGGAGAATCCGCCCCGATCGACTTGACTGACGATCCGAATCAACCTACTAAGATTGCCGAGCAGAGCACGAACGTCTCGCCCGCTTTACCTTCTTCTGAAACGTTTGCCGAAGCCATTACGCGACTCCTACTTGAAAAACGAACACCAACCCCCCACGGTACTCAAAACAAGGATCGGCTGCCTCGAGGCCCGAGCTGCTCAAGGAGAAATATTCCTGGCAAAGAACTAAATATGAGCCGAGACGAATTGGCCGAAATTCGGGCTCGTCTTGAAAAATCCGACAACAAGGCAAAGCTACTTCGATCTCAAATCCACAGAGCACTCAGCTCGGCACCAGAGATCGCTCAGATATGCGAGGATGCAGAACATACGCCTTTCTCGGCTCGGATAATTAACACCAAGGTTAACGATCCAGGAAAATTGAGCATCCAGAAGTACGATGGCTCCACCAATCCTAAGGACCATATTAACGCGTTTCGAGTCGCATTAAGTTGAGCTACATTCAGAAGCGTAGAAGAAAAGGACGCAGGATTCTGTTTGTTATTCGCCGAGTACCTGAAGGGCGCGGCCCTGGACTGGTTCTTAAACCTCGAGCCGAATTCGGTCGAGAACTTCCAGCAGTTGACGGCTCTCTTCCTTAAACAGTACTCCATTTTTATAGAGAGATCAGCCTCGGCAATTAACCTGTGGAATATGGTCCAGGGAGAAGAAGAATCACTTCGCAGCTTTATGGAGCGATTCAAAACTACTATGTCAAAGGCAGGGACTATCAATGACGAAATTGCCGTCGATTCACTCAAAAAGGGGTTGTGGTTCCAGTCAGATTTCCGAAAAGAACTCGCCCTCAATAAACCGAAGTCGATCGCCGACGCGATCCATCGATCCGTAGCATTCGTAGCAGAAGAAGAAGATATGAAAGTGTTGACCGCACTCCACAGTTCTTCCAAGACGACAGCTAAACTGCCGCCAGCAGCGCAGCCGCAGACAAGTCAGAAGCGCCATAACCAGCGAGGCGGATATGTGTATCACGAAGGACGGAACTTTTTCGGGGCGCATAATTACCAAGTGGAGGCGAGCCAACAATCGGACGTCGTGAACCAAATAGGCGCTCGAAGAGGAAAAACGCTAAAAAGCAACACATGGGTGAGGAACCAAAGTTCGGCGAACTACGACGACAAAGCCTACTGCGAGTTTCATCAATGCTACGGCCATTCTACCGAGAAGTGCCGCCATCTAGGAGCAGAGCTCGCAAAGAAGCTGCTTAGCGGAGAATTGAAGGGTGACATGAAACTGGAGGATCTGGAGCGACCCGAACCAAGAGAACGACCAGAGAAACCAGATCGATCGACCGACCAACCGAAGCGCGGAAGACGGGAGGATTCGGATGATCAAACCGGCACTCGGAGGAGAATTCACCTCATAATGGGCGGCTCGCAATACTGCCCAGACACCGTGTCATCAATCAAAGCCTTTCAACGACGAGCCGACGCAGCGGTCAATTGGTACGAACCCCCGAAGTTGCCAAATGCCGAAATCACCTTCACGGAGAACGAAGTTATCGGTATTGATAAACCGCACGACGACCCCCTCGTGATCATGCTAGCCGTGGGAAACTTCGACGTAGCTCGGATCCTCATCGACACGGGGAGCAAGGTCGACATAATTTACAAAGGAACCTTGGAGCGGATGGGGATCGATCTATCCGACGTGAGATCGGCGCCGAAACCATTGACAGGGTTCAGAGGCGAGACGACGATGTCCATGGGAACAATCACGCTCCCGGTCGAAGCAGGTGGCATCACTAAAATGGTTCATTTTTCCGTCTCGGATAACCCGCCGATCTACAATATCATCATGGGAACACCATGGATAAACTCGATGCGAGCCGTGCCATCCACATATCATCTGTGCATCAAGTTTCCTACCCCATCCGGAGTGAAAACCATACTCGGTTCGCAGAAAGAGTCGAGAATATGCTTCATGACGGAACATAAACTCCGGAATCCTCTGCCTAAATTACTCCCCGAAGCGAACAGAAAGAAGGTCAAGACGAGCCGAGAGACGGCGAACGGCCTGGCTAACCTTTTATAGCAATTACAGATAGTAGATGACGGCGAGCCGACGAACAGCCAGCCCGCACAGAATACGCTGGTTGAAGGCAAGGAAACCGCCATCGTTGAGCCAACTTGCGAGGCCGTAATCTCCGTGTGCATTGACGAACAGAACCCAGGAAGATGTGTGGAAATCGGAGCCAACCTGGAAGAAGCGATCCAAAAAGAACTGATTTCTTTCCTAAAAGAGAACATCAACACCTTCGCTTGGACGGCAGAAGATATGCCAGGGATAGATATCAATATCGCTTGTCACGAGCTAAACGTCGATCCAACCTTTAAGCCAGTCAAACAGAAGCGACGAAAGTTAGGACACGAACGTCAAAAGGCCGTGAATGACGAAGTGGAGCGGTTATTGAAAGTAGGCTCGATCATCGAGGCAAAATATCCCGAATGGCTCGCAAATCCGGTCGTGGTGAAAAAGAAGAATGGGAAATGGCGAGTATGCATAGATTTCACGGATCTGAATAAGGCGTGCCCAAAAGATAGCTTCCCGATCCCTCACATCGACCGCCTCGTAGAAGCGACCGCAGGAAACGAGTTGTTGACCTTCATGGACGCATTCTCAGGTTACAACCAGATTAAGATGAACCCCGACGATCGAGAGAAAACAGCCTTCCAAGCAGAGCGAGGCATCTATTGCTATCAAGTAATGCCGTTCGGACTCAAGAACGCTGGAGCAACTTATCAACGGCTCGTCAACAGAATGTTCGCCCCCCAGCTCGGAAAAACGATGGAAGTATACATCGACGATATGCTAGTGAAATCACTGAAGAAGGAAAATCATGTGATGCATCTCCGCGAATGCTTCGAACGATTGAACTCATACAATATGAAGTTGAATCCGACTAAGTGTCGCTTCGCTGTGACATCTGGAGAATTCCTGGGTTACCTGGTAACTCAGCGAGGCATCGAGGCGAACCCTAAACAGATTCAAGCCCTGATCAAAATGTCGTCGCCAGAAACGAAGAGGCAAATCCAACAACTAACCGGACGTATCGCCGCGCTTAACCGTTTTATCTCGCGATCCACGGACAAGTGTCTTCCTTTCTACGATACTCTCCGAGGAAACAAGAAGTTTGAATGGACAGCAAAATGCGAAGAGGCCTTCCTCGAACTGAAGTCTTATCTGGCAAGCCCTCCAATACTAGCGAAACCGGAAGACGGAGAACCGCTGTATCTGTATGTCGCGGTGTCTTTAACAGTGGTCAGTGGAGTCCTAATCCGCGAAGACCGCGGAACCCAAAAGCCGGTATTTTACGTGAGTCAAAGCCTGACCGACGTAGAAACAAGATACCCCCAGACCGAGAAATTCGCGCTAGCAGTCGTCATGTCAGCTCGGAAATTACGCCCGTACTTCCAATCTCATTCAATCATAGTCCTGACAGCACTACCACTAAGGATGATTTTACATAGCCCGAGCCAATCAGGAAGACTGGCGAAGTGGGCAATCGAGCTGAGCGAATATGATATCGAATATCGGAATCGAACGAGCGCAAAGTCGCAAGTTTTGGCTGATTTCTTAATCGAACTGCCAATCGCCGCGAGCGATGAACCAAGTCTTTCCGCTGACTGGTTACTTCATGTTGATGGCTCGTCGTCAAAACAAGGCGCCGGAGTCGGAATTCGACTCACCTCCCCAACAGGCGAAATCCTGGAACAATCTCTTCGTCTGAATTTCGGCGCGTCAAACAACGAGGCAGAGTACGAAGCATTAATAGCTGGGTTAAAGTTGGCGCTCGGAATTGGGGTTCGAAACATACACGCCTACTGTGATTCCCAGCTCGTCGCGAGCCAATTCAGAGGAGAGTACGCTACGAAAGACAGAAGAATGGAAGCCTACCTCGAAGTAGTTAAGAATCTAGCCGGACAGTTCGAAAAATTTGCATTGGAGAAGATACCGCGTGGAGACAACACTCAAGCCGATGCTCTGGCATCGCTGGCCTCGACCTCCGATCCAGACTTGAAAAGGATAATTCCCGTGGAATTTATCGAACATCCCAGCATCGACATTGATGAGCCTGAAGTCCTAATGACAGTAATCACAGACGAGCCAGGCGATAACGGTATACTCGATGGCGATCAGCCCGCAGATATGGACATCGAAGAAGAGACGGAGTACGGTTGTGATAAAGAATGGCTCGATCCAATCCGTGGATACATAGCCGACGGAGAAGTACCAACGGATAAGTGGGCGGCTCGCAAGCTGAAAGCTCAAGCAGCACGATACATTCTGATACGCGACGCCGTGTTCCGATGGAGGTTTTCGGGACCACTGCTCGCATGCGTAGAAGGAAAGAAGGCCAGAGAAATAATGAAAGAAGTTCATAGTGGGTCATGCGGAAATCATTCCGGAGGACGAGCATTGGCTATCAAAATCAAACGGCACGGTTATTTTTGGCCAACGATGATCAGCGACTGCGAAAAATACTCGCGGAAATGCGAAAAGTGCCAACGTCATGCTCCAACGATACATCAGCCGGCCGAGCTGTTATCTTCTATCTCCGCACCGTATCCATTCATGAGGTGGTCGATGGATATTGTCGGACCGCTGCATAAATCGAAGCAAAAGAGGTTTTTGTTGGTCTTAACCGACTACTTCTCCAAATGGGTCGAGGCCGAATCCTACGCAAATATAAAAGACGTCCAAGTTGAACAATTCATTTGGAAGAACATCATCTGTCGACATGGTGTCCCTTACGAAATTGTCACGGATAATGGCTCGCAGTTTGTATCGGTTCGATTTCAAAATTTCTGCGACAAATGGAAGATCCGCCTTAGCAAGTCGACGCCTCGTTACCCGCAAGGGAATGGACAAGCCGAAGCGACTAACAAGACGATTCTATATGGACTCAAAAAACGGCTCGACGCTAAAAAGGGTCGCTGGGCAGACGAGCTGGAAGGAGTCCTTTGGTCTCATCGAACAACCCCGAGACGAGCCACCGGCGAAACACCATTTGCACTTGTCTACGGAATGGAATGTGTAATCCCACCAGAAGTACATTTTCCCGGAGTTCGTCGCTGGTTGTTACCAGAACAAGAAGGCTATAATCACCTGATGCTGCTAGACGAGCTGGATCTGATCAACGAACGACGTGATCAGGCGCTCATCCGCATACAGAATTATCAACAATCCGTTGCTAAATACTACAACTCCAACGTCCGAGCCCGAAGATTTAGAGAAGGCGACCTGGTTCTCAGGAAAGTATTCCAGAACACCGCTGAACGGAATGCCGGAAAGTTAGGAGCAAACTGGGAAGGCCCTTACAAGATCGTTGAAACGATTCGTCCCGGGGCCTATCGACTCGAGAACATGGCCGGCGAAGCAATTTCAAAGCCATGGAACGTGATGCACCTCAAGCGATATTATCAATAAGGCGCGGCGCGCCATCACCTAGAACTACGCGTGACTTGATCCCCGCAAGGGGTACGTAGGCAGTTCACTTTCGAGTGGATTCAGTTGCCCCCCCCTCGAAAAAAAGGGGGGGGGGGAATGGGTACGTGTACATATACACTCCCTTTCACATGCAACACGGTTCGCCGTTAAACGCATCGCTAGCTAGCAACACGGTTCGCCGTTAAACGCTTTATTGGCCTTCGTAACACGGCTCGCCGTCAACACGATTGGTCAATCCAAAACCGACTTTCTTGTAACGCGGTTCACCGCTAAAACCTGATAGCTAATAAGAGTTCAATATTCATTACTTCGGTTAGTCAAAATAATCAAATCGTCTACGCCACTTCGCACAAATCGGAATACGTATTTAGTTTGTTGCGAGCCGGGTGTTGTTGGCCACAACATCCGGTCTTGATCCTCTTACTTTAACAATATATCATGCGCGCGCTATATAAATTGATCATCCATCGTCTTGTTCCGACTCGCTAATTGCTAATAGATAAGGACGCGGCAAAAACTGGAACATACAGATCAGAAACCCAACACGCGAAGTGGTTCGCTAAAGCGTTGGTTGAACAATTAAATCGCCACTGTTTCGGTTCGTAACTCATTAATTCATGAGGATGCGATAAAAGCAGAAACCAGCTGGCAGAAACCCGATACGCAGAAACGCCTCGCGGTAACATCGGTTGAGTGTTTTCAATTCATTGCTACTCCAAGTCATAGTTAATATTGATACACGCTCGAAGTTGGGATAAAGTCAAGAAAACAGCTTTAAAAGAACTAAGTACGATGCTTAGAGCTAAAGTTAATCTCACCGAGCAGATTGAATACATTTTCTAAAACACAAAATCATTCAAACAAATTATCTTTAATTACACAAGTCAACAAGCGGATAAAGCCGTCCAGGCACTATTTACAAATCAAAATGGATAAAGCCATCCAGGCGTCATGTTCAAAAGTCTAAAAGAAAACCGAAAGAGCTCGGAAATTCCTAAACAGCAGCAGGAGCTTCTTCGGTAGCACCAATGGGTCGCGAATCCGGCTCGCCAAGGGCTTGATCCGACCCTCCCTGAACGCCAGCAATAGCTTGGCTCGTCGGTTCCAAAGTTTCTTCAACTGATGACGGGTCAGGAATCACCGCCGGCTCGACTTCGTTCTGAAAGAGAGAGGAACCAATGTTAGTACCATACTGCGAACATACTCCTATCTCAATCCTATCTGACCAGGTAACTTTCTCGTCTCTGAGATGTACCTCTGATATCATCATATTTTGCATGTTTTTACTTAGTATTTTCATATGTTTTCAAGTGCTTTCAATAAGGTTTTATGCCTTTGGAGGTAGTTTTCTTGTATTTGTTGGTTTTGGAGTCTTAACAGGTTAAAACATCAAAAAGGATTCAAAAAGGAGCAAAAGAGCCTCAAACCATGATCCATGCAAGTTTCCAAGTCAAGAGCATCATTATAACTCCATTTGTCCGATTCTCGTATTCGGACAGAACCGGAGCATCCGGAAGTTGACCGCGGCAAGGGGTCTTCCCGACGTCCAAAAATCATGATCTTGGTCTTGCTGGATAGATATTTGAGTTATGCATCACGAAAAAGTGGAATCAAGCCATTTGGATCAACCATCAAAGAGAAATTCATTTTATACCGAGACGTGTCCGTATAGCGACAAGATGAAGCCCATGGAGGATCTCGCGTGTCTAAAGGCCCAGGATACCGCGGCATGGACTTTGGCTCACTTGAGAAGAGGCTTAGCTATTATTTGGAGGTTTCCTTGGCCTTATCTCGGCCCATACACGTCGCAAAAGATTGACTCCAGCTCATCGGAAAGTTTCCTTTTCCGGCACCACGAAGACCTAAGCGATTCCTTACCTATATATACAAGTTTTTAGCCTCAGAAAAAAAGAGAGAAGGGTTTTGGCCGTCAAGAAGAACCAGAGAGAGAGCTGCGCAGTCCAAGGGAGGAGAAAGGAGGCGCCGCTCAAGACCCTAGCTCACATAAAACCTTGTTCTTCCATCTTCTTTGCTTTGTTACCTTTGTACTCGAGATTTCAAGTTATCAAAGGAGACCCGACTTGTTTCTTCAATAGAGAAGCTTTTCTATTCCCTTTATCTCTTACTTGTGCTTATGATTATGCTTTCAATCATGCTTTGCTTGCTTGTTTGCGCCATGGCCGAGTAGATCTCTCGGTTAGGCCGAGGGAGATCGATGGGCTCATGATATGATTTGACTTATATGATTGCATAAACCGGGATTTCACCATTTGGACCTTCATCTTTGCTTGTTCATAATGCTTGTTGTTAGGAAAGCGCGCCTAAACAACTTGATTCTAGGTTGATACACTCTCCAAAAGCTTGTTGTATTGCCGAAACTAGTATTTGATGAGCTAAGTGTCTTAGGCTTCCAAAAGTCGACCTAAGGAATTTAGTGAGCAATCACGACTTGAACACTAGTTAATGCATGCTTATAACTTGTAATAACCATCGAAAGTTGAGTCTATTTGGTTGTTTAAGCATAGTAGCCGGAGCCACGAAAGTGGAAAGGTTATACCGTAGTGTTGTGAGTTCAAGGCGGTTTATAACTTATCCCATGCAATCTTGTCATTTCATTGAATGTTTCCATTGATTATCCCTTGCCTAACACTTTTCCTATCTTGTTTACAACCTCATTCACTTACTCACTTGTTTTCACTAGATTTTAAGACCACTCCACACTCATATTCTTTGTTCTAGCTACTCATCACTCATCATAGACTAGAAACGAAATCTCTCTTCCTTGTGTTCGACCCCGACTTACCACGGCTGTGCACTTGCAGCTCTACCAAGTTGGGTTATAAATTGTATTAGTTTGAAGCATAAAACCCAACGCATCAAGCTCTTTGGCGCCGTTGCCGGGGAAGAGTTGCATTTCTTTCAAGTTTCTTGATTGATTTTTAGTCTAGTTCGTTTTATTTTTGCATTTCATTTTCTGTTTTTCATAAAACTCTAAAAAACCATAAAAATTTTACTTAATACTCTTTCTTTGTGTCTCTTAGGTGCATGACAAGAAGGTCCAATCCGGATAATACCATAGAAGAAGATCTTGACATTGACCAACTTGAAAGAACACTTAGGCGGCAAAGAAGAGAAAGAATGAATCAAGGCGGTGAAGCCGCGGCACAAGGTGGCCAACAACAAGCCCCTGACCAAGAACAACAACCACAAGCCCCTCATGTCTTACCAGAAGCCGGAGTTGACCAGCCAGCACAAGGAGCCGTGCCTCAACCTAATCAAAACGCTCCCGGTGTAGCCGATCAACCGCAGCCGCAACAACAACATCAACAACAACCGGAGCAACAAAACGCCGGTCAACCACCAAACCAGCATCACCAAAACCCCCATGGCGGTCACCAAGGGATGCCTCAAGCTCAACCACATGCGCCTCCAAGGAGGGCACAATTCGCTCAGCATCCAAGGCATCCGACTATGGGAGATTTTGATTCATCCGATGCATTCTTCTTGGATAGGAATCCAATCCGACCACCACAACCCCCAAGGAACGACTTTGAGATCAAGCCACAAATCATTGCCTTGGTGAAACAAAACCAATTCCATGGTTTGTCCACCGAACATCCACTTGACCATGTCGACACCTTTGAGGAGATATGTAGCACTACTCGGATCAATGGAGTGTCACCGGACTACTTCAAGTGCAAGTTGTTTACCTTCTCTCTAAGTGACAAGGCACTTAGATGGGTAAAGTCTCTACCACCTCAATCCATTACAACATGGAATGAATACAAAGGAGCTTTCTTAAACCAATTCTACACCAAGCAAAGATCAAACTCTATAAGGAGTAAGATATCCGGGTTTAAGCAAGCACCAATGGAGTCTTTCTATGAAGCTTTGGAGCGCTTCAAGGAGTATGCAAGAGATTGCCCCAATCATGGCTTCTCAGAAGGTAACCTTTGGAACATCTTTTACAATGGGATTGATCACAAGTACAAGCTTTCACTTGACACCGCGAGCAATGGCAACTTCATGACCAAATCGGTGCCGGAGGCTAAGCTTTTGATTGAGAATCTTGCTGCAAGTGATTCCAATGCATGCCCTGAGTACAATAGAGGAGTGAGAACCACAAGCTCATCATCGGAATCGGCTCAAATCATGGAGTTGAAGAACATGGTCTCACAACTACTAAAGAGCAACCGAGGAGTGCATGCGGTTGATGATGTCTTGGCCACTAATGAAGAGCCTCTCATGGAATTTATGAGAGATGGAGCAGAAGAGAATCAAGAGGAAGTCAACTACATAGGAGGTAACTACGGTAATAGAGGATACAATCAGCCATTCCGCCCCCATCCCAACCTCTCTTACCGAAGCACCAATGTGGAGAATCCAAATGATCAAGTCTATCCGGGCCAAAACGCATATCAAGGAGGCCAAAACGCTTACCAAGGAGGTCAATACCAGCCTAAGCAACAATTATACCCTAAGGGAGTCTACCAAGTGAAGCAGCCACTCACTTTCCCCCAAGGAGTTGCACCGGCTCAACAAGAAGAAAAAGTAGATGTGGCGGTTAAGAAATATATGGAGGAGCAAAGACAAGCTACCAAGAGCTTACATGAGAAGATGGATCACATGTTTGGTGATCTAAATAATAAGTTTGGGGCGTTGTCAACTCACGTCCAAAAGTTAGATGTTCAAGTCTCTCAAACAGCCGAGGCGGTTAAAAAGCAACAAGAGGCAAATCCGCAAAAGTTTTGTAGTGTTGTTTCATCCAAAGAGGATCCACCGGCCATTGTCTCCGTACCATCTCAAGAAGAAGAAAGAGAAGATGAGCTTAAGGAGAGGTACAAACCAGAGAGGTACACATGGGAGTCAAGGAGAGCTTACAAGAGAAGGCTTGACAACAAGCCGTTGCTTAAACAAGGAGATCCCGGGAAGTTTGTTATCCCCGTTTGTATCAATGGATACCAACTCACCGATTGCTTGTGTGATAGTGGAGCAAACGTGAACCTCATGTCTCTTGCACTAGCCAAAGATTTGGGATTCAAATATTTCAAAGAGCCTAAGGTGAGAGTGGAGTTTGCGGATCTATCAAGCATGGAGCCTTATGGAGTGCTTGAAGATGTTATGCTAGAGATTGGAGAGAGACATGTCCCAACCGATTTCCAAATCATGGTATGGGAAGGATCAAAGAGGAATCAGCTGATTCTTGGTACCCCATTCTTAGCCACAGCCGGGGCGGTCATCAATTACATGAGAAACCAACTAACACTTGGTCATGTCCGGCAAGATGTCTTTTTCCCAAGCATCAACTTCAAACAAGCTCCAAGCGCAGTCAAACTACCACCAGAAAGGAGCACACTCATGCCAAGAGAAGGAGCCGAGCGGCCAAGAAGCACCAAGAAGGGCGAGCCATACCCTAAACCAAAAGAAGCGATGAAACCGTTGAAGCCGAAGCATGAGAATGTCTTCAAGGATATTCACTCGGTCTTGTCATCGTCTTTTAACAATCATGGAGCTGAAGAAGAACCTGACGGTGTGCCTAAGTCCTTTGCCAGCATAAGAATCATTCTCCCAAAGGATCCGGACCCCAAAGATGAGCAAACCGCAAAGGAAAGACTCGGAAAAACCTTAAAACTTTTTCCGAGAGCTTTGGTCTTCAAAGACGACATGGAAGATGATCATGGAGAGCCCAAACCACCTCATGAGCCACCTGAACCAGAATGTGAAGACACCAAAGGGATCCCAAACCCTTTGGCCGATCACATCCGCACCTAACCGAACAAAGAAAAACGGGAGTCAAGCTAGATGACTTTAAAACAAGCGCTTTGTGGGAGGCAACCCACACGGTATTTTTCTTTTCCTTTTTCATTTTTGGTTTTCACATCATTATTGCATGCATTTTGTTAGGATGACAAACAAAGAGGAGACCAAACAAGGAAATGTCCCACCCATTCATCCCACCCTTGTCCAAACCGACACCAAGGAGCGGGAAACACCTGGGACTAATAAAGGAGGGAAGCAGAATCATTTCGGTCAAAGAAAATCACCAAACGGTCGCGTAAAATTCAAGATATTCGATCCGGCGTGCTTTTCTCGGCCACACGGGTGCAAAGGAGTACACACTTGACCTATCTCGCAATCCGTGTTACCAAAGTCCACCAAACTTCATAGGCGACCAGACAATACCATATTGGTCGGCAAATCCAAAAGATAGGACGGAGAAATGTGAACGGATGAGGAGATACGCACGAATGCCACATCCGGTCGATGGCGGGTCCCGGAGGCCGACAAAAACCAAAATCACGGCACGGCGACACCACCACCTGGAAATGAATTCTTGGAGCTTCAAAATCACTATTCCAAAAGAAAATCATGGAACGAACGAGCCAAATTCGAGGAGGGTCAAAAATCTCTTTCCGGGGCCGATTAGACCACGTTGTGAAGGAAGTCTCACACCGCTCATCCATTTGACCTCAAACTTCACCAGTGCTCATAAAATATGAAGTTGGTCGGTGGAATTTCAATCTCGGTCAAGAAATTCGTCACCGTTTGAGCTGTGGTTTATTGCACTATCATCCGGTCGACCGTATGGAACACCAAATGATGAAAATCCAAAACCGCTCGTTTGTTTGACATGAAACTTCACCACTGCTCCTAAAATATATGATTGGTCAGTGGAATTTCAAGATAGGTCGACGGAATGTTGACGGTTCGAGCTGTGGTCCATCCCATCACCTTACGGCCGTCCGAGAGATCCACCCGACACAGGATTTTCACATTTGCTCGACCAAACGATCTGAAACTTCACCAGCGGCTCTAAAACATCATATTGGACGGTAAATTTTCAATCCCGTTCATAAAATTCTTAACGGTTTGTCATGTTGTTCATAGCACTCATTTCGGGTCGACCGAATGGGACGTACACGACCGAAATGACAACCGAAGGAAATCAGGCATTGCCCTTCAATATTCCCCGACCCATCCTGCCTACAGAGGAGCCCCAATCAATCATATGACCCTGATCTTCATAACAATTGGTCATCACTTGGTAACATCATTCTAACCTTTCCCTTTTTCAAATCTATTACGTATTTCACCTCTCTTAATCTGATTTTTCTTACACCGGGACGGTGCAAGTTAAGTCTGGGGGGATTATACTAATAAGTTTGTTCATTTTGACATTTTTGTTTGCATTGTTTTCATCTCATCGAGTCGTTTTTATTGAGTCAAAACTTTTGTCGAGAATTATGACTTTATCTTGGACCTAACCATTGTTTTGCATGCGTTTAAGTGACCATTGATCAGTATTTGGCAGTCTACTCCATCACATGTGCACCATGAGTGGATCGATCTACCAAAAACGTCCACATCTCCAAGGGCTTAAGAAGGATACATCTTTGACTCCGCACCTTAATGAACTTAACCTTCTCAGCTAGGGGCTTGGTTTTACAAAGGGTACGACTCCTCAACCTCACCAAATAGTGAAAGTCTATGTGAGTTCGGTTTCCCCTCTCTCTCCCCTTCAAATTTAAGAAAAAGCACCAAGGTCCAAGTAACCGGGGATTAGGTGGCAACCACCATCAATACTCGCGTCCATGGAAGACCTTTTGATCCAAGTAACCGGGGATTAGGTGGCTACAACCATCAATACTCGCGTCTATGGAAGATCCACCAAAAACCTCCACAAAGAGGAGAAGAAGTCGAATAAAAAAATACTATGCTACCCTAAAAAAGGGATGAATCGACTTAAGAAGTGAGAAGAGAGAGAGGTGAAACAAGAGCCAAGACATGTGCCTTATAAAAGAGGATGGGTAAGAGTCTATAACCCCTTTGATCGATACTCCCTAGTTGAGACCACACCTTTAGAAACTAAAGGAGTCAAAGGTGGAGAATTTGGATGGCCTAAAGAGCAGTGGATTGCTTTGGGATGATTGCAAAACTCATGGTATGTACTTTCTTGTTCTTAATTCTAAATGCCATTGCTGTTTTATGTGGATCACTAAGATAAATGTCGACATGGATTTCCAAAAAGATTTAAGAGTTCTCACGTTTTCAAACCTCTTTTCCTTTCTTAGTTTGCTTGAGGACAAGCAAAGGCTAAGTCTGGGGGAGTTGATATCATCATATTTTGCATGTTTTTACTTAGTATTTTCATATGTTTTCAAGTGCTTTCAATAAGGTTTTATGCCTTTGGAGGTAGTTTTCTTGTATTTGTTGGTTTTGGAGTCTTAACAGGTTAAAAAATCAAAAAAGATTCAAAAAGGAGCAAAAGAGCCTCAAACCATGATCCATGCAAGTTTCCAAGTCAAGAGCATCATTATAACTCCATTTGTCCGATTCTCGTATTCGGACAGAACCGGAGCATCCGGTAGTTGACCGCGGCAAGGGGTCTTCCCGACGTCCAAAAATCATGATCTTGGTCTTGCTGGATAGATATTTGAGTTATGCATCACGACGAAGTGGAATCAAGCCATTTGGATCAACCATCAAAGAGAAATTCATTTTATACCGAGACGTGTCCGTATAGCGACAAGATGAAGCCCATGGAGGATCTCGCGTGTCTAAAGGCCCAGGATACCGCGGCATGGACTTTGGCTCGCTTGAGAAGAGGCTTAGCTATTATTTGGAGGTTTCCTTGGCCTTATCTCGGCCCATACACGTCGCAAAAGATTGACTCCAGCTCATCGGAAAGTTTCCTTTTCCGGCACCACGAAGACCTAAGCGATTCCTTACCTATATATACAAGTTTTTAGCCTCAGAAAAAAAGAGAGAAGGGTTTTGGCCGTCACGAAGAACCAGAGAGAGAGCTGCGCAGTCCAAGGGAGGAGAAAGGAGGCGCCGCTCAAGACCCTAGCTCACATAAAACCTTGTTCTTCCATCTTCTTTGCTTTGTTACCTTTGTACTCGAGATTTCAAGTTATCAAAGGAGACCCGACTTGTTTCTTCAATAGAGAAGCTTTTCTATTCCCTTTATCTCTTACTTGTGCTTATGATTATGCTTTCAATCATGCTTTGCTTGCTTGTTTGCGCCATGGCCGAGTAGATCTCTCGGTTAGGCCGAGGGAGATCGATGGGCTCATGATATGATTTGACTTATATGATTGCATAAACCGGGATTTCACCATTTGGACCTTCATCTTTGCTTGTTCATAATGCTTGTTTTCAGGAAAGCGCGCCTAAACAACTTGATTCTAGGTTGATACACTCTCCAAAAGCTTGTTGTATTGCCGAAACTAGTATTTGATGAGCTAAGTGTCTTAGGCTTCCAAAAGTCGACCTAAGGAATTTAGTGAGCAATCACGACTTGAACACTAGTTAATGCATGCTTATAACTTGTAATAACCATCGAAAGTTGAGTCTATTTGGTTGTTTAAGCATAGTAGCCGGAGCCACGAAAGTGGAAAGGTTATACCGTAGTGTTGTGAGTTCAAGGCGGTTTATAACTTATCCCATGCAATCTTGTCATTTCATTGAATGTTTCCATTGATTATCCCTTGCCTAACACTTTTCCCATCTTGTTTACAACCTCATTCACTTACTCACTTGTTTTCACTAGATTTTAAGACCACTCCACACTCATATTCTTTGTTCTAGCTACTCATCACTCATCATAGACTAGAAACGAAATCTCTCTTCCTTGTGTTCGACCCCGACTTACCACGGCTGTGCACTTGCAGCTCTACCAAGTTGGGTTATAAATTGTATTAGTTTGAAGCATAAAACCCAACGCATCAACCTCGGGCGAAACGGAAGAAGCCATGGAGACGTTGAGGCGGTTGATCAATCTTGCGAGCAGCGCATCGGCCTCCTCGCCTGCCTTAGAATAAGAAGCGACGTGCTCCTCGAGCCCCGCAAGTTCAACTTCAAGGTCGGGAGGGTTCGCGCTTCGGATATCACCGATCAGCTCGATGTTACCCAGAGCTTGGGCGAGATAAACGGCTCGGGAAAACGTCTCTTTGAGCGCCTCCGCGTCAGATCTGACCGTCTTAAGCAAAGAGACGTGCCGACTATCTGCCTCGGACCTCACTCTTTTAACCTCAGCCTCGAGGAAAGCGTCTTTGGTCTGCACTAGCTCCTGCAGCGATCTGACCTTGGCTTCGAAGGACTTAATCCTCTCCGCCATCTTAAGATTTCCGTCAGCCATCTTGATTGCGTTTTCCCTGTGGACCTCCGCTTCGCGTTGGATCTTGATGATCTCCTCTTTAGCCCGAGCCAATTCTTCGGCGTGGCCTCTCTCTGAAACCTCGTGAAGGCGTTTCAGGTTGTCAATCGCCTGTTGAAGCTCATCAAGAGCTGACCGATCAGAGCGAGCTCTAGCTTCATAGCCCGCCACTATGCCGTTGAAGGACTCCGCGAACTGAAACAAAAAATACACGTATGAGTCGATATACGAACACTGGCTTCATTTTTCCAAAGAAAGAAAACCCACCGAGAAGAGTTTAACGGCCGCTTCCCCGCAAATTTCGCTCTCCAGCAGAGTATCAGGGGGAGGGAGACGAACCGTAGATGTAGTGTTCGCTAGAAAGCTGGCCGCCTCGGCTCTTTGAAGAAGCTGAATTTGAGTGGGACCAGCAGACGGGCAGGAGGGTACGTCTTCTTTGTCTCTCTTTGAAGCCTTCTCCTTGAGCCCCACAGGCGCGGCTCTCTTTTTTCCTCCCACTTCAGAGGGCATATTCATCACCGGCTCGCCAGCGGGTTCGGAAACCTTCTTCGTTTTCCGATTAAGAACCAGAGTTCCCGAATCCCTGGACGCATCCGAGCGACCTGGAGAGGGGGCTGCAGCGGAACCCTTTTTCTTCGAGGCCATGGCCTCTTTGGCGCGCTTCACGGCCTTTCCGAGATTTATAGGCCCCTCGCTTCGCGGAACCTTTTTTGGAGGGCTCGGCACCGTAGTCCGCTTGCCCTCGGCCTTGGATTTTGCGGCTGCCTCTGCGGCCTTAGCGCGAGCCGCTTCCTCGGCCTTTGCGCGTTTTTCTTCGTCCCTCTTTTCTTGGAGCCTCTGCCTGATGGTTTTCTTCGCCATTTCCTCGTCTGAAGGCTCGGGGAGTTCGGGGATCTCTTCGTCCGAGCTATCTGAATCGTCAAAAGAATCGTAAGCTCGAGCTCTCGCGCTTTCTACTCGCTCCAAAGAGAAATGTTTCTCCCAGTTGGTTTTCCTCGTGCGAAAGTACTCTACGACCTTTGAAAAATCTCTGGGAAGACGGAATACGGCTCGTCGAACTGCAAAATAAACAGAAGGAGTTAGAAGCGATTCATGTAAACAAAAACGATGATTATTTTTCGTTTCGGCTACCGATTGGCTGCCAACTCTGCCTGACAAATTTCCTGGAAACGCTCCCAACGGTCGCCCCACATATTGGAACGAAGAAAAAGTAATTCTCCCAACCACTGTCTTTATTGGGAAAACCATCGATGATCCTCCGATTATTCTTGCAAGAGATGTAGTACCGAAGCGACTTCTTCGATCCGGCTCGAATTTCCAGAAGATTCTGATGGTGATGGATCCCGATCGGGATGCCGGTTTCAAAACTACGAACGATGAGCCCGATCAGATGACGGAGACCTCGCGGCATGATCTGGCCAATGGCGAGCCCATACTTACTCAAATAGTGCAGGATCAGGCTCGGGATTGGAAACCAAAGAAAGCAGCCATAGAAGAAGCTCTCGTATAGCGTCAGGCACCCCGGAGGAGGATCATCGGCTCTTTGGTGGCTCGCCGGCAGAAGAAGTTCGACTCCTTCTGATATGTGGAAACACTGACGAAGTGTTTCCAAAGATGATCCGGTACAAAGCGTCGACCCAGGAGGATTTGGAACCCTCTTCGCGGTTCGCTTGTGTGTAATTTTCCTCGAGACCCGTTTTTTCGAGGAGCATTTCCTCACTCCCGTTGACGAGCCGACGCCGAAGGCACTAGATAAGAGATGATCAAGAGACGCGTCGTCCAGTAGGGTTCTTCTTGGAAATTGAGGAGGTCTGGGTTTAACCGGCCCGAGGATATCTCCGATCGCCCCTTCAGACATCATATGTTCGATTTTTATCTCCTCAGGATTATATACTGGATCAAGTGATATTCCAGGGCGAGCAGACTGATCCTCAACAAATTCCGCCTCGGCTCGCAGAAGGGCCAGCTCATTCCTTTTATCCAAGATCGGCTCGGATGCTCCATTCGTACCATCGCGATGAAGGATCGACGGCTCGCTCACCAATACATTAACTTCAGCGGTCTCAGCGACCCTAACGGATTGATCTCCCTCATCAGATCGCTCGGATGTTTTAACTACGTTCCGACCCTGCGGAGTATAGGAGTTATGAGATCCAACCGAATCGGATGGCTCGGAGGAAGAAGACGAACGACGAACCGAGATCTCGGAATCGTTCGAGTTATTGGAGCGATCCTCAGAATGATCAGCCCCGACCGAAGAAGTGCGACTACTTGAAGACATTTTGGGCTCGGAAGAAGATGAATCGGAAAGTTTGGAGATCGCTCGGAAAGTTCGAAGACGGCGATGCGAAACGATTCACACCGGCGGAGCAAACGAAGAACACTAATGAAATTTGAGGACAAGAAAAGAAAAAGCTAGAGAGAGAGAGAGTTCTACCTTTTTCTTGATTTGGAGAGAGAGCGAGATGAGAAAAATGAGCCCCGGGTTCCAATATTTATGAGCGTGGGCGCGTCGGTTCGGGAAGGCGAAACGACATGACCTAATTCCCGTCCGATTTCTAGGGTTTCCGCCGAAATCAGCGGGCCCCAAGACGCTTCGGATTCCTCAGCCGGTTAAAATAATGATTCTACGACATCGTTTAGAAGAAAGACGAGCTAGATTCTCTCGGAAAGACGAGCCGAATACGTCGACGGCCCGGTTCAAATGATAACATTTTTCTGATAAACTTATAGCTCGCCACCCTTATACATAAGACTAGCGAGCTGGGGGCAAATTGTTGGGGTCAGATTTCCCTCCATCACATTATCGTTCGAACCGGCGTGATCAAGGCGAGCCGGGCCGAACCGGCTAAACCAGAAAATCGGGAAGAAACCTATCGATGGGCCGAGCCAACATCCAGCATAGCGATTCGAGCCGAGGCCCATCGAAGAAAGCCCATATTCGAAGCTTTCCGTAAAAATAAGTCGGCGCGAGCAGAAATGGAAAGTTTCATAATGGAAAATTTACTTTAATCTTGTAAAGTCGGTTCCTATTCTCTTATAAATAGGAACCGATGTCAATTGTTTTCGGGATCACTTTTTTCACCCATAGCAAAGGCACACGCCACGAATTTCATAGCTCGCATAACAGCTAATAATAAAACCAACTTTGGCTCGTCATCTTCGTGTTAAATCAATAGAATTCCTCGGCTCTCCCTAAAAACGAACTAAATAATATTGCGCAAGTTTCGGCTCGCACAAGGGACCTCCTTCTTATCAACCATATCCAGCACAGTGAGATCTGTTGGTATGGTGCAAGTCCCAATCCTCAGAGGATAATCAATAATAAGACCGAGTGGAGACTTAGAAGAAGCATCCCCAAACATGATGGAAGAGCCATGTCGCTTTATCAGATTCTCTGCATTCAACCGCTGAACCATACCCAAGGAAATCAAGTTGATACTAGCTCCGGAGTCAACAAGCGCATCATCAAGCTGCAAATGTGCAAGAGAGCACGGAAGTGTGAATTTCCCTTGATCCTGGAGTTTGGGAATAACTCGGGATGGATATGAGGTTGGAGGTTTGTAAACGGGTGGGGTAGACTTCCTTTGTTCGGGTGGATGCTGACTCGGTCGAGTCAGAAGATTATGGTGTGTGGGCTCGAGTGGATGCTGACTCGATCGAGTCAGAAGATCATGCGGAGTATTGGGTTCGATCAAGGCACGCTTTTCAACTTCAGCGAGTGTAGTCTCTGATACAGCTGAACACTCAACATCACAACCGTAGAGGAGTTGTAATCTCCTGTATGGCTCGTTCGTTCTCAGCAGCCTGTTCTTCATCAGTGCTGAAGTGGATGACATGGCAATGGTACTCCTGGGGATTTTGAATGGCTTTCCCAGGAAGCTGACCAGGATGTGTTGTTGAAGAGGAGGCACCTTTGTTCTCAATGATCGTCATCCTGGAGTTTAACGATTCAAGCTTGTTGTTGATCTCGGCAAGCTTCTTGCTTGTGTCCATAACTCCAGTTGCTTGACCTTATAACAGCTGCTGTATCATGGCCCTCATATCAGGTTCCTGAACCTGCGGTGCTTGACCCTGCTATGGAACAAACCCAGGTGGTGCTCCCAACTGCTATTTCTGCTGATAACCGCCCTATTGGCCTTGCACAAACTGACTCTTTGGAACAAAAGCTTGCCGCTGAGGCTGACTCTGCTGCTGTTGAGGGGGGTACACTTGATCTTGACGGTTGGCTACGTTAGTACTTCTGTACGAGAGGTTAGGGTTGGTTGTGTATGTATAATAGCCCTTCTGGTATCCTCCTTGGTTGTTCTGAATGTAGCTGACCTCTTCAACTTGCTGTTCATTCTCCCCTTCTTGGACCTGTACAAACTCTTCATCAGAGACAAAGTGAACGTGTTTCACGCTTGACTGTGCAAGAATTAGCTTGTCAAGCTTCTCATTCAAGGCTCTAACATCCTTCTTCAGCTTGTCATCTGACTCGATCGAGCCCCTGTTGGTTCGATCGTACTCCTCACTGTAGTTTCCGTCCGAGCGAGCGATGTTCTCAACCAGCTCCCAGCCGTCTTCAACATCCTGGTTTAAGAAGTCACCATTGCTAGCTGTGTCTAGCATCTGTCTGTAGTTTGGCAAAACGCCTCTGTACACGGTGCTGAGAAGGGACTCATTGCTGAACCCATGGTGTGGAAACTGGCTGGTGTAACCCTTGAAACGCTCCCAAGCCTCAGAAAATGTCTCTCCATTCTTCTGATGGAACCCAGAAATCTCACTGCGGAGCTTAGCGGTACGTCCGGTTGAAAAGAACTTGGCCAAAAACGCCTTCTTGCAGTCGTCCCAAGTGGTGATGGAACCGTGGGGTAGGTTCTTCTCCCACTTGTGTGCTTTCTCTCCAAGAGTAAGCGGGAACAAGCGCAGCTTGATGGCTTCTTCCGAAACGCCATTCACCTTGGTGAGATTACACAGACGATCAAACTCATCCAGATGATCGATCGGATCCTCACAAGGCAAACCGTGGAACATCTTGTTCTGCACAAGGTTGATCATACCCAGCTTGATCTCAAAATTGTTGTTCTGGACAGGTGGTGGTATGATCCCCTGCTTCTGAGTATGCGTGTTCGGAGCATCACCTGCTCCGATTGGTCTGACCTGCCTCGCTGGAGGGTTCTCCATGGTCTCGGCCTGTTGCCTCTGCTCTCTCAGAATTCTCTGAAAATTCTGTCAATGTTGTCCAAACTCTTGATCTGGTTTGCATACACCTGAAAAGGCAAAGACAAAAACCCAGATAGCAAAGTATAAATATTCAAGTGGGAACGGATAACCTGATCTGGCTTGCGTGCACCTGATAATTCAAAGACAAAAACCCAGATAGCAGAGTATAGATAAAAGGTAAACAAAGAACTTGAACTAGGTAGCTACTGGAATCCTAAATGCAATGAAACTAAAACCCAACTCGGCAACGGCTGCCAAATTGATAACAGGATTAATGCAATCAATTAAGATAAACCCTAGCTATGCGTGTCGTTATAGGATTTAAAGATGTCAATCCAAAATGGGATGAGAATCAAAACAGTTTATAATTATGCAGTAGCGGATGCAAGTCAAGACAATGGGGGTTTTAAAAGGATAAGAACTAAACTATCAAACGAATGCAACGGTAAGTGAAATACGGAAAGAAAAAGCAGTGAACTAAAACGAGCTCGATCGAGTTAAGCTAAAACATCACAAAGTAGCTCGATCGAGTTAAGGCAAAACAAAAACGAAGGAAAGCTAAGGTAGCTCGATCGAGTTGAAACAAGAAACAGAAAACAACTAGCTCGATCGAGGGGCCCGAAATTTGCACAAAACAGAAACTGGTATGGAAAAACTTAGACTAAGGGACAGGGTTTGACAATCAAAGCTATCCTATAATTAATCAATGATTCTTTTAACAACATGGTATCATGCATATCCTTGAGCGATGGATTCTCAATTCGGTTAGCCACACTTTCGTGTGGTCTTATTAACCGCTATTCTTAGGAACAGATCCATCCTAAGCCCAACGAGCCCCTTGTGCAACCACTTCCGTGGGATAAGCGCATAAAGCTCGTTCTCTGCCTCGTTGGTCTGGTGCTAAATCAAGCAGGTCAGGCCGATAAGCACCTAAGACCGATCCACCAGGGTCAGTGGTTGGATCGAATAAGGCTCAACCTAACAGAGAAGGAAAATGGCTAAAGACCTAAGTAATCAAGGATTAAGCATAAGAAAACTCTAATCTATCCCATCCCTAAGCCTAAGGGCGAAACTACTCACTAATCATATCAGAAATCGAAATCATAACTAAACAAGATGAAACAGACATAATATGAAAGATTAGGAGATGATTAACAACTTTTATTAAATAAGCAAATGCAAAAAGTGAATAACAAGGTCTAGATCTACAAATTAAAAGACAGAAAACTTAAGAACATAAGAGAGAGTTTTTCAGACTAAAAAGTGAAAAAGGGGAAGAGAGGGTCGTGGATCAGGTCAGCAGTCCTTTTATAGGCAAGCCACTAGGGCTTCCTTCTGGACAGTAACCGCCTTAGTCCACTCGATCGAGTAGGTCGATTGAGGCGCCTCTTTTCCTAGCTCGGTCGAGGCGGTTGGTCGAGGCGCCTTTTTGGCTTGGCTTGGTCGAGCTGCTTGGTCGAGGTGCTCCTTTGGCCTAGCTCGGTCGAGACGGTTGGTCGAGGTGTACATCTTGCCTAGCTCGGTCGAGCTGGTTGGTGAAGGCAGACTCCCTTTTGTTCCAATGTATTGACCTCGCTCCAAAGTGCTCCGAAACACCTGCCAAGGACACCAAACATGCAAATGCATGCAATGCATTTCCTAAAACAACTATGTATGCAAACTAATAGGAAAGTGCAATGAAATGCTACTAAAACCGCTCGACCAAATCACCTGAAACTTCACCAGCGGCTCTAAAACATCATATTGGACGGTAAATTTTCAATCCCGTTCATAAAATTCTTAACGGTTTGTCATGTGGTTCACAGCCCTCATTCTTGGCCAACAACCGGGCATTACACGTCCACACTACAAACCGGCAAGAATCATACCTTCAGATTGAAAACTCACCGACCAAATCCACCTAAGGAATTATTTGATGCTGTCATATCACACTTGGTGTTCCTCAGCAAAGCAAAACCGCTCTTCATAACCTATGGTCGCACTTTGGTAACACAATCCAAAACACATTCCCATCAAATTTCACTTTTCTTTTCAACCCCTCTTAATTGGATTTGCTTCCACCGGGACAGTGCAAGTTAAGTCTGGGGGGATTACTAACAAGTTTGTTCTTTTTGATTTTGATTTTATTTTTCATTTTTCTTTGAGTCGTTTTATTGAGTCAAAATTTTGTCCGAGAATTATGACCTTTTCTTTGAAACTAACCATGTTACACTAATGTTTAAGTGACCATTGAAACAGTATTTGGCAACACATTCATTCAATGTACACTTTTAGCAGATCGGTCTACCAAAGATGGCCACATTTCCAAAAAACCCGATGGAGGATCCATCTTTGCCTCCACACCTAAATGAACTTAACCTTCTCAGCTAGGGGCTTGGTTTTACAAAGGGCACGACTCCTCATCCTCACCAAATAGTTAAAGTCTATGTGAGTTCGGTGTCCCCTCTCTCTCCCCTCCAATTTTAAGAAAAAGCATCAAGGTCCAAGTAACCGGGGATTAGGTGGCAACCACCATCAATACTCGCGTATATGGAAGACCTTTTGATCCAAGTAACCGGGGATTAGGTGGCTACAACCATCAATACTCGCGTCTATGGAAGATCCATCAAAAAACCTCCACAAAGAGGAGAAGAAGTCGAATAAAAAAAAAAAAAACCTTGCTACCCTAAAAAAAGGGATCAATCGACTTAAGGAGTGAGAAGAGAGAGAGGTGAAACAAGGGCCAAGACAAGTGTTTAAACACAAGAGGATGAGAAAGAGATCATAAAACCCTTTGATCGATATCCCCTAGTTGAGATCACACCTTTAAAAACTAAAGGAGACAAGGAAGGTGAGCCCGGATTGTCATATGGAGTGTGGGTTACTTTGGGACGACTGATAAACTCAATGTAAGTACTTATGTTCCTCATCATAAAGCCAAAACCGTTTTTCGTGTGGATTACTAAAACATAAGCTAACATGGATTTTCAAAATGCATTGAGAGTTCTCATGTTTTCAAACATCTTTTCCTTTCTTATTTTGCTTGAGGACAAGCAAAAGGCTAAGTCTGGGGGAGTTGATATATCCATATTTTACATGTTTTTACCTTGTTTTCTTTGTATTTTCTCACTTAATAATAATGATTTTGTATCCAAGAGGTAGTTTTCTTGTATATTATGGTTTTGGGAAGCAAACAGGTCAAAATGGCAAAAAAGTAGGAAAAATGGAGCAAAAGAGCTTAAAACAATGATCCATGCAAATTCCCAAGTCAAGAGCTTCAACAAAACTCAAGTTAGCCGATTTCCGCATTCAGACAGAATCAAAGCATCCGAAAGATGACCGCGGAAAAGGGTCTTTCTGACGTCCGAATCATGAGATATTTATATGGAAAGATAGATAAATGAGTCATGCGTCGCGGCGAAGTGTAATTGGGCCATTTGGAGCAGAAATGCGGCCTAGGATCTCTTTCTCCCAACACATGTCCGTCTGGCGAGTAAGTGAAGCCCATGGAGCTTGGATGAGCGAAATGGACCGGGATCACTGCGGGCCAAGCCTGGACTTCATCAAGACTCAAGCCCATGCCATTTAACGCGATCAGAAGGTGGCAGCCGCGCCTCACTCAAGACTTGGTGAGCAAGTTCAAGCGAGGAGAAGAAATGGAAAGTTTCCTCTTCTCTTTTGCGCATTAACTCGGCCGACCTAGCCTCCCCTCACCTATATATACTTGCTTTTAGCCTCTTGTATCGAAATCACAATATCATAGACACAACTCTCTTCTTCTTTTCAGTCAATAAACCGAAGCCACTTGGGTGGTCTCCTTGCTCTTTCTTTTCCTTTTGCATCTTGTACATACTCGCATGTTTTAGATTAAGTCTAGGGTTTTGGAGGTTTCTCTCTATGGATGAGCCGCAGTTTGACCTCTATCACTCCGCCTCCTACCATTAGAACCATGAGACTCTCTCTACTCCTTCAAGGCTCATCGTTGAATTATGGATTCTTCCAAGAGGATAAGATGTAATTGCCTTCAATAATCGGTTGTTGAATAAAGGGAAAACCCCATGGTTCTTCATCTTTATTTGCGCCTCATGCTTGTTGCTAGAGTAGCTAACTAGTGACATGATTTAAGGTTGATATACTCTCCAAAAGCTTGTTATATCTCCGGATCTAGTATTTGATGAGCAATAAGTCTTAAGCTATGAAAGTAGACTTAAGGATTGTTGTGAACAATCATCACTTAAACCTAAGGCATACCTCACTCTTCAATGATCATGCGACAGCTGAGTCCATTGGTTTAAGAGGTATAGGTGGTCGGAGTCACGAAAGTGGGATGACCACATCATAGTGTTTTGAGTTTAGGAATCGGATTTGACAATCTTTTCAATTGATTTGGCATATGTTCTCACGGTTTATCCTTGTTCATTAGATGTTGTTTGTATAGTTGCATTGTTATTTATTTTATCTTATAAAACAAAATACAAATCCCTTGCATATTGTTGATTTAGCTTAACCAAATCTTTACAAATGTGTAGTGTGTAATTCGCATTCTCTTGTGGATCGACCCCTAAGTACTACAACAACATGTTGTGCACTTGCAACTATGTTTTGCTTAGGATTTTTATTACTTGCATTCATCCCACACCCACGCATGCATCACTCGGCTGGTTCTTGCTATCACTGACTGCCAGGTTGTCTATCAATTTCTTTGCCTCCTCAATGGACTTACTCATGAAGTTTCCAATGCTCTCTATGTCAAGACATAGCTTGTACTCGCGCCTAATCCCCTCATAGAATGTGTTCCATAGGTTGACATCCGAGAAACCGTGTTGTGGGCAATCTCTTATGTATTCCTTGAAACGCTCCAATGCTTCATGATATGGCTCTATGGGACCTTGATGGAAACCAGAGATCTTGCTTCTCATCAAGCTGGCCCTCTGTTTGGTGTAAAATTGCCCAAGAAAGGCTTTTTTGAACTCCATCCATGTAGTGATTGAGCGAGACGGTAAAGATTTCAGCCATTTGAGTGCTTTGCCCGCCAATGTGAAAGCGAAGAGCCGGCACCTTAGGTAGTCTTCGGGAACTCCATTGGCACTTGTAGTACTGCACAACTCTTCAAAAGAATCAACATGATCCAAAGGATCTTCCTCAAGATGTCCATGGTATTGACTTTGCTTCACCAATGCGATAACCCGAGGTTTAATCTCGTATTGTTGGACTTCTTCCGCCCGGATGGGGCTACGGCTTTGGAGAAGCTCTGGTCTGGAGTACCTATCCCCAATGGTCTCTTGAATAGGTCCTCCTTGGTGGTCGTCTTAGTTCACTTGACGTACTAGCCCGCCATCATTAAGCTCTGGCTCGTTACCATTTTGCGGAAAACGGTTTTGAACTCCGTCTAAGGGCTGCTCATCAATGCGATTTGCTCCAACAAAAACACCAAGCGGCGGCTGCTGGTCATGTGATTCTTGATCCATAGCTCAGCTCAGGTTGTTCCTACAAAATTTCAAAAACAAACTAAAAGAAAAAGTGAAATAACAATGCAAAACAAAACAAAACGTTTTAGTCTTGATCTTATCCAAACTTGTAGACAAGAAGGTCCCCGGCAACGGCGCCAAAAACTTGATGCGTGTGGGTTTGTGCTTCAAGTAATAAACCCAACTAATGACCTGCAAGTGCACAGCAACGAGGTAAGTATAGTATGGGGTCGAATCCACAAGGACCTATCGATTGTACTACAGATTGTGGTTTGGTTTTTGTGTGAAAGTAAAGTAGTAAACAAGTGAAAACAAATGAAATCAATAAGGGAAAACACTAGGCATTCGGAAAAATATCAAAGCATCATGACTCATCAACAATCAATCAAGAGAAAGGGACATATTACAAACCGTTCTTTGAACTCATAAAGTAAAGTATAGTTATCCCACTTTCGTGGCTCAAACTACTATGTTTAATCAACATAATAGACTCAACTTTCGATGGTTATTACAAGTTGAAAACATGCTTTAAAGGTGTTCAAGTTATGATTGTTCACAATGATTCACAACTCAACTTTCGATGGTTGTAACTCATTGCTCACCAAATACTTATTCCAGCAATATAGCAAGAGTTTGGAGAGTATATTAACCCCAGTTCCGATGCTAGTTGATCAGAAAAGCAAGCGGCATTATGCTCAAGTAAAGGTGAAGAAACATGTTATCCCAATTCAAAAGATTAAAGTTAACAACTCATGAGCTCATCGATTTACCATCAGCCTAGCAAAGAAATCTACTCGACCATGGTGCAAGCAACACAAGATATGATGAATGGAAACAAGATGAGCATTAAAAAGAGATATGGAATTGGGAAAGCTTCTCTATATATGAAGAACAAGGTCAATTCCTCCTCGAAACTCTCTCGGATCCAATACAAAGAAAAAGAAAAGAACAAGTGCAACGGTTTCGGTATAAGTGTGTGTGTATGTGTGCCTTCGATCTTGAGAGACGCCTCTTCTCTTTGCTTACAGCTCTCCTTTTTCGTGAGGCTAAAAACTTGCATATATAGGTCGGGAGTCGGTTAGGTTTTAGGAGAACCGGAACGGAAACTTTCCGACTAACCGGGTTTGATGATTTGCGACGTGTATGGACCGGGTTTGGAACAGGTAAACCACCAAAAACAGCCTAGGATTGTATTAAGTTGAGCCAAAGCCTAAACCGCGGAATCCCGGGCCGTGGGTTGCCCCTATTCTCCAAGGGCTTCATTTCCTCGCCAGACGAACACGTCTCAGGAGAAAACAAAGTCTAGACCGCATGTCTATTCCAAATGGCTCCATTCCACATCGCCATGATCAATGACTCAAATATATATCCAGCAAGACCAAGATCACGATTTTTGGACGTCGGGAAGAACTTCTACCGCGGCCATCTTTCGGATGCTCCGGTTCATTCCGAATGCGAGAATCGGACATTTAGAGTTTTGTTGATGCTCTTGACTTTGGAAACTTGCATGGATCATGGTTTGAGGCTCCTTTGCTCCTTTTTGTATCATTTTTGATGTTTTAACCTGTTAAGACTCCAAAACCAACAAATGCAAGAAAACTACCTCTAAAGGCATAAAACCTTATTGAAAATACTTGAAAACATAAATATGGTTATATCATCAAGCTAACACCGTGCTGTCTAAAGATCCCAAGAAGAGTGAGCCCTATCCAAAACCGAGAGAGGTGATGAAACCATTGAAGCTGAAACATGGAGATGCCTTCAAGGACATTAACTTAGTTTTGTCACCAACCTTGGACGAACATGGAGCTAAAGAGGATCATGATGGTGTGCCTAAGTCTTTTGCCTACATAAGAGTCCTTTTCCCAAAGGATCCGGACCCCAATGATGATCAAACCGCAAAGCAGAAACTTGGGAAAACTTTAAAACTTTTTCCGAGGGCTTTGGTCTTCAAGGATGGCATCGGAGATGATCATGGAGAACCCAAACCACCTCATGAGCCACCTGAACCAGAGTGTGAAGAGACTAAAGGCTGACACTTAATTTGGCCGATCATATCCGCACCTAATCAAAAAGGGAGTCAAGCTAGATGACTTTAAAACAAGCGTTTTGTGGGAGGCAACCCACATTGTTTTTATTTTCATTTTAAATTTTCATATCATTATTCAATGCATAACTACTTAGTTTTATTTTTCAGGAATTTTTAAAATTGCATAAAAATAGAAAAAAAAAAGTTTTTAGGATGAAGACCTAAAAAGAGACCAAACAAAAAAAGTGTCCCACCCTTATGTACCCACCCTTGTACAAGGTGAATTCTCTACTCAAGGTAAGTATTGATCTTCAGTTGATAATCATTTGAACACTTCATTGATAACATTAAGGGCCTGTTCGTTTGTGTATTTGAATGCTGCATTTGAGCATTTTGATAGCGAGATGCTCAAATGCTGTTCGTTTGTCACAAAAAAATTAAAATTCAAATGCAGCATTTGAATGGAAAATCAATAATATCCCGAATATCTAGATATTTGGAATGCTAAAAAAGTAGAGTTTGAAAGCAGCATTTGCATTTCAAAATAAAAAGAGTAAAACACTTCAAAATCATAAAATCATGTTTTTCCGCTAAAATTGTAAAATTGGGTTTTTCAGCCAAAACCATAAAATCATGTTTTTCTGCCAAATCGTAAAATCACAGTTTTTTTACTAAAACCGTAAAATCATGTTTTCCACCAAAACTGTAGAATCACGTTTTTCTGCCAAAACCATAAAATCACGTTTTCCCGCCAAAACCGTACAATCACCTATTCTGCACAAACCGTAAAATTCAGTTTTTCCACAAAAATCGTAAAATTGCGTTTTCCGCCAAAACCGTAAAATTCAGTTTTTCCACCAAAACTGTAAAATCACGTTTTACGGCCAAACTGTAAAATTGCGTTTTCCGCCAAAACCGTAAAATTCAGTTTTTCCACCAAAACCGTAAAATCACGTTTTTCCACCAAAACCGTAAAATCACATTTTTTGCCAAAACTGTAAAATCCGTAAAATCGTGTTTTTCGCCAAAACCGTAAAATCACGTTTTTCGCCAAAACTGTAAAATCCAATAAAACTACCTTTTTAGATTGAAAACCTATTAAAAACCATTAGAAAACCATACTAAAATAGTATAAAAAGCATGTAAAATAGCGGTATATCACTCCCCCAGACTTAGATCTTTGCTTGTCCCCAAGCTAATAAAATCTAGATCCGTGAAAGAGGTTTGAAAATATGGAAACTCTCTTGCCTCTTTGAAAATATTGTGAAGGTTTCCTTTCTTGTATTCCACTAAGAACATAGGCAACATTAGGTTAGCTTCACATACATTCGGCAAGCTTAGCGAACAATAGCAAACTCAACTAGTCTCTTCTAGTAATCCAAACTTTCTATTGCTAACCCCTTGCATAAATTTAAAGCGTGAGTTCTTTATCTAGGGAATATTGATCATTAAGTACATGTTTTTACCCACTTGACCTTCTCCAAGATAGTCCTTGAAGTACTTTGAGTTCTTTTCCTCTCTATTTCTCTCATCTTTTCTTTTGAAGGGTCGATCTTTCCCTACTTTTCTAGGATATCATTTTCTTTTTATATATCGACCCTCTTATCGTTTTAGGATTAACACATGATGAGCATTTTGCTTGTTCCTGTTTGTTAAGGTATTCCATAAGACATGAAGGTACAAACATATGCGTTCCTCATGCTTACTTGTTTTCTTTTTTGCTTAAAAGCTTTTTCTTATTAATTTTTTTATTTTTCAGGATGGGAGAGAGAGGAGAACTGCACTTTAGATTAGACAAATCTTATTGAAAGACAAGCAAGGAACTGCCAATCCCCTTGACAAGAGTTATATTATGATTGATAAAAGTGGGGTTAACTTTAGATTGCTTGGTTACCTTAGAAATTTCGCTAAGCCAGCATGTTGATCCACTGTTAGAGTTTCTGTTAGGCTTATTCCTTCAGTTGATGTCTGCGCTAGGGTCATAAATTGATAGCACAACATCGGCAAAGCACAAAGCAAGCTCATAATTTCTGGACTAGGTTTTGACTCAATAAAACAAGAATACATGAAATCAAACATAAGAAGAGGAAGAAAAATTCATTAGTACACAATAAAAACTCCCCCCAGACTTAACTTGCACCGTTCCGGTGAAAGCAAATCACATTAAGGGTAAGAGGTAACATGCAAAATAAAAGAAAAGAAAAGAAAGTTCATTAAAATGAGATAGGGATAGAAAATGGAGTTTTGTAGGTGTTCATTGCACCGGATACCAGCTGGGATGTCTAGATGTGGTGGCTGGATGTGCTCTCCTCCTCTTCTATGGAATCTTCACCATTAGAAACAATCTCGGAGGTGAGTGAGAACTCGCCAAGGTCAGGCTCATGTGGTTCCTTAGTTGCTAGAGAAGGGCGGAAAAGACTTCCAGGGGCAATGTGGCGTACAACACGAATTAGGCGCGAGATGAAACGTGATTGGCACTCAACAACCTTCTCCAAGAGACTGACACAGAGCTAGGTTTTCTGCCATTCCAGCGCTGAGAACATGACGTTCTTGGTGGCGGCGTTGAGCCTTAACTGTGCGCTGGAGAGTGTAGTAGTGGTTGATGAGCAGGGCGGGTCTTTCTTGGGATGGGACCTAGAAGTCTTCTTCTGGTGGCTGGAAGGTGACAATGCCTGTACGGAGGCTGGGAAGATCATCATAGGGTAGCAAAACAAGTGGTGTATCAGCTGAGCCAATAGGGTATTCATAGCAAAACTTGGTCGGGTTTTGGGTCCAACGGTTTAGGAAGTGAATCTGTTGAAGGGCATGAAGAACCACTAAGGCTGCCTTAGGTAGGGGCTCATAGTTAGGGATATCAATCCCTACATGTTGAACAATGGCTGTAATGAGTTTCCCAAACCGCACACATAGTTTCTTGGTGCTAGTGAGATTTTGTTCCAAGCGCCTAACATTGATGAGTGTCTTTGCAAACAAAAGACCAAGATTGGCATGGTGTTGATGTCTGATGAAGGGTGTAGTGGGGATGTAGAAATCACCAGTTGTCACTTTATTGGCTTCTAGCTTGCATTGAAAGGTGCTGGAGATGAGGCGGTGCACATATCGAACTACTGAATGAGTGATTCTAGACACCTTGGAGCGCGAAGCAACAAATGGTTCATTGGCAAAGTGTGTCCAGTTTTAGAAGTCAGCTACCCTTGTGTTTGAGTTCCCCTTGAACTCATGGGCTGTCTCATTTGGCAAGCCAAAGAGTTTGCAAAGACCTGCAATGGATAAACGCCCCTTTTGGTCGCCAATCTTAAAGAGTAGGAGTCCTTCACCTGGTTGGTCTCCATTGTTGATTGGGAAGGCTAGGACGACTGTGGAGAGGAACTCTCTAGTGAGCTGTGGGTATTCGCTGCATCATGTCTTGAAGAGCTTACTCAATCCAAGCTTCCTTATGTACCATGTGACATTATCTCTTATGTTGAGAAGATCAAGAGTTGGAGTGTCCACCTTCACACAAGGGTGAGTGTTCACTTTTTTCATAACTTCCATATATTGACCTCGGTCTTGGAATTGTTCTCCAACAAATGTAACAAGTGCCCAATCATCTTCTCCTCTTGGATGCTCCGTTTCATTGTCATCAATTGGATGTGGCGAATTTGGTGGTGTTGCTCTTGCATCAGCGTGATTGTTTCCCAACTTGAATTTTTTCCTTGGTGGTTGCATAGATGTGTCTCTCTTCTTCATGGCTTCCTTTGCTTTGGTCCTTGTCATTGGCTACCTACAAGGGCAAATTCTCATAAAGAGACATGAGTTTGTGTTTAAGTGGTTATGAAAGACAAAAGGGATTTGAGAATTAATAAAGGATAAGGTGAAAGAACTATCTCAAATCAAAGCTATGATGGAAGAAACAAGTTGAAACAACATCTTTCCAAGTCTGAAATTTCGGATTTTACTGTTCATCCCATGACAAAATTGCTCAAAATCGAAATTTTTAGCAAACAATTGGTAATTAAGATTCCAATCCATGAGTTCAAAAGATAAACTAGTGAATTGAACAATGATTAAACTAATTTCACCTTTGAATTAAAGGTTTGGAATACCCAAAGAGTTTTGTGAAAAACTATTCAATTCTGAAATTAAGTTCTAAATTTTCTAAACCACCTAGATTCCACCTAACTAGGTTCAAGCAAAAGTCATAATGATAGTAATTTCAAGCTTAGTCAAGAGTTTAAGCTAAACAAGAAACTTGAGAAAAGTTCAAATTTTGCAATATTAGAGAGATTTAGAGTTGGAAAGTCATACCTTGTGTTTGGAAAGATGGATAGGCAAGAAAGAGCAAGCAAATTCGAAATTATGATTTAAGAACACCAAAGATTTGAAGAAAAAGTTTGGAGCTTCTCTAATGGAGTTTAGGGTTTTTAGAGAAGAAGGTTTTTTTTTTCTTTTTGGAGAAGAAAGTCAAGTTCTAGATTTAAAGTTCAAAATCCTTGTGAAAATCCTTTTCAAATTCGAATTTTGTTTAAAAATCGGTTTATTTTGGTTAAAAAAAAAACGGTTTGAATCTAGTGGGAAGGAGTTCACTTACCTTGGCCGAGAGATTTGGGTCGATGGCCAAGGTTTAGTCATCTTGATCGTGCGGTATGATCGGTCCGTATCGTTATCCGTGTGTAGAGCATCGGCTGATCGTAGCCGTTTGGTTCCCGGGTCGGCCGGTGTGGTCGGCCCCGTTCTTTTACTTCTCGGTCGAACGAGGTTCGTTCCCTTCCTGCTCGTGTGTTCCGTTCGGCACGGTTGCGTAGCGCGCGTGTACAATATGGCCGAGCGTAGGCCGTTCCTTTCTGGGTCATGTTTCACGATCGGCCCGGTAAGGATTTTCTCGGTTAGCCAGTACGGTTGCTCGTCCATGGTTGTTATGTTCGGCCCGAATCAAAATTTTCAGCGGTTTTGACATATTTTTCCATTGTATCCTATCTTAAAGGAAAGAAAACAAAGCAAAACAAAGAAAATGAAAGAAATAAAAAATCTAATAAAAATAAAATGCTACCTCATGGGTTGCCTCCCATGCAGCGCTTGTTTAAGGTCTTTAGGTTGACCGTAATGCATTAGGGCTCAAGAGAAGGTGGTGATTAAAAGGTCCATCATTTCTCCCTCCTCCAGCTGATTATCAGGTGGGTGGTTCACGGCCGGATAGATAAGCTCTCCATGCTTGTCTCTTGGTACAACTGCCTTTGGAAAGAGTTTCAAAGTTTTTGCAAACCTCTCCTTGAATCCTTCAAGATGTTCGTCAATGAGCTCATTTGGGAAGAGTGGTTTAACATTGTGGCAAGTTTTGTATCTCCTTGTCTCTTCCTTAGCTTCCACGTCTAGCTTCACATTGGTTGATCCTTTTAAAGGTTTAGTGCTTGGTGCCTTAGTGTTACTCCTTGCTTGAATAGCAAGCTGCTTGGGCTGATGCATAGGATCTCTTCCTTGACTGAGCTAATAGTGATTTCTTCTTCTTTTGGAGGTTCTGGAGTGACCTTCTCGTCTTGTACCATGTCAACAAATAAATTCTTAGTTGAACACATGGGAAAGAACATGGCCTTGTTGACCTTGTTGAAAGAGATCCTTTGGTTTGAGAAATCGAATATGGCTCCCACAGTAGACATGAAAGGGGTGCCAAGGATAATGGGTCTATGACTACTCTCTCTCATTTCCACAATTTGAAAGTCGGTAGGAATTTAACAGTTACCAATCTGTACCATCACGTCCGGTACAAAACCATAGGAAGTTTGTGAAAAAGAATCGGCATAGTTGATGGAGATGGATGAGGGTTGTATGCTGGTGAGGCCGATTTTGTTAGCTATCCCTTTAGACATGATATTGACATTAGCTCCTATGTCACATAGAGAGTCTTCAAGAATAGTGTCTTTAACAATGCAAGGGACAACAAACTTCTTTGAGTTGTCAGTCTTTGGAATGATCTTTGGGAAGAGTCTTCTCCTCCTAGCTCGGTTGGATTTCCTTTCTGGATATGTTGGCTCAGGCCAAATCATGCAATCAACAGTAGGTTTTGAAAGCATCCACTCAGGTATTTGTTCTTCAATTGTCCCCGCCACGGCTGCTGAGTTGTAAAAGGACTTTTTGGATTTAGCTTCCTTTCTCTTAACAGCTTTCATGGTTTGGGCGACTTGAGTTTCTAGTTTTTTCACATGAGTGGCAACGGCATCATACTTGGCATTGAGATTATTGAACAAAGTGTCCATCTTCTCATACATTTCCTTACTATTTCTCTTTTGACCATCCATAATTTGTTGGAGAATTCCTTCAAACATTCCACCTTGTTGGCTTGTTGGAGGTTGAGTTGGAGAAGAGCTGTAGGGTTCCTTAGGTGGGTAGGATGCACGTGGTTCATAACCTTGTCTATGCTGAAACTGATTTCCTTGAGCTTGGCAGGGTGGTCTTTGTTGTTGTGGATATCTTTGTGGATAAACCTGGTCTTGAGGGTTCTCCAAATTGGTGCTTCTATAGGACAAGGTTGTGGTTTGGTCGACAGTTGGGGTTGTATCCTCTGTTCCCATAGTTTCCAATGTAGTTCACATGTTCTTCATTGATATCATTGGAGAAATCTCCCATGCATTCACCAGGTGGGTCATCGCTTGCATCACTTATCTCTTCTATAGCATGAATTTGTTTGAGCTGTCCCTTAAGAAATTGAGCCATCATGTTCTTGAGTTCAGCCATTTGAGAAGCATCAGGGGTGTTGGTAATGGTGCGGCTTGATCTATCATAATCAGGACAATTGTTGCAATCACTAGCTGCAAGATTTTCTATCAAAATCTTAGCTTCATCAACAGTCTTGGTCATGAAGCTTCCATTGCTTGTTTTGTCCAATGAGAGCTTGTACTTGTGGTCTATGCCACGATAGAAGATGTTCCATAGGTTTCCCTCCTAGAAACCATGATTAGGGCAGTCCCTAATATACTCTTTGAATTGGTCCAACGCCTCATAGAAGGATTCATTAGTTGCTTGGCGAAAATTTGAGATTTTGTTTCTAACAGAAACAGATCTTTGTTTGATGTAGAAGTGGCTGATGAAAGCTGCCCTGTAGTCATCCCATGTGGTGATGGAGTGAGCAGGTAGAGACTTCAACCATCTCAAAGCTTTGTCGCCGAGAGAGAAAGAAAAGAGCTTGCACTTAAGATAGTCGGCTGAGACTCCATTTGATCTGGTGGTGCTGCAAATCTCTTCAAAGTGTTCTATGTGATCAACCGGGTGTTTGGCTGGAAGGCCATTGAATTGATTATGTCTAACCAATGCTATGATTTTTTGCTTGATCTCATAGTCATTCCTTGTAGGTTGAGGTGGATGGACTGGATTCCTATCCAAGAAGAAAGCGTCGGCGGAGTCATAATCTCCAATGGTTGGGTTGTTTGCTTGAGGTTGCACATCAACTTCCTCACCAGGAGGTTGTGGTGCTAAAGGCGGAGGTGGATCTCGACCTTCGGCTGCTGCTCTAGCTACTTCAGCTGCATGGGCAGCTTGTGCTGCCTCGTTGGCCATCTCTTCAGCTCTTTGTTTTCTAAGAGTCTTCGCAAGCCTATCTATTTCTGGATGTTCGACTAGGTTGTCTTTGTTAGACCTCCTAGTCATGCACCTGAAAAGAGAATGAGAAGAAAAACTAAATGAAAAGGTAAAAACAAACTAAAGAAAAGAAACAAAACTGAAAAAAAAAAACAAAAGCAAGAAAGCAAAAACGTAAAGGTTCTAGACTAGATCATAATCGAAATTCAAAGGTACTGCTGCAGTCCCCGGCAACGACGCCAAAAACTTGATGTGAGTCAGGTTTTACCAAACTCTTTAGACCTCTGGAAGTGCATAGATCGAAGAAGTATGGGTATCGAACACAAGGACTGGCGATTGAGTACACTTTGTAAATATACATTTCGGATCAAGCTAAAACAATAGTATAGATTTTGAGGTTGTAATTGGTAACTAAACGAAAGCAAGTAAAAAAAGTTGTTTATCAATGGGAAGAAAACGCTAGGTCAATAGGGGCTAACCGCAGAGAAGCAAGCATTGATAAAGTTCGATGATAGTTAAGATAATTTAGGGATAAAGGGATGATAGAACCGTCTAGAACATAGAACACGATAATAAACCTTTCCACTGTCGTGGCTCCGGCTCCTATGATAACCTATCTAATCGCTAAACTTTTGGTATGTCCTTAGATGGTTATTCAAGCATTAGATCGAGCAAGTTCTGATTCAGTTCACTAGGTTAAGTAAATCAACTGTCGCAGTCTAAGAAACCTAGCTTGTCAATGTCCGACGAATGATACATCACTGTCGTGGCTCAAGTCAACCTAAGTTCAGATCATTAAATGGGTGGTAAAGCAATCAGCATTAATTGGTGAACAAGACGAGACAAAGACTCTAATGAAAGCCCTAGTTAATCATCGAAATCGTTGATCAAGCAAAAAACTCATTGGATTAGTAACACATGATCAAAGCAATAACACAAAAATATGAAGAAGACTTCTCCAAATTAAGGTAGGGAGGTGAGATCCTCTCCCTGAAATCTCTAGAACAATACGCGACTCTCTCTCTAAAGAGGCTAAAAAGTTGTATTCATAGTGTTAGGTCTTTGTAGGCGGCATTAGGTTTAGACGGGCTGAAAAATCGTGCGAAACGGGGTTCTAAAACGGCCTCGGGTCGACCAGACCGTTCGGTGGGTCGGTCGCTGCGTTCGACCGGCTATCGGGTTTAGTTCAGCCATCGGTACGGTCGGTACGATCGTGGCCGGATGATTGCGCGTTCGGTCGTCGCGATCGGCCGGATGGATAAGTTTTGGTGCATGGTCGGGTCGACCGCGGGACGATAAGCTCCTGGTTGGACGGTGCGGTCGGGCAGATATGTGGATCGTGGGAAGCGAGCAGGTCTAGCGCGGGACGTTGCTTCCCGGGTCGGACGGTACGTTCGGGCAAGTGATAACAGGATTAATGCTATCAGTTAAGATAAACCCTAGCTATGCGTGTCGTTATAGGATTTAAAGATGTCAATCCAAAATGGGATGAGAATCAAAACAGTTTATGATTATGCAGTAGCGGATGTAAGTCAAGACAATGGGGGTTTTAAAAGGATAAGAACTAAACTATCAAATGAATGCAACGGTAAGTGAAATGCGGAAAGAAAAAGCAGTGAACTAAAACGAGCTCGATCGAGTTAAGCTAAAACATCACAAAGTAGCTCGATCGAGTTAAGGCAAAACAAAAACGAAGGAAAGCTAAGGTAGCTCGATCGAATTGAAACAAGAAACAGAAAACAACTAGCTCGATCGAGGGGCCCGAAATTTGCACAAAACAGAATAAAACTGACTCGATCGAGTCAAGGCAAAACAGGACTAAAACAGAGTAAAAACTTAAGTGAAACTGGTATGGAAAAACTTAGACTAAGGGACAGGGTTTGACAATCAGAGCTATCCTATAATTAATCAATGATTCTTTTAACAACATGGTATCATGCTTATCCTTGAGCGATGGATTCTCAATTCGGTTAGCCACACTTCCGTGTGGTCTTATTAACCGCTATTCTTAGGAACAGATCCATCCTAAGCCCAACGAGCCCCTTGTGCAACCACTTCCGTGGGACAAGCGCATAAAGCTCGTTCTCTGTTAAGCCTTGGTCCGGTGCTCAATCAAGCGGGTCAGGCCGATAAGCACCTAAGACCGATCCACCAGGGTCAGTGGTTGGATCGAATAAGGCTCAACCTAACAGAGAAGGAAAATGGCTAAAGACCTAAGTAATCAAGGATTAAGCATAAGAAAACTCTAATATATCCCATCCCTAAGCCTAAGGGCGAAATTACTCACTAATCATATCAGAAATCGAAATCATAACTAAACAAGATGAAACAGACATAATATGAAAGATTAGGAGATGATTAACAACTTTTATTAAATAAGCAAATGCAAAAAGTGAATAACAAGGTCTAGATCTACAAATTAAAAGACAAAAAACTTAAGAACATAAGAGAGAGTTTTTCAGACTAAAAAGTGAAAAAGGGGAAGAGAGGGTCGTGGATCAGGTCAGCAGTACTTTTATAGGCAAGCCACTAGGGCTTCCTTCTGGACAGTAACCGCCTTAGTCTACTCGATCGAGGCGCCTCTTTGGCCTACCTCGGTCGAGGCGGTTGGTCGAGGCGCCTTTTTGGCTTGGCTCGGTCGAGCTGCTTGGTCGAGGTGCTCCTTTGGCCTAGCTTGGTCGAGGTTTACATCTTGCCTAGCTCGGTCGAGCTGGTTGGTGAAGGCAGACTCCCTTTTGTTCCAATGTATTGACCTCGCTCCAAAGTGCTCTGAATCACCTGCCAAGGACACCAAACATGCAAATGCATGCAATGCATTTCCTAAAACAACTAAGTATGCAAACTAATAGGAAAGTGCAATGGAATGCTACTAAAGATGGTTGAAACAATGCAAAAGTGGTCTAAATGATATGCTAAAAGAGTATGAAATATGAATGCATCAACACCGCCAAACTTATCATTTGCTTGCCCTCAAGCAAACAAATATAACAAGAAGGAGATGAAGGCTGAAAACAGTTGATATATCCAAAACCTGCCAGCAAAAACGGTTTGATCAATGTCCAGGTTTAAGATTCTAGAGTGCATCAAGGTGAGAGTTACTTCTAAAAATCCTTGCCATGCTTAACAAGATCAATCAAACTTCACATTCAATCAAACCATTCAATCATATTAGCACATCCCTTCAACATTCATTAAACAGAACAGTGAACCAATCTTATGCAAATCTAAACAACTCATTTGGCCAAGGGTGATGGTTAAGATACAAAGATGGTCCCTTCAATGCAATAAACAGTTTATAAACAGGGATCTCTCAATAAAATGAACAAGCTTCAGCAAAAGGCTAAGAGTTAGAACCAAGGATGATACAAGAGCAGAAATTCCATCTACCCAGACACCACACTCGATCGAGTCTAAACCCGTAACCCAGAAGCAAAGAACCAACTTCTATCTACCCTTTAGGCAATACCTTTAGACACAGAGGAGTACTTGATCACTTTTTCTTTCTTTTTCTTTGTACTTAGCCAAGGGAGAGGTTTTTCTTATCATAATCTAGTGGTTTGGGATTCTTAAACTTAGGGAACCTTTCTTTTCTTTTCAAACACTTGAGGCTTATGCCTTCTTTTCTTAAACACTAAGAACCCTTTTCTTTTTCCTTAAACACTTCCCAAACCTTCACTAGACTTTCATGAGGCACAAACCTACTCCCTGGTCTTAACCACAACTCTTTTTCTTTTCTTTTCCCAGAACATAAATCACACTCGCCCAAGCCCATATGAACACCCCCAAACTTAGCCTAAGAATGGACCAGAATCTACAAAGAAACCCCTGCTCTTGTCGGTTTAAACTCAACACCATTTGCCAAGCATATTCGAAATAAGAACTCACAAACACACAAGAACAGCAAAGGGTTTGAAAGAAAGGCTAAGGTAAGGGTGGGGTCTGCTATTTGGACAAACAAGAGTGGATAAAATGGAAAAAGAATGTTCAAGTATGTATGAATATCCATGAGTTGCTTATCAATGCATGAAATGGTAATTAAGAGTCAAGATTATGGTTCAAATATATAGGGAGATGCATCAATTCACAGCAATGGTTTAAATGAGATGTGCATGTCATGATATGATCAGGTTAAACATGGTTCTACCTTAACTCTTCATTATCACACTAATGCACAAAAGATTCAAGAACCAGGGCACAGATCAAAATGCATGATATGGCATATTTACAAGGTCATATCAACAATGCAATGTGAATGCATACCTATATGATGCATATTAGACTCAATCTTAAAAATGTGAATGCAACTACATGAATATTTTTGAGATTTTTCAAAAAAATTTCAATTTTTAGTGGTTTTCTATGCCTTAGATGTATGCAGACTCAAGAGATGAAAAATTGAAACTAAAAACAAAGAACACAATGTCAAATGGCTCTCAGATCCTCCCCCAAACTTAAATTACACAGTCCCCTGTGTAACAGAAGTCTAAGAGAAAGAATGAGAGCAAAACAAAAGCAAAATAAAACATAATGCAGGCGGTATGTACAAGGGAATCGAATGTTCGGTACCTAGTGATAGCCGAAAAGATCGGCTATGATGTCGTCCCTCTCTGATGGGGGGAGTCTACCGTCTGGAGCGCTGTATTCGACCATTGCGGCTCGACCGTACTCGCTGCTGTAGTTAACGTGTTGAGATACGCCTTCTATGACTTCATATCGAAGTGGGCTCAAGAACATGTTGAAAATTTCGAAAATCTTTGTGATTACTATGGTTTGGGAGAAAACTCAAAGAAGATCAGCTTGTTCCAAACATCCCTAGCTGGCCGAGCTAAAGAGTGGGTCAGATTTTCTGCCCAACATGACTTTAAGACATGGAGAAGATACAAGGAAGCTTTCCTCAACAAGTTTGCTCGTGAACCACCCTATGCACCACTACTCAAACCCAACCAGCCGTCCTATAGAAACCACCAACATCCACCGCACATTGAGCAGCTACCTCAATCTATAGAAGGACTTCCCCACAGCCCACGCCTAACCAAGATTGAAGAGATGCTACAACAGTACCTTGACTATCAAGTCACTAGTACAAGAGAGATAGAGAAGAAGATCAAATATGTTCAACTCACCCTAGGAGAAAATATGGATGTCCTTTTTAACCAAGTTATCTGATGGGTGGTCAGGTTTTACCCACTTTTAAAATCCTGCAAGCGCACAGATCGTAGAAGTACGAGTTATCGAACACAAGGACTGACTAGAATGAATACACTTTGAAACTATGGATTTCGGATCATGCTAGAACAAAGTATGGATGTTTGATTGGTGAACTAATAACTAAATAAGAAAACTAGGGATCGCGAGGTTGTAAAGCAATAAGGGAAAAGCGTTAGGTCTTTAGGGGCAAATTCGCAGAGAAGCACGCAATGATCAAGTTCGATGATAGATATAAATCGTTTTAGGGATGATGGGATGATAGATCCGTCTAAAACACAAAACACGAAATTAAGTCTTTCCACTGTCGTGGCTCCGACTCCTATGATAACTTATCTAATCGCTAAACTTTTGGAATGTCCTTAGATAGTTAATCAAGCATTAAATCGAGCAAGTTCGGATACAGTTCACTAGGTTTAGTAAATCAACTTTCGCAGTCTAAGAAACCTAGCTTGTCAAAGAATAGGTCCGACGAATGATACATCACTTTCGTGGCTCAATTCAACCTAGGATCGGATTGCTAGATGCGCGGTAATGCAATCAGCGTTAGTAAGTGAGCAAAACGAGACAAACACTCTAAAGTTATCCCTAACAGTTCATCGAAATCATAGATCAAGCATACAACTCATTGAATTAGTAACCCTAGCATCCTAACAAGTGAATTACTCAGACATGATCAAAGTAACAACACAAAGGGATGGAGAAAACATAGTATAAGATAAAAGGTTTAGAAATCTTCTCCATATTGTAGTGAGGAGGAGATATCCTCTCCTTGAAATCTCTAAGAACAAAAGTAGATGTGTAAAACGTGATACAATATGCGGCCGTCTTCTCTAGAGAGGCTAAAAAGGTGTATTTATAGTCCTAGGTCTTCATGGGGTCGAGATTAGGTAAATGGGCCGAGAAAATTGCGGAATCGGGAAAGATGGGCCTTTGTCGGCTGAGTCGGGTTGATCGGGGTGACGGTCGGTCGAGCGGTCGGCAGAGTGCGTATTGAGTGGTGAAGAGAAGTCGGGTCGGACGAGGGCCTTAAAGCTCCTGTCCGACTGGGCGCGGTCGAGCGGGACGTGGATGGCGTGAAGGAAGGTCGGGTCGGATGAGGGCCTTAAAGCTCCTGTCCGACCGGGCGCGGTCGACCGGGACGCGGGATAGTGATGTGTCCGGTTCTGGCTCGTCTGGACCAGTCTTCAGTTAAACCGTGATATCTTCTAAACTGCTCGTCCAAATTGCAAAATTCCAACTGCATTGGAACACTTACTCATCTTGCTATCTTCGTGACGAGTTTCATTGAAATCCATTGAGGTTAAGAGTCCATTACGTTGCTTCCCGTTTGATGCACTGATGTAGTCCGATAAAGCTCTTTCGTATATATCTTCACTATAATCGTCATATCTCCAATTCTATTAGGCTAAACTGAGTGATTCCAGTTGCATTGCAAAGCTAACTCACGTAGGCATCGTGGCGAACTGGCTTTGGTGAAATCCATTGAGTAGAATATTTTTAACGATCCTTCAAAGTTGATGCTGTGTTACAAAGCGGTATAAAGTCCAAATCCTGTGGTTTTGCTCCAAAATGCATCTTTCGACCTGTTTAGACTCTTAGTACTATAAATCCACAAAAACTACCTTTTTAGATCAAAAAGCCTTTAAAAACCTTATAAAAAGCATAGTAAAACCGTATGAAAAGCGTACAAAATAGAGGTATATCAACTCCCCCATACTTTGACCTTTGCTTGTCCCCAAGCAAATAGAATCCAAATCAGAGAAAGAGGTTTGAAAACATGAAAACTTCCTTATCCTTTTGAGAAACTTATGGTGGCCTCCTTTCCTGTATTCCACTAAAAAGATAACCAATGTTAGACTAGCTTCACATAATGCTCGGCAAGCTTAGCGAACCATACCAAACTCGACTAGCCTCATCCAGCACTCCAAACTTTCTATTGTTAACTCCTTGCATAAATTTAAAACGTGTGGTCTTTATCAAGGGAATATCGATCATTAAGTACTTATTCTTACCCATTTGAGTCTCTCCAGATTAGTCCCTTTGAAGCATTTGAGTTCTTTTTCTCTCTCTTCTTCTCTTCTTGTAAAGGATCGATCTTTCCCTACTTTTCTAGGGTATCATTTTTTTTTTCTATCGATCCTTCTTCCTTTTGAATAAGGTTAACACATGATAAGTCTTTTGCTTGTTCCTTGTTTTTGGTAGGTCTCCATAAGACAAGAAGGTGCAGACGTATGCATTCCTCTTGCTTACACGTTTTCCTTTTGCTTAAAAGCTTCTTCTTTTTTTTTTTTATATATATTGTTCCAAGAGGAGAGAGAGGAGAACTGTACTTTGTATTGGACATACCCCTTTGAGATCAAGTGAGGAACGACTCATATGTATGCCAAGTCCCTTGACAAGAAAAACTAGATTGATTAGGGTGGACTTAACGTTAGATTGTCCGGGTACCTTAGAGATGTTGCCAAGTCAGTAGGTCGATCCACCGTTAGAGGTTCAGTTAGGCTTATGTCCGCAATTGATGTCAGCTCTAGGGTCATAGATTGTTAGCACAACACCGGAGAATCATAGAGATAGGTCATAGTTTTCGACTAAGGTTTTGACTCAATAAAACATGAAAACATAAGAAAAGAAACATGAAAACATAAGAAAAGAAAGAAAAATACATTATTAAAGGATAAAACTCCCCCCAGACTTAACTTGCACCGTCCCGGTGAAAGCAAATCGGATTAAGGGTGAGAGGAACAGACTCAATAGGAAAATAAAAAGAAATTCATTAAAATAAGATAAGGATAGAAAATGGAGTTGGGTGTCCATTGCACCGGATACCAAATGAAGAGGGAGTGCCTAGGTGGAAGTGTTGTGGCTGGTTGCGTCTTCCTCATCGTCCAAAGAATCTTCATCAGAGGCGAGTGCAGAGGTGAGAGAGAATTCCCCAAGGTATGGCTCATATGCTGATGTGGAAGGGCGGAAGAGACGATCAGGAGCGATGTGGCGAACAACACAGATGAGGCGCGAGATGAAGCGGGATTGACACTGGACGGTCTGCTCCAGGTAGCCAAGGCGGTATAATGCCCTGTTGGCAGCTTGTCCGGCGGTTAGGGAGTGGCGGTTGCGGGTGTGACGGCTTGCCTTGATGGCTCATGGTTTTTGGGGCGGGTCGATCGCGGGTTGGTCCGGTCGATAGTCTCGGTCGACCCGGATGGTTTGGCTGAGCGGTCGACCGAAGCCCTTAAAGCTCTTGTTCGACCGGTCTTGGTCGACCCGGATGGTTTGTCATGGTGTTGCTTCTACTCTTTTCTTGCACTATTGTTGTATTCATCCTATCCTATCCTGCTATAGAAAAACAAAGAAAACAAAGTAAAACTAAAACTTAAAACTGAAATTGAGATGTGTTACCTTATGGGTTGCCTCCCATACAGCGCTTGTTTAAGGTCTTTAGCTTGACCGTAATGCTTTTTAGGACTTAAAAGAAGGTAGTGACCAAATGAACTTTTGGTCCTTCGAGGTTTCCCTTCCCGGGGCTTTTATCGGGAGGATGATTCACGGCGGGGTAGACAATCTCGCCATGCTTGTCCCAGGGCACTTCAGCCATTGGAAAAAGTTTCAAGGTGTTGGCAAACTTTTCTTTGAAACCTTCCATGCTTTCATCATTCAGTTCTTCTTGGAGAATGATCCTAACTTTTGCAAAGGCCTTAGACTGCTTTGCCTTCTTTGTGGTCTCCGTCCCGAGCTTATCCTTGATCGATCCTTTGGATGGAGGTTTAGGTGATGCCGTAGTCTTACTTTTCGCTTTTAGGGCGAGTTGCTTGGGCTGGTGAGCAAGGTCCTTGCTAGGTAAGCTGGGGGTGATTCTTCCTTATTTTTCTGGAGGTTTGGGGATGATCTTATTCTCTTGTACCATGTCAACGGATGGTTTATTTGTTGAACACATAGGGAAAAACATGTCCTTATTCACCTTGTTGAATGAGATCCTTTGATTTGGAAAATCGAAGATGGCTCCAACGGTTAATAGAAAAGGGGTGCCAAGGATGAGTGGTCTATGGCTACTTTCTCTCATTTCCACTATTTGAAAGTCAGTAGGTATAGAACAGTTCCCAAGTCGTACCATCACGTCAGGAATGAAACCATAACGGGTTTGTGAGAATGAATCGGCATAATTGATGGAGATGGATGAAGGTTGGATGTTGGTGAGGCCTATCTTGTCTGCAATCTTCTTTGACATGATGTTGACATTAGCTCCAGTGTCACAAAGAGAATTCGTGAGATCAAATTCATTAATAGAACATGGAACTACGAACTTCCCGGAGTTGTCCGCCTTTGGGATGATCTTGGGAAAGAGGCGTCTCCTCCTTGCTCGGTTGGATTATCTCTCAGGGTAGGTTGGTTCGGGCCAAATCATGCAATCATATTTAGGGGGGGAGAGCTTCCATTTAGGGGTAGGATCCTCAAATTTCTTCTCTTTTGCAGCGGAGTTGCAAAAGGATTTCTTGGACTCCATCTCTTGTCTTTTAACAGCTTATGCGGTTTGAACAACTTGGACTTCCAACTTTTTGACATGGGCGGCAACAGCATCGTATTTGGCATGGAGATCATCAATGAACAAAGTGTCCATTTTCTCATTCATCTCCTTGTTGTTCCTCTTTTGGCCTTCCATGATTTGTTGAAACATTCCTTCAAACTTGTTGTTCTGCTGGGCTAAAGGAGGTTGGTTGGAGGGTAAACTATATGGTTCCTTAGGTAGGTATGGTGCTCGCTGGTCATAGCTCTTCCTAGGTTGAAACTGATTTCCCTGCGGCTGGAAACGATCTCCATAAGGTTGGGAAGGTGGTCTCTGCTGCTGGAATATCAAGCTCGACAAAGATATTAAGCAACTCAAAGAAGACCATGATCGATCCCTCAACCTTATCAAGCTAGATATCGCTGCAAAATACCATGACTTACTTGGCAAGAGCATTGGTGCCCATAACTTCAATGATGACAACTGCAAGCACCTTGGAATACTCTACAACCGGATGTCTGCTGTTGAAGAATCATTTTTCTCTAAGAACCAGAGAGAACGAAGCCCCACACCCAAACCTCGTCATTTCCCTTGCAATGTCATCACATCAATCTCCAAAGAACACTCATCACATCTTGCAAGAAAAGAAGAAGAAGATCAAGAGTATGAGGAAGACTATGAAGATGAGGAAGAAGAGAACCAGAGTCTTAATAGTAATGCAAGCTCTAGAGGGAGTTAAACTAGTCCACAGCAGCCTGATCCACGATTCTCCCCACCTCCGGCTCACACACTCGCCCTTCCTAGAATTACCGGCATTCAAAGTAAGAGAACCATCATGGAAGAACCTAGGAATTCATTCCAATATGATCCAATAGACCCTACAAAGATAAACCCATAGAAGCTCAAGGAGTTTAACAAGAAGGTGAAATCCATATCATTCTATGTCCCCTTTGAAGAAGCTTGGAACAACCATGATTTGGTTGAGTTTTTCTTTAGTAGCAAAGAAACCAAGAATGAGATAAAGCAACTCTTTAGGCGTGCCCGCCTCTCTATGTCCTCTTATGCAGCAACCCTCCCACCATCTCCGCCTCCTACACCTCCTCCCAAGTGGTACAGCAACCCCATCCTCCCAAGAGAGAAGCTAGCTGAATTCAACCGCTTTGTCCAAACACTACCGGCAAGCATGACTTTTCATGATTCTTGGAAAAACCACCCACTTATTAACTTCTTCCACAACTGCAAAGAAACCCCAGAAGAGATCCATGAGCTCTATGAGAAAGCTAAGAAGCAACCTTCATTCAGAACCGTCTACAAGATAGAAGACCCAGGACAGTTTACTATACCTTGCACCATCAATGGGAGGTACTTCGACGGATACATTTGTGATTCCGGTTCATGTATCAACCTTATGCCAACCTCCACTGCAAAACTTCTTGGGATCACACGCCTACAACCTTTCCAAATCAGCATTGGACTTGCTGACCTCACCATTGCCCAACCTAGATGTGTTGTTTATGATGTATTACTAGAAATTGGAGACACAAAGATACCAGTGGATTTTCATATAATGAACATCAAAGGAGGAAGTGACATGCCCTTCATACTTGGATGATCATTCTTATCCACAGATGGAGCCATCATGGACTGGCCAAACCGCCGCATCTCCCTTGCCAATATCGACAAATCGGTCTTCTATGATGCCTTACCCCTTTTCACATCCACTAAGCATTCACGATTCATATCTCCTCATGGACGCCCAAGAAAACCACCTGATCATCACCAAGGACTTGATGGGACAAGTTCAAAAAGACTTTGTCTCCTGCCATGTCCTTCCACTTCTTCTTAGAAGAGCAAAACAGTCAAGCTAAAGACCATAAACAAGCGCTGTATGGGAGGCAACACATAAGGTCTTTTCTATCCCTTTTTAATCTTTGTTTTCATTTAATAGTTTTGTTTTGAAGTTTTGGATACATAGATTTGAGAATCCAACATGAAAAATCTGAAAGAAAGAGAAAGAAACCTCAAGGAAGAAGAATGTAGCACTTGGCCGGGCCGACCCCGATGATCGACCGGTGTAATCCCCCGATCGACCGTGTCCCCTCGAGCCAACCCGCCCATCCCACACCATCCCACCACACTTGCATTCCATCCCACATGCATTCCCCACATATTCTTATTTCCCCACCATCACTACATCACATACCACGCCCACTTGCTGCTCTACCATTTGATGATCCTACTTCACCTACACTTAGGCGACCCTTAACGACACTTTACTGGTGTACCACATAACTTGAACATCTAAGCCGGGATCCCATCTGCATAAACCAGCAACAAGCGGCTGGACATATCATCCATTCCACCATTCATCGGTTTCCAATACCAAATCAGGTTACATCTTTCCTCTCATTCACAAAACGCCTTATTACCTCTTTCTTTTACCTCCCTTAATCAGATTTGATTTCATCGGGACTGATGTAAGATTGGAATCAACCAAATCTTATTACACTCGGTTCATGACCAACAGGCTGAATGGCTGATGGATGAAGGTAGAGATGATAATGAATGGATGCTGATTGATTCCACAAACAGCACTTGAGCAAGACAACTTGATTCCACAAGCAATCTGGTCAAGATGGATTGAAGGCACCATAGAGATTATGAGAGGATCTCTGATACAGCAAGGCACTCAGTCTTATGTGAATCTCACACAATAAGAACAGAGCAAAGTTTCTCTCAAGACAGTGCTTGAACAAGCACTACAAGAAAAATACGCGATTTGTGACGGAACATACCGTCGCGATTCCGTCGCAAATGGTCATTTGCGACAGAATTGCGAGAGAAGAATTTCCGTCCAAATCGTTTGTCGCAATTACAATTTCGTCGCAAATCCGTCGCAAGCTTGCGATGGAAACAACTCTGTCGCAAATTTGCGATGAAATATATTTCCGTCGCAAGATTGCGACGGATTTGCGACCACATATATTCCGTCGCAAATTTGCGATCTATTTGCGACGGAATTGATTCCGTCGCAAACTTGCGATGGCGAAACTCCGTCGCAATTCATCGCATTTTTGCGACGGAATTTAGTCTGTCGCAATCCATCGCAAGTTTCCGTCTCTATCCATCGCATTTTTGCGACAAAATTTAGTCTGTCGCAATGCCTCGCAAGTTTGCGACAGAATATAGGCCGTCGCAATACGTCGCAAATTTGTTAATTTTAATTTTTAATTTTTAATTTTTCAATTATTAAATTGCTTTTTTATTTTTTTTAAATAATAAATAAATAAAATTATAAAAACGAAAATCAAATAAATAAACAAATATTAAATTAAATAAAATTTTAATTCAAATTAAATAAAAATATTAATAAATAACATAAAAAAACAATAAAAAGAAAACTAAAATTCTTCGGATGGTCCACTGGTTCTGCCCTGATCCGATCCGCCGGTTCTGCCCTGATCCGGTCCACTGGTTCCGCCCTCGACTTGCTGCTGGATTGAACGCAAACGGCTCATAATCTCCTTGAGCTTCGGATCCGACGCGCCCAAGTAGTCGAACATCTACTCGAACACCGCAACCTTCGTCTTTGTTGCACTCAATTCTGTCTTTGTTGCAGGCAATTCCTCCTTCAACTCAGCAACCTCGTTGGGATCCTGGAACCGACTTGAAGCGGAACCGCGAACAGAACCGCTCCCAGTATCGATTTGGGACTGAAGAGAACCAACCCCCCCAAATCTTCCCTTTTCTACGGGGAGCGGACTGAAAAACCAAAAAAAAACATTGAAATTAAGAAACTAACAATATACATAAGAATAAAAATAATTTAAATTAAAAATATGATACAAATTTACCTGAATAAAAATATTGTTCTTCACACAGAAGAACCAGAAGTGATGCTATCGGGATAATCATTCTGAGTCAAATCTTGTAGTTTCGAATTAACGTCGTTGTAGAGCTCCTCATAATCGTCATCCATGAAAGTGCCATCCGGATTCCGTTTTGTATACGCGAGAATTTCCGGCAAATCCGTCTCTGATTCCCCTCGTTTCTCGGCCTATAAAACAATTTTGATTTGATAAAAATGATAAAAAATAAATGAAATAAAAATATTTTTTAAAAAAATTAGAAAAAAACTTATAAGCATTCGGCCGCGGGCTACGAATGAAGTTCGGCCGGATCGATGTGTAAAATTTTTGCTCTTCTCTCGAGCGGACTTACTGTTGCTACTCCTTCTCTGATGATCAGGATCCAACTAATATGCAACCAAGCCATTCCACACATTCGGGTCAAAGTGAGTTGGCTTCGCTTCATCTCCCTTAGCGAGCCACAACTTTTTCCACCGAGATACCATATCAGGCAACCGATCTTGGACTTTGGCGCCGAACTCCTTGTAAACCCTCTCGATAACGCCAGATTCCCAGTGATACTTGCTCTTGAAAAAAAAAATCAAATAACAATAATATAATGTTAGTTATCAGTAATAAAAAAATATTATTAAAAAGTAAATAAGAATCTCATTAAAACTTACAGCAAAAGTAGTGAACCAGCGTTGGAGAATGGGTTCCGTTACATCCTTTCACCGGGCAATAGGATCTTGGTAATCCTTTTCAAAGACTTACGTAACTGCGGAAGCGACGGATGAATCATCAGTGAACCTGAAAAAGAAAACAATACACTTTAACTTAATAAAATGTACAATATAAAATAAAACAAAAACTAATACAAAATTAAAAATATATACCATAACGTTCTTGGTGGGCGGTGCGGATGAAGATGAGGGAGGAGATCATGACCAGGCTCATCTAAAATATCCCTAATGGCCGCATAAAATGAGGCTCTAGCGGTCTCAACCGCGGCCTCAACTGCGGCTGACTGACGAGGTGGGGATGGAGACCGAGACCGTGTCCGCTGCTGCTGCTCCCGTCCCGTAGAACCATGGGAACTACTAGTAGTGTGCCCATGACCAGGAGTCATGGGATCGGAACGGGAACCACCACGGGACCCCCCGGAACCTCCCTGGCTTAGGTACTGCATGTAAGTGTTTTGTTGATCCATCTGCAATAAATTAAAAGAGTAAAATTAAAAGTAACAATAAAAATTGTACAAATAATACATTTTCTGCAATGTAACAATCAAAATCTCACAATTATATAAAAATTACACCAAAATTGTTCTAATAATCTAACAATTTTGTAAAATTTAAATTTATCCTAAAATCAGTAACAAACCACAAAAATTCATTATCGTTTCTAAAAACTTTTATGTGACTCTTAATCCTAACAATAACTTTGTAACAATTTTTTGTAAAATAATTCTAACAAACTTATATCTTAAAAATCATTAGCTGAATTATCCCAAACTAATCCAATGTTAATTATCAAATTCACCTAAACAATACTCATAACAATTTACATCTAAAATTCCATAATCTAAAACTAATCCGGAAATATGCTAAGGGAATAACACTACGCGTCAGGGCAGAGCGGCGGCGCGTCAGGGCAGAGCGGCGGCGCGGCGGGGCAGAGAGGCGGCGCGTCGGATCGGTATGCGGGGAGGATGGACCGGCGGAATGAAGCGGAGGAGGAGGCGGCGGATCTGCGGCGGATCTGCGGCGGGGAAGAGAAGAGGCGCAGAGGAACTGGCAGATCTGCGGAGTTCGGCAAAATCGATGGAAAACGGCGGCCGAGATGAAGAAGAGAAGGAGAACGGCGGCGGCGGGAGAAAGAGACGACGCCGGAGAAGACGCGAAGGGCGGATCTGCGAAATTTGGCGGCCGAGAAGAAGAAGGCGGATCTGTGTCGGGGAGGAGAAGAGGCGCGGAGGAACCGGCGGATCTGCGGCGTGAGGGAAAACGGCGGCTGAGAAAAAGAGGTCGGCGGTGCGGAGGAAAAAAAATGTGGGTTGGGTTAGGTTTGAGCGAGGTCGTGCTTATGTACAAATTTTGTTTTCCTCGCAATTCCATCGCAAATTTGCGACGGAATTGCGATGGAATGGGGCATTTCCATCGCAAATCCGTCGCAACGTTGCAATGGATTTGCGATGGAACAGGCGTTTCTGTCGCAATTCCATCGCAAAGTTGCGATGAAATTGCGAGAAAAACTAAAGTTTACGGTTTAGGGTATATAGAGTTCTAAATGTGGACTGATTAGGGACTATATATTAATGTGTATGTTTATTAAATGGTGAATATGAATATGATTAAGATTATATATAGATAATACATTTGTACGTATATATATACATATAATTCGTGTTTAACCAACATCTTTCGTAATGTTTAATATATCATAAGCTTTAATGAGTTTGATACCGTAAGGAGTTTAAGATAAACATATTTTATTAGTGTCGATCATTTAGAGTTCAATTATCAGTGATAAATATATGATTTTATTATCCTAAAGACTTTTTTATTTCAAAATAGGAAACCCTAAACCCTAAAACTAAAGAATCCATCGCAATTTTGTCGCAAGTTTACGATGGAATTGCGATGGCAACCGAAAAATTAAACAATCCACCACAATTCCGTCGCAAAGTTTGCGATGGAGTGGCAATGCTACTTTTTAAAACCATCGAAAATGACGCAAAAGAATAATTTTTACGTCGGAAAAACAAATTCATCACATTTTAAAATACAAACAACTTAAAATACAAAGATAAACCTTAAAATGGAAAACGAAAAATCAAAAAAAAATAACATGATAGAGGGATAGAAAAAACAAAGGTAGGAAGCTTTGGCTCTACCAGATTATGTAAGATTGGAATCCACCAAATCTTATTACACTCGGTTCATGACCAACAGGCTGAATGGCTGATGGATGAAGGTAGAGATGATGATGAATGGATGCTGATTGATTCCACAAACAGCACTTGAGCAAGACAACTTGATTCCACAAGCAATCTGGTCAAGATGGATTAAAGGCACCACAGAGATTATGAGAGGATCTCTGATACAGCAAGACACTTAGTCTTATGTGAATCTCACACAATAAGAACAGAGCAAAGTTTCTCTCAAGACAATGCTTGAACAAGAACAAAAACTCAAGTTTATTAAAATGTATATTCAAGGGTTCATTACAAAGATGAAATGACTTCAGCTTATATAGGCTCGACTCTGGGACTAGTACAACGTTGTAAAGCTAAAAACAATAAACAAATCACAGCAATGAATGAGAAATAGAGCCGTTGGAGGCTTGATATGAAAATCGGCCAAATAAGGAAGATATCTTTAGCCTTGAGTCTTGATAGCTTGGGCAGGAAGGAGTGATGTCTTGGGACGTCTAGGTTCAGTGAATGAGTCTCCAAAACGCAGCAGCAAAGAGGAAAGATCCGTTGGAGAGTTATTGGCCTAAGTGTGTACGCGGCCATATAAGGAAAGTGTAGTAGCAAGAGGATCCGCCTGATCATGTGGTTCCTGGTGTATTGGAAGGCACTAGATGATTCTCCTGGATGGTTAGATGGGTCTTATAAATGCTTAGATCTCTCTCCTGGTTGCCAAAGTCGGGTCTGTAAGTGATCAAACCCGTGAGCCTCCAAATAAGGCAAGTTGAGCATCACCTGATTTAGAAGTTGAATAACTTCTAACCCAAAACCGGTATTGGAATGAATCCAATTCGTCGATCTCCCTTATTGAGTCACAATTCCATAAAATTCTGATTTATGGCTTATGTCCTTCTGGTTCAACCGTAATCCTCCAATAAGCACGCATATGTCCAAATCGGGAAAGCTCCGGTTTACCCGATTTGTAAAATCAATAACTCTTGAACCAAATTTAATTTGGTTATGAAACCAATTCTCTGCCTTCCTATGATGAGTTTAGAATCCAAAACAATTGGATTTGTAGCTTGGTTCATCTTGGTTGGACCAAAATGATTCGATGAGTGGTCGCATGTCTCCATCGGGTCCATTGAAGATCTTCCAAATTGTATCTTCAGTATCTTCTTCATTTGGGATCCTTTTGGGTTGATTCTTCTTCGTGACTAACTCTGGATGAGTTGAGTATGGTTTCCAAATGTTGGTTGAGCTTGGATATTTGATCTTGGCCTCCAGTTGAGCTGAACTCAGCTCACTTGCCTCCTTAGATCTCCCTAGCTTCGTGCTCTCCCCTTCATGACTCCTGGTCGCATGCTCCTTGGTTGACGATGACTTGATGTCCTCATCAGGGACGGTGCAAGTTAATACTGGGGGGATTGTTGGTACTAATGCATTTGTTCATGTCTTGTCTTCATCTTATATATATTTCTCCTTTCACCCTTTTTCAAAACTTCTGTTTTATTGAATCAAAATAAGTTAGGAAACTATGATCTATCCTATGAGCTCATCTTATCATGCCAAAGCTCTTGTTATCATGACGGCGAACATTGACACCGAAAAATGCCCAACGGAACCACTAAGGGTGGATCGACCTACTGATTTGGCAAGATTTCTAAGGTACCCAGACAAAACTAAAGTGAACTCCACCACCTAATTGAACTTTTAATTTTTCTTGTCAAGGGGCTTGAGATACATATGAGCCGACTCCTCATTCATGCCTAGTTGAGACATGTCCACCAAAGATACAGTCCACCTCTTTCTCATCTGCAAAATGAAAATCAAAAGCTTTTAAGCACAAGGAAAACGTGTAAGCAAGAGGAATGCATACTTGTGCACCTTCTTGTCTTATGGATACCTACTCAAACAAGGAAAAGCAAAAGCCTATCCTATGTTACTCCGACAAAAGAAAATTTTCAAAGGGAAGAAGGATTGAGAGAAAAAATAAAATGATACCCTAGAAAAGTAGGGAAAGATCGATCATTCAAAAGAAAAGAGAGAAAGAGAGAGGAATAGAATTGGATGTGCTAAAAAGGACTGTCTTGACAAACACTTGGATGGGTAAGAGTCAATGCTCTGTGATCAATACTCTCTTGATAAAGACCGCGCGTTTTAAATACTGTAAGGAGTTGACAATGGAAAGTTTGGAGTGCTGGATGAGATTTTATAGGTCTGGTATGGTTCGCTAAACATAAGGTCAGTACAGGAAGGCTAGATTCAAAGTTGGTTTTGCTCCAAATGAAAGCAGAGAAATGGAAGATACAAGTGCCACAGGATAAGTGAGTTTGCATGTTTTCAAAACCTCTTCACCGGTTTGGATTCTATTTGCTTGGGGACAAGTAAATATCTAAGTCTGGGAGAGCTGATATACCTCTATTTTATACACTTTTTACATCGTTTTTATATACTTTATGCATGGTTTTACCAAGGCTTTTTACTTTAAAAAGGTATTTTTTATGGATATATAGTGCCAAAAGTTATTTCAGGTCAAAAGATGCATTTTGGATCAAAACAAAGGAAAAGGTCCTCAAAGCAGCTTCATGCATTAGCATCAACTTTGTAAGGAGCTAAAAAATATTATACTCAATGAAATTCACCAAAGCCAGTTTTCTACGATGCCTACGTGAGTTAGCTATCCAACGCAATTTGAATCATGCAATTTGGCCATGTAGAATGGGAGATATGATCGTTCTAGTGAAGAGTGTCAGACGAACCGAAACCGGCCACACCAGTCGACCGTCCCGTTCGACCGTGCCATCTGACCCGGGAAATAACTCCCACGGTCGGATCAATTCTCATCATCCGGACAGCAAGCCCGCTCGACCGCGAACGGTCGGACAGAGGGTTTAACGCCCTTGTCCGAACCGATCTTTCTCCACACCATCGACCGTCCACTCGATCGCGCCCGGTCGGACAGGAGGTTTAAGGCCTTTGTCCGAAGCCCGTTTTGCGCGTTTTCAAGCCCAAATTTACGCCGCCTCTTATATTTCGACCAAGACCTAGGTCAAGCCGCCCTGCAACTTCTGAAGCATTATAAATACATCTTTTTAGCCTTGTAAAAGAGAGAGACCACACAACATATTATTTTACTTATTATTCAATTCAAGTTCTTCTATTTTTTACTTTCTTTCTTTGTCTCCTTCAAGAGAGGATTTCGAATCTCTGTTCTTATGAATATGAATTCGACTTCCTTCTCTATGTCTGAGTAGTTACCTTGTTAAGTGATAGGAGATCAAAGGATAGTGTTCATGCTTGCTTGATAATCGAACCATAGAATTAGGGTTTTACATATACTCTTCACCTTTGCTTGTGTTCATTGCTTGGTGTTGATCTGGCCAATCAACATATGATCCTAGGTAGATTTGAGCCACGAAAGTGATGAATCATTCGCCTGAACTAGTATTTGGTGGGCAACTTCTCTTAGACTGCGAAAGTTGATTTACTAGAGGTTGTGAACAGTTGAGATTTGATCGAATTAATGCTTGCTTGATTATCTAAGGACATTCCAAAAGTTTAGCGATTAGATAGATCAACATAGGGGTCAGAGCCACGACAGTGGAAAGATATAAATTAGTGTCTTGAGTTATAGGTGGTATCACATTCTTAAAACCCTAACAAATCGAACTTGCTTGCTTGCACTTATCCCGCGATTGTCCTATTGCTTAGCACCTTTCCATCCATTGATTTACAACCTTATTTGCTTGTTTACATGCTTTCTTACTTGCTTTAATCATGACAACAACCAAACCTATATTGCTTACCTAGCTAGATCTCAATCTCATACCTTGTAGTGCACAATCTGGTCCTTGTGTTCGATAACCTGTAACTACTTTTGATCTGTGCACTTGCAGAATCAGGGATAGAAATTGGGAAAATTTGATCCCGCGATCAAGTACGTACACGGTTCCAGCTGTCTGGACCAGTCTTCACTAAAACGATCAAAACTTCATTTCTACGCGTCGAAATTTTGCAAATTCAATTGCATTGGAAACCTTACTAACGTAGGCATCGCGGCGAATTAGTCTTGATGAAATCCATTGAGTAGAATGTTTTTAAGGCCTTCTCAAAGTTAATGCTGCGGTATGAAGCGAGATGAAGTCCAAATCCTTTAGTTTTGCTCCAAAATGCATCATTCGACTTGCTTATACTCTTAGTACTATAAATCCAATAAAACTACATTTTTAGATTGAAAAGCTATTAAAAACCATTAGAACAAAATCTAAAATAGTATAAAAAGCATGTAAAATAGAGGTATATCAAAAGGAATAAAGGAGAGTTGCTACAACTTACTGATTGCTTGTGTGATAGTGGAGCAAACGTGAACCTCATGTCTCTTGCACTAGCCAAAGATTTGAGATTCAAATATTTCAAGGAGCCTAAGGTGAGAGTGGAGTTTGCGGATCTATCAAGTATGGAGCCTTATGGAGTGCTTGAAGATGTTATGCTAGAGATCGGAGAGAGGCATGTCCCCACGGACTTTCAAATCATGGTATGGGAGGGGTCAAAGCGAAATCAGTTGATTCTTAGAACCCCATTCTTAGCCACAGCCGGGGCGGTCATCAATTACATGCGAAACCAACTAACATTTGGTCATGTCCGGCAAGATGTCTTTTTTCCCAAGCGTCAACTTCAAACAAGCTCCAAGTGCAGTCAAATTACCACCAGAAAGGAGCACACTCATGCCAAGAGAAGGAGCCGAACGGCCTAGAAGCACCAAGAAGGGCGAGCCCTATCCAAAACCAAAGGAAGCGATGAAACCGTTAAAGCCGAAGCATGAGAGTGTCTTCAAGGATATTCACTCGGTCTTGTCACCATCCTTTGACGATCATGGAGCTGAAGAAGAGCCTGACGGTGGGCCTAAGTCCTTTGCCAGCATAAGCGTCCTTTTCCCAAAGGATCCAGATCCCAAAGATGAGCACACCGCAAAGGAAAGACATGAAAGATGATCATGGAGAGCCCAAACCACCTCATGAGCCACCTGAACCAGTGTGTGAAGACACCAAAGGGATCCCAAACCCTTTGGCCGATCACATCCGCACCTAACCCAACAAATAAAAAAGGGAGTCAAGCTAGATGACTTTAAAACAAGCGCTTTGTGGGAGGCAACCCACACGGTATTTTTCCTTTCATTTTCAGTTTTCACATCATTATTGCATGCATTTTGTTAGGATGAAGACCCAAGCGGAGACCACACAAGAACATTTCCCACCCATTCATCCCACCCTTGTCCAAACCGACACCAAGGGGCGGGCACGACCTGGGAATCCTAAAGGAGGGAAGAAAAATCACATCGGTCAATGAAAATCACCAAACGGTCGAGTAAATTTCAAGATATTCCATCCGGCGTGATTCTATCGGCCAAACGGGTGCAAAGGAGGACCAACTTGACCTATCTCACATTCCGTGTGACCAAAGTCCACCAAACTTCACAGGCGGCCAAACAATACCATATTGGTCGGCAAATCCAAAAGATAGGACGGAGGAATTTGAACGGATGAGGAGATACGCACAAATGCCACATCCGGTCGATGGCGGGCAACCGAAGGCCGACCAAAACCGAAATCACGGCATGGAGACACCACCACCTGGAAATGGATTCTTGGAGCTTCAAATTACTATTCCAGAAGAAAATCAAGGAACGAACGAGCCAAATTCAAGGAGGGTCAAGAAACTCTTCCCGGAGCCGAATTGACCACTTTGTGAAGGACCTCTCAATCCGTTTGTTCGTTTGACGCCAAGCTTCACCAGTGCCCATAAAATACGAAGATGGTCGATGGAATTTCAAGATAGGTCAGAGAATTATTCATCAATATTCGAGCTGTGGTCTACTGCACTATCATCCGGTCGACCGAATGGACCACCAATTGATGAATATCCCAAACCGCTCGTTTGTTTGACCTCAAACTTCACCACGGCTCCTAAAATATATTGCTTTGAGATGATTGTAAAACTCATGGTATGCACTTCCTTGTTCTTCATTCTAAATGTCGTTGTTGTTTTATGTGGATCACTAAAATAAAGGTCAATATGGATTTCCAAAAGGATTTAAGAGTTCTCATGTTTTCAAACCTCTTTTCCATGCTTAGTTTGCTTGGGGACAAGCAAAATATAAGTTTGGGGGAGTTGATATATCCATATTTTGCATGATTTTACTTAGTATTTATTTATGTTTTCAAGTGTTTTCAATAAGGTTTTATGCCTTTAGAGGTAGTTTTCTTGTATTTGTTGGTTTTGGAGTCTTAACAGGTTAAAACATCAAAAAGGATTCAAAAAATAGCAAAAGAGCCTCAAACCATGATCCATGCAAGTTTCCAAGTCAAGAGCATCAATATAACTCCATTTGTCCGATTCTCGCATTTGGACAGAACCGGAGCATCCGTAAGATAACCGCGGCAAGGGGTCTTCCCGACGTCCAAACATCATGATCTTGGTCTTTCTGGATAGCTATTTGAGTCATGTATCACGTAGAAGTGGATTCAAGCCATTTGGATCAACCATCAGGGAGAAAGGCTTTTGCTCCCAAGACATGTCCGCCAGGCGAGGAAATGAAGCCCATGAAGACTTGGCGCCACAAACAGCCCGGGATTCCGCGGCATGGACCTGGTCTTAACTTAACATAGGCCTAGCCTATTCCTGGTGGTTTCCTTGGCCTTATCTCGGCCCATTCATGTTGCGAAAGTCTTGATCCAGCTCACCGGAAACTTTCCTATTTCGGCACTTCAATAACCTAGCGACTTCAAGCTTATAAATACTCGCTTTTAGCCTTTGAAGGAGGAGACCCGCGAGTGTATTGTGCAAGAGAGAGAGAAGCCGTCAAGGAGGAGAAGCCCTAGGTGGTGCGCAGTCCAGAAGGAAGAAGGAGGCGCCGCTCAACTCATTGCACTCGCATCTCATTGTTTACATTTCTATCTTTTCCTTTTCTCTTTTGTACTTTGGATCGAAAGTTATCAAGGGATTCGACTTGTTCTTCATCAGAGAAGCCTCTTTCAATCCCTTATCTCTTTTCATACTTGCATAAAGATATCAATCTCGCCTTGCTTGCTTGATCTTAGTATGTCCGAGTAGATCCCCTCGTTAGGCCGAGGGAGATCAATGGACTCTTGACATGATTTGACTTGTTTGATTGCATAAAACGGGATTTACTCTTTTGGTTCTTCATGTTTGCTTGTTCTTAATGCTTGTTGTTAGGAAAGCGCGCCTAAACAACTCAAACTTAGGTTGATACACTCTCCAAAAGCTTGTTGTATTGCCGAAACTAGTATTTGATGAGCTAAGTATTTTAGGCGTCCAAAAGTCGACCTAAGGAACTTAGTGAACAATCACAACTTGAACATTGATTAATGCATGCTTATAACTTTTAATAACCATCGAAAGTTGAGTCTATTAGGTTGTTTAAGCATAGTACCCGGAGCCACGAAAGTGGAAAGGCTATACCTTAGTGTTGTGAGTTCAAGACGGTTTATAACTTATCCCATGCAATCTCTTGTCGATTCATTAATATTTCCATTGATTATCCCTTGCCTAACATCTTTCTCATCTTGTTTACAACCTCATTTACTTATTTGCATTGTTCTCATTTGATTTTAGGATCATCCCACACTCATATTTTCTGTCCTAGCTATTCATCGATCAACATAGACTTGAAACGTGATCACTCTTCCTTGTGTTCGACCCCGACTTACCACGGCTGTACACTTGCAGCTCTACCAAGTTGGGTTATAAATTGTATTAGTTTGAAGCATAAAACCCAACGCATCACGGCCGCGCCTCACTCAAGACTTGGTGAGCAAGTTCAAGCGAGGAGAAGAAATGGAAAGTTTCCTCTTCTCGCCTGCGCCTTAACTCAACCGACCTAGCCTCCCCTCACCTATATATACTTGCTTTTAGCCTCTTGTATCGACATCACTGAACACAATTAGAATCTCTCTTCATCTTTTCAGTCAATAAACCGGAGCCACTTAGGTGGTCTCCTTGTTCTTTCTTTTCCTTTTTGCATCTTGTACATACTCGCATGTTTTAGTTTAAGTCTAGGTCTAGAGGTTTCTCTCTATGGGGGAGCCACGGTTTGATCTCTATCACTCCGCCTCCTTCCACTAGAACCATGAGATCCTCTCTACTCCTTTAGACTTGTTATTGAATCATGTATCTTTCAAAGAAGACATAACATGATAAGCCTTGGAGAATCGGTTGTTAAAGAAAGGGAAACCTTGTGGTTCACCATCTTTATTCATACCTAAAGCTTGTTGCTAGAGTAGCTAACTAGCGGCCTGATCTAAGGTTGATATACTCTCCAAAAGCTTGTTATATCTCTGGTCTTAATATTTGATGGGCAATTCGTCTTAGGCTATGAAAGTAGACCTGATGAGTTTTGTGAACAATCATTACCTAATAGTAATGCATGTTTCACTCTACAATGACCATGCGAAAGCTGAGCCCATTGGTTTAAGAAACATAGGTGGTCGGAGCCACGAAAGTGGGATGACCACATCTTAGTGTTTTGAGTTCATAGAAATCGGATTTAACAAACTTTTCAATCGACTTGGCTTATGTCTTTTGCGGATTGTCTTTTGTTCAATAATGTTGTTTGTATAGTTTGCATTATTATTTACTTCTTTCCTTTACAAAAACAAAACACAAAACCTTGCATATTGATGATTTAGCTTAACCAATTTTTTACAAATGTGTAGTGTGCAATTCACACTCTCTTGTGGATCGAACCCTAAGTACTACAACAACATGTTGTGCACTTGCAACCATGTTTTGCTTAGGGTTTTAATTTACTTGCATACATCTGACACCCATGCATGCATCAGTCGAGGGGAATTGTATGTTGCATAAAACGAGATTTTAACTTATGGATCTTCACCTTTACTTGTGTTTAATGCATGATTGCTCTACCGTACAACTAGCAATCTGATCTTAGGGAAGTTCGAATCTCGAAAGTGATGAATCAATTCCCGAAACTAGTATTTGGTGAGCTAGGCGCTTTAAGCAATGAAAGTTGACTTAAAGAGTTTAGTGAACAATTGAATCTTGATCACCCTTAATGCATGTTTTCAATTCTAATAGCCAACGAAAGCTGAGTATATTAGGTTGATTTAAACATAGTGGTTGGAGCCACGAAATTGGAAAGACTATACCTTAGTGATTCATGTTCAAGACGGCTTTTAACTACATCCCAATGCAACTATCTTTTCATTACATGCTCCATATGATTATCCTTTGCCTAACTCTTGTTTCATTTGTTCCACAACCTCATTACTTATTTGCTTTTGTTTCTTTCTTTTGATTTTAGGTTCTCATCATCCACAACAATCATTTTCTTGTTCTAGCTCGATATCAATCTCAATAAGCGTGAAGAGAGAAGTACATGTCCTTGTGTTTGACCCCGACTACAACACGGCTGTGCACTCGCAGCTCGTTTGGTTGGGTTATAAATTGTAAAATCTTGAAGCAATCCCAACGCACATCAAATGTCTTCCAAACTAAACTCTTCTTCCTCTTCTCTACTACCCATCAATATAGCTACCAGATACACTTCTCCATTTCTGAGCAGATTCTCCACTCGCATCGCAGACACAAATGACACAACCTTACTCGGGTTAATACCCTGGTAAGTAACGGGTGACTGACTTTCTTTCCCGACCATGATCCTCCCTCGACCACAGTCTAGTTAGCTAGGCTTGGTTGGCTGACAACCAATCCATACCTAAGATTACCTCATACTGACCTAAGGGTACCTCTATTAGGTTGGCTCTAAAGGTTTTTCCTAGGATTTCTAAGAATACTCCTAAAATCACTCCACTCACTCTAAAGTTTTGGTTTACAGGGATTATTACGAAACCATTTACCTTTCTCACTTCTACCAAAAACCTAAACCTAGATACTACCTCAGGGAACACAAAACTATGCGTCACCCCTGTATCAAACAAAACATGTGTGGGAGTTCCACCAACATGTAATGTTCCTAAGGTTTTCACCAAAGAAAATTCAACCAAGCAACCAAGAAATAATAAAATCAAGCAATCACGCAAACAAGCAATCACACAATCAAGCAATCACACAATCAAGCAATCACACAATCAATGAATCACACAAAGAGATAGAGTTAGCGCCCAGAATTACCTGATATGGGACCTTGTGGGGTCCTGAGGGATTCGCAATATCCATATATAAAGCGTATACACGCCCGGGGGTCCTTGCTTCTTTGGGGGAGGTCCGGTTATTGATCGGTCGGGTGCCGTCGGGTTATTACTGGCCATCATAGTCCTATTCGGACAACTGGATGAGTAGTGGTAAAAGAATATTTATTATTTGATCCATATCCTGACATAAGAAGTCCAATCGGAGCAATACTTGAGATAGCAATCCATAAAAAAATACCGATATTGAGATCCGCTAAAACAAGGTGATTGCTAAAGGGAATTACTGAATAACTTAGTAAAATTGAGATAACTGCTATAGATGGTCCAATACTAAATAAAGGAGTATTTCCTCTAGATGGGCGAAGATCTTCTTTTAAAAGTAGTTTTGTCCCGTCGGCTAGAGCTTGAAGAATTCCCAATGGGCCAGCGTATTCAGGTCCAATACGTTGTTGTATCCCTGCAGATATTTCTCTTTCTAACCACACAATTACTAGTACACCCGTTATGATTCCCCTTTAATAGTTAAAGGGCCTCTCGGTTTAATAGAGGCCTCTATGGTACTACACGGTCCACGATCCCCTAAGCTTACCCGCCGTCCAGGAAACACACAGTCACCTAACCGTTCACCAAAGTCAGCCGATTAGTCCCATCTAACTCCACACCATCGCCGATGTGGACCGATGGGATGCACCGTTGTGCATACTCTGCCATAGGAGCTACCCAAGTAACCTCCGAGTTCATTCGGGGCAGCGCCGTGTGTACCCTTAAGATCATGCCTTTCGCCACTAATCTTAGTCACCTAAGGCCAAAAAAAAAAGGTCAAAGCTTTCACCACGCTTAAGACCCCAAAAAGGACCCATAAGATCCACACACGTCCTGGCATAGTGCATGACATAACCTCACCGTTATTCACCACTAGCCCGTGCTGCAGCGTGCATCACATGCAATGCTCACCGAACCAATTTCTTAAAAACCACAACACATTGAAACATGTTACATGCGTTAATAAAACACAAAATCATTTAACTTAACACCTTAAATGATCATGATAAAACTTCAATGCATTGACATGCATTAGGTAACCAAGAAACCGCACTAAGTGTTCTCTCCATCCCTGCACTAAAACCGATTATTTACATGATGAACACTTAGGCGTTTCGTTTCTTCCCTACACCACAAATTCGTTAGTATCACCAACCGAACCACACACAAGCAATCCTCAATTCTTAAACCACCAAAACAACATGCAATTAATCAGAAGAAGAACATCACACGTCCCTATTGGATCCAAACATGCATGCAACCAAAATAGCTTTTCCAAAGCTAAAACAAATCAAACACACAAAAGTATAACGGTAAGCCTCCTGCTTAGCGTTCAAACATCCTTGAAGCACACAGTTAGTATCACACATACTGACAACCATCACAAACCTTGCATACATCTAATCAAAAGAAACACCACAAGTTTCTACTTGATCCTAGAACGCAACAAACATAGTAGCTTGATAACAGGATTTATGCATCAATTAACATAAATCCATATTCATGTCATTGCAGGATTTAAGATGTCAATCAAATTAGGAAGTGTGATTACTCTCTAGAACAATGCAGAAACTAATCAAGTCAAGGCAAGTGGGGGTTTGGGATAATGTAACCGAACTAACAACCTAGAAATGAAATGCAAAAACAGTAAAGATGAACAGTGAATGAGCTCGATCGAGTGCAAGAAAAACCGAGTAGTAGACCTTGATCGAGTGCAAGTAAAACAGAAAGATTCAAATGGAGAAATATAGACCTACAGACGGGGTTTTATCGATCATAGAGGGCCTATGATTAATCATTGATGCCTTAACAACATGTATCCATGCATATCCCTTGGCAATGGATTCTCAAGACTGGTTAACTCATTGTCATGATGAAAACCATCAATCTTGGGAAAATATCAAGAACTAATTGTCATTAGTGAGATTGAACCCAGAAGGCATTGAGAACATATCTATTTCAAGCCTATTAACATCTTAAACTGTCACTGTCGTGAGATAAGCATGCTAATCCATGTTAGGTTCATGCATGCATTTAATCAAACATTTTCATGCTTTTGAACACCCAGAATCGAAACCACTACTATACGATCAGTAGCGATTAAGCACTACGATCAACCTAACAGAGAGGGATAATGACTAACAACAATCAAGCATCAAAGATTAAGCATAAGAACCCCCTAATCTAACCCATCCCTAAGCCTAAAGGAGAATTACTCACAATCCATTTCCAGAATCATTAAAAAATAAACAAAACTAACATCATAAGAAAGAGCATACGAAATTAAACAAATTTTATTAAAGAAGCAAGTTCAAATTCGAAATACAAAGCAGTATATCTAAGAAATAAAATCTAGAAACCTTAAGAACAAGAGAGAGACTTTTTCTGGTGGCTGAAAGCCAAAAAAGTAAAAAAGATAACTTGGGTCTCTGGCCTTTTATATTAGGCCAATTTGGGTAAAAGTCCAAGGGGAGTCAAAGGGAAGGCTGAAACCGAGGAGGTAAACGGACTTAGAACCACTCGATTGAGTCCTCCTCTGTCTGGTCGAGCTAGTGCAATTTCTCCAAAGTTTTGCCTAGCTCGACTGTTTGGTCGAGCTAGTGCAAAAGTCGCCAACTTTGGCTTTTCGACTCGACCAAATGGTCGAGTGGTTGGTCGAGTGGTATATCCTTCTCCAATCGATCGAGTGCTGGGTCGAGTGCATCTCTTCTCTCTTTTATCACATCGCCACACGATGACTTTGCTCCAAAGTGCTCCAAAGTACCTTGATTAGACACCAAACATGCAAATGTATGCAATGCACTTCCTAGAACTACTAAGTGTGCAAACTAAGAGGAAAATGCTAAGAAATGTCATTAGGGAAATTTGAAATGATGCAAAAGTGGTCTAAGAGTGATGCTAGAAGAGTATGAAATGCGAATGCATCAACACCCTCAAAGTTATCCTTTGCTTGCCCTCAAATCGTTGGGGCTCTTATGCAAGAAAAGAGCATAGTAGCCACTTTACACCACCAAATCGTCTACAGAGTTCAGGATCATGCTCTTGATCTTGCACTCCCATCTTCCGATGATGCGCTGTATCTAGAAGTCACGTTTGCGACACAGGGACCCAACTCCAGTCAAATTCCTCGACCGATCTCTCGCGAGGAGTTGCTGCAAAGACTACCAGAGTCTTGGGTGACAAGCTATGAAAAACTCCATCAGGCAACACAGACATCACTACAATCGTCAGATGCAACCTTCCATTCTCGACAAGATGGTACTACGGAGATTAAATTCGAAAAGCCGAGGACATCCTCCTTTCGAAAACAACTTTTTACTCAGTTCTCCATCCAAGTCGATGACCGCGACTTCAAAGGGAGGTACAAGGAATAAGCCGTGCGACCAACTGCCTTTTGTCAAGACGGCTCTGTCATCTACCCATTCAAAGACTCAATAGGATCAATATTTTGATCTCTGTTTTTGTTCTGCCTGCGAGGAAGACCAATGGAATTACGAGTCTGATGATGAAAAACGCCGAAGACGAAGGAAAAAGAAAGATCCTCTCTACAAGAGATATCTCGAAGGCGACCCCACTGTCTCTGTCCACTTGGTGATGACAAATATGACTTCATAGTCGAATACTCATCACCGAAGCCGCAGGAACCTCAAATCATGATGATGCAGTCAAACCCATATCCTCCACATGAAGACTTCACCAAAGATGGTGTTGCTCATTGCCCAAAGATCCTTACAAGAGCTATCAATTCTTCTGGACCTGACCAGCTTAGTCAAGAAAAGGTCCTCAACTGGCAAACGGAAAACGCTCTAGCTCAGAATCAACTGTTGACTTCCATCAACAATAAAGTCGATCAACTCTCTGATAGTCAAAACAAAAGAATGAACAGCCTGCAAAGTGCAATCTTGGAGATCCATGGCCGACTAAATAATCTCCATCAGGAAATGACAACCATGGCGCAACACATGATGGTCAATACGTTAAACTTCTGTAGCAAAGAAGCTGAAACGGCTAGCTTGAGGAATCAACTAAAGGATCTCCAAAGAAGCCTAGAAAGCTTGATACATAGCCGAAGCCAGACAGACTCATTCTTCCATCCCCTAGGAAGCATGCCATCGGATATACCCATGTATCCCCCTACATATCAAGGATCCTACTCTCCTGGCTTCCTATCCGGATATCAGGAGCCGAGAAAGAAGTCCTCTCTTCCCGGATTTCTATCAACCGATGAAGCCTTTACATCAAGGTACGGTTCGACTTCAGCCGACAATTTCAGAGCAAGGGCAACCAGAGCAAGACCTAGAAGACAAAAGGACTCTGAATTCCTTGTCAATCCTACCAAGAAGCCAGTTCTTACCTCGTCATCAAGTCACAAGTCTATTGATGAAACAAATGCCAAGAACAAAGAAAAAGACATTGGAATAATAGAATTCTCAATGACTAACCTAATAGACTCTCTTGGAAGGACTGTCTCAGAAAGAAACCCCACGACACAAATCCTACCGGAGACACAGTTCACCCCGACGCAGCCAATAACACAAATCAGTCACTTTTCTGACACAAGCTCCGCTGAACACAGTGACACTGAGGAAAGTTCAGAAATGGAGTCTATCCCAAAGCAGTTCGCTATAGGAGACAGTTCAGGGACTCCAAAGAAAGAACCTGACATTAACGAGGTCTACACAAGTGACGAGGAGATGCAATATCCACGACCCAGTCATCAAGATGTGCCACCAAAGAAATCCTCTTCAAAGGTCATGATATTCACGTTCCATGATATTCCATTCGAAAAATGGAATGATCGACTAGATGAATTCCATGCATGGATGAATTCTGAAGCACTCACTTCGCCACTAGATCTTGTCATTCAACTCATTTACGCCAAGACTATCTGGAGCACTTAAAGAATGGTGGAATTCCCTTGGAGAATACCGACAACAACAAGTCTATCAAACAACAATACCGGCACTCCTCGGCAAAATTCACAGAGAATTCATTGGTACACCGAATCATCTAAAGGAGCAGCTACAAGAAGAGTTCTTCACAGCAAAATGTTGTTCGCTAAAGAAAAGAGATTTGTCCAAACACTTTGAACGACAAACAAAACGGTATTACGCGCTCAACGGTCTCAATAACCCAAGCTTGAAGCAAGTTTATCTTTCTTCAATTGACGAATACCTCAGTCAGCAATCTAAGCTGTACATCAGAGATCAAGGACAAACAATCAAAGAAATCTCTATTGGCCAAATTCAACAATATGTCTTCAGGAGGCTTGACAAACTTTGCAAGCAAAAGGAGTTTTGGACAAAATTCATGGACATATCAAAGCATCTCTCGAAGATCTGCGCAAGACCAGATCTATCCATCAAATGTTCGAAGTCTAAAAAGATGTGCTCGTGTGATTCTCGAAAGAAGCATAAACACTTCAGGAGGCCGTTAAAAGGGCGCTTCAACAAGTTCCGACGCAAAAGATTCTTCAGAAAGAAGCGAAGCTTCGAAAAAACGACAAAATGCTTCCTTTGTCACAAGGAGGGACATTACGCGAAGAATTGCCCGAACAAATCAAAGAAAAAGAAACAATATCTCATCAACTCGATAACCAGCATCGTACCAGACATCAATCTTGACAACCATGATCTTGAGTCAGGGCTGTCATATGATAGTGATGACACAGACGCTCTATGTGGTTACTCTGACTATGATTATTCATCCGATTATTCGGATAATGATGACGGAGAAGAATGTTGCTTCAAGATCACGCAACTACCAAAACAAGATGAGATACAAACCCCAAACTTGCCAGTCACAATCTTTGATCCATCGCGAAGAGAAGACCCTGTTCATGCCATCGCGGTCATAGACACAGGGGCTCATACATCAATCATGAACCCAAAGCTTCTACCTTCTTCTATGTGGTTGCCGCACCATCAAGAGTTCAGAGTCGCAAACGCCGGCTCGTTATCAGTCAAGCTCAAATCAAAACCTTTAACTATAGAGTTTTTTCCCGGCTGTCAAATTACAACTGAAGTCCTTGGCTCCTCGGCACCAGGAAAAGATTTGGTTATGGGATGGGATACATACTACGCATTAAAGAAGAACTTTGATATCTCTCTCCAACCGCGAGGCATGAGATGGAAAAAGCTCTACAAGGCCTTCACGGCAATACCCCGTCTATTCACAATCGAAGAAACAACTCTCGGTGAATTCGACAAGATCAAAGAAGAAATTACAACAATCTCGTGTGCAGACTCTCATACGGATTTCCTTCAAAAGTGTAGCAATCCACTATGGCTCAATTCTGAGTTCTTTGTCAAGCTACCCTTCAAAGAGAATGTTCATACCACTCCAACAAGAGCAAGTCATGCTGGAATGCCGCCTACCCTACAACAACAGGCAAACGACGAATGCGATCAGTTGGTCAATCAAGGGATCGTTTCATCAAAAAACTCGCCCTGGGCTTGCAAGGCATTTTACGTCAACAATCGTGCCGAACAAGCAAGAGGAAAAATCAGACTTGTCATCGAATACAAACCGTTAAATCAATATCTCCAAGATGTCAAGTTTCCACTACCTAACAAAAAGACTCTTCTACAACATCTCGAAGGAGCAACGATATTTTCCAAATTTGACTTAAAATCTGGATTTTGGCAAATTGGAATCCATCCGGACGAGAGATATAAGACGGCATTCTGCCTGCCGAATCGCCATCTGCAATGGAATGTCTTACCCTTCAGACTCAAGACGGCGCCTTCACTGTTCCAGCAAGCCATGCTACGAATCTTCAAACCTCTTCTCCATACAGCCTTGGTATACATTGACGACATCCTGCTGTTCTCTTCAAGTATCCAAGAACATATTCAGGCCCTTGATAACAGGATTTTTGCTATCAGTTAAGATAAATCCTAGCTGTGCTTATCGTTGAAGGATTTAAAGATGTCAATCCAAAATGGGAGGAGAATCAAAACAGTTTAGGATTGTGCAAGCAGCGGATGCAAGTCAAGACAAAGGGGGGTTTAAAAAGGAACGGAACTAAACTATCAAACGAATGCAACGGTAAGTGAAATGCGGAAAGTAAAAGCGGTGAACTAAAGCTAGCTCGATCGAGTTGAGCTAAAACATAACAAAGTAGCTCGATCGAGTTAAGCTAAAACAAAAACGAAGGAAAGCTAAGGTAGCTCGATCGAGTTGAAACAAGAAACTGAAAACAACTAGCTCGATCGAGGGGATCGAGATTTGCACAAAACAAGATAAAAAACAGACTCGATCGAGTCAAGGTGAAACAAGAATAAAATAGAGTAAAAACGTAAGTGAAACTGGTATGGAAAACATAGGCTCAGGGACGGAGTTGACAATCATGGAGAACCTAATTCTAATAAATGATGCTTTCTAAAACCAACATGAATACATGCTTATCCCTTGGCCATGGAATCGCGAGGTCGGTTATCCCACTCCCGTGGCGTTACAAAACCGCCAATCCGGTTCAATCCCGCTAACCAACTTCCGTTAGAGCGTATGTCATGAACCAGATAGCATTAACGAATAGATCCATGATTTGCCCTAGAAGCTCCTTGTGCAACGACTTCCGTGGGACAAGGAATGCTAATCCTCTGATGAGCTTAATCTGATGCTCAACCAAGCGGGTCAGGCCGGGAGCATCTAGGATCGGATCCACCAGGGTCAGTGGCTGGATCGAATAGGGCATTATCCAGCAGAGAGGGACAAAGGATTAAAACCTTAAGCAACAAAGATTAAGCATAAAGATTCTCTAATCTAATCCATGCCTAAGCCTGAGTGGTGAATTACTCACTAATCATATCAGAAATCGAAATCATATCTAAACAGGATAAAACAGACATAATATGAAAGATTAGAAGATGATTAACAACTTTTATTAAATAAGCAAATGCAAAAAGTGAATAACAAGGTCTAGATCTACAAATTAAAAGACAGAAAACTTAAGAACATAAAGAAGAGTTTTTGAGGCTAAAAAGTGAAAAAGGATAAGAGAGGGTCGTGGATTAGGTCAGCAGTCCTTTTATAGGCAAGCCACTAGGGCTTCCTTCAGGACATTAACCGCCTTAGTCCACTCGATCGAGTAGGTTGGTCGAGGGGCCTCTTTGGCCTAGCTCGGTCGAGGCGGTTGGTCGAGGCGCCTTTTTGGGTTGGCTCGGTCGAGCTGCTTGGTCGAGGTGCTCCTTTGGCTAAGCTCGGTCGAGGCGGTTGGTCGAGGTGTACATCTTGCCTAGCTCGGTCGAGCTGGTTGGTGAAGGCAGACTCCCTTTTGTTCCAATGTATTGACCTCGCTCCAAAGTGCTCTGAAACACCTGCCAAGGATACCAAACATGCAAATGCATGCAATGCACTTCCTAAAACAACTAAGTATGCAAACTAATAAGAAAGTGCAAAGAAATGCTACTAAAGATGGATGAAAGTATGCAAAAGTGGTCTAAACATGATGCTAAAAGAGTATGAAATATGAATGGATCAACACCCCAAAACTTATCCTTTGCTTGCCCTCAAGCAAACAAATATAACAAGAAGGAGATGAAGGTTGAAAACAGTTGATATATCCAAAACATGCCAGCAAAAACGGTTTGATCAATGTCCAGGTTTAAGATTCTAGAGTGCATCAAGGTGAGAGTTACTTCTAAAAATCCTAACCATGCTTAACAAGATCAATCAAACTTCACAGTCAATCAAACCATTCAATCATATCAGCACATCCCTTTAACATTCATTAAACAGAACAGTGAACCAATCTTATGCAAATATAAACAACTCATTTGGCCAAGGGTGATGGTTAAGAGACAAAGATGGTCCCTTTCAAATGCAAAATCGGTTTATAAACAGGGATCTCCCAAAGAAAATGAACAAGCATCAGCAAAAGGCTAAGAGTTAGAACCAAAGATGATACAAGAGCAGAAATCCCTTCTACCCAGACACCACACTCGATCGAGTCTAAACCCGTAACCCAGAAACAAAGAACCAACTCCTATCTACCCTTTAGGCAATGCCTTTAGACACAGAGGAGTACTTGATCACTTTTTCGTTCTTTTTCTTTGTACTTAGCCAAGGGAGAGGTTTTTCTTATCATATTCTAGTGGTTTGGGATTCTTAAACTTAGGGAACTTTTCTTTTCTTTTCAAACACTTGAGGCTTATGCCTTCTTTTCTTAAACACTAAGAACCCTTTTCTTTTTCTTTAAACACTTCCCAAACCTTTACTAGACTTTCATGAGACACAAACCCACTCCCTGGTCTTAACCACAACTCTTTTTCTTTTCTTTTCCCAGAACATAAAACACACTCGCCCAAGCCTATATGAACACCCCCAAACTTAGCCTAAGAATGGACCAGAATCTACACAGAAACCCCTGCTCTTGTCGGTTTAAACTCAACACCATTTGCCAAGCATATTCGAAATAAGAACTAATAAACACACAAGAACAGCAAAGGGTTTGAAAGAAAGGCTAAGGTAAGGGTGGGGTCTCCTACTTGGACAAACAAGAGTGGATAAAATGGGAAAAGAATGTCCAAGTATGTGTGAATATCCATGAGTTGCTTATCAATGCATGAAATGGTAATTAAGATCCAAGATTATGGTTCAAATATATAGGGAGATGCATCAATTCACAGAAATGGTTTAAATGAGATGTGCATGTCATGATATGATCAGGCTAAACATGGTTCTACCTTAACTCTTCATTCTCACCCTAATGCACATAAGATTCAAGAACCAGGGCACACATCAAAGCGCATGAGATGGCATATTTACAAGGTCATATCAACAATGCAATGTGAATGCATACCTATATGATGCATATTAGACTCAATCTTAAAAATGTGAATGCAACTACATGAATATTTTTGAGATTTTTCGAAAGTTTTTCAATTTTTAGTGGTTTTCTATGCCTTATATGTATGCAGACTCAAGAGATGAAAAATTGAAACTAAGAACAAAGAACACAATGTCAAATGGCTCTCAGACCCTCCCCCAAACTTAAATTACACAGTCCCTTGTGTAACAGAAGTCTAAGAGAAAGAATGAGAGCAAAACAAAAGAAAAATAAAACATAATGCAGGCGATATGTACAGGGGAGTCGAAAGTAAAGAGGTCTCTTACCAAACAAGGTTGACTCGATCGAGTGAGATTGTGCTCGGTCGAGCTGATTTTCCCATGTTGTCTAACTCGATCGAGTCTACGTTCCTTGAATCGAACTGGACTCCTTTTTGCTCAAACCCTTATCCTGGGAAACTTAGACACACAGAAGGCTACAAGGCACATTAGATAAGCAAAAATATAAAAGAAATATTTATAAGGATATCCATGGGACTTCCTCCCAAGTGAGCTTGTTTAAGGTCGCTAAGCTTGACCGTTCTTCTTTTCAAGCAGATGGAGGATCTTCAAGCGGGATTGATGTCTCCTCTCCTATTTGATAATCCCCCAAGTAGGTTTTGCATCTGTAGCCATTCACAGTGAATTCTCCGCCACCCTTGTTGAGCAAAGTGATCGAACCATAAGGCAGTACCTCCTTGATATTAAAAAGTCCTGACCATTTTGATTTCAGCTTCCCAGGGAACAGCTTGATCCTTGAGTTAAACATCAAAACTTGATCTCCAGCCTTGAACTCCTTGAGCACAATCATTTTGTCATGGGCTGCCTTTGTTCTCTCCAAGTAAATCTTGGAACTCTCGTAGGCATCCAGTCTAATTTCCTCTAGCTCATGTAAGCCCATAACTCTCTTTTCTTGAGCAGTCTTCAAATCAAAGTTCAGCATCTTTATTGCCCATAAAGCCTTGTATTCAACCTCCACAGGTAAGTGACAAGCTTTCCCATAGAGAAGAGAAAATGGTGATCTTCCTATTGGAGTCTTGAATGCTGTCCTATATGCCCATAGAGCATCATCGAGCTTAGTAGACCAATCTCTTTTGGTTACTCCAACTGTTTTCTCAAGGATGCTCTTGATCTGCCTGTTTGAAACCTCAACGTGCCCACTAGTCTGGGGATGATATGGTGTGGCTACCTTATGTTTCACTCCATACTTCTTCATTAAGTTCTCAAACACCCTGTTGATGAAGTGTGACCCTCCATCACTGATCACAACCCTTGGTATCCCATATCTTGGAAACATCACTGTCTTGAAGAGTTTGACAACTACCTTAGCATCATTGGAAGGACATGCTATTGCCTCTACCCATTTGGAGACATAGTCTACAGCAACCAGAATATAATTGTTACCATGAGAGGCAGGCTTGAATGGACCCATGAAGTCAATTCCCCATACATCAAATATTTTCACTTCTAAGATAGGGTTCTGTGGCATTTCATTCCTTTTGGTGATATCTCCTTTCCTTTGGCAGGCATCACATCTCTGAATGAAGTTTGCTGTATCCTTGAACAGAGTAGGCCACCAAGACCAGCTTGCATAATCTTGATTGTTGTCTTGAAGGTTGCAAAGTGACCTCCATAAGTGGAACCATGACAATGAGTCAAGACTCTCTCAACTTCCTCTTCTGCAATGCATCTCCTATACATGCCATCAGAACCTCTCTTGAAAAGATATGGCTCATCCCAGAAGTAGTGCACAATGTCTCTGAAGAATTTTTTTCTTCTGACTCGATCGAGCTCAACCGGCACCTCGCTGCAAACCAAATAATTCACAATATATGAGTACCAAGGTAATGCCTTATCCTCCAGCGCCTGAACTTCTTCCAGCTTATGTTGAATCTGAATCCCTTCCTCCAGGATCTTAATGAGCATCAGCTGTTCTTCTGGCATGGAATCATTGATTGGGACTATGTCCTCAATTCTCATCCTTGACAGATGATCAGCTACTCCATTCTCGATCCCGGGCTTATCAACAATCTCCATATCAAACTCCTGAAGCAGCAGAATCCATCTGAGTAGTCTGGGCTTGGTATCCTTCTTTGCAAGGATGTGCCTGAGAGCTGCATGATCAGGGTATACAATGACCTTCGAACCCACCAGGTAACTCCTGAACTTCTCAAAGGCAAAAACCACAGCTAGTAATTCCTTTTCTGTTGTAGCATACTTCACCTGAGCATCATCCAGTGTCCGACTAGCGTAGTGATATGACTATGGATGAGGTTATGGACAAGGGACATGAACCGGAGCATGAAACAAAGGATGGAAAGCTTGTAGCCGAGGATCAGCTTGTAGCCGAGGAGGTTTTGACCGGACTTACGGGTCCAATGACTCGATCAAAGGCTAAGTCACTCAATCAAGCTTTTGGTTTGATACTTAAGCACTTGGGCCAGGATGAGACAAAGGTTACTCCAACCACTTTGGTTTTGGTAACAGCCCAAGAAGGTTGGTAATGGGATAAGTGTTGCTTGAGCACTCTTTTTCCCTACTAAGGTTTTGTCCCAATGGGTTTTCCTTAGTAGGTTTTTAATGAGGCTTGAGTTAACACTTCCCCATCATCCCATTGCCAATCCGACCCAACCCACTTCATGATTATCCAGCGAGAGTTTTGGGTCATCCCATTTTCGGTTTATTTCTTTTGAATTTCAAACTTGTTTTGGTTTAATTATGTTGTAATTTACGAGCTAGCTTGGAGTTTGTTCCAAGGCTAGTCTCTTCGCTTTCTTTTCTCTTCCTTTCTCTCTTTATATTCGTGTGTGATCTCTTGCTGAAACTTATCTTTCTTTTTATCAAAAACCTTTTAAGTAAAGATCATCTCGTTGGTGTGTTATATCCATCGAAATCCTTGTTCTTCTTTTGGTGTGTAATATCCTTAAGAAGTATAAGCCGGAGTTTAGAGATTCTTCCGCAAGTCTCTGATTTATCCATTCAACCATTTCAATCCGTCCATCATCACGGTTTCTCACCGAAACCAATCTATCCTTTACTCAACCTCAAAGAGTGCCGATCTTAGGAGAATCTCATCAAGTGGTATCAGAGCACGCTCTGAAGTTGAGTATTCTATCCATTTATCTTTTTCATTCACCGATCTTCTCATTTTAATCATTGACTGTTCATCTACCATTTTGTTCATTCCCGAACTCATTCCTTGTTGTTCATCGTTTCATTTCATCATCATAGATCCATCTATCCTTGTCCGTTGTTTCTTTGTTTTTACTAGTTTAATCATTGAATCAACTCATCAACTGAATAATCATCATACTGATCACGGTTTTAAGCAACTCGTTCATTTGACCGTTCATCTTCTGATCGCTCATAGTAATCATAGTTTGAAAACCATTGAATCGTATCATTTCTATATTTATAAAAGTGGTTTACCTTTGGAACTAGTTACTGGTGAGTTTGTGATCTTTGTTTCAGGATGTCCGAGGAGTCTTCATCCGGGAACACAGCCAACAACAAGATTTTAATCGATGCCATCACCAAACAAATGGAAGCAATGATGGAAGAGAAACTTAAACCTATCCACGATCAACTTAAGGGAAAAGAGAAGGTGCCGGGTGAACAAGTGATAATATCAGAAGGAGAGCACTCTCACAAACCTAAGGAGCAAAGCAAGAACCATGTTGAAAGAGACCTTATGGTCGACAATCTCGGTGGCTATAAGATGAAAGTTCCACCATTCCATGGAAGGAATGACCCTGATGCTTACTTGGACTGGGAGAAAAAGATGGAGTTGATTTTTAATTGTCAAAACTATGCCGAGATCAACCGGGTCAAGGTTGCCGCTACGGAATTCTACGACTACGCTCTCAGCTGGTGGGATCAGATTGTTACATCAAGGCAGAGGAGTGGAGAGTATCCCATAGAAACTTGGGCAGCTTTGAAGCTTCTCATGAGGAGAAGGTTTGTTCCGAGCCATTATCACCGAGAGCTCCATTCAAAGCTCCGCAAGCTTACCCAAGGGACACGGTCAGTTGAAGACTAGTACCAGGAGATGGAAACGTTGATGTGAAGGGCCAATATTAAAGAGGACAAAGAGGCCACAATGTCAAGGTTTTTGGGTGGTTTGAACCGGGAAGTACAAGACCGTGTAGAAATGCAACAATATGAGCAACTTGAGGAAATGTTGCACAAGGCTGTTCTGGTGGAACAACAAGTTAAGAGGAGGGTTCCCTCACGGACTAATTATGACTCCAACCGATCAGGCTATCCCAGAGATAGTAAACCGGCTCTAGCCCCTAAAGTTGAGTCCAAACCCGCCACGGCCATTCAAGATAAGTACAAATCCGAAGGCTCTACTTCTACAAGATCTCGTGATGTTAAATGTTTTAAGTGTCAAGGACGAGGTCATTATGCTAGTGAATGCACTAACAAAAGAGTCATGGTCATTAGAGAAGACGGCGAGTATGAGTCTGAGGAAGAGCCCTTACAAGAAACGGTTTTATCATCCGGGGAATATGAAGCTAAACCGGTCAGTGGGAAACTTTTTGTGGCAAGAAAAATTATGTGGGCTCCCGGCCAGAATGAAGATCATAAAGATATCTCATCCCCTGATGAGTATGAAGAAAGACCCGGAGGTCTTTATGTGGCTAGAAGGACTTTGAGTTTACAAACCCGGGCCGAGGAAGAAGCGCAAAGAGAAAACCTCTTCCATTCGAGGTGTCTTGTCCAAGACAAGGTTTGTAGTGTGATCATTGACGGAGGAAGTTGCACTAATGTGGCAAGTGAAACCATGGTGAAGAAGCTCGGTCTTAAGCAACAAAAGCATCCCAAACCTTATAAGCTTCAATGGTTAAACGATATCGGAGAAATGAGGGTCAAAAATCAAGTGGTGGTACCGATGTCTATTGGAAACTATAAGGATGAGGTTTTGTGTGATGTTTTACCTATGGATGCAGGTCATATCCTATTAGGCCGACCGTGGCAATCCGACAGAAGGGTCACTCATGATGGATTTACAAACCGATACTCATTTATGTTCAAAGGGAAGAAGGTTACTCTTATCCCTTTAACGCCACAAGAAGTTTATGAGGACCAAGTTCAACTTTCTACTAAGAACACCAGGTCAGATAAACAACCTAATCTCTTGATCAAATCTAAACAGGTTAAGCAAGCTATGTTTTCTGAAAAACCTATTTTGTTATTTATTTTTAAAGAAGCACTAACAAGCTTAGCTAACCTTGCACCGGTTGTGCCGAGTGAAATGTCCGACCTTTTGCAGGCTTTTAAGGATGTGTTTCCAGAGGACAATCCCATAGGATTACCCCCTGTCCGTGGCATAGAACACCAGATAGATTTTGTACCTGGAGCCACACTTCCTAACCGTCCCGCTTATCGCACCAATCTGGTGGAAACAAAAGAGTTACAACGTCAAGTTGATGAGCTTATGGAAAAGGGGCATATCAGGGAGAGTATGAGCCATTGTGCCGTCCCTGTCTTACTTGTGCCTAAGAAAGATGGCAGCTGGCGTATGTGTGTTGATTGCCGGGCAATTAATAACATCACTGTAAAGTATCGCCATCCCATTCCTAGATTAGATGATATGCTTGATGAATTGCATGGCTCTAGCATCTTTTCTAAGATTGATTTAAAGAGTGGCTATCACCAGATTAGAATGAAAGAAGGAGATGAATGGAAGACTGCATTTAAAACTAAGCATGGTCTCTATGAATGGCTTGTTATGCCATTTGGTCTTACTAATGCACCTAGTACATTCATGCGCCTAATGAACCATGTCCTTAGAGTATTCATTGGTCACTTTGTTGTGGTTTATTTTGATGACATTCTGGTATATAGCAAGAGTTTAGCCGAGCATATTGATCACCTTGAATTTGTCCTGCATGTGCTTAGAAAGGAAAAGCTTTATGCTAATTTCAAGAAGTGTACGTTTTGTACGGATAACCTTGTCTTTTTAGGTTTTGTTGTAAGTGCAGATGGAGTTAAGGTTGACGAGGAAAAGGTCAAGGCCATCAGAGACTGGCCAAGCCCAAAGAATGTTAGTGAGGTCCGAAGTTTTCATGGACTGGCCGGATTCTACCGACGGTTTGTCAAAGATTTCAGCACTTTGGCCGCCCCACTAACCGAAGTTATCAAAAAAGATGTGGGATTCAAATGGGAAGAGGCTCAGGAGAATGCTTTTCAAGCACTTAAGGATAAACTTACTAATGCTCCTGTTTTGATATTGCCTGACTTTCTTAAAACGTTTGAGATTGAATGTGATGCCTCAGGTTTAGGTATTGGCGCTGTGTTGATGCAAGACAAGAAACCGATTGCCTTTTTCAGTGAGAAACTCGGAGGAGCTACTCTTAATTACCCCACATATGACAAGGAGTTGTACGCCTTGGTCCGAGCTCTCCAAACATGGCAGCACTATCTTTGGCCGAAGGAGTTTGTTATCCACACCGATCACGAATCCCTCAAACATTTGAAAGGCCAACAGAAGCTCAACAAACGACATGCCAGATGGGTTGAGTTCATTGAAACCTTTCCTTATGTCATAAAATATAAAAAAGGTAAGGATAATGTGGTTGCCGACGCATTATCCCGGAGGTATACTCTTATCACTACTCTTGATGCTAAGCTGCTGGGCTTTGAGCAAATCAAAGAGCTTTATGAAACTGATCTTGATTTTAAAGATATATACCAGTCTTGTGTTAAGTTTGCCTCTGGCCGTTATCATAGACAAGATGGATATCTCTTTTATGAAAATAGATTATGTGTGCCTAATTGTTCTCTCCGAGATCTTTTTGTCAGGGAAGCACATGGAGGAGGTCTCATGGGACATTTTGGCGTGGCCAAAACACTTGAGGTGATGCGAGATCACTTTCACTGGCCACACATGGTCAGAGATGTTGAGAGAATATGCGCTAGATGTGCTACATGTAAACAGGCTAAGTCTAAGGTTCAGCCGAATGGTTTGTATACTCCTTTACCAATTCCTTCTCATCCTTGGACTGATATATCAATGGATTTTGTGCTTGGTTTGCCTAGGACTAGGACTGGAAAGGATTCAATCTTTGTGGTTGTTGATAGGTTCTCTAAAATGGCGCATTTCATAGCATGTCATAAAACTGATGATGCATCTCATATTGCCGACTTGTTCTTTAAGGAAATCATTCGTTTGCATGGCATGCCTAAGACCATTGTTTCTGATAGAGATACCAAATTCCTTAGCTATTTTTGGAAGACTCTTTGGTCTAAGTTAGGAACGAAATTGCTATTCTCTACTACATGTCATCCGCAAACTGATGGTCAAACTGAAGTGGTTAATAGAACCTTAGGCACTCTCTTGCGCACATTGGTTAAAAAGAATCTAAGAACATGGGAAGAATGTTTGCCTCACTTAGAGTTTGCATATAATCATGCCGTGCATTCTGCTTCAAAGTTTTCTCCATTTCAAATTGTTTATGGGTTCAACCCCACTTCTCCTTTGGATCTAATGCCTTTGCCTTTGAGTGAAAGAACCAGCATAGATGGAAAACAAAAGGCCGAACTTATGCAGAAAATCCATGAGAAGGCTCGGAAAAATATTGAAGAGAAAACCAAGAAGTATGTGGAGCAAGCAAACAAAGGCCGGCGTAATATGGTGTTTAATGTTGGTGACCAGTTTGGGTTAACCTAAGGAACGAACGGCTCCCGGCAGAAAGAAAGTCCAAACTGATGCCAAGGGTCGATGGACCTTTTACCATAACCAAACGAATCAACAACAATGCTTATCGTGTTGATCTTCAAGGTAAGTATAATATAAGTCCAAGTTTTAATATTTCTGATCTTTCTCCTTTTATTGCAGATGAAGCAGATTTGAGGACAAATCTTTTTCAAGAGGGAGGGGATGATATGACTATGGATGAGGTTATGGACAAGGGACATGAACTGGAGCATGAAACAAAGGATGGAAAGCTTGTAGCCGAGGATCAGCTTGTAGCCGAGGAGGTTTTGACCGGACTTACGGGTCCAATGACTCGATCAAAGGCTAAGTCACTCAATCAAGCTTTTGGTTTGATACTTAAGCACTTGGGCCAGGATGAGACAAAGGTTACTCCAACCACTTTGGTTTTGGTAACAGCCCAAGAAGGTTGGTAATGGGATAAGTGTTGCTTGAGCACTCTTTTTCCCTACTAAGGTTTTGTCCCAATGGGTTTTCCTTAGTAGGTTTTTAATGAGGCTTGAGTTAACACTTCCCCATCGTCCCATTGCCAATCCGACCCAACCCACTTCATGATTATCCAGCGAGAGTTTTGGGTCATCCCATTTTCGGTTTATTTCTTTTGAATTTCAAACTTGTTTTGGTTTAATTATGTTGTAATTTACGAGCTAGCTTGGAGTTTGTTCCAAGGCTAGTCTCTTCGCTTTCTTTTCTCTTCCTTTCTCTCTTTATATTCGTGTGTGATCTCTTGCTGAAACTTATCTTTCTTTTTATCAAAAACCTTTTAAGTAAAGATCATCTCGTTGGTGTGTTATATCCATCGAAATCCTTGTTCTTCTTTTGGTGTGTAATATCCTTAAGAAGTATAAGCCGGAGTTTAGAGATTCTTCCGCAAGTCTCTGATTTATCCATTCAACCATTTCAATCCGTCCATCATCACAGTTTCTCACCGAAACCAATCTATCCTTTACTCAACCTCAAAGAGTGCCGATCTTAGGAGAATCTCATCACGTAGTATATGACATTCAATCGTTTATCAATCTTCTGACCAAGTACCGCACCCACAGCATAATCACTGGCATCGCACATTATCTCAAAGGGGTGATCCCAGTTCGGTGCTTGCACTATTGGAGCAGTGACCAGAGCTTCTTTGATCAGGTTAAAAGCTTTTAGGCAGCCTTCATCAAACAAGAACTCGGTCTCCTTGCACAACAGGCGTGTTAGGGGTCGAGCTATCTTCGAGAAGTCCTTGATAAACCTTCTGTAGAACCCAGCATGTCCCAAGAAACTCCTTATATCCCTGACTGACTTTGGTGGTGCTAGCTGAACCATCACCTCAATCTTAGCTTGATCCACTTCTATTCCTTTCTCTGATATCATGTGTCCCAACACGATCCCCTTTTGTACCATGAAATGGCATTTCTCCCAGTTGATGAAGAGGTTGGTCTCTTCGCAGCGCTTAAGGACCCTGCGCAAGTTTGACAAACAAGAAACAAAAAAGCCACCATATACAGAGAAATCATCCATAAAGACTTCTACAGTGTCCTCAATCAAGTCAGAGAATATAGAGGTCATGATTCTTTGAAATGTGGCGGGAGCGTTACAAATGCCAAATGGCATGCGCCTATATGCAAAAGTGCCGTAAGGACAAGTAAACGTTGTCTTCTCCTGATCGTTAGGGTGAATGGGGATCTGGAAAAAGCCACTATATCCATCCAGAAAACAATAGTATGGATGATTAGCAAGTCTTTCTAGAATTTGGTCGATAAAAGGAAGTGGGAAATGATCTTTGCGGGATGCTGCATTTAACTTCCTAGTCTATGCACATCCTATGTCCAGTTATCGTTCTAGAAGGAATGAGTTCATCTTTATCATTCTTAATCACAGTGACCCCCCCTTTCTTTGGGACGCAATGAACAGGAGATATCCAAGTGCTGTCACTAATAGAATAGATAATCCCAGCATCTAGCAAATAAGTATCTCCTTCTTCACTACTTCCTTCAGATTGGGGTTTAGCCTTCTCTGAGGTTCCTGATGCGGCTGGGTTTGCTTCAAGTAATAATTAACCCAACCTACACAACTGCAAGTGCACAGCAAGAGAGTAGTATAGTTCGGGGTCGAACCACTAGGAGATGTTATTTCACTTCATACTTGTAGAGATTGAAATAAAAGCTAGAACAAGAATATGAGTTTGTTGTAGATGTTGTGAACTTCAAAACAAAAGAAAACAAAAGCAATGATTGAAATTTAAATGCAAACAATAAGGAAAATCATTGGGCATAAGAGAATTTGTGGGTCATCATGGATTGGTTTATTGGATAATTAAACAAGATGATCAATAGATATGTTGTAGATTTCGAATTATGAATGTATAATCAACTTACTCCCGCAATGTCAATTAATATATCTAGACAACCTAAGATTACTCTACTCCCATAGGTAATCAAGTGATTAAACAAGCATATAAAGTCCAAATTCGAAATTGTTCACAAGGCTTTGTAATTCTACTCCCGTAGCTTACTATGCCTTGCTCACCCAAGATGGTTCAAGAGATATAACAAACGGTCAGAATGTAAATCAACCTAAGAGCAGTAGCATAGATGGTCAATCCAGCTATAAGCAGTAAGCACAAACTTGGATGAAGAACATCTAATGATAACACCGAGTCTAACAACCTAGAGATGATCAATCCATGAATTCCCTTGAAAAGCTCTTAAACCCAACAATAAAACTACTCAGCCATGATGCAAACAAACAAGCAAGAGATGTATGAAAGCATTATGTGAGTATTAAAAGAGATAAGGGATGAAGAAATCTTCTCTATTGAAGAACAAAGTTGAATCTCTCCCTTGAAACTTTCGGGTTCAATACAAAAGAAAAGAAAAGGAAAAGATGAAAAGAGTTTAAGGATTTGTGTGTGTGTGTGTGTGTGCGCCTTAGATCCTGAGAAGCGCCTCTTCTGTCTGCTCCCTTCAGCTCTCCAGGATGGCTCTCTCTCTGTCTCTGACGGCGCACACGCAGCTCCTCTTTAGGTCGAGGCTAAAAGCTTGTATTTATAGGGTAGAAGTCGCTAGGTTTGTGAAGTGTTGAAAAAGGAAACTTTCCGGTTAACCGGCCGTGATGATTTGCGACGTGATTGGACCGGGTTCAGGACAAGTAAACCACCAAAAGAAAGCTAGGCTTGTGTTAAGTCGAGACAGGGTCCATGCCACGGAATCCCGGGCATTTTGTGGCACCAAGTCTCCATGGGCTTCATTTCCTCGCCTGGCCGACACGTCTTGGGAGAAAACGAGTTTCTCCCTGATGGTTGATCCAAATGGCTTGAATCCACGTTGCCGTGATGCATGACTCAAATATCTATCCAGCAAGACCAAGATCATGAATTTTGGACGTCGGAAAGAACTTCAACCGCGTCCATCTTTCGGATGATCCGGTTCAGTCCGAATACAAGAATCGGACAAATGGAGTTATATTGATGCTCTTGACTTGTAAACTTGCATGGATCATGGTTTGAGGCTCTTTTGCTCCTTTTTGAATCCTTTTTGATGTTTTAACCTGTTAAGACTCCAAAACCAACAAATACAAGAAAACTACCTCTAAAGACATAAAACCTTATTGAAAATACTTGAAAACATAAATAAATACTAAGTAAAATCATGCAAATTATGGATATATCAACTCCCCCAGACTTATCTTTTGCTTGTCCCCAAGCAAACTAAGCATGGAAAAGAGGTTTGAAAACATGAGAACTCTTAAATCCTTTTGGAATCCATATTGACCTTTATTTTAGTGATCCACATAAAACAGCAACGGCATTTAGAATTAAGAACAAGAAAGTACATACCATGAGTTTTGCAATCATCCCAAAGCAATCCACTTCTCTTTAGGCCATCCAAATTCGCCACCTTTGACTCCTTTAGTTTCTAAAGGTGTGGTCTCAACTAGGGAATATCGATCAAAGGGGTTATAGACTCTTACCCATCCTCTTTTTATAAAACACATGTCTTGGCTCTTGTTTCACCTCTATCTCTTCTCACTTCTTAAGTCGATTCATCCCTTTTTTAGGGTAGCATAGTATTTTTTTTATTCGACTTCTTCTCCTCTTTGTGGAGGTTTTTGATGGATCTTCCATAGACGCGAGTATTGATGGTTGTAGCCACCTATTCCCCGGTTACTTGGATCAAAAGGTCTTCCATAGACGCGAGTATTGATGGTGGTTGCCACCTAATCCCCGGTTACTTGGACCTTGGTGCTTTTTCTTAAATTTGAAGGGGAGAGAGAGGGGAAACCGAACTCACATAGACTTTCACTATTTGGTGAGGATGAGGAGTCGTGGCCTTTGTAAAACCAAGCCCCTAGCCGAGAAGGTTGTATCCTTCTTAAGCCTTTGGAGATGTGGACATTTTTGGTAGATCAATCCACTCATGGTGCACATGTGATGAAGTAAACTGCCAATAACTGATCAGTGGTCACTTAAAACACGGGCACAACAATGGTTAGGTCCAAGATAAAGTCATGATTCTCGACAAAAAGTTTGACTCAATAAAAACGACTCAATGAAAAGAAAAATGATGCAAGATGAAATGCCAAAATGAACAAACTTATTAGTATAATCCCCCCAGACTTAACTTGCACCGTCCTTGTGTAAGAAAAATCAGATTAAGAGAGGTAAAGATGGAATAAAATGGAAAAGGGAAAGGTTAGGATGATCTTACCAAGTGTTGACCAGTTGTGATGAAGATCAGGGTCAGAGAACGGATTGGAGCTCCTCTGTAGGCATGAATGGTCGGTGAATTTTGAATTTCCAGGCCTGATTCTCCTCTGTTTGCATTTTGGTCGAGTATGGCTCATTTGGTCGACCCGAAATGAGTGCTATGAACCACAGAACAAACCGTTAAGAATTTCATTTACCATATTGAAGTTTTACCGTCCAAGTTGATGTTTTAGAGCTCCTGGTGAAGTTTAAGGTCAAACGAACGAGTGGTTTCTGAGATTCTTCATTTGGTGGTCCATTCGGTCGACCGGAAGATAGTGCAATAGACCACAGCTCAAATGGTGAAGAATTCTCTGACATATCTTGAAATTCCATCGACCAACCTCATATTTGATGGACACTAGTGAAGTTTGAGGCCAAACGAACGAGCGGATTAAGAGATCCTTCACAAAGTGGTCAATGCGGCTCCAGGAAGAGTTTTCTTGACTTCTTTGTGATTGGCTCGTTCGTTGATTGATTTCTTCTGGAATAATGATTTTGAGGCTCCAAGGTTCCATCTCCAGCTGGTGGTGTCTCCATGCCGTGATTTGGTTTTTGTCGGCCTTTGGTTGCCCGCCATCGACCGGATGTGGCATCTGTGCTTACCTCGTGATCCATTCACATTCCTCCGTCTTATCTTTTGGATTTGCCGACCAACATGGTGTTGTTTAGCCGCCTGTGAAGTTTGGTGGACATCGGTCACGTGGTTTGGGAGATGGTGGATGTTGGTCCTCCGTTGCACCCGTTTGGCCGAGAGAATCTCGCCGGATGGAATATCTTGAAAGCCACTCGACTGTTTTGTGATTTTCTTCGACCGATGTGATTCTGCTTCCCTCCTTTAGTATTCCCAGGTTGTGCCTGCCCTCTTGGTGTCGCCTTTGACAAGGGTGGGACATGTTCTTGTTTGCTCTCCTCTTGGGTCTTCATCTTAACAAAATGCATGCAATACTGATGTGAAAACTGAAAATGAAAAAGAAAAATACCGTGTGGGTTGCCTCCCACAAAGCGCTTGTTTTAAAGTCATCTAGCTTGACTCCTTTCTTCCTTAGGCTTGAGGTGCATCGTCTAAAAGAATGGTTTCTCTCTCATCTTTCTCAATGTCTGCAAGATATGGCTTAAGTCTTTGTCCATTGACAGTGAAATCACCACCATTCCGGTTCCATAGCACAACAGAACCATATGGTTTCACTTCTTTGATCCTAAATGGTCCAGACCATCGCGACCTAAGCTTTCCGGGAAAGAGTTTCAGGCGTGAGTTGAAAAGGAGAACCTGGTCATTGGGAGAGAACGTCTTGGGGACTATCTTCTTGTCATGATATGCTTTTGTTCGCTCCTTGTATATCCTAGAATTCTCATAGGCATTATGGCGAATTTCATCCAACTCATTCAACTGAATCAAGCGCCTCTCCTTTGCTGTCTTGATGTCGTAGTGCAGCTTCCTTACTGCCCATTCCGCCTTATACTCAATCTCAACAGGAAGATGACAAGCTTTTCCATAGACAAGGTGAAAAGGAGTTGTTCCAAGTGGGGTCTTGAATGCGGTTCTATATGCCCAAAGAGCATCATCAAGCTTTACAGACCCCGAACTATACTACTCTCTTGCTGTGCACTTGCAGTTTTGTAGGTTGGGTTAATTATGGCCAATGCTTTTCCTTATTGTTTGCATTTAAATTTCAATCATTGCTTTTGTTTTCTTTTGTTTTGAAGTTCACAACATCTACAACAAACTCATATTCTTGTTCTAGCTTTTATTTCAATCTCTACAAGTTTGAAGTGAAATAACATCTCCTTGTGGTTCGACCCCGAACTATACTACTCTCTTGCTGTGCACTTGCAGTTTTGTAGGTTGGGTTAATTATTACTTGAAGCAAACCCAGCGGCATCAAGTTTTTGGCGCCGTTGCCAGGGAGATCGTTCCATTTCCTTCAAGTTTTTTGATTGAATTCTAGTCTAGTTCTTATTTTTTTTTTGCAATTTGCCTTTCTGTTTTTCAAAAAAATTTCAAAAAATCATAAACATTTACCGATATCTCTATATTTGTGTATGGGAAGTTTATCAACCTCTCTAATCATGTTAAGAAGGTAGAAGTGCAAGTCTCTCAAATTGCGGAAGGATCCAAGAGAGAAGCCAATGTTCTTCAGGGAAAAGTGGAGGAAAATCCTAGGTTTTGGAAAGTGATAACAACTGAGAACAAGGCCGTGGTTTCACCAACCCCCACTGATCAATCAACCTTCAAGTACCATGTGACAAGGCGTGAAGATGATGAGCCTATTTCAAAAGCACCACATCAAAGGAAGCTTAAAAAGATAGAAGATCAAGTGAAGTTCATCTTCCCTTGCAAATCTCATGTCTAAAACCATATCAAAGAAGCTGGGGATTGTAGAGATGGAGCCTCCAGGAAAGATGCTCAAGTTCGCAGATGCTTCTAGCACAACTCCATATGGGGTTGTGCGTAATTTGGAGATGCAAGTGGGAGGATGTATTGTCCCCCTTGACTTTCACATTATAGAGATGCAAGATGAGCACTCAATGTCACTGGTTCTTGGGACTCCTTTTCTCAAAACCGTGGGAGCAATATTTGATTTTCGCAAGGGACAAGTCTCTTTCTCCGAAATCAAGAAGAAAGTCTTATATCATGCAGTTTCTACTGAAGCCTCTTGCTGCACAACCGTCTACAATGAAGAGAGAGCAATTTTAGAACTTGGAGATGACATTAAAAGGTCCCAAGACGTCCCTCAAGAAGCTCTCTACATTAGATCTTATGATGCTTCCAAGCCGACACAAGATGAGTGCCAAATCATTTCAAGTGACAATAGTTCAAGTTTGACTACTCAAGATCATCATGGAATTCATACATGGGATGTTTTCAAGCTTGAGGCACGACCTAGCGCACCACCAAGACCAGCACCATCTGAATCTCCTTGGTATAGACACATTGCTAACTACCTTGCTGCTGAGATTCCACCACCTCAATTCTATGGCTACAAGAAAAAGAAGTTCTTGCGCGATGTTAAAAGGTACTTCTGGGATGATCCTTATCTTTATAAACATTGTTCTGATGGTGTGCTTAGAAGATGCATTCCAGAAGACGAGATTCCAGGAGTACTCTTTGCTTGTCATGGTTCCGACTATGCAGGACACTTTGCTACTAACAAGACCATTGCTAAGATATTGCAAGCTGGGTTTTTGTGGCCTACCATGTTTAAGGACGCCCATACCTTCATATCTAAGTGTGATGCTTGCCAAAGACAAGGGAACATCAGCAAAAGGAATGAGATGCCACAAAACTTCATCCAAGAAGTCGAAGTTTTTGATGTTTGGGGAATCAACTTCATGGGTCTTTAATTTTTCCTTCTTCTTATGGAAACAAGTACATCCTTGTTGCTGTGGATTATGTTTCTAAGTGGGTAGAAGCCATAGCCAGCCCTACAAACGACTCCAATGTGGTGATAAAGCTTTTCAAGTCAATCATTTTTCCAAGATTTGGGATCCCGCGAGTTGTGATTAGTGATGGAGGATCTCATTTCATCAACAAGGTCTTTGAAAATCTTCTGAAGAAAAATGGAGTGAGGCACAAGGTTGCTACCCCTTATCATCCTCAAACAAGTGGACAAGTAAAGATTTCAAACAGAGAAATCAAGAGGATCCTAGAGAAGACAGTGGGAAAGACCTTCAACCGTGGCCATCTTTCGGATGCTCCGGTTCAGTCCGAATACGAGAATCGGACAAATGGAGTTATATTGATGCTCTTGACTTGGAAACTTGCATGGATCATGGTTTGAGGCTCTTTTGCTCCTTTTTGAATCCTTTTTGATGTTTTAACCTGTTAAGACTCCAAAACCAACAAATACAAGAAAACTACCTCTAAAGGCATAAAACCTTATTGAAAATACTTGAAAACATAAATAAATACTAAGTAAAATCATGCAAATTATGGATATATCAGTTCAACGCTAGACTTGGATTCGTCATCTAAATGGATGCGATGCATGCACAGACTAGGAGAAATTCCTTTAATGTCATCAAGAGAATATCCTATAGCCTTTCTAAACTTTTTCAATTCAGTCAAGAGTGAATGTAATTCAGCAGGGAGAAGGGATGTATTTACAATGACAGGATATGTGGAGTTAGGACCAAGAAATGCGTACTTGAGTCCTTGTGGCAGAGGTTTAAGGTCCACCTTTGGGGCCTTCAACTCAGACCAATCATCAGGTTCAGGAATGCTTAACTCGATCGAGTTGTCTGACTCGATCGAGTCTGACTCGATCGAGTCTGACGTCTCACTGCTCTCCGGAGTTGTACTATTCACTGCCAATACTGCAGAGCTTGAACATCTTAATTTCTCAAAGGGTTCCGACTCAGTTACTATGTTCTGTGAATCCAAGAATTTCACATAGCTTAAACTCTCCTTATGCAGGAGACCAGATGCCTCATCCTTAGTTAAAGCAATTTGAAGGTGATCTGTTAAAGCTAGCTCTTCTAGCAACTCATCAGCAAGCTGGTCCAATTCTTCAACATAAAAAAATTGACCTTCTATTGTAGGCTTCCTCATGGCATCTGTAATTTCAAATTTCATGGTGAAGTCTCTACCCAGATTCAAGTCAATCTTCCCTTTTCTAACATCGATCACTGCACCAGCAGTAGCTAGGAAAGGCCTACCCAAAATCAACGGATCCTTCGATTCTTCGTCCATCTCTAGAACGATGAAGTTTGTGGGTACTTCAACGTTGCCAATCCTGATCGGTAAATCCTCTAACATTCCAGTTGGTAGCCTCACCGACCGGTCTGCTAGTACTAAGGATATCCTGCATGGTTTGAACTTCTCAAATCCCAGCCTTTTGGCAACAGAAAGTGGCATCAAGCTCACAGATGCTCCAAGATCACATAGGCAATTAGTAAAGGAAAGGGGGCCTAGGGAACAAGGTAGAGTAAAGCTGCCTGGATCACCAAGTTTCTCCTGAACCACTTTTCTTTGTATGATGGCACTGCATTCATGTGACTACACAACCATTCCCTGTAGTTCCTTTGTCCTTTCCGTCACAGCATCTTTCAAAAACTTCTGATAAGGAGGGACCAGCATGAAGGCGTCAATGAGAGGCATCCACACTTCTATCTCCTTCATCTGTTTGTCAAACAGCTCCTTATACTTCTGAACTAGCTGTTTCTTAAACCTTCCTGGAAATGGGAGTGGCGGCTTGTAAGGAGGTAGGACAAAGAGGGTTTCTTTCCCCTTGCTGGTTGGTTTTTGAGGTGAGATATGTTGATTTTTCGGGCTCGATCGAGCTGGTTGAACTGTCTCGCTCGATCGAGTTGTTTCATCGAGCTTAGTGTTACTGTGTTGTGGAGGGTCTGACTCGATCGAGTCTGGCACAGGAGTTGTGTCAACTTCGACTGAATCCTCACCTTCTACGTCTTCAATGTCCTCATTGACTGTGGGGCTTCCCTCTCTGTTAGGCAACTGTTTGCCACTCCGAAGCGTGAAAGCATGGGCATATTCTCTGGGGTTTTGTATTGATTTCCCAGGGAGCTGTCCAGATTGGTGTGAAGAAGAAGGTGTACCGTGGTGTTCAACAATAAGCAATCTGGAGTACATGGCTCAATCTTTGTATTAATGTCTGCAAGCTTTTTGCTAAGGTCCATTGCTCCATTTGCCTGGCCTTGTAACAGCTGCTGTAATAAAGATTTTATATCAGGTTCCTGAACCTGTGGTGCATGATGCTGCTGCTGAACAAACTCAGGTGGTGCTCCCAACTGGTGCTTCTGCTGATAACCGCCCTGTTGGCCTTGCACAAACTGACTCTTTGGAACAAAGACTTGTTGCTGAGGCTGACTCTGCTGTTGTTGAGGTGGGTACACTTGATCCTGAGGGTTGGCTACATTGGTACTTCTGTAAGATAGGTTTGGATTGGCCTTATAGGTGTAATAACCCTTTTGGTATCCTCCTTGGGTGTTCTGCACATAGCTGACCTCTGCAACCTTCTCATTCTCCCCTTCTTGGACTTGAACCAACTCCTCATCTGAGACGAAGTGAACGTGTTTCACGCTTGACTGTGCAAGAATTAGCTTGTCAAGCTTCTCATTCAAGGCTTTAACATCCTTCTTCAGCTTGTCATCTGACTCGATCGAGCCCCTGTTGGTTCGATCGTACTCCTCATTGTAGTTTCCATCCGAGCGAGCTATGTTCTCAGCCAGCTCCCAGCCGTCTTCAACATCCTAGTTCAAGAAGTCACCATTGCTAGCTGTGTCTAGCATCTATCTCTGTACTTTGGCAAAACGCCTCTGTACACGGTGCTGAGAAGAGACTCATTGCTGAACCCATGGTGTGGACACTAGCTGGTGTAACTCTTGAAACACTCCCAAGCCTCAGAAAATGTCTTTCCATTCTTCTGATGGAACCCAGAGATCTCACTGCGGAGCTTAGCGGTACGTCCGGTTGAAAAGAACTTGGCCAAAAACGCCTTCTTGCAGTCGTCACAAGTGGTGCTTGATGGCGTCTTCCGAAACGCCATTCACGGTGGTGAGGTTGCACAGACGGTCGAACTCATCCAGATGATCGATCGGATCCTCACAAGACAATCCGTGGAACATCTTGTTCTGCACAAGGTTGATCATACCCAGCTTGATCTCAAAATTGTTGTTCTGGACAGGTGGTGGTATGATCCCCTGCCTCTGAGTATGCGTGTTCGGAGCATCACCAGCTCCGATTGGTCTGACCTGCCTCGCTGGAGGGTTCTCCATGGTCTCGGCCTGTTGCCTCTGCTCTCTCAGAATCCTCTGAATTCTGTAAATGTTGTCCAAATAGTATGTATATCAGGTTACCACTGTCTCTTGATCTGGTTTGCATACACCTGAAAAGGCAAAGACAAAAACCCAGATAGCAAAGCATAAATATTTAATTGGGAACGGATAACGTGATCTGGCTTGCGTGCACCTGAGAATTCAAAGACAAAAACCCAGATAGCATAGTATAGATAATCAAAAGGTAAACAAAGAACTTGAACTAGCTAGCTACTGGAATCCTAAATGCAATGAAACTAAATCCCAAATCGGCAACGGCGCCAAATTGATAACAGGATTTTTGCTATCAGTTAAGATAAATCCTAGCTATGCTTATCGTTGAAGGATTTAAAGATGTCAATCCAAAATGGGAGGAGAATCAAAACAGTTTAGGATTGTGCAAGCAGCGGATGCAAGTCAAGACAAAGGGGGGTTTAAAAAGGAACGGAACTAAACTATCAAACGAATGCAACGCTAAGTGAAATGCGGAAAGTAAAAGCTGTGAACTAAAGCTAGCTCGATCAAGTTGAGCTAAAACATAACAAAGTAGCTCGATCGAGTTAAGCTAAAACAAAAACGAAGGAAAGCTAAGGTAGCTCGATCGAGTTGAAACAAGAAACTGAAAACAACTAGCTCGATCGAGGGGCCCGAGATTCGCACAAAACAAGATAAAACAGACTCGATCGAGTCAAGGTGAAACAAGACTAAAACAGAGTAAAAACGTAAGTGAAACTGGTATGGAAAACATAGGCTCAGGGACGGAGTTGACAATCATAGAGAACCTAATTCTAATCAATGATGCTTTCTAAAACCAACATGAATACATGCTTATCCCTTGGCCATGGAATCGCGAGGTCGGTTAGCCCACTCCCGTGGCGTTACAAAACCGCCAATCCGGTTCAATCCCGCTAACCAACTTCCATTAGAGCGTATGTCATGAACCAGATAGCATTAACGAATAGATCCATGATTTGCCCTAGAAGCTCCTTGTGCAACCACTTCCGTGGGACAAAGAATGCTAATCCTCTGCTGAGCTTAATCCGATGCTCAACCAAGCGGGTCAGGCCGGGAGCATCTAGGATCGGATCCAAAAGGGTCAGTGGCTGGATCGCATAGGGCATTACCCAGCAGAGAGGGACAAAGGATTAAAACCTTAAGCAACATAGATTAAGCATAAAGATTCTCTAATCTAATCCATCCCTAAGCCTAAGTGGTGAATTACTCACTAATCAAATCAGAAATTGAAATCATATATAAACAGGATAAAACAGACATAATATGAAAGATTAGAAGATGATTAACAACTTTTATTAAATAAGCAAATGCAAAAAGTGAATAACAAGGTCTAGATCTACAAATTAAAAGACAGAAAACTTAAGAACATAAAGAAGAGTTTTTCAGGCTAAAAAGTGAAAAAGGAGAAGAGAGGGTCGTGGATTAGGTCAGCAGTCCTTTTATAGGCAAGCCACTAGGGCTTCCTTCAGGACAGTAACCGCCTTAGTCCACTCGATCGAGTAGGTTGGTCGAGGCGCCTTTTTGGCTTGGCTCGGTCGTGCTGCTTGGTCGAGGTGCTCCTTTGGCTTAGCTCGGTCGAGGCGGTTGGTCGAGGTGTACATCTTGCTTAGCTCGGTCAAGCTGGTTGGTGAAGGCAGACTCCCTTTTGTTCCAATGTATTGACCTCGCTCCAAAGTGCTCTGAAACACCTGCCAAGGATACCAAACATGCAAATGCATGCATGCAATGCACTTCCTAAAACAACTAAGTATGCAAACTAATAAGAAAGTGCAAAGAAATGCTACTAAAGATGGATGAAAGTATGCAAAAGTGGTCTAAACATGATGCTAAAAGAGTATGAAATATGAATGCATCAACCCTCAAACAATTCCAAGACATAATCAAGGAATATGGGCTTATGCTCTCGGCCCGCAAAATGATCATAGCTCAGTCCAACATTGATTTTCTCGGAATGCAAATCAATAATGGAAGGATAACTCCGCAGTCTCATCTAGCTACAACGCTTCTTGACTTTCCTGACGAACACCTTACAAAAAGACAAGTTCAAGTATTCCTTGGGGTAATCAATTATGTCAGTGACTTTAATCCGCAACTTTCGCAACTGACAAGACCCCTACAGAAGATGTTGTCGAAGAATCCACCACTGTGGGCAACACGACAAACCAATGCAGTCAAAAGGCTAAAGATGGAGATACATAAGCTACCTACTCTACAGATTCCCTCCTCAGGGACGCGAATCCTGCAGACTGATGCAAGTGACAAATATTGGGGAGCAATATTATTTGAAGAAATAAATGAAAAACGTCAAATCTGCGGATACAAAAGTGGACGGTTCAAAGATTCCGAGATGCACTATCACTCCACGTTCAAAGAAATTATGGTAGTCAAAAAGGCAATTGAGAAGTTTGAGTTCCATCTGATAGGACACAAATTTCGCATCGAGATGGACATGTCTTCTTTTCCAAAGATGCTACAATTCAAACAGAAGATGGTTCCTCACCAACAATTATTGAGATGGAGCGAGTGGTTTTCGAAGTATGACTTCGAATCCTTCTATTTAAAGGGCAAGAATAACCCCTTAGCCGACATGCTCAGCAGAAATCCACTTCAAGAACTTCATATGATGGCAAGCTCATCTACGCCAAGAAAACACTTTTTCGACTTCGATGCCAACATCCCAGGAGATGCCCATGAACTGATCGAACAGAACACCTTGCGAGAGCACTTTCAACACAAGATATTAGAGTATCAATCTATCATCTTGTCAAGATACGGCCCCAACAGCCACTACATAGCACCACTAGGCATTCACCTAGACTATCCATTTGCTCACCTCTACAGAATTGAGAATTCAAAAATGCCTGAAGAAGTCTTATGTTTCCTATGGTACCTTTGCTCGGTTTACACCATCGGGATTACGTTCGACATTGGTTGGCTCTATCAATACATCAATGCCTTGCACGAAAGAGACTGTCTCTCTACCTTTCTCACATGGTTCGCCTCACTGACCACCTGGACCGGAAAACTACGAAAATCAGCAAAAGCAACAAACCTGCCATTCAAGAAGCTAACGGGTAATGGAAGCCAAGGAAGTCTCAATCCATTCTTCAACCCTCATATAGTGTATTTTTTTCCACAGACCTATTCAAGTCAACCTCAAGTCCAAGAAACTCCATGCATTACCTACACTCATCTGATATATCCATATTTTACATGCTTTTACCTTGGCTTTCTTTATATTTTCTTACCTAGTAATAATGATTTTGTATCCAAGAGGTAGTTTTCTTGTATATTTTGGTTTTGGGAAGTAAACAGGTCAAAATGGCAAAAAGAAGGCAAAATGGAGCAAAAGAACTTCAAACAATAATCCATGCAAGTTCCCAAGTCAAGAGCTTCATCAAAACTCAAGTTGGCCGGTTTCCCGCATTCGGACAGAATCAAAGCATCCGAAAGATGACCGCGGAAAAGGGTCTTTCCAACGTCCAAATCATGAGATCTTTATATGGAAAGATAGATAAATGAGTCATGCGTCGCAACGAAGTGGAATTGGGATATTCGGAGCAGAAATGCGGCCTGGGATCTTTTTCTCCCAAGACATGTCCGTCTGGCGAGTAAGTGAAGCCCATGGAGCTTGGATGAGCGAAATGGACCGGGATCACTGCGGGCCAATCCTAAACCTCATCATGACTCAAGCCCACATCTTTACACGCGAAAAGAAGGTGGCAGCCGTGCCTCACTCAAGACTTGGTGAGCAAGTTCACGCGAGGAGAAGAAATGGAAAGTTTCCTCTTCTCCTTTGCGCATTAACTCAGCCGACCTAGCCTCCCCTCACCTATATATACTTGCTTTTAGCCTCTTGTATCGATATCACGAATCAATAGACACAACTCTCTTCTTCTTTCAGTCAATAAACCGGAGCCACTTAGGTGGTCTCCTTGTTCTTTCTTTTCTTTTGCATTTTGTACATACTCGCATGTTTTAGCTTCTAGTCTAGGGTTTGGAGGTTTCTCTCGAGGGGAGAGCGGCGGCTTGATCTCTATCATTCCGCCTCCTTTCCTTAGAACTATGAGATCCTCTCTACTCCCTTAGACTCGTTATTGAATCATGGATCTTTCAAAGAAGACATGACATGATAAGCCATCAAGAATCGGTTGTTAAAGAAAGGGAAACCTTATAGTTCACCATCTTTATTCATACCTAAAGCTTGTTGCTAGAGTAGCTAACTAGCGACTTGATCCAAGGTTGATATACTCTCCAAAAGCTTGTTATATCTCCGGTCCAAATATTTGATGGGCAATTCGTCTTAGGCTATGAAAGTAGACCTAAGGAGTTTTGTGAACAATCACTACCCGATTTTATTGCATGTTTCACTCTTTAATGACCATGTGAAAGCAGAGTCCATTGGTTTAAGAAACATAGGTGGTCGGAGCCACGAAAGTGGGATGACCATACCTTAGTGTTTTGAGTTCATAGAAATCGGATTTAACAACTTTTCAATTGATTTGGCTTATGTCTTTTGCGGATTATCCTTTGTTCAATAATGATGTTTGTATAGTTTGCATTTGTTATTTAATTTTCCCTTATAAAACAAAAACAAAAAACCCCTTGCATATTATTGATCTAGCTTAACCAAATCTTTACAAATGTGTAGTGTGTAATTGGCATTCTCTTGTGGATCGACCCCTAAGTACTACAACAACATGTTGTGCACTTGCAACCATGTTTAGCTTAGGGTTTTTATTACTTGCATATATACCACACCCATGTCTGGCACACATCAAGTTTTTGGCGCCGTTGCCGGGGAATGCATTGCACTTACACGTTTATGAGATTAAAAGTTAAGACTAGATCTTTTGCAATTTTGTTTCACTTATGTTCCTTAGGTACTTTAAGGATGAGCCATCACTCAAGCATGAGTAACCACTTTGAAAGAAGAAAACCGCTTCCCCATGAAGTCCAAAGGCGGCCACATGATTCAAATCCGGCCGGAGACTTCATCCCAATGCCAATCCCACCAAATATCCACCATCCGCTCTTTGCCGAGACTAGCCGAGAAGAACATCATCACTATCATCAAAACCGATCATCGGTTTATCAAGGCCGACCTCACCAGCCACCTCATCATCATCACCGTCCACGCCCCAACCTTCCCACATACCAAGAGCATGCGCTTAATAGGCGGAGAGATGACAATCTCAAAGCCATGATAGAAGACTTCATGGAAATCCAAAGAAAGTCTAGCCAAAGTCTTGAGACAAGGTTAGAGTTTCTAAAGCATGACCTTGATAGGAAGTTCGGAAACCTCTCTGACCAAGTGGAGAGAGTCGAGTCAAGGTGCATTGAAGTGGAAGGGGAGCTAAGGGAACAAGCCGCAACCGTTGGAGGCAACACCAAGGCGATCCGAGACTTAAACCTCAACTCAAAGGAGATGGATAACCACTTGGATGAGAAGATCACCGGCTTGGAAGACAACCTCAATGGCACAACCATGAGCCTTAACTCAATCTCGCTTGTTGCTCACCAAGCCAAGAAGAGAGCATTAGAGGTTAACCAAAGAGAGAAGGAGCTTTACTCGACCATGGTGATGTTGGTGGAAGGGCAAGAACAATTCAAGGTATCAATCAATGACTTGAAGCGTCTTGTGGAAGAGAGATACAAAGAGCTACTTGAGAAGACCACGCTATGGCAAGTACAACCGGAGGAGCCTCCAAAGAAGTCAAAGACCTCACCAAACGCTTGGAGGATATGGAAGAAAGAGACCGAGCTTCAAAAGGCACAAAAGCGAAAAACTCAAAGCCTAACAGTGCTTTGGTTGCTTTTGGTGCTAAAGAGACCAATCCAAGAGTGGTTTGGGATGAGGATGAAAGGAGACAAGGCAAGCGCACAGCAAGGATAAGAGGAAGAAAGTTGCCGGAAGGAACACCACTTTCTCCAAGATCTTCACTACCACCCGTCCCAAAGAAGAAAAGGAAGGCGAGCTCATCAATGGATTACACCATTGATGACTTCAATTTTATGGCAAAAAGGTTCCCTAGCAATATGCCATTTGATGTCGCTTGCAACAAGAGCCTTTACCTTCAAGACTTTGTATGGACTCACGATTGGAGCTTAGCTGAGGTGGAGAAGATGTATAATGAAGCAAGGGAGGAAATGCCTGCGCCAAGGACACTACACAAGCTTCATGACCCAGGTTACTTCCTTATACATTGCTCTATCAATGGCAAATTCTTTGATGATGCACTATGCGATTCCGGTTCAAGCGTGAACCTCATGCCGGCTGTGATAGCAAGAAGTTTGGGATTGATCGAGACCATGGAGCGGACCAACATGGGCATAAAGCTTGCCAACAACTCTTCATTCAAACCACTTGGCAAGGTAAGAGATGTTCAACTTTCCTTTGAAGATTGCATCATCCCGGCCGATTTCTATGTTGTCACTATGGAGGATCCGGATGACCAAGCCCTTCAACTTGGGAGGTCCTTCTTAGCAACAGCTGGAGCAATCATGGATTGGCCAAACAGGAGAATCTCACTAGCCAATGTTGAAAAGGACACCTATTATGTTGCCGCACCTCCCGGTTTCTCATCCAAAAGATTTCGGTACACAAGTGGAGGAGAAAGCTTGCAACAAGGTTACTTGATCAAAGAAGTGTTACAAGACAAAATGCACTTGGAGCCATCCAGTACTAGGAGCTTTCTACAGCCTCCACACTTGCCTAACACCTAAGGAACACAAGGAGTCGAGCTATAAAGACTTTAAACTAGTGCTTATGGGAGGCAACCCATATTTCTTCTTTTCTTTCTAACTTTTGTTTTGATTTTATTAACTTGAATTTTTTTTTTTTTTGGGAATTTTATAAAATCCACAAAAAAAAAAAAAAAAAAAACAAACATGTTTTATGATTAAGTGCCAAAGAAGACCATCAAATGAATTTTGCATGAGCCGGTCAAACCCCACCCAATCATCCCGCCCTTGTTCCGGAACACCAACATTGCGGTCAGCACCTTGGGATGCTAAAGGAGGCTTACGGAGACAAATCGGTCGAAGAAATTCACGAAACGGTCGAGTCAAAAGGAAGATATCAACTCCGGTAGCATCTTCCCGGCCAAACGGGTAACACGGAGGACCCAATCGACCCATCTCACAAACGGCTCAACCAAAGTCCACCAAACTTCACAGGCGGCCAAACAACACCATATTGGTCAGGAAATCCGAAAGATAGGACGGAGGAATGCTGACGGATAAGGAGATACGCACCAATGCCACATCCGGTCGATGGCGGGCAACCGAAGGCCGACAAAAACCAAAATCACGGAAGGACGACACCACCACCTGGAAATGGATTCTTGAAGCTTCACTATCCGTTTTCCTCAAGAAAATCCACGGACGGACGAGCCAAATTCAAGAATGGTCAAAAATCTCTAAACGGAGCCGATTTGACCACGTTGTGAAGGAAGTCTCCAACCGCTGGTCCATTTGACCTCAAACTTCTCCATTGGTCATAAAATATAAGGTTGGTGGACGGATTTTCAAGCTCGGTCGGTGAATTCATCATCGTTTGGGCTGTGGTCTATTGCACCCTCTTCGGATCGTCCGGATGGCCACCACATGATGAATCTCCCAAACCGCTCGTTTGTTTGACCTCAAACTTCACCACGGCTCCTAAAATATATGATTGGTCGGTGGAATTTCAAGATCGGTCAGAGAATTGTTCACGGTTCACACTGCGGTCACTCACATCACCTTCCGGCCGGCCGAAAGATCCACCCGATGACGAATTCTCACCACCGCTCGTTCGTTTGTCCTCATACATCACCAGCGGCTCTAAAACATCATATTGGACGGTAAATTTTCAATCTCGTTCATAAAATTCTTAACGGTTTGTCATGTGGTTCACAGCCCTCATTCTTGGCGGACACACGGGCCTTACACGACCAAACTGCACACCGGACGGAATCACACCTTCAGATGGAAAACTCACCGACCAAATACATATAAGGAATGATTTGATGTTGGCATATCACCCTTGGAGTCGCTCAACAACGCAAAACCGCTCTTCATGACCTATGGTCACACTTTGGTAACAAAATCCGAAACACTTTCCCAACAAATTCAATTTTCTTTTTAACCCCTCTTAATTGGATTTGCTTCCACCGGGACGGTGCAAGTTAAGTCTGGGGGGATTACTAACACGTTTGCTCTTTTTGATTTTTCTTTTCATTTTCCCTTTTTCTTTGAGTCGTTTTATTGAGTCAAAATTTTGTCCGAGAATTATGACCTTTTCTTTGAAACTAACCATGTTAAACTAATGTTTAAGTGACCATGGAAACAGTATTTGGCAACACATTCACTCAATGTACACTTTGAGCGGATCGGTTTACCAAAAATGACCACATTTCCAAAAAGCCGATGGAGGATCCACCTTTGACTCCGCACCTAAATGAATTTAACCTTCTCAGCTAGGGGCTTGGTTTTACAAAGAGCACGACTCCTCATCCTCACCGAATAGTGAAAGTCTATGTGAGTTCGGTTTCCCCTCTCTCTCCCCTCCAATTTTAAGAAAAAGCATCAAGGTCCAAGTAACCGGGGATTAGGTGGCAACCACCATCAATACTCGCGTATATGGAAGACCTTTTGATTCAAGTAACCGGGGATTAGGTGGCAACCACCATCAATACTCGCGTCTATGGAAGATCCATCAAAAACCTCCACAAAGAGGAGAAGAAGTCGAATAAAAAAAAAATACCTTGCTACCCTAAAAAAGGGATCAATCGACTTAAGGAGTGAGAAGAGAGAGAGGTGAAACAAGGGCCAAGACAAGTGTTTAAACACAAGAGGATGAGAAAGAGATCATAAACCCTTTGATCGATATCCCCTAGTTCAGACCGCACCTTTGAAAACTAAAGGGGTCAAAGGAGGTGAGCCCGGATGGTCATATGAAGTGTGGGTTACTTTGGGACGACCGCTAAACTCAATGTAAGTACTTATGTTCCTCATCATAAAGCCAAAACCTTTTTTCATGTGGATTACTAAAACATAAGCTAACATGGATTTTCAAAATGCATTGATAGTTCTCATGTTTTCAAACATCTTTTCCTCTCTTAGTTTGCTTGAGGACAAGCAAAAGGTTAAGTCTGGGGGAGTTGATATATCCATATTTTACATGCTTTTACCTTGGCTTTCTTTATATTTTCTTACCTAATAATAATGATTTTGTATCCAAGAGGTAGTTTTCTTGTATATTTTGGTTTTGGGAAGTAAACAGGTCAAAATGGCAAAAAGAAGGCAAAATGGAGCAAAAGAACTTCAAACAATAATCCATGCAAGTTCCCAAGTCAAGAGCTTCATCAAAACTCAAGTTGGCCGGTTTCCCGTATTCGGACAGAATCAAAGCATCCGAAAGATGACCGCGGCAAAGGGTCTTTCCGACGTCCAAATCATGAGATCTTTATATGGAAAGATAGATAAACGAGTCATGCGTCGCAGAGAAGTGGAATTGGGATATTTGGAGCAGAAATGCGGCCTGGGATCGTTTCCTCCCAAGACATGTCCGTCTGGCGAGTATGTAAAGCCCATGGAGCTTGGATGAGCGAAATGGACCGGGATCACTGCGGTCCAAGCCTAAACCTCATCACGACTCAAGCCCACATCTTTACACGCGAAAAGAAGGTGGCAGCCGCACCTCACTCAAGACTTGGTGAGCAAGTTCACGCGAGGAGAAGAAATGGAAAGTTTCCTCTTCTCCTTTGCGCATTAACTCAGCCGACCTAGCCTCCCCTCACCTATATATACTTGCTTTTAGCCTCTTGTATCGATATCACGAATCAATAGACACAACTCTCTTCTTCTTTCGGTCAATAAACCGGAGCCACTTAGGTGGTCTCCTTGTTCTTTCTTTTCTTTTGCATTTTGTACATACTCGCATGTTTTAGCTTCTAGTCTAGGGTTTGGAGGTTTCTCTCTAGGGGAGAGCGGCGGCTTGATCTCTATCATTCCGCCTCCTTTCCTTAGAACTATGAGATCCTCTCTACTCCCTTAGACTCGTTATTGAATCATGGATCTTTCAAAGAAGACATGACATGATAAGCCATCAAGAATCGGTTGTTAAAGAAAGGGAAACCTTATGGTTCACCATCTTTATTCATACCTAAAGCTTGTTGCTAGAGTAGCTAACTAGCGACTTGATCCAAGGCTGATATACTCTCCAAAAGCTTGTTATATCTCCGGTCCAAATATTTGATGGGCAATTCGTCTTAGGCTATGAAAGTAGACCTAAGGAGTTTTGTGAACAATCACTACCCAATTTTATTGCATGTTTCACTCTTCAATGACCATGTGAAAGCTGAGTCCATTGGTTTAAGAAACATAGGTGGTCGGAGCCACGAAAGTGGGATGACCACACCTTAGTGTTTTGAGTTCATAGAAATCGGATTTAACAACTTTTCAATTGATTTGGCTTATGTCTTTTGCGGATTATCCTTTGTTCAATAATGATGTTTGTATAGTTTGCATTTGTTATTTAATTTTCCCTTATAAAACAAAAACACAAAACCCCTTGCATATTATTGATCTAGCTTAACCAAATCTTTACAAATGTGTAGTGTGTAATTCACATTCTCTTGTGAATCAACAACATGTTGTGCACTTGCAACATTGTTTAGCTTAGGGATTTTATTACTTGCATATATACCACACCCATGTCTGGCACACATCATCATCCACCACAAAGACTACCATAGAGGTATGCGCCCAGATTTCAACGTTCATGACAACAAGCCATACGAAGACTTCCTGACACATGCGTTCCGCCTTAACAACGCCAGACAGACTTTCCATATCCCGTTCAATACAAACTGGTCCCACTATCCTGTCGATTATCAAATGAACCTTGATGAAGACTTACTGTTCTTCATGGACAAACATGAGAATACAATTACAACAAAAGCGACAAAACGTGATGTTTCGACGATGGACGCCCCACCAATCATCAAATAGGAATCCACGACTCAAGACATCCCGCAAGAGTCACTGTCTCAAGACCTCACGGAAGACTATTTTCAAGACGCTCAACTCCCTGATGACTCAATCAACATCGACGAAATAGGGAGAAAGTTCAACATCGACGTCAACACAAAATCAGAAGAAGATTTCAGCGAGCCAACACCATAATAAGAATGTCCCGGAGATGAATACGGATGTTGTGACGAACACATCCTCGAGTTTGAAATAGACCACTAAAGAGAAATATCTCTTCCCTATTTACCTCTCCTTGTAAAATAAATAAATTTTATGTATAATTATGATGCTAGTGTGATGTAAGCGCATATGTAATCGCCTCAATAATGTAAGAGCAAAGGTCATAAGCGCAATAGTATAGAAATGACGTAAGCGCATATGTAAGCGCCTCATTCCCTTCCTATATATAAGTGTGTAACCCCATTGTAAAACATACATCATATTTCCAATAAAAAACCTCCCTCTAGTTTCTCTCTCTAAATGTCTTTCTAAACACTTTAGTTCTCCAGTCTTCCGAGCTTCATCATAAGCTTTGGTTCCTTTCAAACATCTAAACCCACTGATCTGCTCCAAGTAGTGGGTTATAAGTTAGTCAATACGGTTCTTGTCAACACGACCTTCGGGGTGTGGTTGTTCCAAACAGTGGTTGAGCAAGTTAAGTGCCAGAGAGGCCAAGTTAAGCTCCCTTTACCAGGAACACCGCCCTTGTTTGTCAACACGACTCTAACCAACACGACGCTTAGGGATCTAGCTTATTATCCTAGTATCATTCGCCGCTCATAACCAAAACATGACAATAAAAACATTTCAATTAATGTCCAAGTTCAATATTCTAAGATGTAACAGAGTGAGAATTACTTCTAAAAATCTTAGCCATGTTTATTTAAATCAATATGACTTCACATTCAATCAAACCATGCATTCATTTCGACATTTCCCTTTAACATTCATTATGTGTAACTGTGAACCATGTTCATGCAAATCTAGTGTCTCATTTGGCTAAAGGGTAAAGGTCAAGAGACAAGGATGGTCCCTTGAATAAATAAACGGTTAACAAGCAAGGGATCTCTCATAAAAATGAACAAGCTTAAGCAAAAGGCTAAGAGTTAGGACCAAGGATGATACAAGAGCAGAATTTCCTTCTACCCATACTAAGCTCGATCGAGTCCAACCCATAACCCATAAAAATATAACCCGCTCCTAGCTACCCGTTAGGCGATTGCCTTTAGACACAGAGGAGTTGTGACGACCCGGGCCCAGAGGAATTGGAAAAGGCCCAATTAACTGTCCCAGCCCATGAGAGCTCAGACCTAGAGGTGTCACCTTCTCCTCCCCACTACTATAAAAACCTGCGTGAGACAAGTGAAGAGGCACAAGCTCATGCCCCCGCCAAATGCTGCCCGAATTTGGAGAGATCCGCTGCCACCGTCGATCCCATCATCTCTGTCCGTGACGCCGAGCCCACTAGTGACCGCCGTAGAGCTTCACCTGTGAGAAGGAGACGACGTGAACCGATTCTGATGCACCGTCTACTCGACTCCACCGCCACAGCTCGCCACCGTCTCCGATCTGCTGCTCCAAGTGACCACCATCGCTGATCTACTGCTCCGAGTCATCTTCATCATTGATTGGTTCATTTCGGTAAGATCCGGATCTGTTTCTCCACCGTCAGCATCCTTTTTAAGTTTTTCCGAGAAATCACCATTGCTGAGTTCTTGTACCTTCAGCTGAAAGTTATTGGATCTCCAGTTGTGTCGTCACTGGGTGTTGTTTGTTGGTCAGTGTTGCTGCGTAGCCGTTGTTTTAGGTGAGACAAGGCTTGATCTGTTCTCCGTTCACTTCCCGTATTTTTTCCCGAGAGCTACAAGCTTAATCACCATTGATGCAGTTGTAAAACCTTAAGCCTTAACTCTTCTTCTCTCCATTGTTGATCTGTTTTGAGTCATTCATCATCTGGGTAAGTGAGATCTCATGTTTTGGTCACCGTCATGCTGCACGTATCTTTTCCCCGAGGGTTAACAAAATGGTTTGGTCCACCATTGTTGTTACTGCAGCTGCTTAAGTCTCAAGTCATCTCATCTCTATTTGTTGTGTCATCGAACGTGATTACATAATCGTAAGTTAAGTCATTGCTGCTTGTGTCGTTTCTTCTCTCTGCAACCAATTATGTTTCAACCCAGGAATCAAAGGTGAGGACTGGCGTGATATACCTCTCTTATATCTATAATTATTGGAGATTGGGTAGTCTATTGTTAATGCGTGTATACCTACGGTGTATGTATTTGAACACACGTATTTGGTTGTTGTGTGAATTTGATATTAATTATATAATATTAAGTGAATATTATTTTGCCGCACTGTGTTGTTGATTATGGAACCTAGTGGCATAGGTGGATAAATGGAAAATGGTTGAATGATTTTATGAAAGTGTTTGCGGATGTTGGCATTGTGTGAGGGATATCACTTGTGCGGGTTTTGGGATAAGCTTTAGGGTTGGAGGCGGTTTTGCCTGTGTGTTGACATAGTATGTGTCTGTGTGCTGGATATGGGGAATTTTGAGGATTCACTTACCATAGTCCATCGTCATTGGCTTAACGAGCCATGTGTCTTGAAAGAGAGGCATGCGTCTTGAAAGAGAGGCGGACAGCGTGTGTGCCGCTATATGCCACGGGGTGTGCGCCGGTAAAGGGCGTGGATGCAACATTTAGGATCAGGAGTCATTTCTTGTTCTATGTGTGTCTTCGGACTTGATTGTGCTGCGTGTATTAGCTTTAGACTTTCGTCTGTGGTCGTTATGAATATACGAGTTGTATATCGTAGGTTGCGATGGACCTGCACTCACTGAGTAATCCCAATTACTCACCCATGTTTCTTTCAGGTGAGTGCGGAGGCAAACCAGAGTAGTCATTTGGCTTGGTGATGTTTTGGAAAAGACGCAGGTTTTATTTTTAATATCGTTGTTTATTTTCAAGACTCGGTTATTTAAATATGGATTTATAATTAAGTGTAAAATGGATGTGGTATGACCTTTTGGAAACGATCCTTGGGATTTCAGTGTATTGAACTACCAAGTGGTTTCTTGTGATGAAATTAATACACTTGGACATGCCATCTTGGTTACGCAAGCAAAGCCATGCTTACCATGTAAGAAAAAGTGCATTTGCACTTGACCCCCAAACTAATTAAAAATGCAAAGGCCCCCAAATTATATAGTATATTGGTTTAAACAAATAATATTTCTTAGTTTACATCACAAATTGGACTCTTTGGATATGAATCTCTTTTTCCTTCTTAGTTAGGCTTTTTAAGAAAGAAAATCAAGGAACTTTTGTGGATTTATTATATTTTTTTAGATTCATTTATATTTTATGAAAAAAAAGATACCCCAAATTAAATATTGGTTCATTGTTCATTTTTATTCTAAAATGATTTTGCATTTTTATCTACTATTTTATTTTCTTTTTCAAAAGGCCCCTTATTTTTAAAATTTTGCCCTAAGCCCCTATTAGCCTGAGCACGACACTGTACGCAAGAGGCAGGTGTCACAGGAGCACTTGCTCACTTTTCTTTTCTTTGCCTTAACCTAGGGAAATGTCTTTCTTTTACTTACTCTAGCGGTTTGGAACCTTAAACTAGGGAACTTCTTCTTTTTTTTTTTATGAACCTAAGGCTTTTTTGCCTTCTTATCTTTTCTGCGTGCATGCCCAAAACCCTTTTCTTCAGTTTTCTTCACAATCACTATCCCTCGTCTTAACAAAATCCCTTTTTCTTTTCTTTTTCTTTTCTTTCCACTTTCAATTCATCCCCAGCCCCAATGAACACCTTCAAACTTAGCCTAAACTGGCCCTAAAGTGAACCGGAATCTACTAGGAACATGTTCTTGTCAGTCTAAACTCAACACTATTTACCAAGCTCATTCGAAACAAGGCCTCACAAACACATAAGAACATATTAAGGCTTGAAAGAAAGGCTTGGTTAAAGGTAGGGGAACTGTTTCAAAGGTGGGAATCAGCTGCTTGGACTATCAAGAGTGGTAAAAAGGGATAAGAAAGTCCAAACATGTATGATCTATCCATGAGTCACTATCAATGCATGGTTATGATAATTGTGAGTCCAAATTCAGGTTCAAATAGATTAGGGAAATGCATCAATTCACAGCAGGATATAATTGAAATGGGCATGTCAAGATATGATCAATATAAACATTGTGATATCTTAACTCTTCAATCTCACTCTAATGCACAAAGGAATCAAGAACCATGGTACATAATGTAATCGCATGAATTAGAATGTTTACAAGGTTTAACTCATAAATGCACCCTATGCAGTATGAAATGCAGTCCTAAATGATGCAGATTAAGACTCAATCTTAAGATATAAATGCAACCTACATGATTATTTTTGTGATTTTTCGAGATTTTTTCAAATTTTAGGGGTTTTCTATGCCTTATATGAATGCAGACTCAAGTGATGAAAAATTGAAAATAAGAACACAAAACACAATATCAAATACTTCTCAAACCCTCCCCCAAACTTGAATTACACAGTCCCTTCTGTAACAAAAGTCTAAAAGAAGATTTAAGAGCAAGATAAAAGCAAAGATTAACTAAATGCAAATGTTATATACAATGGAAGTCGTTTGGTACCTCAGTGATACCCAAAGATATCGGCGATGGCACCTTTCCGCTCTTGTGAGGGAAGTCTGCCGTCTAGAGCACTATGCTCGACCATGGTGTCGCTTGAGTCCACATAGGTGTACTGCCCATGAGCTCGATCGAGTCCACTGGTGAAGTCAGCTTGATGGGATAATCCTTCTACGTCAAATCGATCGAGTCCACCGGTGAAGTCAGCAAACCGTGAGCTGGAACTTCTCCTCTTCTTCTGTCTTCTCTTATGTGCCTCTCTTGGTTCAAATGAGGAGACTCTTGGGGGTTCCTGAGCTGAGGGACGTCTATGGGTGTGGATAAGTAAGCGGCTTCTTATGAAAGGTGGAGGTGGGGCTTTCTTTGTGGTTGAGCGCTTAACCTTTGTTTCAAGGTTCTTGATCCTCTTCACCATTCCTTCCATTGCTTTGTTTACCTTCTCCAGGGCCTACCCTTACCACTTGTTCCATTTTTGGAGGAAGCCTATGCGCTTGTGAGCTCCCACCACTGCTGGACTACTACTTTGATAAAGATAGTCTTCACAGTAGTACCTCTCTGGTTCAGCCATCTCTTCATCTTCTTGGATGTCTTCCTCCATTGGCTCTGGTGCAGCGTGTCTTTGTCCATCATGATTGTAACATCCGTAAACGTGAATGTCGACTTCTGGACGTGGTGTCGAGCGACACAGAGGTTGTGTCGGTCGACACCGGTTATGGATTTTGATTTCCGAGTTACTTTAATTGTCCGGTTTTGCTGGTTTGGGTTTGGAAACCCTCGTTATGCGAAATAAAAAGGTGGTGGCCGCTTTTCTTCTGGGTTTTTCGAGAAAGTCAAAGGAGAAAAAGGAGCTGAGAGCTTTTGTGGAGTTTTGGGGAGATTCCTGAGGTTTCTGAGGCTGTTTGTTGCTGTTCTTCATCTCTCCCTTCTTCTCAACCCTTTGCAAGGTGAATGGATGACCGTAGGCTCGCAAATAGTGAAAATTGTGAAAGTGATTTGTTGATTTGATGAGTTTATGTGATTGTTCTTGTGTTATTTGTGGTTTAGATCGAGGTTTGTGTTGTGATTTTGCGATTGTGTGTTTCTCTGTGTTGAAATCGATCGAAGTGTCAATCTGTCGGGCCGGTGTCGAGCAACACAAAGCTTGTGTCGGTTGACACCAACTGGGCGAGTGTCGAGCGACACAAAGCGTGTGTCGGTCGACATTGGCCGGTTAAGTCCGGTTATCTGGCGAATTAATCTAATTGATTTAATTAATGGTTAAAATCTGATTTAATCGGTTTAATTGGAATTAAGTGATTTAATTCGGTAATAATTAATTTAGTGGTTAAATTAATTAATTAAATGATTTATAAATAATTGTGGAAAATTATTTAAGTGTTAAGAATTATTATTTAATTGTTGTAATTATTTAATAATTAAGAGGAGGTGTTTTAATAATTGTGGTAATTATTATTAATATTTTAATGACTTTAAAATTGCGTAATTAGCCTGTAGGCGGGGTCCGTCTTGATCATTACATACACTACAAGTATGTTCCTACATTGTGAGAAAGCATAGAGCTAAGATTGGGACTCCTTACTACTTATGTTTCTCTCTAGGATGGTAGCTTTGATGTTCCTCTCAAGGAATGAGAATCATGTCACACAAGTTGCTCCTCATAGTCACGTAGAGAGCCTAACGCATGTTTGGCTATTTAATGGTCCGCCTAGATCATTACATACACTACAAGTATGTTTCTACAATGTGTGGAGGCATAAAGCTACGATTGAGACTCCTTACTTCTTCTGTTTCCCTAGGATGGTAGCTTTGATGTTCCTCTCAAGGAATGTGAATCATGTGACACATGTTGCTCCTCATAGTCCCTTGGAGAACCTAATGCATGTTTTGCTAAGTATGGGTCTGTCTTGATCCTTATATACACTACAAGTACGTTCCTACAATGTGTGGAGACATAGAGCTACAATTAGGGCTCCTTACTTTTTTCGTTTCTCTGGGATGGTAGCTTTGATGTTCCTCCCAAGGAATGAGAATCATGTCACACATGTTGCTCCTCATAGTCCCGTGTAGAACCCTAATGCATGTTTGGCTAACTATGGGTCCGTCAAGATCCTTATATACACTACAAGTATGTGCCTACATTGTGTGGAGGCATAGAGCTACGATTAGGGCTCCTTACTACTTCCGTTTCTCTAGGATGGTAGCTTTGATGTTCCTTCAAAGGAATGAGAATCATATCACACATGTGTCTCCTCATAGTCCCGTGGAGAACCCTAACGCATGTTTGGCTAAGTATGGGTCCGTCTAGATCGTTATATACACTACAAGTATATTCCTATAATGTGTGGAGGCATAGAGCTACGATTGGGCATCCTTACTACTTCCGTTTCTCTAGGATGGTAGCTTTGATGTTCCTCCCAAGGAATGAGAATCATGTCACACATGTTGCTCCTCATAGTCCCATGGAGAACCAAATGTATGTTTTGCTAAGTATGGGTCCGTCTAGATGATTAAATACACTACAAGTATGTTTCTACAATGTGCGGAGGCATAGAGTTACGATTAGGACTCCTTACTTCTTTTGTTTCTCTAGGATGGTAGCTTTGATGTTCCTCCCAAGGAATGAGAATCATGTCACACATGTTGCTCCTCATAGTCCCATGGAGAACCATATGCATGTTCTGCTAAGTACGGGTCCGTCTAGATGATTAAATACACTACAAGTATGTTTCTACAATGTGTGGAGGCATAGAGTTACGATTAGGACTCCTTACTTCTTTTGTTTCTCTAGGATGGTAGCTTTGATGTTCCTCTCAAGGAATGAGAATCATGTCACACAAGTTTCTCCTCATAGTCACGTAGAGAGCCTAACGCATGTTTGCCTAAGTATGGGTCCGACTAGATCATTACATACACTACAAGTATGTTTCTACAATGTCTGGAGGCATAAACCTACGATTGGGACTCCTTACTTTTTTCGTTTCTCAGGGATGGTAGCTTTGGTGTTCCTCCCAAGGAATGAGAATCAAGTCACACATGATCCTCCTCATAGTCCCGTGGAGAACCTAATGCATGTTTTGCCAAGTATGGGTCTGTCTTGATCCTTATATACACTACAAGTACGTTCCTACAATGTGTGGAGACATAGAGCTACAATTAGGGCTCCTTACTTTTTTCATTTCTCTGGGATGGTAGCTTTGATGTTCCTCCCAAGGAATAAGAATCATGTCACACATGTTGCTCCTCATAGTTCCGTGTAGAACCCTAATGCATGTTTGGCTAACTATGGGTCCGTCAAGATCCTTATATACACTACAAGTATGTGCCTACATTGTGTGGAGGCATAGAGCTACGATTAGGGCTCCTTACTACTTCCGTTTCTCTAGGATGGTAGCTTTGATGTTCCTCCAAAGGAATGAGAATCATATCACACATGTGTCTCCTCATAGTCCCGTGGAGAACCCTAACGCATGTTTGGCTAAGTATGGGTCCGTCTAGATCGTTATGTACACTACAAGTATATTCCTATAATGTGTGGAGGCATAGAGCTACGATTGGGGATCCTTACTACTTCCGTTTCTCTAGGATGGTAGCTTTGATGTTCCTCCCAAGGAATGAGAATCATGTCACACATGTTGCTCCTCATAGTGCCATGGAGAACCAAATGCATGTTTTGCTAAGTATGGGTCCGTCTAGATGATTAAATACACTACAAGTATGTTTCTACAATGTGTGGAGGCATAGAGTTACGATTAGGACTCCTTACTTCTTTTGTTTCTCTAGGATGGTAGCTTTGATGTTCCTCTCAAGGAATGAGAATCATGTCACACAAGTTGCTCCTCATAGTCACGTAGAGAGCCTAACGCATGTTTGGCTATTTAATGGTCCGCCTAGATCATTACATACACTACAAGTATGTTTCTACAATGTGTGGAGGCATAAAGCTACGATTGAGACTCCTTACTTCTTCTGTTTCCCTAGGATGGTAGCTTTGATGTTCCTCTCACTGAATGTGAATCATGTGACACATGTTGCTCCTCATAGTCCCTTGGAGAACCTTATGCATGTTTTGCTAAGTATGGGTCTGTCTTGATCCTTATATACACTACAAGTACGTTCCTACAATGTGTAGAGGCATAGAGCTACAATTAGGGCTCCTTACTTTTTTCGTTTCTCTGGGATGGGAGCTTTGATGTTCCTCCCAAGGAATAAGAATCATGTCACACATGTTGCTCCTCATAGTCCCGTGGAGAACCCTAATGCATGTTTGGCTAACTATGGGTCCGTCAAGATCCTTATATACACTACAAGTATGTGCCTACATTGTGTGGAGGCATAGAGCTACGATTAGGGCTCCTTACTACTTCCGTTTCTCTAGGATGGTAGCTTTGATGTTCCTCCCAAGGAATGAGAATCATGTCACACATGTGTCTCCTCATAGTCCCGTGGAGAACCCTAATGCTTGTTTGGCTAAGTATGGGTCCGTCTAGATCGTTATATACACTACAATTATATTCCTATAATGTGTAGAGGCATAGAGCTACGATTGGGGTTCCTTACTACTTCCGTTTCTCTAGGATGGTAGCTTTGATGTTCCTCCCAAGGAATGAGAATCATGTCACACATGTTGCTCCTCATAGTCCCATATATGGAGAACGAAATGCATGTTTTGCTAAGTATGGGTCCGTCTAGATGATTAAATACACTATAAGTATGTTTCTACAATGTGTGGAGGCATAGAGTTACGATTATGACTCCTTACTTCTTTTGTTTCTCTAGGATGGTAGCTTTGATGTTCCTCCCAAGGAATGAGAATCATGTCACACATGTTGCTCCTCATAGTCCCATGGAGAACCAAATGCATGTTTTGCTAAGTATGGGTCCGTCTAGATGATTAAATACACTACAAGTATGTTTCTACAATGTGTGGAGGCATAGAGTTACGATTAGGACTCCTTACTTCTTTTGTTTCTCTAGGATGGTAGCTTTGATGTTCCTCTCAAGGAATGAGAATCATGTCACACAAGTTGCTCCTCATAGTCACGTAGAGAGCCTAACGCATGTTTGTCTATTTAATGGTCCGTCTAGATCATTACATACACTACAATTATGTTTCTACAATGTGTGGAGCCATAAAGCTACGATTGAGACTCCTTACTTCTTCTGTTTCCCTAGGATGGTAGCTTTGATGTTCCTCTCAAGGAATGTGAATCATGTGACACATGTTGCTCCTCATAGTCCCTTGGAGAACCTTATGCATGTTTTGCTAAGTATGGGTCTGTCTTGATCCTTATATACACTACAAGTACGTTCCTACAATGTGTGGAGGCATAGAGCTACAATTAGGGCTCCTTACTTTTTTCGTTTCTCTGGGATGGGAGCTTTGATGTTCCTCCCAAGGAATAAGAATCATGTCACACATGTTGCTCCTCATAGTCCCGTGGAGAACCCTAATGCATGTTTGGCTAACTATGGGTCCGTCAAGATCCTTATATACACTACAAGTATGTGCCTACATTGTGTGGAGGCATAGAGCTACGATTAGGGCTCCTTACTACTTCCGTTTCTCTAGGATGGTAGCTTTGATGTTCCTCCCAAGGAATGAGAATCATGTCACACATGTGTCTCCTCATAGTCCCGTGGAGAACCCTAATGCTTGTTTGGCTAAGTATGGGTCCGTCTAGATCGTTATATACACTACAAGTATATTCCTATAATGTGTAGAGGCATAGAGCTACGATTGGGGTTCCTTACTACTTCCGTTTCTCTAGGATGGTAGCTTTGATGTTCCTCCCAAGGAATGAGAATCATGTCACACATGTTGCTCCTCATAGTCCCATATATGGAGAACGAAATGCATGTTTTGCTAAGTATGGGTCCGTCTAGATGATTAAATACACTACAAGTATGTTTCTACAATGTGTGGAGGCATAGAGTTACGATTAGGACTCCTTACTTCTTTTGTTTCTCTAGGATGGTAGCTTTGATGTTCCTCTCAAGGAATGAGAATCATGTCACACAAGTTGCTCCTCATAGTCACGTAGAGAGCCTAACGCATGTTTGTCTATTTAATGGTCCGTCTAGATCATTACATACACTACAATTATGTTTCTACAATGTGTGGAGCCATAAAGCTACGATTGAGACTCCTTACTTCTTCTGTTTCCCTAGGATGGTAGCTTTGATGTTCCTCTCAAGGAATGTGAATCATGTGACACATGTTGCTCCTCATAGTCCCTTGGAGAACCTTATGCATGTTTTGCTAAGTATGGGTCTGTCTTGATCCTTATATACACTACAAGTACGTTCCTACAATGTGTGGAGGCATAGAGCTACAATTAGGGCTCCTTACTTTTTTCGTTTCTCTGGGATGGGAGCTTTGATGTTCCTCCCAAGGAATAAGAATCATGTCACACATGTTGCTCCTCATAGTCCCGTGGAGAACCCTAATGCATGTTTGGCTAACTATGGGTCCGTCAAGATCCTTATATACACTACAAGTATGTGCCTACATTGTGTGGAGGCATAGAGCTACGATTAGGGCTCCTTACTACTTCCGTTTCTCTAGGATGGTAGCTTTGATGTTCCTCCCAAGGAATGAGAATCATGTCACACATGTGTCTCCTCATAGTCCCGTGGAGAACCCTAATGCTTGTTTGGCTAAGTATGGGTCCGTCTAGATCGTTATATACACTACAAGTATATTCCTATAATGTGTAGAGGCATAGAGCTACGATTGGGGTTCCTTACTACTTCCGTTTCTCTAGGATGGTAGCTTTGATGTTCCTCCCAAGGAATGAGAATCATGTCACACATGTTGCTCCTCATAGTCCCATATATGGAGAACGAAATGCATGTTTTGCTAAGTATGGGTCCGTCTAGATGATTAAATACACTACAAGTATGTTTCTACAATGTGTGGAGGCATAGAGTTACGATTAGGACTCCTTACTTCTTTTGTTTCTCTAGGATGGTAGCTTTGATGTTCCTCTCAAGGAATGAGAATCATGTCACACAAGTTGCTCCTCATAGTCACGTAGAGAGCCTAACGCATGTTTGTCTATTTAATGGTCCGTCTAGATCATTACATACACTACAATTATGTTTCTACAATGTGTGGAGCCATAAAGCTACGATTGAGACTCCTTACTTCTTCTGTTTCCCTAGGATGGTAGCTTTGATGTTCCTCTCAAGGAATGTGAATCATGTGACACATGTTGCTCCTCATAGTCCCTTGGAGAACCTTATGCATGTTTTGCTAAGTATGGGTCTGTCTTGATCCTTATATACACTACAAGTACGTTCCTAAAATGTGTGGAGGCATAGAGCTACAATTAGGGCTCCTTACTTTTTTCGTTTCTCTGGGATGGGAGCTTTGATGTTCCTCCCAAGGAATAAGAATCATGTCACACATGTTGCTCCTCATAGTCCCGTGGAGAACCCTAATGCATGTTTGGCTAACTATGGGTCCGTCAAGATCCTTATATACACTACAAGTATGTGCCTACATTGTGTGGAGGCATAGAGCTACGATTAGGGCTCCTTACTACTTCCGTTTCTCTAGGATGGTAGCTTTGATGTTCCTCCCAAAGAATGAGAATCATGTCACACATGTGTCTCCTCATAGTCCCGTGGAGAACCCTAATTCTTGTTTGGCTAAGTATGGGTCCGTCTAGATCGTTATATACACTACAAGTATATTCCTATAATGTGTAGAGGCATAGAGCTACGATTGGGGTTCCTTACTACTTCCGTTTCTCTAGGATGGTAGCTTTGATGTTCCTCCCAAGGAATGAGAATCATGTCACACATGTTGCTCCTCATAGTCCCATATATGGAGAACGAAATGCATGTTTTGCTAAGTATGGGTCCGACTAGATCATTACATACACTACAAGTATGTTTATACAATGTGTGGAGGCATAGAGCTACGATTGGGACTCCTTACTACTTCCGTTTCTCTAGGATGGTAGCTTTGATGTTCCTCCCAAGGAATGAGAATCATGTCACACATGTGTCTCCTCATAGTCCCGTGGAGAACCCTAACGCATGTTTGGCTAAGTATGGGTCCGTCTAGATCGTTATATACACTGAAAGTATATTCCTATAATGTGTGGAGGCATAGAGCTACGATTGGGGTTCCTTACTACTTCCGTTTCTCTAGGATGGTAGCTTTGATGTTCCTCCCAAGGAATGAGAATCATGTCACACATGTTGCTCCTCATAGTCCCATGGAGAACCAAATGCATGTTCTGCTAAGTATGGGTCCGTCTAGATGATTAAATACACTACAAGTATGTTTCTACAATGTGTGGAGGCATAGAGATACGATTAGGACTCCTTACTTCTTTTGTTTCTCTAGGATGGTAGCTTTGATGTTCCTCTCAAGGAATGAGAATCATGTCACACAAGTTGCTCCTCATAGTCACGTAGAGAGCCTAACGCATGTTTGGCTATTTAATGGTCCGTCTAGATCATTACATACACTACAAGTATGTTTCTACAATGTGTGGAGCCATAAAGCTACGATTGAGACTCCTTACTTCTTCAGTTTCCCTAGGATGGTAGCTTTGATGTTCCTCTCAAGGAATGTGAATCATGTGACACATGTTGCTCCTCATAGTCCCTTGGAGAACCTTATGCATGTTTTGCTAAGTATGGGTCTGTCTTGATCCTTATATACACTACAAGTACGTTCCTACAATGTGTGGATGCATAGAGCTACAATTAGGGCTCCTTACTTTTTTCGTTTCTCTGGGATGGTAGCTTTGATGTTCCTCCCAAGGAATGAGAATCATGTCACACATGTTGCTCCTCATAGTCCCGTGGAGAACCCTAATGCATGTTTGGCTAACTTTGAGTCCGTCAAGATCCTTATATACACTACAAGTATGTGCCTACATTGTGTGGAGGCATAGAGCTACGATTAGGGCTCCTTAATTCTTCCGTTTCTCTAGGATGGTAGCTTTGATGTTCCTCCCAATGAATGAGAATCATGTCACACATGTGTCTCCTCATAGTCCCGTGGAGAACCCTAATGCATGTTTGGCTAAGTATGGGTCCGTCTAGATCGTTATATACACTACAAGTATATTCCTATAATGTGTAGAGGCATAGAGCTACGATTGGGGTTCCTTACTACTTCCGTTTCTCTAGGATGGTAGCTTTGATGTTCCTCCCAATGAATGAGAATCATGTCACACATGTTGCTCCTCATAGTCCCATGGAGAACCAAATGCATGTTTTGCTAAGTATGGGTCCGTCTAGATGATTAACTACACTATAAGTATGTTTCTACAATGTGTGGAGGCATAGAGTTACGATTAGGACTCCTTACTTCTTTTGTTTCTCTAGGATGGTAGCTTTGGTGTTCCTCCCAAGGAATGAGAATCATGTCACACATGTTGCTCCTCATAGTCCCATGGAGAACCAAATGCATGTTTTGCTAAGTATGGGTCCGTCTAGATGATTAAATACACTACAAGTATGTTTCTACAATGTGTGGAGGCATAGAGTTACGATTAGGACTCCTTACTTCTTTTGTTTCTCTAGGATGGTAGCTTTGATGTTCCTCTCAAGGAATGAGAATCATGTCACACAAGTTGCTCCTCATAGTCACGTAGAGAGCCTAACGCATGTTTGTCTATTTAATGGTCCGTCTAGATCATTACATACACTACAAGTATGTTTCTACAATGTGTGGAGGCATAAAGCTACGATTGAGACTCCTTACTTCTTCTGTTTCCCTAGGATGGTAGCTTTGATGTTCCTCTAAAGGAATGTGAATAATGTGACACATGTTGCTCCTCATAGTCCCTTGGAGAACCTTATGCATGTTTTGCTAAGTATGGGTCTGTCTTGATCCTTATATACACTACAAGTACCGCACCCACAGCATAATCACTGGCATCGCACATTATCTCAAAGGGGTGATCCCAGTTCGGTGCTTGCACTATTGGAGCAGTGACCAGAGCTTCTTTGATCAGGTTAAAAGCTTTTAGGCAGCCTTCATCAAACAAGAACTCGGTCTCCTTGCACAACAGGCGTGTTAGGGGTCGAGCTATCTTCGAGAAGTCCTTGATAAACCTTCTGTAGAACCCAGCATGTCCCAAGAAACTCCTTATATCCCTGACTGACTTTGGTGGTGCTAGCTGAACCATCACCTCAATCTTAGCTTGATCCACTTCTATTCCTTTCTCTGATATCATGTGTCCCAACACGATCCCCTTTTGTACCATGAAATGGCATTTCTCCCAGTTGAGGAAGAGGTTGGTCTCTTCGCAGCGCTTAAGGACCCTGCGCAAGTTTGACAAACAAGAAACAAAAAAGCCACCATATACAGAGAAATCATCCATAAAGACTTCTACAGTGTCCTCAATCAAGTCAGAGAATATAGAGGTCATGATTCTTTGAAATGTGGCGGGAGCGTTACAAATGCCAAATGGCATGCGCCTATATGCAAAAGTGCCGTAAGGACAAGTAAACGTTGTCTTCTCCTGATCGTTAGGGTGAATGGGGATCTGGAAAAAGCCACTATATCCATCCAGAAAACAATAGTATGGATGATTAGCAAGTCTTTCTAGAATTTGGTCGATAAAAGGAAGTGGGAAATGATCTTTGCGGGATGCTGCATTTAACTTCCTAGTCTATGCACATCCTATGTCCAGTTATAGTTCTAGAAGGAATGAGTTCATCTTTATCATTCTTAATCACAGTGACCCCCCCTTTCTTTGGGACGCAATGAACAGGAGATATCCAAGTGCTGTCACTAATAGAATAGATAATCCCAGCATCTAGCAACATAAGTATCTCCTTCTTCACTACTTCCTTCAGATTGGGGTTTAGCCTTCTCTGAGGTTCCTGATGCGGCTGGGTTTGCTTCAAGTAATAATTAACCCAACCTACACAACTGCAAGTGCACAGCAAGAGAGTAGTATAGTTCGGGGTCGAACCACAAGGAGATGTTATTTCACTTCATACTTGTAGAGATTGAAATAAAAGCTAGAACAAGAATATGAGTTTGTTGTAGATGTTGTGAACTTCAAAACAAAAGAAAACAAAAGCAATGATTGAAATTTAAATGCAAACAATAAGGAAAAGCATTGGGCATAAGAGAATTTGTGGGTCATCATGGATTGGTTTATTGGATAATTAAACAAGATAATCAATAGATATGTTGTAGAACTCGAATTATGAATGTATAATCAACTTACTCCCGCAATGTCAATTAATATATCTAGACAACCTAAGATTACTCTACTCCCATAGGTAATCAAGTGATTAAACAAGCATATAAAGTCCAAATTCGAAATTGTTCACAAGGCTTTGTAATTCTACTCCCGTAGCTTACTATGCCTTGCTCACCCAAGATGGTTCAAGAGATATAACAAACGGTCAGAATGTAAATCAACCTAAGAGCAGTAGCATAGATGGTCAATCCAGCTATAAGCAGTAAGCACAAACTTGGATGAAGAACATCTAATGATAACACCGAGTCTAACAACCTAGAGATGATCAATCCATGAATTCCCTTGAAAAACTCTTAAACCCAACAATAAAACTACTCAGCCATGATGCAAACAAACAAGCAAGAGATGTATGAAAGCATTATGTGAGTATTAAAAGAGATAAGGGATGAAGAAATCTTCTCTATTGAAGAACAAAGTTGAATCTCTCCCTTGAAACTTTCGGGTTCAATACAAAAGAAAAGAAAAGGAAAAGATGAAAAGAGTTTAAGGATTTGTGTGTGTGTGTGTGTGTGTGCGCCTTAGATCCTGAGAAGCGCCTCTTCTGTCTGCTCCCTTCAGCTCTCCAGGATGGCTCTCTCTCTGTCTCTGACGGCGCACACGCAGCTCCTCTTTAGGTTGAGGCTAAAAGCTTGTATTTATAGGGTAGAAGTCGCTAGGTTTGTGAAGTGTTGAAAAAGGAAACTTTCCGGTTAACCGGCCGTGATGATTTGCGACGTGATTGGACCGGGTTCAGGACAAGTAAACCACCAAAAGAAAGCTAGGCTTGTGTTAAGTCGAGACAGGGTCCATGCCGCGGAATCCCGGGCATTTTGTGGCACCAAGTCTCCATGGGCTTCATTTCCTCGCCTGGCGGACACGTCTTGGGATAAAACGAGTTTCTCCCTGATGGTTGATCCAAATGGCTTGAATCCACGTTGCCGTGATGCATGACTCAAATATCTATCCAGCAAGACCAAGATCCTGAATTTTGGACGTCGGAAAGAACTTCAACCGCGTCCATCTTTCGGATGATCCGGTTCAGTCCGAATACAAGAATCGGACAAATGGAGTTATATTGATGCTCTTGACTTGGAAACTTGCATGGATCATGGTTTGAGGCTCTTTTGCTCCTTTTTGAATCCTTTTTGATGTTTTAACCTGTTAAGACTCCAAAACCAACAAATACAAGAAAACTACCTCTAAAGACATAAAACCTTATTGAAAATACTTGAAAACATAAATAAATACTAAGTAAAATCATGCAAATTATGGATATATCAACTCCCCCAGACTTATCTTTTGCTTGTCCCCAAGCAAACTAAGCATGGAAAAGAGGTTTGAAAACATGAGAAATCTTAAATCCTTTTGGAAATCCATATTGACCTTTATTTTAGTGATCCACATAAATCAGCAACGACATTTAGAATTAAGAACAAGAAAGTACATACCATGAGTTTTGCAATCATCCCAAAGCAATCCACTTCTCTTTAGGCCATCCAAATTCGCCACCTTTGACTCCTTTAGTTTCTAAAGGTGTGGTCTCAACTAGGGAATATCGATCAAAGGGGTTATAGACTCTTACCCATCCTCTTTTTATAAAACACATGTCTTGGCTCTTGTTTCACCTCTATCTCTTCTCACTTCTTAAGTCGATTCATCCCTTTTTTAGGGTAGCATAGTATTTTTTTTATTCGACTTCTTCTCCTCTTTGTGGAGGTTTTTGATGGATCTTCCATAGACGCGAGTATTGATGGTTGTAGCCACCTATTCCCCGGTTACTTGGATCAAAAGGTCTTCCATAGACGCGAGTATTGATGGTGGTTGCCACCTAATCCCCGGTTACTTGGACCTTGGTGCTTTTTCTTAAATTTGAAGGGGAGAGAGAGGGGAACCGAACTCACATAGACTTTCACTATTTGGTGAGGATGAGGAGTCGTGGCCTTTGTAAAACCAAGCCCCTAGCCGAGAAGGTTGTATCCTTCTTAAGCCCTTGGAGATGTGGACATTTTTGGTAGATCAATCCACTCATGGTGCACATGTGATGAAGTAAACTGCCAATAACTGATCAGTGGTCACTTAAAACACGGGCACAACAATGGTTAGGTCCAAGATAAAGTCATGATTCTCGACAAAAAGTTTGACTCAATAAAAATGACTCAATGAAAAGAAAAATGATGCAAGATGAAATGCCAAAATGAACAAACTTATTAGTATAATCCCCCCAGACTTAACTTGCACCGTCCCTGTGTAAGAAAAATCAGATTAAGAGAGGTAAAGATGGAATAAAATGGAAAAGGGAAAGGTTAGGATGATCTTACCAAGTGTTGACCAGTTGTGATGAAGATCAGGGTCAGAGAACGGATTGGGGCTCCTCTGTAGGCATGAATGGTCGGTGAATTTTGAATTTCCAGGCCTGATTCTCCTCTGTTTGCATTTTGGTCGAGTATGGCTCATTTGGTCGACCCGAAATGAGTGCTATGAACCACAGAACAAACCGTTAAGAATTTCATTTACCATATTGAAGTTTTACCGTCCAAGTTGATGTTTTAGAGCTCCTGGTGAAGTTTAAGGTCAAACGAACGAGTGGTTTCTGAGATTCTTCATTTGGTGGTCCATTCGGTCGACCGGAAGATAGTGCAATAGACCACAGCTCAAATGGTGAAGAATTCTCTGACATATCTTGAAATTCCATCGACCAACCTCATATTTGATGGACACTAGTGAAGTTTGAGGCCAAACGAACGAGCGGATTAAGAGATCCTTCACAAAGTGGTCAATGCGGCTCCAGGAAGAGTTTTCTTGACTTCTTTGTGATTGGCTCGTTCGTTGATTGATTTCTTCTGGAATAATGATTTTGAGGCTCCAAGGTTCCATCTCCAGCTGGTGGTGTCTCCATGCCGTGATTTGGTTTTTGTCGGCCTTTGGTTGCCCGCCATCGACCGGATGTGGCATCTGTGCTTACCTCGTGATCCATTCACATTCCTCCGTCTTATCTTTTGGATTTGCCGACCAACATGGTGTTGTTTAGCCGCCTGTGAAGTTTGGTGGACATCGGTCACGTGGTTTGGGAGATGGTGGATGTTGGTCCTCCGTTGCACCCGTTTGGCCGAGAGAATCTCGCCGGATGGAATATCTTGAAAGCCACTCGACTGTTTTGTGATTTTCTTCGACCGATGTGATTCTGCTTCCCTCCTTTAGTATTCCCAGGTTGTGCCTGCCCTCTTGGTGTCGCCTTTGACAAGGGTGGGACATGTTCTTGTTTGCTCTCCTCTTGGGTCTTCATCTTAACAAAATGCATGCAATACTGATGTGAAAACTGAAAATGAAAAAGAAAAATACCGTGTGGGTTGCCTCCCACAAAGCGCTTGTTTTAAAGTCATCTAGCTTGACTCCTTTCTTCCTTAGGCTTGAGGTGCATCGTCTAAAAGAATGGTTTCTCTCTCATCTTTCTCAATGTCTGCAAGATATGGCTTAAGTCTTTGTCCATTGACAGTGAAATCACCACCATTCCGGTTCCATAGCACAACAGAACCATATGGTTTCACTTCTTTGATCCTAAATGGTCCAGACCATCGCGACCTAAGCTTTCCGGGAAAGAGTTTCAGGCGTGAGTTGAAAAGGAGAACCTGGTCATTGGGAGAGAACGTCTTGGGGACTATCTTCTTGTCATGATATGCTTTTGTTCGCTCCTTGTATATCCTAGAATTCTCATAGGCATTATGGCGAATTTCATCCAACTCATTCAACTGAATCAAGCGCCTCTCCTTTGCTGTCTTGATGTCGTAGTGCAGCTTCCTTACTGCCCATTCCGCCTTATACTCAATCTCAACAGGAAGATGACAAGCTTTTCCATAGACAAGGTGAAAAGGAGTTGTTCCAAGTGGGGTCTTGAATGCGGTTCTATATGCCCAAAGAGCATCATCAAGCTTTACAGACCAATCATTTCTTGTCATTCCCACTGTCTTCTCTAGGATCCTCTTGATTTCTCTGTTTGAAATCTTTACTTGTCCACTTGTTTGAGGATGATAAGGGGTAGCAACCTTGTGCCTCACTCCATTTTTCTTCAGAAGATTTTCAAAGACCTTGTTGATGAAATGAGATCCTCCATCACTAATCACAACTCGCGGGATACCAAATCTTGGAAAAATGATTGACTTGAATAGCTTTATCACCACATTGGAGTCGTTTGTAGGGCTGGCTATGGCTTCTACCCACTTAGAAACATAATCAACGGCAACAAGGATGTACTTGTTTCCATAAGAAGAAGGAAAAGGACCCATGAAGTTGATTCCCCAAACTTCAAAAACTTCGACTTCTTGGATGAAGTTTTGTGGCATCTCATTCCTTTTGCTGATGTTCCCTTGTCTTTGGCAAGCATCACACTTAGATATGAAGGTATGGGCGTCCTTAAACATGGTAGGCCACCAAAACCCAGCTTGCAATATCTTAGCAATGGTCTTGTTAGTAGCAAAGTGTCCTGCATAGTCGGAACCATGACAAGCAAAGAGTACTCCTGGAATCTCGTCTTCTGGAATGCATCTTCTAAGCACACCATCAGAACAATGTTTATAAAGATAAGTATCATCCCAGAAGTACCTTTTAACATCGCGCAAGAACTTCTTTTTCTTGTAGCCATAGAATTGAGGTGGTGGAATCTCAGCAGCAAGGTAGTTAGCAATGTGTCTATACCAAGGAGATTCAGATGGTGCTGGTCTTGGTGGTGCGCTAGGTCGTGCCTCAAGCTTGAAAACATCCCATGTATGAATTCCATGATGATCTTGAGTAGTCAAACTTGAACTATTGTCACTTGAAATGATTTGGCACTCATCTTGTGTCGGCTTGGAAGCATCATAAGATCTAATGTAGAGAGCTTCTTGAGGGACGTCTTGGGACCTTTTAATGTCATCTCCAAGTTCTAAAATTGCTCTCTCTTCATTGTAGACGGTTGTGCAGCAAGAGGCTTCAGTAGAAACTGCATGATATAAGACTTTCTTCTTGATTTCGGAGAAAGAGACTTGTCCCTTGCGAAAATCAAATATTGCTCCCACGGTTTTGAGAAAAGGAGTCCCAAGAACCAGTGACATTGAGTGCTCATCTTGCATCTCTATAATGTGAAAGTCAAGGGGGACAATACATCCTCCCACTTGCATCTCCAAATTACGCACAACCCCATATGGAGTTGTGCTAGAAGCATCTGCGAACTTGAGCATCTTTCCTGGAGGCTCCATCTCTACAATCCCCAGCTTCTTTGATATGGTTTTAGACATGAGATTTGCAAGGGAAGATGAACTTCACTTGATCTTCTATCTTTTTAAGCTTCCTTTGATGTGGTGCTTTTGAAATAGGCTCATCATCTTCACGCCTTGTCACATGGTACTTGAAGGTTGATTGATCAGTGGGGGTTGGTGAAACCACGGTCTTGTTCTCAGTTGTTATCACTTTGCAAAACCTAGGATTTTCCTCCACTTTTCCCTGAAGAACATTGGCTTCTCTCTTGGATCCTTCCGCAATTTGAGAGACTTGCACTTCTACCTTCTTAACATGATTAGAGAGGTTGATAAACTTCCCATACAGCTCCTGGTCACCCCAGCTAAGATGATCATACATGCTATCCATCTTGAAGGCAAGATTTTTGTTATCTTCGGCGTTTTGCTTCATTCCTTCAATGAATTGCTGTTGATTCTCCATGAGCTGATCGATCATAGCTTCAAAGTTTCTCTCTTTAGGTGTCAAGGCCACGTCATCTTGGTCTAGAAGAGGATCTTCTGTACTTGGCTGAGAGTTTCCAAGCCTAAAACCATTGTTTTTTCGGTTTTGATGGTTGCTTCCAAACTCGCCAATGTAGCTGATTTCTTCTTGCCTCTTAAGAGAGCTATCATCAATAAACTCTTTATCTTCCTTACTCTTAGAAGGTCCCACGTTCTCACAAAGATCAACTTCTCTTGATTGGTTTTTGAGAAGTTGAGCAACCATTGACTTAAGCTCGAGAATTTCCGAAAAATCAGATTTTGGTTTGATCTCTTCCATGTTTTGCACATAGTCTTGGCGTGAATTTTTGCTGCTTGCCGCCAAGTTATCAATTAGAATGCTGGCTTGAGAAATAGTATTCGTCATGAAGTCTCCTTGACTTGCTATGTTAAGCGCCATCTGGAATTTCTCATCAACTCCTTGATAGAAGAAGTTTAGCAAAGCAATCTCTGTAAAACCATGGTGAGGGCACTCTCTCTTGTACTCCTTGAATCGTGAAACAGCATCAAAGAATGATTCATGTGCCTCATGCTGAAATTCTGAAATTCTTCTTTTCATCCGCTCCAATCTCTCTTTTGGATAAAAGTGCTTCAAGAAAGCTCCCTTATACTCATCCCAAGTAGTGATTGATCCTGCTGGAAGAGACTTCATCCATTTGTAGGCTTTCTCAACCAAATAGAATGAGAATAGAGTACACTTCAAATAGTTCTCGGAAGCTCCATCGGATCTCCTTGTACTACAAATTTCTTCAAACCTTTCGACATGGTCTATGGGCTGCTCTTCATCTAGGCCACGAAACTGATGCTGCTTCACAAAAGCAATGAGTTTAGAGCTTATCTTAAACTCTCCAGTAGGTGGTAAAGGGCATATAGGTTGGCGTTTTGTGAAGAAGATGTCTAGTGAATCAAACTCTCCGATTGGGCGGTTTTGAGGATCCATCTTCTGTGTCTTGTGAATTCATCTTCAAGATCTCCTATCTCTTGCTCAAGGTACCTTGAAACACACAAATATAGAGATATCGGTAAATGTTTATGATTTTTTGAAATTTTTTTGAAAAACAGAAAAGCAAATTGCAAAAAAAAAAAAAAGAACTAGACTAGAATTCAATCAAAAAACTTGAAGGAAATGGAACGATCTCCCTGGCAACGGCGCCAAAAACTTGATGCCGCTGGGTTTGCTTCAAGTAATAATTAACCCAACCTACAAAACTGCAAGTGCACAACAAGAGAGTAGTATAGTTCGGGGTCGAACCACAAGGAGATGTTATTTCACTTCAAACTTGTAAAGTTTGAAATAAAAGCTAGAACAAGAATATGAGTTTGTTGTAGATGTTGTGAACTTCAAAACAAAAGAAAACAAAAGCAATGATTGAAATTTAAATGCAAACAATAAGGAAAAGCATTGGGCATAAGAAAATTCGTGGGTCATCATGGATTGGTTTATTTGGATAATTAAACAAGATGATCAATAGATATGTTCTAGAACTCGAATTATGAATGTATAATCAACTTACTCCCGCAATGTCAATTAATATTTCTAGACAACCTAATATTACTCTACTCCCATAGGTAATCAAGTGATTAAACAAGCATATAAAGTCCAAATTCGAAATTGTTCACAAGGCTTTGTAATTCTACTCCCGGAGCTTACTATGCCTTGCTCACCCAAGATGGTTCAAGAGATATAACAAACGGTCAGAATGTAAATCAACCTAAGAGCAGTAGCATAGATGGTCAATCCAGCTATAAGCAGTAAGCACAAACTTGGATGAAGAACATCTAATGATAGCACCGAGTCTAACAACCTAGAGATGATCAATCCATGAATTCCCTTGAAAAACTCTTAAACCCAACAATAAAACTACTCAGCCATGATGCAAACAAACAAGCAAGAGATGTATGAAAGCATTATGTGAGTATTAAAAGAGATAAAGGGATGAAGAAATCTTCTCTATTGAAGAACAAAGTTGAATCTCTCCCTTGAAACTTTCGGGTTCGATACAAAAGAAAAGAAAAGGAAAAGATGAAAAGAGTTTAAGGATTTGTGTGTGTGTGTGTGTGTGCCTTAGATCCTGAGAAGCGCCTCTTCTGTCTGCTCCCTTCAGCTCGCCAGGATGGCTCTCTCTCTGTCTCTGACGGCGCCCACGCAGCTCCTCTTTAGGTCGAGGCTAAAAGCTTGTATTTATAGGGTAGAAGTCGCTAGGTTTGTGAAGTGTTGAAAAAGGAAACTTTCCGGTTAACCGGCCTTGATGATTTGCGACGTGATTGGACCGGGTTCAGGACAAGTAAATCACCAAAAGAAAGGTGGGCTTGTGTTAAGTCGATACAGGGTCCATGCCGCGGAATCCCGGGCTTTTTGTGGCACCAAGTCTCCATGGGCTTCATTTCCTCGCCTGGCGGACACGTCTTGGGAGAAAAAGAGTTTCTCCCTGATGGTTGATCCAAATGGCTTGAATCCACTTTTTTGTGATGCATGACTCAAATATCTATCCAGCAAGACCAAGATCATGATTTCTGGACGTCGGAAAGACCTTCAACCGTGGCCATCTTTCGGATGCTCCGGTTCAGTCCGAATACGAGAATCGGACAAATGGAGTTATATTGATGCTCTTGACTTGGAAACTTGCATGGATCATGGTTTGAGGCTCTTTTGCTCCTTTTTGAATCCTTTTTGATGTTTTAACCTGTTAAGACTCCAAAACCAACAAATACAAGAAAACTATCTCTAAAGGCATAAAACCTTATTGAAAATACTTGAAAACATAAATAAATACTAAGTAAAATCATGCAAATTATGGATATATCAGTTCAACGCTAGACTTGGATTCGTCATCTAAATGGATGCGATGCATGCACAGACTAGGAGAAATTCCTTTAATGTCATCAAGAGAATATCCTATAGCCTTTCTAAACTTTTTCAATTCAGTCAAGAGTGAATGTAATTCAGCAGAGAGAAGGGATGTATTTACAATGACAGGATATGTGGAGTTAGGACCAAGAAATGCGTACTTGAGTCCTTGTGGCAGAGGTTTAAGGTCCACCTTTGGGGCCTTCAACTCAGACCAATCATCAGGTTCAGGAATGCTTAACTCGATCGAGTTGTCTGACTCGATCGAGTCTGACGTCGCACTGCTCTCCGGAGTTGTACTATTCACTGCCAATACTGCAGAGCTTGAACATCTTAATTTCTCAAAGGGTTCCGACTCAGTTACTATGTTCTGTGAATCCAAGAATTTCACATAGCTTAAACTCTCCTTATGCAGGAGACCAGATGCCTCATCCTTAGTTAAAGCAATTTGAAGGTGATCTGTTAAAGCTAGCTCTTCTAGCAACTCATCAGCAAGCTGGTCCAATTCTTCAACATAAAAAAATTGACCTTCTATTGTAGGCTTCCTCATGGCATCTGTAATTTCAAATTTCATGGTGAAGTCTCTACCCAGATTCAAGTCAATCTTCCCTTTTCTAACATCGATCACTGCACCAGCAGTAGCTAGGAAAGGCCTACCCAAAATCAACGGATCCTTCGATTATTCGTCCATCTCTAGAACGATGAAGTTTGTGGGTACTTCAACGTTGCCAATCCTGATCGGTAAATCCTCTAACATTCCAGTTGGTAGCCTCACCGACCGGTCTGCTAGTACCAAGGATATCCTGCATGGTTTGAACTTCTCAAATCCCAGCCTTTTGGCAACAGAAAGTGGCATCAAGCTCACAGATGCTCCAAGATCACATAGGCAATTAGTAAAGGAAAGGGGGCCTAGGGAACAAGGTAGAGTAAAGCTGCCTGGATCACCAAGTTTCTCCTGAACCACTTTTCTTTGTATGATGGCACTGCATTCATGTGACTACACAACCATTCCCTGTAGTTCCTTTGTCCTTTCCGTCACAGCATCTTTCAAAAACTTCTGATAAGGAGGGACCAGCATGAAGGCGTCAATGAGAGGCATCCACACTTCTATCTCCTTCATCTGTTTGTCAAACAGCTCCTTATACTTCTGAACTAGCTGTTTCTTAAACCTTCCTGGAAATGGGAGTGGCGGCTTGTAAGGAGGTAGGACAAAGAGGGTTTCTTTCCCCTTGCTGGTTGGTTTCCCAGGGAGCTGTCCATATTGGTGTGAAGAAGAAGGTGTACCGTGGTGTTCAACAATAAGCAATCTGGAGTACATGGCTCAATCTTTGTATTAATGTCTGCAAGCTTTTTGCTAAGGTCCATTGCTCCATTTGCCTGGCCTTGTAACAGCTGCTGTAATAAAGATTTTATATCAGGTTCCTGAACCTGTGGTGCATGATGCTGCTGCTGAACAAACTCAGGTGGTGCTCCCAACTGGTGCTTCTGCTGATAACCGCCCTGTTGGCCTTGCACAAACTGACTCTTTGGAACAAAGACTTGTTGCTGAGGCTGACTCTGCTGTTGTTGAGGTGGGTACACTTGATCCTGAGGGTTGGCTACATTGGTACTTCTGTAAGATAGGTTTGGATTGGCCTTATAGGTGTAATAACCCTTTTGGTATCCTCCTTGGGTGTTCTGCACATAGCTGACCTCTGCAACCTTCTCATTCTCCCCTTCTTGGACTTGAACCAACTCCTCATCTGAGACGAAGTGAACGTGTTTCACGCTTGACTGTGCAAGAATTAGCTTGTCAAGCTTCTCATTCAAGGCTTTAACATCCTTCTTCAGCTTGTCATCTGACTCGATCGAGCCCCTGTTGGTTCGATCGTACTCCTCATTGTAGTTTCCATCCGAGCGAGCTATGTTCTCAGCCAGCTCCCAGCCGTCTTCAACATCCTAGTTCAAGAAGTCACCATTGCTAGCTGTGTCTAGCATCTATCTCTGTACTTTGGCAAAACGCCTCTGTACACGGTGCTGAGAAGAGACTCATTGCTGAACCCATGGTGTGGACACTGGCTGGTGTAACTCTTGAAACACTCCCAAGCCTCAGAAAATGTCTTTCCATTCTTCTGATGGAACCCAGAGATCTCACTGCGGAGCTTAGCGGTACGTCCGGTTGAAAAGAACTTGGCCAAAAACGCCTTCTTGCAGTCGTCACAAGTGGTGCTTGATGGCGTCTTCCGAAACGCCATTCACGGTGGTGAGGTTGCACAGACGGTCGAACTCATCCAGATGATCGATCGGATCCTCACAAGACAATCCGTGGAACATCTTGTTCTGCACAAGGTTGATCATACCCAGCTTGATCTCAAAATTGTTGTTCTGGACAGGTGGTGGTATGATCCCCTGCCTCTGAGTATGCGTGTTCGGAGCATCACCAGCTCCGATTGGTCTGACCTGCCTCGCTGGAGGGTTCTCCATGGTCTCGGCCTGTTGCCTCTGCTCTCTCAGAATCCTCTGAATTCTGTCAATGTTGTCCAAATAGTATGTATATCAGGTTACCACTGTCTCTTGATCTGGTTTGCATACACCTGAAAAGGCAAAGACAAAAACCCAGATAGCAAAGTATAAATATTTAATTGGGAACGGATAACGTGATCTGGCTTGCGTGCACCTGAGAATTCAAAGACAAAAACCCAGATAGCATAGTATAGATAATCAAAAGGTAAACAAAGAACTTGAACTAGCTAGCTACTGGAATCCTAAATGCAATGAAACTAAATCCCAAATCGGCAACGGCGCCAAATTGATAACAGGATTTTTGCTATCAGTTAAGATAAATCCTAGCTATGCTTATCGTTGAAGGATTTAAAGATGTCAATCCAAAATGGGAGGAGAATCAAAACAGTTTAGGATTGTGCATGCAGCGGATGCAAGTCAAGACAAAGGGGGGTTTAAAAAGGAACGGAACTAAACTATCAAACGAATGCAACGCTAAGTGAAATGCGGAAAGTAAAAGCTGTGAACTAAAGCTAGCTCGATCAAGTTGAGCTAAAACATAACAAAGTAGCTCGATCGAGTTAAGCTAAAACAAAAACGAAGGAAAGCTAAGGTAGCTCGATCGAGTTGAAACAAGAAACTGAAAACAACTAGCTCGATCGAGGGGCCCGAGATTCGCACAAAACAAGATAAAACAGACTCGATCGAGTCAAGGTGAAACAAGACTAAAACAGAGTAAAAACGTAAGTGAAACTGGTATGGAAAACATAGGCTCAGGGACGGAGTTGACAATCATAGAGAACCTAATTCTAATCAATGATGCTTTCTAAAACCAACATGAATACATGCTTATCCCTTGGCCATGGAATCGCGAGGTCGGTTAGCCCACTCCCGTGGCGTTACAAAACCGCCAATCCGGTTCAATCCCGCTAACCAACTTCCATTAGAGCGTATGTCATGAACCAAATAGCATTAACGAATAGATCCATGATTTGCCCTAGAAGCTCCTTGTGCAACCACTTCCGTGGGACAAAGAATGCTAATCCTCTGCTGAGCTTAATCCGATGCTCAACCAAGCGGGTCAGGCCGGGAGCATCTAGGATAGGATCCAAAAGGGTCAGTGGCTGGATCGCATAGGGCATTACCCAGCAGAGAGGGACAAAGGATTAAAACCTTAAGCAACATAGATTAAGCATAAAGATTCTCTAATCTAATCCATCCCTAAGCCTAAGTGGTGAATTACTCACTAATCAAATCAGAAATTGAAATCATATATAAACAGGATAAAACAGACATAATATGAAAGATTAGAAGATGATTAACAACTTTTATTAAATAAGCAAATGCAAAAAGTGAATAACAAGGTCTAGATCTACAAATTAAAAGACAGAAAACTTAAGAACATAAAGAAGAGTTTTTCAGGCTAAAAAGTGAAAAAGGAGAAGAGAGGGTCGTGGATTAGGTCAGCAGTCCTTTTATAGGCAAGCCACTAGGGCTTCCTTCAGGACAGTAACCGCCTTAGTCCACTCGATCGAGTAGGTTGGTCGAGGCGCCTTTTTGGCTTGGCTCGGTCGTGCTGCTTGGTCGAGGTGCTCCTTTGGCTTAGCTCGGTCGAGGCGGTTGGTCGAGGTGTACATCTTGCTTAGCTCGGTCGAGCTGGTTGGTGAAGGCAGACTCCCTTTTGTTCCAATGTATTGACCTCGCTCCAAAGTGCTCTGAAACACCTGCCAAGGATACCAAACATGCAAATGCATGCATGCAATGCACTTCCTAAAACAACTAAGTATGCAAACTAATAAGAAAGTGCAAAGAAATGCTACTAAAGATGGATGAAAGTATGCAAAAGTGGTCTAAACATGATGCTAAAAGAGTATGAAATATGAATGCATCAACCCTCAAACAATTCCAAGACATAATCAAGGAATATGGGCTTATGCTCTCGGCCCGCAAAATGATCATAGCTCAGTCCAACATTGATTTTCTCGGAATGCAAATCAATAATGGAAGGATAACTCCGCAGTCTCATCTAGCTACAACGCTTCTTGACTTTCCTGACGAACACCTTACAAAAAGACAAGTTCAAGTATTCCTTGGGGTAATCAATTATGCCAGTGACTTTATTCCGCAACTTTCGCAACTGACAAGACCCCTACAGAAGATGTTGTCGAAGAATCCACCACTGTGGGCAACACGACAAACCAAAGCAGTCAAAAGGCTAAAGATGGAGATACATAAGCTACCTACTCTACAGATTCCCTCCTCAGGGACGCGAATCCTGCAGACTGATGCAAGTGACAAATATTGGGGAGCAATATTATTTGAAGAAATAAATGAAAAACGTCAAATCTGCAGATACAAAAGTGGACGGTTCAAAGATTCCGAGATGCACTATCACTCCACGTTCAAAGAAATTATGGTAGTCAAAAAGGCAATTGAGAAGTTTGAGTTCCATCTGATAGGACACAAATTTCGCATCGAGATGGACATGTCTTCTTTTCCAAAGATGCTACAATTCAAACAGAAGATGGTTCCTCACCAACAATTATTGAGATGGAGCGAGTGGTTTTCGAAGTATGACTTCGAATCCTTCTATTTAAAGGGCAAGAATAACCCCTTAGCCGACATGCTCAGCAGAAATCCACTTCAAGAACTTCATATGATGGCAAGCTCATCTACGCCAAGAAAACACTTTTTCGACTTCGATGCCAACATCCCAGGAGATGCCCATGAACTGATCGAACAGAACACCTTGCGAGAGCACTTTCAACACAAGATATTAGAGTATCAATCTATCATTTTGTCAAGATACGGCCCCAACAGCCACTACATAGCACCACTAGGCATTCACCTAGACTATCCATTTGCTCACCTCTACAGAATTGAGAATTCAAAAATGCCTGAAGAAGTCTTATGTTTCCTATGGTACCTTTGCTCGGTTTACACCATCGGGATTACGTTCGACATTGGTTGGCTCTATCAATACATCAATGCCTTGCACGAAAGAGACTGTCTCTCTACCTTTCTCACATGGTTCGCCTCACTGACCACCTGGACCGGAAAACTACGAAAATCAGCAAAAGCAACAAACCTGCCATTCAAGAAGCTAACGGGTAATGGAAGCCAAGGAAGTCTCAATCCATTCTTCAACCCTCATATAGTGTATTTTTTCCACAGACCTATTCGAGTCAACCTCAAGTCCAAGAAACTCCATGCATTACCTACACTCATCTGATATATCCATATTTTACATGCTTTTACCTTGGCTTTCTTTATATTTTCTTACCTAGTAATAATGATTTTGTATCCAAGAGGTAGTTTTCTTGTATATTTTGGTTTTGGGAAGTAAACAGGTCAAAATGGCAAAAAGAAGGCAAAATGGAGCAAAAGAACTTCAAACAATAATCCATGCAAGTTCCCAAGTCAAAAGCTTCATCAAAACTCAAGTTGGCCGGTTTCCCGCATTCGGACAGAATCAAAGCATCCGAAAGATGACCGCGGAAAAGGGTCTTTCCGACGTCCAAATCAGATCTTTATATGGAAAGATAGATAAATGAGTCATGCGTCGCAACGAAGTGGAATTGGGATATTTGGAGCAGAAATGCGGCCTGGGATCTTTTTCTCCCAAGACATGTCCGTCTGGCGAGTAAGTGAAGCCCATGGAGCTTGGATGAGCGAAATGGACCGGGATCACTGCGGGCCAATCCTAAACCTCATCATGACTCAAGCCCACATCTTTACACGCGAAAAGAAGGTGGCAGCCGCGCCTCACTCAAGACTTGGTGAGCAAGTTCACGCGAGGAGAAGAAATGGAAAGTTTCCTCTTCTCCTTTGCGCATTAACTCAGCCGACCTAGCCTCCCCTCACCTATATATACTTGCTTTTAGCCTCTTGTATCGATATCACGAATCAATAGACACAACTCTCTTCTTCTTTCAGTCAATAAACCGGAGCCACTTAGGTGGTCTCCTTGTTCTTTCTTTTCTTTTGCATTTTGTACATACTCGCATGTTTTAGCTTCTAGTCTAGGGTTTGGAGGTTTCTCTCTAGGGGAGAGCGGCGGTCCTAAGGAGTTTTGATATACTCTCCAAAAGCTTGTTATATCTCCGGTCCAAATATTTGATGGGCAATTCGTCTTAGGCTATGAAAGTAGACCTAAGGAGTTTTGCGAACAATCACTACCCGATTTTATTGCATGTTTCACTCTTTAATGACCATGTGAAAGCAGAGTCCATTGGTTTAAGAAACATAGGTGGTCGGAGCCACGAAAGTGGGATGACCATACCTTAGTGTTTTGAGTTCATAGAAATCGGATTTAACAACTTTTCAATTGATTTGGCTTATGTCTTTTGCGGATTATCCTTTGTTCAATAATGATGTTTGTATAGTTTGCATTTGTTATTTAATTTTCCCTTATAAAACAAAAACAAAAAACCCCTTGCATATTATTGATCTAGCTTAACCAAATCTTTACAAATGTGTAGTGTGTAATTGGCATTCTCTTGTGGATCGACCCCTAAGTACTACAACAACATGTTGTGCACTTGCAACCATGTTTAGCTTAGGGTTTTTATTACTTGCATATATACCACACCCATGTCTGGCACACATCAAGTTTTTGGCGCCGTTGCCGGGGAATGCATTGCACTTACACGTTTATGAGATTAAAAGTTAAGGCTAGATCTTTTGTTTCATGTTTACTAACTTTTGCAATTTTGTTTCACTTATGTTCCTTAGGTACTTTAAGGATGAGCCATCACTCAAGCATGAGTAACCACTTTGAAAGAAGAAAACCGCTTCCCCATGAAGTCCAAAGGCGGCCACATGATTCAAATCCGGCCGGAGACTTCATCCCAATGCCAATCCCACCAAATATCCACCATCCGCTCTTTGCCGAGACTAGCCGAGAAGAACATCATCACTATCATCAAAACCGATCACCGGTTTATCAAGGCCGACCTCACCAGCCACCTCATCATCATCACCGTCCACGCCCCAACCTTCCCACATACCAAGAGCATGCGCTTAATAGGCGGAGAGATGACAATCTCAAAGCCATGATAGAAGACTTCATGGAAATCCAAAGAAAGTCTAGCCAAAGTCTTGAGACAAGGTTAGAGTTTCTAAAGCATGACCTTGATAGGAAGTTCGGAAACCTCTCTGACCAAGTGGAGAGAGTCGAATCAAGGTGCATTGAAGTGGAAGGGGAGCTAAGGGAACAAGCCGCAACCGTTGGAGGCAACACCAAGGCGATCCGAGACTTAAACCTCAACTCAAAGGAGATGGATAACCACTTGGATGAGAAGATCACCGGCTTGGAAGACAACCTCAATGGCACAACCATGAGCCTTAACTCAATCTCGCTTGTTGCTCACCAAGCCAAGAAGAGAGCATCAGAGGTTAACCAAAGAGAGAAGGAGCTTTACTCGACCATGGTGATGTTGGTGGAAGGGCAAGAACAATTCAAGGTATCAATCAATGACTTGAAGCGTCTTGTGGAAGAGAGATACAAAGAGCTACTTGAGAAGACCACGCTATGGCAAGTACAACCGGAGGAGCCTCCAAAGAAGTCAAAGACCTCACCAAACGCTTGGAGGATATGGAAGAAAGAGACCGAGCTTCAAAAGGCACAAAAGCAAAAAACTCAAAGCCTAACAGTGCTTTGGTTGCTTTTGGTGCTAAAGAGACCAATCCAAGAGTGGTTTGGGATGAGGATGAAAGGAGACAAGGCAAGCGCACAGCAAGGATAAGAGGAAGAAAGTTGCCGGAAGGAACACCACTTTCTCCAAGATCTTCACTACCACCCGTCCCAAAGGAGAAAAGGAAGGCGAGCTCATCAATGGATTACACCATTGATGACTTCAATTTTATGGCAAAAAGGTTCCCTAGCAATATGCCATTTGATGTCGCTTGCAACAAGAGCCCTTACCTTCAAGACTTTGTATGGACTCACGATTGGAGCTTAGCCGAGGTGTATAATGAAGCAAGGGAGGAAATGCCTGCGCCAAGGACACTACACAAGCTTCATGACCCAGGTTACTTCCTTATACATTGCTCTATCAACGGCAAATTCTTTGATGATGCACTATGCGATTCCGGTTCAAGCGTGAACCTCATGCCGGCTGTGATAGCAAGAAGTTTGGGATTGATGGAGACCATGGAGCGGACCAACATGGGCATAAAGCTTGGCAACAACTCTTCATTCAAACCACTTGGCAAGGTAAGAGATGTTCAACTTTCCTTTGAAGATTGCATCATCCCGGCCGATTTCTATGTTGTCACTATGGAGGATTCGGATGACCAAGCCCTTCTACTTGGGAGGTCCTTCTTAGCAACAGCTGGAGCAATCATGGATTGGCCAAACAGGAGAATCTCACTAGCCAATGTTGACAAGGACACCTATTATGTTGCCGCACCTCCCGGTTTCTCATCCAAAAGATTTCGGTACACAAGTGGAGGAGAAAGCTTGCAACAAGGTTACTTGATCAAAGAAGTGTTACAAGACAAAATGCACTTGGAGCCATCCAGTACTAGGAGCTTTCTACAGCCTCCACACTTGCCTAACACCTAAGGAACACAAGGAGTCGAGCTATAAAGACTTTAAACTAGCGCTTATGGGAGGCAACCCATATTTCTTCTTTTCTTTCTAACTTTTGTTTTGATTTTATTAACTTGAATTTTTTTTTTTTTGGGAATTTTATAAAATCCACAAAAAAAAAAAAAAAAAAAAAACAAACATGTTTTATGATTAAGTGCCAAAGAAGACCATCAAAGGAATTTTGCATGAGCCGGTCAAACCCCACCCAATCATCCCGCCCTTGTTCCAGAACACCAACATTGCGGTCAGCACCTTGGGATGCTAAAGGAGGCTTACGGAGAAAAATCGGTCGAAGAAATTCACGAAACGGTCGAGTCAAAAGGAAGATATCAACTCCGGTAGCATCTTCCCGGCCAAACGGGTAACACGGAGGACCCAATCGACCCATCTCACAAACGGCTCAACCAAAGTCCACCAAACTTCACAGGCGGCCAAACAACACCATATTGGTCAGGAAATCCGAAAGATAGGACGGAGGAATGCTGACGGATAAGGAGATACGCACCAATGCCACATCCGGTCGATGGCGGGCAACCGAAGGCCGACAAAAACCAAAATCACGGAAGGACGACACCACCACCTGGAAATGGATTCTTGAAGCTTCACTATCCGTTTTCCTCAAGAAAATCCACGGACGGACGAGCCAAATTCAAGAATGGTCAAAAATCTCTAAACGGAGCCGATTTGACCACGTTGTGAAGGAAGTCTCCAACCGCTGGTCCATTTGACCTCAAACTTCTCCATTGGTCATAAAATATAAGGTTGGTGGACGGATTTTCAAGCTCGGTCGGTGAATTCATCATCGTTTGGGCTGTGGTCTATTGCACCCTCTTCGGATCGTCCGGATGGCCACCACATGATGAATCTCCCAAACCGCTCGTTTGTTTGACCTCAAACTTCACCACGGCTCCTAAAATATATGATTGGTCGGTGGAATTTCAAGATCGGTCAGAGAATTGTTCACGGTTCACACTGCGGTCACTCACATCACCTTCCGGCCGGCCGAAAGATCCACCCGATGACGAATTCTCACCACCGCTCGTTCGTTTGTCCTCATACATCACCAGCGGCTCTAAAACATCATATTGGACGGTAAATTTTCAATCTCGTTCATAAAATTCTTAACGGTTTGTCATGTGGTTCACAGCCCTCATTCTTGGCCGACACACGGGCCTTACACGACCAAACTGCACACCGGACGGAATCACACCTTCAGATTGAAAACTCACCGACCAAATACATATAAGGAATGATTTGATGTTGGCATATCACCCTTGGAGTCGCTCAACAACGCAAAACCGCTCTTCATGACCTATGGTCACACTTTGGTAACAAAATCCGAAACACTTTCCCAACAAATTCAATTTTCTTTTTAACCCCTCTTAATTGGATTTGCTTCCACCGGGACGGTGCATGTTAAGTCTGGGGGGATTACTAACACGTTTGCTCTTTTTGATTTTTCTTTTCATTTTCCCTTTTTCTTTGAGTCGTTTTATTGAGTCAAAATTTTGTCCGAGAATTATGACCTTTTCTTTGAAACTAACCATGTTAAACTAATGTTTAAGTGACCATGGAAACAGTATTTGGCAACACATTCACTCAATGTACACTTTGAGCGGATCGGTTTACCAAAAATGACCACATTTCCAAAAAGCCGATGGAGGATCCACCTTTGACTCCGCACCTAAATGAACTTAACCTTCTCAGCTAGGGGCTTGGTTTTACAAAGGGCACGACTCCTCATCCTCACCGAATAGTGAAAGTCTATGTGAGTTCGGTTTCCCCTCTCTCTCCCCTCCAATTTTAAGAAAAAGCATCAAGGTCCAAGTAACCGGGGATTAGGTGGCAACCACCATCAATACTCGCGTATATGGAAGACCTTTTGATTCAAGTAACCGGGGATTAGGTGGCAACCACCATCAATACTCGCGTCTATGGAAGATCCATCAAAAACCTCCACAAAGAGGAGAAGAAGTCGAATAAAAAAAAAATACCTTGCTACCCTAAAAAAGGGATCAATCGACTTAAGGAGTGAGAAGAGAGAGAGGTGAAACAAGGGCCAAGACAAGTGTTTAAACACAAGAGGATGAGAAAGAGATCATAAACCCTTTGATCGATATCCCCTAGTTCAGACCGCACCTTTGAAAACTAAAGGGGTCAAAGGAGGTGAGCCCGGATGGTCATATGAAGTGTGGGTTACTTTGGGACGACCGCTAAACTCAATGTAAGTACTTATGTTCCTCATCATAAAGCCAAAACCGTTTTTCATGTGGATTACTAAAACATAAGCTAACATGGATTTTCAAAATGCATTGATAGTTCTCATGTTTTCAAACCTCTTTTCCTCTCTTAGTTTGCTTGAGGACAAGCAAAATTAAAGGCTAAGTCTGGGGGAGTTGATATATCCATATTTTACATGCTTTTACCTTGGCTTTCTTTATATTTTCTTACCTAATAATAATGATTTTGTATCCAAGAGGTAGTTTTCTTGTATATTTTGGTTTTGGGAAGTAAACAGGTCAAAATGGCAAAAAGAAGGCAAAATGGAGCAAACGAACTTCAAACAATAATCCATGCAAGTTCCCAAGTCAAGAGCTTCATCAAAACTCAAGTTGGCCGGTTTCCCGTATTCGGACAGAATCAAAGCATCCGAAAGATGACCGCGGCAAAGGGTCTTTCCGACGTCCAAATCATGAGATCTTTATAAGGAAAGATAGATAAATGAGTCATGCGTCGCAGCGAAGTGGAATTGGGATATTTGGAGCAGAAATGCGGCCTGGGATCGTTTTCTCCCAAGACATGTCCGTCTGGCGAGTAAGTGAAGCCCATGGAGCTTGGATGAGCGAAATGGACCGGGATCACTGCGGTCCAAGCCTAAACCTCATCACGACTCAAGCCCACATCTTTACACGCGAAAAGAAGGTGGCAGCCGCACCTCACTCAAGACTTGGTGAGCAAGTTCACGCGAGGAGAAGAAATGGAAAGTTTCCTCTTCTCCTTTGCGCATTAACTCAGCCGACCTAGCCTCCCCTCACCTATATATACTTGCTTTTAGCCTCTTGTATCGATATCACGAATCAATAGACACAACTCTCTTCTTCTTTCGGTCTAAACCGGAGCCACTTAGGTGGTCTCCTTGTTCTTTCTTTTCTTTTGCATTTTGTACATACTCGCATGTTTTAGCTTCTAGTCTAGGGTTTGGAGGTTTCTCTCTAGGGGAGAGCGGCGGCTTGATCTCTATCATTCCGCCTCCTTTCCTTAGAACTATGAGATCCTCTCTACTCCCTTAGACTCGTTATTGAATCATGGATCTTTCAAAGAAGACATGACATGATAAGCCATCAAGAATCGGTTGTTAAAGAAAGGGAAACCTTATGGTTCACCATCTTTATTCATACCTAAAGCTTGTTGCTAGAGTAGCTAACTAGCGACTTGATCCAAGGTTGATATACTCTCCAAAAGCTTGTTATATCTCCGGTCCAAATATTTGATGGGCAATTCGTCTTAGGCTATGAAAGTAGACCTAAGGAGTTTTGTGAACAATCACTACCCGATTTTATTGCATGTTTCACTCTTCAATGACCATGTGAAAGCTGAGTCCATTGGTTTAAGAAACATAGGTGGTCGGAGCCACGAAAGTGGGATGACCACACCTTAGTGTTTTGAGTTCATAGAAATCGGATTTAACAACTTTTCAATTGATTTGGCTTATGTCTTTTGCGGATTATCCTTTGTTCAATAATGATGTTTGTATAGTTTGCATTTGTTATTTAATTTTCCCTTATAAAACAAAAACACAAAACCCCTTGCATATTATTGATCTAGCTTAACCAAATCTTTACAAATGTGTAGTGTGTAATTCGCATTCTCTTGTGAATCAACAACATGTTGTGCACTTGCAACCATGTTTAGCTTAGGGATTTTATTACTTGCATATATACCACACCCATGTCTGGCACACATCATCATCCACCACAAAGACTACCATAGAGGTATGCGCCCAGATTTCAACGTTCATGACAACAAGCCATACGAAGACTTCTTGACACATGTGTTCCGCCTTAACAACGCCAGACAGACTTTCCATATCCCGTTCAATACAAACTGGTCCCACTATCCTGTCGATTATCAAATGAACCTTGATGAAGACTTACTGTTCTTCATGGACAAACATGAGAATACAATTACAACAAAAGCGACAAAACGTGATGTTTCGACGATGGACGCCCCACCAATCATCAAATAGGAATCCACGACTCAAGACATCCCGCAAGAGTCACTGTCTCAAGACCTCACGGAAGACTATTTTCAAGACGCTCAACTCCCTGATGACTCAATCAACATCGACGAAATAGGGAGAAAGTTCAACATCGACGTCAACACAAAATCAGAAGAAGATTTCAGCGAGCCAACACCAGAATAAGAATGTCCCGGAGATGAATACGGATGTTGTGACGAACACATCCTCGAGTTTGAAATAGACCACTAAAGAGAAATATCTCGTCCCTATTTACTTCTCCTTGTAAAATAAATAAATTTTATGTATAATTATGATGCTAGTGTGATGTAAGCGCATATGTAATCGCCTCAATAATGTAAGAGCAAAGGTCATAAGCGCAATAGTATAGAAATGACGTAAGCGCATATGTAAGCGCCTCATTCCCTTCCTATATATAAGTGTGTAACCCCATTGTAAAACATACATCATATTTCCAATAAAAAACCTCCCTCTAGTTTCTCTCTCTAAATGTCTTTCTAAACACTTTAGTTCTCCAGTCTTCCGAGCTTCATCATAAGCTTTGGTTCCTTTCAAACATCTAAACCCACTGATCTGCTCCAAGTAGTGGGTTCTAAGTTAGTCAATACGGTTCTTGTCAACACGACCTTCGGGGTGTGGTTGTTCCAAACAGTGGTTGAGCAAGTTAAGTGCCAGAGAGGCCAAGTTAAGCTCCCTTTACCTGGAACACCGCCCTTGTTTGTCAACACGACTCTAACCAACACGACGCTTAGGGATCTAGCTTATTATCCTAGTATCATTCGCCGCTCATAACCAAAACATGCCAATAAAAACAATTCAATTAATGTCCAAGTTCAATATTCTAAGATGCAACAGAGTGAGAATTACTTCTAAAAATCTTAGCCATGTTTATTTAAATCAATATGACTTCACATTCAATCAAACCATGCATTCATTTCGACATTTCCCTTTAACATTCATTATGTGTAACTGTGAACCATGTTCATGCAAATCTAGTGTCTCATTTGGCTAAAGGGTAAAGGTCAAGAGACAAGGATGGTCCCTTGAATAAATAAACGGTTAACAAGCAAGGGATCTCTCATAAAAATGAACAAGCTTAAGCAAAAGGCTAAGAGTTAGGACCAAGGATGATACAAGAGCAGAATTTCCTTCTACCCATACTAAGCTCGATCGAGTCCAACCCATAACCCATAAAAATATAACCCGCTCCTAGCTACCCGTTAGGCGATTGCCTTTAGACACAGAGGAGTTGTGACGACCCGGGCCCAGAGGAATTGGAAAAGGCCCAATTAACTGTCCCAGCCCATGAGAGCTCAGACCTAGAGGTGTCACCTTCTCCTCCCCACTACTATAAAAACCTGCGTGAGACAAATGAAGAGGCACAAGCTCATGCCCCCGCCAAATGCTGCCCGAATTTGGAGAGATCCGCTGCCACCGTCGATCCCATCATCTCTGTCCGTGAAGCCGAGCCCACTAGTGACCGCCGTAGAGCTTCACCTGTGAGAAGGAGACGACGTGAACCGATTCTGATGCACCGTCTACTCGACTCCACCGCCACAGCTCGCCACCGTCACCGATCTGCTGCTCCAAGTGACCACCATCGCTGATCTACTGCTCCGAGTCATCTTCATCATTGATTGGTTCATTTCGGTAAGATCCGGATCTGTTTCTCCACCGTCAGCATCCTTTTTAAGTTTTTCCGAGAAATCACCATTGCTGAGTTCTTGTACCTTCAGCTGAAAGTTATTGGATCTCCAGTTGTGTTGTCACTTGGTGTTGTTTGTTGGTCAGTGTTGCTGCGTAGCCGTTGTTTTAGGTGAGACAAGGCTTGATCTGTTCTCCGTTCACTTCCCGTATTTTTTCCCGAGAGCTACAAGCTTAATCACCATTGATGCAGTTGTAAAACCTTAAGCCTTAACTCTTCTTCTCTCCATTGTTGATCTGTTTTGAGTCATTCATCATCTGGGTAAGTGAGATCTCATGTTTTGGTCACCGTCATGCTGCACGTATCTTTTCCCTGAGGGTTAACAAAATGGTTTGTCCACCATTGTTGTTACTGCAGCTGCTTAAGTCTCAAGTCATCTCATCTCTATTTGTTGTGTCATCGAACGTGATTACATAATCGTAAGTTAAGTCATTGCTGCTTGTGTCGTTTCTTCTCTCTGCAACCAATTCTGTTTCAACCCAGGAATCAAAGGTGAGGACTGGCGTGATATACCTCTCTTATATCTATAATTATTGGAGATTGGGTAGTCTATTGTTAATGCGTGTATACCTACGGTGTATGTATTTGAACACACGTATTTGGTTGTTGTGTGAATTTGATATTAATTATATAATATTAAGTGAATATTATTTTGCCGCACTGTGTTGTTGATTATGGAACCTAGTGGCATAGGTGGATAAATGGAAAATGGTTGAATGATTTTATGAAAGTGTTTGCGGATGTTGGCATTGTGTGAGGGATATCACTTGTGCGGGTTTTGGGATAAGCTTTAGGGTTGGAGGCGGTTTTGCCTGTGTGTTGACATAGTATGTGTCTGTGTGCTGGATATGGGGAATTTTGAGGATTCACTTACCATAGTCCATCGTCATTGGCTTAACGAGCCAGGTGTCTTGAAAGAGAGGCATGCGTCTTGAAAGAGAGGCGGACAGCGTGTGTGCCGCTATATGCCACGGGGTGTGCGCCGGTAAAGGGCGTGGATGCAACATTTAGGATCAGGAGTCATTTCTTGTTCTATGTGTGTCTTCGGACTTGATTGTGCTGCGTGTATTAGCTTTAGACTTTCGTCTGTGGTCGTTATGAATATACGAGTTGTATATCGTAGGTTGCGATGGACCTGCACTCACTGAGTAATCCCAATTACTCACCCATGTTTCTTTCAGGTGAGTGCGGAGGCAAACCAGAGTAGTCATTTGGCTTGGTGATGTTTTGGAAAAGACGCAGGTTTTATTTTTAATATCGTTGTTTATTTTCAAGACTCGGTTATTTAAATATGGATTTATAATTAAGTGTAAAATGGATGTGGTATGACCTTTTGGAAACGATCCTTGGGATTTCAGTGTATTGAACTACCAAGTGGTTTCTTGTGATGAAATTAATACACTTGGACATGCCATCTTGGTTACGCAAGCAAAGCCGTGCTTACCATGTAAGAAAAAGTGCATTTGCACTTGACCCCCAAACTAATTAAAAATGCAAAGGCCCCCAAATTATATAGTATATTGGTTTAAACAAATAATATTTCTTAGTTTACATCACAAATTGGACTCTTTGGATATGAATCTTTTTTTCCTTCTTAGTTAGGCTTTTTAAGAAAGAAAATCAAGGAACTTTTGTGGATTTATTATATTTTTTTAGATTCATTTATATTTTATGAAAAAAAAGATACCCCAAATTAAATATTGGTTCATTGTTCATTTTTATTCTAAAATGATTTTGCATTTTTATCTACTATTTTATTTTCTTTTTCAAAAGGCCCCTTATTTTTAAAATTTTGCCCTAAGCCCCTTTTAGCCTGAGCACGACACTGTACGCAAGAGGCAGGTGTCACAGGAGCACTTGCTCACTTTTCTTTTCTTTGCCTTAACCTAGGGAAATGTCTTTCTTTTACTTACTCTAGCGGTTTGGAACCTTAAACTAGGGAACTTCTTCTTTTTTTTTTTATGAACCTAAGGCTTTTTTGCCTTCTTATCTTTTCTGCGTGCATGCCCAAAACCCTTTTCTTCAGTTTTCTTCACAATCACTATCCCTCGTCTTAACAAAATCCCTTTTTCTTTTCTTTTTCTTTTCTTTCCACTTTCAATTCATCCCCAGCCCCAATGAACACCTTCAAACTTAGCCTAAACTGGCCCTAAAGTGAACCGGAATCTACTAGGAACATGTTCTTGTCAGTCTAAACTCAACACTATTTACCAAGCTCATTCGAAACAAGGCCTCACAAACACATAAGAACATATTAAGGCTTGAAAGAAAGGCTTGGTTAAAGGTAGGGGAACTGTTTCAAAGGTGGGAATCAGCTGCTTGGACTATCAAGAGTGGTAAAAAGGGATAAGAAAGTCCAAACATGTATGATCTATCCATGAGTCACTATCAATGCATGGTTATGATAATTGTGAGTCCAAATTCAGGTTCAAATAGATTAGGGAAATGCATCAATTCACAGCAGGATATAATTGAAATGGGCATGTCAAGATATGATCAATATAAACATTGTGATATCTTAACTCTTCAATCTCACTCTAATGCACAAAGGAATCAAGAACCATGGTACATAATGTAATCGCATGAATTAGCATGTTTACAAGGTTTAACTCATAAATGCACCCTATGCAGTATGAAATGCAGTCCTAAATGATGCAGATTAAGACTCAATCTTAAGATATAAATGCAACCTACATGATTATTTTTGTGATTTTTCGAGATTTTTTCAAATTTTAGGGGTTTTCTATGCCTTATATGAATGCAGACTCAAGTGATGAAAAATTGAAAATAAGAACACAAAACACAATATCAAATACTTCTCAAACCCTCCCCCAAACTTGAATTACACAGTCCCTTCTGTAACAAAAGTCTAAAAGAAGATTTAAGAGCAAGATAAAAGCAAAGATTAACTAAATGCAAATGTTATATACAATGGAAGTCGTTTGGTACCTCAGTGATACCCAAAGATATCGGCGATGGCACCTTTCCGCTCTTGTGAGGGAAGTCTGCCGTCTAGAGCACTATGCTCGACCATGGTGTCGCTTGAGTCCACATAGGTGTACTGCCCATGAGCTCGATCGAGTCCACTGGTGAAGTCAGCTTGATGGGATAATCCTTCTACGTCAAATTGATCGAGTCCACCGGTGAAGTCAGCAAACCGTGAGCTGGAACTTCTCCTCTTCTTCTGTCTTCTCTTATGTGCCTCTCTTGGTTCAAATGAGGAGACTCTTGGGGGTTCCTGAGCTTATATACACTACAAGTACGTTCCTACAATGTGTAGAGGCATAGAGCTACAATTAGGGCTCCTTACTTTTTTCGTTTCTCTAGGATGGGAGCTTTGATGTTCCTCCCAAGGAATAAGAATCATGTCACACATGTTGCTCCTCATAGTCCCGTGGAGAACCCTAATGCATGTTTGGCTAACTATGGGTCCGTCAAGATCCTTATATACACTACAAGTATGTGCCTACATTGTGTGGAGGCATAGAGCTACGATTAGGGCTCCTTACTACTTCCGTTTCTCTAGGATGGTAGCTTTGATGTTCCTCCCAAGGAATGAGAATCATGTCACACATGTGTCTCCTCATAGTCCCGTGGAGAACCCTAATGCTTGTTTGGCTAAGTATGGGTCCGTCTAGATCGTTATATACACTACAAGTATATTCCTATAATGTGTAGAGGCATAGAGCTACGATTGGGGTTCCTTACTACTTCCGTTTCTCTAGGATGGTAGCTTTGATGTTCCTCCCAAGGAATGAGAATCATGTCACACATGTTGCTCCTCATAGTCCCATATATGGAGAACGAAATGCATGTTTTGCTAAGTATGGGTCCGTCTAGATGATTAAATACACTATAAGTATGTTTTTACAATGTGTGGAGGCATAGAGTTACGATTAGGACTCCTTACTTCTTTTGTTTCTCTAGGATGGTAGCTTTGATGTTCCTCCCAAGGAATGCGAATCATGTCACACATGTTGCTCCTCATAGTCCCATGGAGAACCAAATGCATGTTTTGCTAAGTATGGGTCCGTCTAGATGATTAAATACACTATAAGTATGTTTCTACAATGTGTGGAGGCATAGAGTTACGATTAGGACTCCTTACTTCTTTTGTTTCTCTAGGATGGTAGCTTTGATGTTCCTCTCAAGGAATGAGAATCATGTCACACAAGTTGCTCCTGATAGTCACGTAGAGAGCCTAACGCATGTTTGTCTATTTAATGGTCCGTCTAGATCATTACATACACTACATTTATGTTTCTACAATGTGTGGAGCCATAAAGGTACGATTGAGACTCCTTACTTCTTCTGTTTCCCTAGGATGGTAGCTTTGATGTTCCTCTCAAGGAATGTGAATCATGTGACACATGTTGCTCCTCATAGTCCCTTGGAGAACCTTATGCATGTTTTGCTAAGTATGGGTCTGTCTTGATCCTTATATACACAACAAGTACGTTCCTACAATGTGTGGAGGCATAGAGCTACAATTAGGGCTCCTTACTTTTTTCGTTTCTCTGGGATGGTAGCTTTGATGTTCCTCCTAAGGAATGGAATCATGTCACACATGTTGCTCCTCATAGTCCCGTGGAGAACCCTAATGCATGTTTGGCTAACTATGGGTCCGTCAAGATCCTTATATACACTACAAGTATGTGCCTACATTGTGTGGAGGCATAGAGCTACGATTAGGGCTCCTTACTACTTCCGTTTCTCTAGGATGGTAGCTTTGATGTTCCTCCCAAGGAATGAGAATCATGTCACACATGTTGCTCCTCATAGTCCCATGGAGAACCAAATGCATGTTCTGCTAAGTATGGGTCCGTCTAGATGATTAAATACACTACAAGTATGTTTCTACAATGTGTGGAGGCATAGAGTTACGATTAGGACTCCTTACTTCTTTTGTTTCTCTAGGATGGTAGCTTTGATGTTCCTCTCAAGGAATGAGAATCATGTCACACAAGTTGCTCCTCATAGTCACGTAGAGAGCCTAACGCATGTTTGCCTAAGTATGGGTCCGACTAGATCATTACATACACTACAAGTATGTTTCTACAATGTCTGGAGGCATAGACCTACGATTGGGACTCCTTACTTTTTTCGTTTCTCAGGGATGGTAGCTTTGGTGTTCCTCCCAAGGAATGAGAATCAAGTCACACATGATCCTCCTCATAGTCCCGTGGAGAACCTAATGCATGTTTTGCTAAGTATGGGTCTGTCTTGATCCTTATATACACTACAAGTACGTTCCTACAATGTGTGGAGACATAGAGCTACAATTAGGGCTCCTTACTTTTTTCATTTCTCTGGGATGGTAGCTTTGATGTTCCTCCCAAGGAATGAGAATCATGTCACACATGTTGCTCCTCATAGTCCCGTGTAGAACCCTAATGCATGTTTGGCTAACTATGGGTCCGTCAAGATCCTTATATACACTACAAGTATGTGCCTACATTGTGTGGAGGCATAGAGCTACGATTAGGGCTCCTTACTACTTCCGTTTCTCTAGGATGGTAGCTTTGATGTTCCTCCAAAGGAATGAGAATCATATCACACATGTGTCTCCTCATAGTCCCGTGGAGAACCCTAACGCATGTTTGGCTAAGTATGGGTCCGTCTAGATCGTTATATACACTACAAGTATATTCCTATAATGTGTGGAGGCATAGAGCTACGATTGGGGATCCTTACTACTTCCGTTTCTCTAGGATGGTAGCTTTGATATTCCTCCCAAGGAATGAGAATCATGTCACACATGTTGCTCCTCATAGTCCCATGGAGAACCAAATGCATGTTTTGCTAAGTATGGGTCCGTCTAGATGATTAAATACACTACAAGTATGTTTCTACAATGTGTGGAGGCATAGAGTTACGATTAGGACTCCTTACTTCTTTTGTTTCTCTAGGATGGTAGCTTTGATGTTCCTCTCAAGGAATGAGAATCATGTCACACAAGTTGCTCCTCATAGTCACGTAAAGAGCCTAACGCATGTTTGGCTATTTAATGGTCCGCCTAGATCATTACATACACTACAAGTATGTTTCTACAATGTGTGGAGGCATAAAGCTACGATTGAGACTCCTTACTTCTTCTGTTTCCCTAGGATCGTAGCTTTGATGTTCCTCTCAAGGAATGTGAATCATGTGACACATGTTGCTCCTCATAGTCCCTTGGAGAACCTTATGCATGTTTTGCTAAGTATGGGTCTGTCTTGATCCTTATATACACTACAAGTACGTTCCTACAATGTGTAGAGGCATAGAGCTACAATTAGGGCTCCTTACTTTTTTCGTTTCTCTAGGATGGGAGCTTTGATGTTCCTACCAAGGAATAAGAATCATGTCACACATGTTGCTCCTCATAGTCCCGGGGAGAACCCTAATGCATGTTTGGCTAACTATGGGTCCGTCAAGATCCTTATATACACTACAAGTATGTGCCTACATTGTGTGGAGGCATAGAGCTACGATTAGGGCTCCTTACTACTTCCGTTTCTCTAGGATGGTAGCTTTGATGTTCCTCCCAAGGAATGAGAATCATGTCACACATGTGTCTCCTCATAGTCCCGTGGTGAACCCTAATGCTTGTTTGGCTAAGTATGGGTCCGTCTAGATCGTTATATACACTACAAGTATATTCCTATAATGTGTAGAGGCATAGAGCTACGATTGGGGTTCCTTACTACTTCCGTTTCTCTAGGATGGTAGCTTTGATGTTCCTCCCAAGGAATGAGAATCATGTCACACATGTTGCTCCTCATAGTCACGTAGAGAGCCTAACGCATGTTTGCCTAAGTATGGGTCCGACTAGATCATTACATACACTACAAGTATGTTTCTACAATGTCTGGAGGCATAGACCTACGATTGGGACTCCTTACTTTTTTCGTTTCTCAGGGATGGTAGCTTTGGTGTTCCTCCCAAGGAATGAGAATCAAGTCACACATGATCCTCCTCATAGTCCCGTGGAGAACCTAATGCATGTTTTGCTAAGTATGGGTCTGTCTTGATCCTTATATACACTACAAGTACGTTCCTACAATGTGTGGAGACATAGAGCTACAATTAGGGCTCCTTACTTTTTTCATTTCTCTGGGATGGTAGCTTTGATGTTACTCCCAAGGAATGAGAATCATGTCACACATGTTGCTCCTCATAGTCCCGTGTAGAACCCTAATGCATGTTTGGCTAACTATGGGTCCGTCAAGATCCTTATATACACTACAAGTATGTGCCTACATTGTGTGGAGGCATAGAGCTACGATTAGGGCTCCTTACTACTTCCGTTTCTCTAGGATGGTAGCTTTGATGTTCCTCCAAAGGAATGAGAATCATATCACACATGTGTCTCCTCATAGTCCCGTGGAGAACCCTAACGCATGTTTGGCTAAGTATGGGTCCGTCTAGATCGTTATATACACTACAAGTATATTCCTATAATGTGTGGAGGCATAGAGCTACGATTGGGGATCCTTACTACTTCCGTTTCTCTAGGATGGTAGCTTTGATATTCCTCCCAAGGAATGAGAATCATGTCACACATGTTGCTCCTCATAGTCCCATGGAGAACCAAATGCATGTTTTGCTAAGTATGGGTCCGTCTAGATGATTAAATACACTACAAGTATGTTTCTACAATGTGTGGAGGCATAGAGTTACGATTAGGACTCCTTACTTCTTTTGTTTCTCTAGGATGGTAGCTTTGATGTTCCTCTCAAGGAATGAGAATCATGTCACACAAGTTGCTCCTCATAGTCACGTAAAGAGCCTAACGCATGTTTGGCTATTTAATGGTCCGCCTAGATCATTACATACACTACAAGTATGTTTCTACAATGTGTGGAGGCATAAAGCTACGATTGAGACTCCTTACTTCTTCTGTTTCCCTAGGATCGTAGCTTTGATGTTCCTCTCAAGGAATGTGAATCATGTGACACATGTTGCTCCTCATAGTCCCTTGGAGAACCTTATGCATGTTTGCCTAAGTATGGGTCCGACTAGATCATTACATACACTACAAGTATGTTTCTACAATGTCTGGAGGCATAGACCTACGATTGGGACTCCTTACTTTTTTCGTTTCTCAGGGATGGTAGCTTTGGTGTTCCTCCCAAGGAATGAGAATCAAGTCACACATGATCCTCCTCATAGTCCCGTGGAGAACCTAATGCATGTTTTGCTAAGTATGGGTCTGTCTTGATCCTTATATACACTACAAGTACGTTCCTACAATGTGTGGAGACATAGAGCTACAATTAGGGCTCCTTACTTTTTTCATTTCTCTGGGATGGTAGCTTTGATGTTACTCCCAAGGAATGAGAATCATGTCACACATGTTGCTCCTCATAGTCCCGTGTAGAACCCTAATGCATGTTTGGCTAACTATGGGTCCGTCAAGATCCTTATATACACTACAAGTATGTGCCTACATTGTGTGGAGGCATAGAGCTACGATTAGGGCTCCTTACTACTTCCGTTTCTCTAGGATGGTAGCTTTGATGTTCCTCCAAAGGAATGAGAATCATATCACACATGTGTCTCCTCATAGTCCCGTGGAGAACCCTAACGCATGTTTGGCTAAGTATGGGTCCGTCTAGATCGTTATATACACTACAAGTATATTCCTATAATGTGTGGAGGCATAGAGCTACGATTGGGGATCCTTACTACTTCCGTTTCTCTAGGATGGTAGCTTTGATATTCCTCCCAAGGAATGAGAATCATGTCACACATGTTGCTCCTCATAGTCCCATGGAGAACCAAATGCATGTTTTGCTAAGTATGGGTCCGTCTAGATGATTAAATACACTACAAGTATGTTTCTACAATGTGTGGAGGCATAGAGTTACGATTAGGACTCCTTACTTCTTTTGTTTCTCTAGGATGGTAGCTTTGATGTTCCTCTCAAGGAATGAGAATCATGTCACACAAGTTGCTCCTCATAGTCACGTAAAGAGCCTAACGCATGTTTGGCTATTTAATGGTCCGCCTAGATCATTACATACACTACAAGTATGTTTCTACAATGTGTGGAGGCATAAAGCTACGATTGAGACTCCTTACTACTTCCGTTTCTCTAGGATGGTAGCTTTGATGTTCCTCCCAAGGAATGAGAATCATGTCACACATGTTGCTCCTCATAGTCACGTAGAGAGCCTAACGCATGTTTGCCTAAGTATGGGTCCGACTAGATCATTACATACACTACAAGTATGTTTCTACAATGTCTGGAGGCATAGACCTACGATTGGGACTCCTTACTTTTTTCGTTTCTCAGGGATGGTAGCTTTGGTGTTCCTCCCAAGGAATGAGAATCAAGTCACACATGATCCTCCTCATAGTCCCGTGGAGAACCTAATGCATGTTTTGCTAAGTATGGGTCTGTCTTGATCCTTATATACACTACAAGTACGTTCCTACAATGTGTGGAGACATAGAGCTACAATTAGGGCTCCTTACTTTTTTCATTTCTCTGGGATGGTAGCTTTGATGTTCCTCCCAAGGAATGAGAATCATGTCACACATGTTGCTCCTCATAGTCCCGTGTAGAACCCTAATGCATGTTTGGCTAACTATGGGTCCGTCAAGATCCTTATATACACTACAAGTATGTGCCTACATTGTGTGGAGGCATAGAGCTACGATTAGGGCTCCTTACTACTTCCGTTTCTCTAGGATGGTAGCTTTGATGTTCCTCCAAAGGAATGAGAATCATATCACACATGTGTCTCCTCATAGTCCCGTGGAGAACCCTAACGCATGTTTGGCTAAGTATGGGTCCGTCTAGATCGTTATATACACTACAAGTATATTCCTATAATGTGTGGAGGCATAGAGCTACGATTGGGGATCCTTACTACTTCCGTTTCTCTAGGATGGTAGCTTTGATATTCCTCCCAAGGAATGAGAATCATGTCACACATGTTGCTCCTCATAGTCCCATGGAGAACCAAATGCATGTTTTGCTAAGTATGGGTCCGTCTAGATGATTAAATACACTACAAGTATGTTTCTACAATGTGTGGAGGCATAGAGTTACGATTAGGACTCCTTACTTCTTTTGTTTCTCTAGGATGGTAGCTTTGATGTTCCTCTCAAGGAATGAGAATCATGTCACACAAGTTGCTCCTCATAGTCACGTAAAGAGCCTAACGCATGTTTGGCTATTTAATGGTCCGCCTAGATCATTACATACACTACAAGTATGTTTCTACAATGTGTGGAGGCATAAAGCTACGATTGAGACTCCTTACTTCTTCTGTTTCCCTAGGATCGTAGCTTTGATGTTCCTCTCAAGGAATGTGAATCATGTGACACATGTTGCTCCTCATAGTCCCTTGGAGAACCTTATGCATGTTTTGCTAAGTATGGGTCTGTCTTGATCCTTATATACACTACAAGTACGTTCCTACAATGTGTAGAGGCATAGAGCTACAATTAGGGCTCCTTACTTTTTTCGTTTCTCTAGGATGGGAGCTTTGATGTTCCTACCAAGGAATAAGAATCATGTCACACATGTTGCTCCTCATAGTCCCGGGGAGAACCCTAATGCATGTTTGGCTAACTATGGGTCCGTCAAGATCCTTATATACACTACAAGTATGTGCCTACATTGTGTGGAGGCATAGAGCTACGATTAGGGCTCCTTACTACTTCCGTTTCTCTAGGATGGTAGCTTTGATGTTCCTCCCAAGGAATGAGAATCATGTCACACATGTGTCTCCTCATAGTCCCGTGGTGAACCCTAATGCTTGTTTGGCTAAGTATGGGTCCGTCTAGATCGTTATATACACTACAAGTATATTCCTATAATGTGTAGAGGCATAGAGCTACGATTGGGGTTCCTTACTACTTCCGTTTCTCTAGGATGGTAGCTTTGATGTTCCTCCCAAGGAATGAGAATCATGTCACACATGTTGCTCCTCATAGTCACGTAGAGAGCCTAACGCATGTTTGCCTAAGTATGGGTCCGACTAGATCATTACATACACTACAAGTATGTTTCTACAATGTCTGGAGGCATAGACCTACGATTGGGACTCCTTACTTTTTTCGTTTCTCAGGGATGGTAGCTTTGGTGTTCCTCCCAAGGAATGAGAATCAAGTCACACATGATCCTCCTCATAGTCCCGTGGAGAACCTAATGCATGTTTTGCTAAGTATGGGTCTGTCTTGATCCTTATATACACTACAAGTACGTTCCTACAATGTGTGGAGACATAGAGCTACAATTAGGGCTCCTTACTTTTTTCATTTCTCTGGGATGGTAGCTTTGATGTTACTCCCAAGGAATGAGAATCATGTCACACATGTTGCTCCTCATAGTCCCGTGTAGAACCCTAATGCATGTTTGGCTAACTATGGGTCCGTCAAGATCCTTATATACACTACAAGTATGTGCCTACATTGTGTGGAGGCATAGAGCTACGATTAGGGCTCCTTACTACTTCCGTTTCTCTAGGATGGTAGCTTTGATGTTCCTCCAAAGGAATGAGAATCATATCACACATGTGTCTCCTCATAGTCCCGTGGAGAACCCTAACGCATGTTTGGCTAAGTATGGGTCCGTCTAGATCGTTATATACACTACAAGTATATTCCTATAATGTGTGGAGGCATAGAGCTACGATTGGGGATCCTTACTACTTCCGTTTCTCTAGGATGGTAGCTTTGATATTCCTCCCAAGGAATGAGAATCATGTCACACATGTTGCTCCTCATAGTCCCATGGAGAACCAAATGCATGTTTTGCTAAGTATGGGTCCGTCTAGATGATTAAATACACTACAAGTATGTTTCTACAATGTGTGGAGGCATAGAGTTACGATTAGGACTCCTTACTTCTTTTGTTTCTCTAGGATGGTAGCTTTGATGTTCCTCTCAAGGAATGAGAATCATGTCACACAAGTTGCTCCTCATAGTCACGTAAAGAGCCTAACGCATGTTTGGCTATTTAATGGTCCGCCTAGATCATTACATACACTACAAGTATGTTTCTACAATGTGTGGAGGCATAAAGCTACGATTGAGACTCCTTACTTCTTCTGTTTCCCTAGGATCGTAGCTTTGATGTTCCTCTCAAGGAATGTGAATCATGTGACACATGTTGCTCCTCATAGTCCCTTGGAGAACCTTATGCATGTTTTGCTAAGTATGGGTCTGTCTTGATCCTTATATACACTACAAGTACGTTCCTACAATGTGTAGAGGCATAGAGCTACAATTAGGGCTCCTTACTTTTTTCGTTTCTCTAGGATGGGAGCTTTGATGTTCCTCCCAAGGAATAAGAATCATGTCACACATGTTGCTCCTCATAGTCCCGGGGAGAACCCTAATGCATGTTTGGCTAACTATGGGTCCGTCAAGATCCTTATATACACTACAAGTATGTGCCTACATTGTGTGGAGGCATAGAGCTACGATTAGGGCTCCTTACTACTTCCGTTTCTCTAGGATGGTAGCTTTGATGTTCCTCCCAAGGAATGAGAATCATGTCACACATGTGTCTCCTCATAGTCCCGTGGTGAACCCTAATGCTTGTTTGGCTAAGTATGGGTCCGTCTAGATCGTTATATACACTACAAGTATATTCCTATAATGTGTAGAGGCATAGAGCTACGATTGGGGTTCCTTACTTCTTCCGTTTCTCTAGGATGGTAGCTTTGATGTTCCTCCCAAGGAATGAGAATCATGTCACACATGTTGCTCCTCATAGTCACGTAGAGAGCCTAACGCATGTTTGCCTAAGTATGGGTCCGACTAGATCATTACATACACTACAAGTATGTTTCTACAATGTCTGGAGGCATAGACCTACGATTGGGACTCCTTACTTTTTTCGTTTCTCAGGGATGGTAGCTTTGGTGTTCCTCCCAAGGAATGAGAATCAAGTCACACATGATCCTCCTCATAGTCCCGTGGAGAACCTAATGCATGTTTTGCTAAGTATGGGTCTGTCTTGATCCTTATATACACTACAAGTACGTTCCTACAATGTGTGGAGACATAGAGCTACAATTAGGGCTCCTTACTTTTTTCATTTCTCTGGGATGGTAGCTTTGATGTTCCTCCCAAGGAATGAGAATCATGTCACACATGTTGCTCCTCATAGTCCCGTGTAGAACCCTAATGCATGTTTGGCTAACTATGGGTCCGTCAAGATCCTTATATACACTACAAGTATGTGCCTACATTGTGTGGAGGCATAGAGCTACGATTAGGGCTCCTTACTACTTCCGTTTCTCTAGGATGGTAGCTTTGATGTTCCTCCAAAGGAATGAGAATCATATCACACATGTGTCTCCTCATAGTCCCGTGGAGAACCCTAACGCATGTTTGGCTAAGTATGGGTCCGTCTAGATCGTTATATACACTACAAGTATATTCCTATAATGTGTGGAGGCATAGAGCTACGATTGGGGATCCTTACTACTTCTGTTTCTCTAGGATGGTAGCTTTGATATTCCTCCCAAGGAATGAGAATCATGTCACACATGTTGCTCCTCATAGTCCCATGGAGAACCAAATGCATGTTTTGCTAAGTATGGGTCCGTCTAGATGATTAAATACACTACAAGTATGTTTCTACAATGTGTGGAGGCATAGAGTTACGATTAGGACTCCTTACTTCTTTTGTTTCTCTAGGATGGTAGCTTTGATGTTCCTCTCAAGGAATGAGAATCATGTCACACAAGTTGCTCCTCATAGTCACGTAGAGAGCCTAACGCATGTTTGGCTATTTAATGGTCCGCCTAGATCATTACATACACTACAAGTATGTTTCTACAATGTGTGGAGGCATAAAGCTACGATTGAGACTCCTTACTTCTTCTGTTTCCCTAGGATGGTAGCTTTGATGTTCCTCTCAAGGAATGTGAATCATGTGACACATGTTGCTCCTCATAGTCCCTTGGAGAACCTTATGCATGTTTTGCTAAGTATGGGTCTGTCTTGATCCTTATATACACTACAAGTACGTTCCTACAATGTGTAGAGGCATAGAGCTACAATTAGGGCTCCTTACTTTTTTCGTTTCTCTGGGATGGGAGCTTTGATGTTCCTCCCAAGTAATAAGAATCATGTCACACATGTTGCTCCTCATAGTCCCTTGGAGAACCCTAATGCATGTTTGGCTAACTATGGGTCCGTCAAGATCCTTATATACACTACAAGTATGTGCCTACATTGTGTGGAGGCATAGAGCTACGATTAGGGCTCCTTACTACTTCCGTTTCTCTAGGATGGTAGTTTTGATGTTCCTCCCAAGGAATGAGAATCATGTCACACATGTGTCTCCTCATAGTCCCGTGGAGAACCCTAATGCTTGTTTGGCTAAGTATGGGTCCGTCTAGATCGTTATATACACTACAAGTATATTCCTATAATGTGTAGAGGCATAGAGCTACGATTAGGGCTCCTTACTACTTCCGTTTCTCTAGGATGGTAGCTTTGATGTTCCTCCCAAGGAATGAGAATCATGTCACACATGTGTCTCCTCATAGTCCCGTGGAGAACCCTAATGCTTGTTTGGCTAAGTATGGGTCCGTCTAGATCGTTATATACGCTACAAGTATATTCCTATAATGTGTAGAGGCATAGAGCTACGATTGTGGTTCCTTACTACTTCCGTTTCTCTAGGATGGTAGCTTTGATGTTCCTCCCAAGGAATGAGAATCATGTCACACATGTTGCTCCTCATAGTCACGTAGAGAGCCTAACGCATGTTTGCCTAAGTATGGGTCCGACTAGATCATTACATACACTACAAGTATGTTTCTACAATGTCTGGAGGCATAGACCTACGATTGGGACTCCTTACTTTTTTCGTTTCTCAGGGATGGTAGCTTTGGTGTTCCTCCCAAGGAATGAGAATCAAGTCACACATGATCCTCCTCATAGTCCCTTGGAGAACCTTATGCATGTTTTGCTAAGTATGGGTCTGTCTTGATCCTTATATACACTACAAGTACGTTCCTACAATGTGTAGAGGCATAGAGCTACAATTAGGGCTCCTTACTTTTTTCGTTTCTCTAGGATGGGAGCTTTGATGTTCCTCCCAAGGAATAAGAATCATGTCACACATGTTGCTCCTCATAGTTCCGTGGAGAACCCTAATGCATGTTTGGCTAACTATGGGTCCGTCAAGATCCTTATATACACTACAAGTATGTGCCTACATTGTGTGGAGGCATAGAGCTACGATTAGGGCTCCTTACTACTTCCGTTTCTCTAGGATGGTAGCTTTGATGTTCCTCCCAAGGAATGTGAATCATGTGACACATGTTGCTCCTCATAGTCCCATGGAGAACCAAATGCATGTTCTGCTAAGTATGGGTCCGTCTAGATGATTAAATACACTACAAGTATGTTTCTACAATGTGTGGAGGCATAGAGTTACGATTAGGACTCCTTATTTCTTTTGTTTCTCTAGGATGGTAGCTTTGATGTTCCTCTCAAGGAATGAGAATCATGTCACACAAGTTGCTCCTCATAGTCACGTAGAGAGCCTAACGCATGTTTGGCTATTTAATGGTCCGCCTAGATCATTACATACACTACAAGTATGTTTCTACAATGTGTGGAGGCATAAAGCTACGATTGAGACTCCTTACTTCTTCTGTTTCCCTAGGATGGTAGCTTTGATGTTCCTCTCAAGGAATGTGAATCATGTGACACATGTTGCTCCTCATAGTCCCTTGGAGAACCTTATGCATGTTTTGCTAAGTATGGGTCTGTCTTGATCCTTATATACACTACAAGTACGTTCCTACAATGTGTGGAGGCATAGAGCTACAATTAGGGCTCCTTACTTTTTTCGTTTCTCTGGGATGGGAGCTTTGATGTTCCTCCCAAGGAATAAGAATCATGTCACACATGTTGCTCCTCATAGTCCCGTGGAGAACCCTAATGCATGTTTGGCTAACTATGGGTCCGTCAAGATCCTTATATACACTACAAGTATGTGCCTACATTGTGTGGAGGCATAGAGCTACGATTAGGGCTCCTTACTACTTCCGTTTCTCTAGGATGGTAGCTTTGATGTTCCTCCCAAGGAATGAGAATCATGTCACACATGTGTCTCCTCATAGTCCCGTGGAGAACCCTAATGCTTGTTTTGCTAAGTATGGGTCTGTCTAGATCGTTATATACACTACAAGTATGTTTCTACAATGTCTGGAGGCATAGACCTACGATTGGGACTCCTTACTTTTTTCGTTTCTCAGGGATGGTAGCTTTGGTGTTCCTCCCAAGGAATGAGAATCAAGTCACACATGATCCTCCTCATAGTCCCGTGGAGAACCTAATGCATGTTTTGCTAAGTATGGGTCTGTCTTGATCCTTATATACACTACAAGTACGTTCCTACAATGTGTGGAGACATAGAGCTACAATTAGGGCTCCTTACTTTTTTCATTTCTCTGGGATGGTAGCTTTGATGTTCCTCCCAAGGAATGAGAATCATGTCACACATGTTGCTCCTCATAGTCCCGTGTAGAACCCTAATGCATGTTTGGCTAACTATGGGTCCGTCAAGATCCTTATATACACTACAAGTATGTGCCTACATTGTGTGGAGGCATAGAGCTACGATTAGGGCTCCTTACTACTTCCGTTTCTCTAGGATGGTAGCTTTGATGTTCCTCCAAAGGAATGAGAATCATATCACACATGTGTCTCCTCATAGTCCCGTGGAGAACCCTAACGCATGTTTGGCTAAGTATGGGTCCGTCTAGATCGTTATATACACTACAAGTATATTCCTATAATGTGTGGAGGCATAGAGCTACGATTGGGGATCCTTACTACTTCCGTTTCTCTAGGATGGTAGCTTTGATATTCCTCCCAAGGAATGAGAATCATGTCACACATGTTGCTCCTCATAGTCCCATGGAGAACCAAATGCATGTTTTGCTAAGTATGGGTCCGTCTAGATGATTAAATACACTACAAGTATGTTTCTACAATGTGTGGAGGCATAGAGTTACGATTAGGACTCCTTACTTCTTTTGTTTCTCTAGGATGGTAGCTTTGATGTTCCTCTCAAGGAATGAGAATCATGTCACACAAGTTGCTCCTCATAGTCACGTAGAGAGCCTAACGCATGTTTGGCTATATAATGGTCCGCCTAGATCATTACATACACTACAAGTATGTTTCTACAATGTGTGGAGGCATAAAGCTACGATTGAGACTCCTTACTTCTTCTGTTTCCCTAGGATGGTAGCTTTGATGTTCCTCTCAAGGAATGTGAATCATGTGACACATGTTGCTCCTCATAGTCCCTTGGAGAACCTTATGCATGTTTTGCTAAGTATGGGTCTGTCTTGATCCTTATATACACTACAAGTACGTTCCTACAATGTGTAGAGGCATAGAGCTACAATTAGGGCTCCTTACTTTTTTCGTTTCTCTGGGATGGGAGCTTTGATGTTCCTCCCAAGTAATAAGAATCATGTCACACATGTTGCTCCTCATAGTCCCTTGGAGAACCCTAATGCATGTTTGGCTAACTATGGGTCCGTCAAGATCCTTATATACACTACAAGTATGTGCCTACATTGTGTGGAGGCATAGAGCTACGATTAGGGCTCCTTACTACTTCCGTTTCTCTAGGATGGTAGTTTTGATGTTCCTCCCAAGGAATGAGAATCATGTCACACATGTGTCTCCTCATAGTCCCGTGGAGAACCCTAATGCTTGTTTGGCTAAGTATGGGTCCGTCTAGATCGTTATATACACTACAAGTATATTCCTATAATGTGTAGAGGCATAGAGCTACAATTAGGGCTCCTTACTACTTCCGTTTCTCTAGGATGGTAGCTTTGATGTTCCTCCCAAGGAATGAGAATCATGTCACACATGTGTCTCCTCATAGTCCCGTGGAGAACCCTAATGCTTGTTTGGCTAAGTATGGGTCCGTCTAGATCGTTATATACGCTACAAGTATATTCCTATAATGTGTAGAGGCATAGAGCTACGATTGTGGTTCCTTACTACTTCCGTTTCTCTAGGATGGTAGCTTTGATGTTCCTCCCAAGGAATGAGAATCATGTCACACATGTTGCTCCTCATAGTCACGTAGAGAGCCTAACGCATGTTTGCCTAAGTATGGGTCCGACTAGATCATTACATACACTACAAGTATGTTTCTACAATGTCTGGAGGCATAGACCTACGATTGGGACTCCTTACTTTTTTCGTTTCTCAGGGATGGTAGCTTTGGTGTTCCTCCCAAGGAATGAGAATCAAGTCACACATGATCCTCCTCATAGTCCCTTGGAGAACCTTATGCATGTTTTGCTAAGTATGGGTCTGTCTTGATCCTTATATACACTACAAGTACGTTCCTACAATGTGTAGAGGCATAGAGCTACAATTAGGGCTCCTTACTTTTTTCGTTTCTCTAGGATGGGAGCTTTGATGTTCCTCCCAAGGAATAAGAATCATGTCACACATGTTGCTCCTCATAGTTCCGTGGAGAACCCTAATGCATGTTTGGCTAACTATGGGTCCGTCAAGATCCTTATATACACTACAAGTATGTGCCTACATTGTGTGGAGGCATAGAGCTACGATTAGGGCTCCTTACTACTTCCGTTTCTCTAGGATGGTAGCTTTGATGTTCCTCCCAAGGAATGTGAATCATGTGACACATGTTGCTCCTCATAGTCCCATGGAGAACCAAATGCATGTTCTGCTAAGTATGGGTCCGTCTAGATGATTAAATACACTACAAGTATGTTTCTACAATGTGTGGAGGCATAGAGTTACGATTAGGACTCCTTATTTCTTTTGTTTCTCTAGGATGGTAGCTTTGATGTTCCTCTCAAGGAATGAGAATCATGTCACACAAGTTGCTCCTCATAGTCACGTAGAGAGCCTAACGCATGTTTGGCTATTTAATGGTCCGCCTAGATCATTACATACACTACAAGTATGTTTCTACAATGTGTGGAGGCATAAAGCTACGATTGAGACTCCTTACTTCTTCTGTTTCCCTAGGATGGTAGCTTTGATGTTCCTCTCAAGGAATGTGAATCATGTGACACATGTTGCTCCTCATAGTCCCTTGGAGAACCTTATGCATGTTTTGCTAAGTATGGGTCTGTCTTGATCCTTATATACACTACAAGTACGTTCCTACAATGTGTAGAGGCATAGAGCTACAATTAGGGCTCCTTACTTTTTTCGTTTCTCTGGGATGGGAGCTTTGATGTTCCTCCCAAGTAATAAGAATCATGTCACACATGTTGCTCCTCATAGTCCCTTGGAGAACCCTAATGCATGTTTGGCTAACTATGGGTCCGACTAGATCATTACATACACTACAAGTATGTTTCTACAATGTCTGGAGGCATAGACCTACGATTGGGACTCCTTACTTTTTTCGTTTCTCAGGGATGGTAGCTTTCGTGTTCCTCCCAAGGAATGAGAATCAAGTCACACATGATCCTCCTCATAGTCCCGTGGAGAACCTAATGCATGTTTTGCTAAGTATGGGTCTGTCTAGATCGTTATATACACTACAAGTATATTCCTATAATGTGTAGAGGCATAGAGCTACGATTAGGGCTCCTTACTACTTCCGTTTCTCTAGGATGGTAGCTTTGATGTTCCTCCCAAGGAATGAGAATCATGTCACACATGTGTCTCCTCATAGTCCCGTGGAGAACCCTAATGCTTGTTTGGCTAACTATGGGTCCGTCAAGATCCTTATATACACTACAAGTATGTGCCTACATTGTGTGGAGGCATAGAGCTACGATTAGGGCTCCTTACTACTTCCGTTTCTCTAGGATGGTAGCTTTGATGTTCCTCCCAAGGAATGAGAATCATGTCACACATGTGTCTCCTCATAGTCCCGTGGAGAACCCTAATGCTTGTTTGGCTAAGTATGGGTCCGTCTAGATCGTTATATACACTACAAGTATATTCCTATAATGTGTAGAGGCATAGAGCTACGATTAGGGCTCCTTACTACTTCCGTTTCTCTAGGATGGTAGCTTTGATGTTCCTCCCAAGGAATGAGAATCATGTCACACATGTGTCTCCTCATAGTCCCGTGGAGAACCCTAATGCTTGTTTGGCTAAGTATGGGTCCGTCTAGATCGTTATATACACTACAAGTATATTCCTATAATGTGTAGAGGCATAGAGCTACGATTAGGGCTCCTTACTACTTCCGTTTCTCTAGGATGGTAGCTTTGATGTTCCTCCCAAGGAATGAGAATCATGTCACACATGTGTCTCCTCATAGTCCCGTGGAGAACCCTAATGCTTGTTTGGCTAAGTATGGGTCCGTCTAGATCGTTATATACGCTACAAGTATATTCCTATAATGTGTAGAGGCATAGAGCTACGATTGTGGTTCCTTACTACTTCCGTTTCTCTAGGATGGTAGCTTTGATGTTGCTCCCAAGGAATGAGAATCATGTCACACATGTTGCTCCTCATAGTCACGTAGAGAGCCTAACGCATGTTTGCCTAAGTATGGGTCCGACTAGATCATTACATACACTACAAGTATGTTTCTACAATGTCTGGAGGCATAGACCTACGATTGGGACTCCTTACTTTTTTCGTTTCTCAGGGATGGTAGCTTTGGTGTTCCTCCCAAGGAATGAGAATCAAGTCACACATGATCCTCCTCATAGTCCCTTGGAGAACCTTATGCATGTTTTGCTAAGTATGGGTCTGTCTTGATCCTTATATACACTACAAGTACGTTCCTACAATGTGTAGAGGCATAGAGCTACAATTAGGGCTCCTTACTTTTTTCGTTTCTCTAGGATGGGAGCTTTGATGTTCCTCCCAAGGAATAAGAATCATGTCACACATGTTGCTCCTCATAGTTCCGTGGAGAACCCTAATGCATGTTTGGCTAACTATGGGTCCGTCAAGATCCTTATATACACTACAAGTATGTGCCTACATTGTGTGGAGGCATAGAGCTACGATTAGGGCTCCTTACTACTTCCGTTTCTCTAGGATGGTAGCTTTGATGTTCCTCCCAAGGAATGAGAATCATGTCACACATGTTGCTCCTCATAGTCCCATGGAGAACCAAATGCATGTTCTGCTAAGTATGGGTCCGTCTAGATGATTAAATACACTACAAGTATGTTTCTACAATGTGTGGAGGCATAGAGTTACGATTAGGACTCCTTACTTCTTTTGTTTCTCTAGGATGGTAGCTTTGATGTTCCTCTCAAGGAATGAGAATCATGTCACACAAGTTGCTCCTCATAGTCACGTAGAGAGCCTAACGCATGTTTGCCTAAGTATGGGTCCGACTAGATCATTACATACACTACAAGTATGTTTCTACAATGTCTGGAGGCATAGACCTACGATTGGGACTCCTTACTTTTTTCGTTTCTCAGGGATGGTAGCTTTGGTGTTCCTCCCAAGGAATGAGAATCAAGTAACACATGATCCTCCTCATAGTCCCGTGGAGAACCTAATGCATGTTTTGCTAAGTATGGGTCTGTCTTGATCCTTATATACACTACAAGTACGTTCCTACAATGTGTGGAGACATAGAGCTACAATTAGGGCTCCTTACTTTTTTCATTTCTCTGGGATGGTAGCTTTGATGTTCCTCCCAAGGAATGAGAATCATGTCACACATGTTGCTCCTCATAGTCCCGTGTAGAACCCTAATGCATGTTTGGCTAACTATGGGTCCGTCAAGATCCTTATATACACTACAAGTATGTGCCTACATTGTGTGGAGGCATAGAGCTACGATTAGGGCTCCTTACTACTTCCGTTTCTCTAGGATGGTAGCTTTGATGTTCCTCCAAAGGAATGAGAATCATATCACACATGTGTCTCCTCATAGTCTCGTGGAGAACCCTAACGCATGTTTGGCTAAGTATGGGTCCGTCTAGATCGTTATATACACTACAAGTATATTCCTATAATGTGTGGAGGCATAGAGCTACGATTGGGGATCCTTACTACTTCCGTTTCTCTAGGATGGTAGCTTTGATATTCCTCCCAAGGAATGAGAATCATGTCACACATGTTGCTCCTCATAGTCCCATGGAGAACCAAATGCATGTTTTGCTAAGTATGGGTCCGTCTAGATGATTAAATACACTACAAGTATGTTTCTACAATGTGTGGAGGCATAGAGTTACGATTAGGACTCCTTACTTCTTTTGTTTCTCTAGGATGGTAGCTTTGATGTTCCTCTCAAGGAATGAGAATCATGTCACACAAGTTGCTCCTCATAGTCACGTAGAGAGCCTAACGCATGTTTGGCTATTTAATGGTCCGCCTAGATCATTACATACACTACAAGTATGTTTCTACAATGTGTGGAGGCATAAAGCTACGATTGAGACTCCTTACTTCTTCTGTTTCCCTAGGATGGTAGCTTTGATGTTCCTCTCAAGGAATGTGAATCATGTGACACATGTTGCTCCTCATAGTCCCTTGGAGAACCTTATGCATGTTTTGCTAAGTATGGGTCTGTCTTGATCCTTATATACACTACAAGTACGTTCCTACAATGTGTAGAGGCATAGAGCTACAATTAGGGCTCCTTACTTTTTTCGTTTCTCTAGGATGGGAGCTTTGATGTTCCTCCCAAGGAATAAGAATCATGTCACACATGTTGCTCCTCATAGTCCCGTGGAGAACCCTAATGCATGTTTGGCTAACTATGGGTCCGTCAAGATCCTTATATACACTACAAGTATGTGCCTACATTGTGTGGAGGCATAGAGCTACGATTAGGGCTCCTTACTACTTCCGTTTCTCTAGGATGGTAGCTTTGATGTTCCTCCCAAGGAATGAGAATCATGTCACACATGTGTCTCCTCATAGTCCAGTGGTGAACCCTAATGCTTGTTTGGCTAAGTATGGGTCCGTCTAGATCGTTATATACACTACAAGTATATTCCTATAATGTGTAGAGACATAGAGCTACGATTGGGGTTCCTTACTACTTCCGTTTCTCTAGGATGGTAGCTTTGATGTTCCTCCCAAGGAATGAGAATCATGTCACACATGTTGCTCCTCATAGTCACGTAGAGAGCCTAACGCATGTTTGCCTAAGTATGGGTCCGACTAGATCATTACATACACTACAAGTATGTTTCTACAATGTCTGAAGGCATAGACCTACGATTGGGACTCCTTACTTTTTTCGTTTCTCAGGGATGGTAGCTTTGGTGTTCCTCCCAAGGAATGAGAATCAAGTCACACATGATCCTCCTCATAGTCCCGTGGAGAACCTAATGCATGTTTTGCTAAGTATGGGTCTGTCTTGATCCTTATATACACTACAAGTACGTTCCTACAATGTGTGGAGACATAGAGCTACAATTAGGGCTCCTTACTTTTTTCATTTCTCTGGGATGGTAGCTTTGATGTTCCTCCCAAGGAATGAGAATCATGTCACACATGTTGCTCCTCATAGTCCCGTGTAGAACCCTAATGCATGTTTGGCTAACTATGGGTCCGTCAAGATCCTTATATACACTACAAGTATGTGCCTACATTGTGTGGAGGCATAGAGCTACGATTAGGGCTCCTTACTACTTCCGTTTCTCTAGGATGGTAGCTTTGATGTTCCTCCAAAGGAATGAGAATCATATCACACATGTGTCTCCTCATAGTCTCGTGGAGAACCCTAACGCATGTTTGGCTAAGTATGGGTCCGTCTAGATCGTTATATACACTACAAGTATATTCCTATAATGTGTGGAGGCATAGAGCTACGATTGGGGATCCTTACTACTTCCGTTTCTCTAGGATGGTAGCTTTGATATTCCTCCCAAGGAATGAGAATCATGTCACACATGTTGCTCATCATAGTCCCATGGAGAACCAAATGCATGTTTTGCTAAGTATGGGTCCGTCTAGATGATTAAATACACTACAAGTATGTTTCTACAATGTGTGGAGGCATAGAGTTACGATTAGGACTCCTTACTTCTTTTGTTTCTCTAGGATGGTAGCTTTGATGTTCCTCTCAAGGAATGAGAATCATGTCACACAAGTTGCTCCTCATAGTCACGTAGAGAGCCTAACGCATGTTTGGCTATTTAATGGTCCGCCTAGATCATTACATACACTACAAGTATGTTTCTACAATGTGTGGAGGCATAAAGCTACGATTGAGACTCCTTACTTCTTCTGTTTCCCTAGGATGGTAGCTTTGATGTTCCTCTCAAGGAATGTGAATCATGTGACACATGTTGATCCTCATAGTCCCTTGGAGAACCTTATGCATGTTTTGCTAAGTATGGGTCTGTCTTGATCCTTATATACACTACAAGTACGTTTCTACAACGTGTAGAGGCATAGAGCTACAATTAGGGCTCCTTACTTTTTTCGTTTCTCTGGGATGGGAGCTTTGATGTTCCTCCCAAGTAATAAGAATCATGTCATACATGTTGCTCCTCATAGTCCCGTGGAGAACCCTAATGCATGTTTGGCTAACTATGGGTCCGTCAAGATCCTTATATACACTACAAGTATGTGCCTACATTGTGTGGAGGCATAGAGCTACGATTAGGGCTCCTTACTACTTCCGTTTCTCTAGGATGGTAGCTTTGATGTTCCTCCCAAGGAATGAGAATCATGTCACACATGTGTCTCCTCATAGTCCCGTGGAGAACCCTAATGCTTGTTTGGCTAAGTATGGGTCCGTCTAGATCGTTATATACACTACAAGTATATTCCTATAATGTGTAGAGGCATAGAGCTACGATTAGGGCTCCTTACTACTTCCGTTTCTCTAGGATGGTAGCTTTGATGTTCCTCCCAAGGAATGAGAATCATGTCACACATGTGTCTCCTCATAGTCCCGTGGAGAACCCTAATGCTTGTTTGGCTAAGTATGGGTCCGTCTAGATCGTTATATACACTATAAGTATGTTTCTACCATCCCTGAGAAACGAAAAAAGTAAGGAAGCTACGATTGGGGTTCCTTACTACTTCTGTTTCTCTAGGATGGTAGCTTTGATGTTCCTCCCAAGGAATGAGAATCATGTCACACATGTTGCTCCTCATAGTCCCATGGAGAACCAAATGCATGTTCTGCTAAGTATGGGTCCGTCTAGATGATTAAATACACTACAAGTATGTTTCTACAATGTGTGGAGGCATAGAGTTACGATTAGGACTCCTTACTTCTTTTGTTTCTCTAGGATGGTAGCTTTGATGTTCCTCTCAAGGAATGAGAATCATGTCACACAAGTTGCTCCTCATAGTCACGTAGAGAGCCTAACGCATGTTTGCCTAAGTATGGGTCCGACTAGATCATTACATACACTACAAGTATGTTTCTACAATGTCTGGAGGCATAGACCTACGATTGGGACTCCTTACTTTTTTCGTTTCTCAGGGATGGTAGCTTTGGTGTTCCTCCCAAGGAATGAGAATCAAGTCACACATGATCCTCCTCATAGTCCCGTGGAGAACCTAATGCATGTTTTGCTAAGTATGGGTCTGTCTTGATCCTTATATACATTACAAGTACGTTCCTACAATGTGTGGAGACATAGAGCTACAATTAGGGCTCCTTACTTTTTTCATTTCTCTGGGATGGTAGCTTTGATGTTCCTCCCAAGGAATGAGAATCATGTCACACATGTTGCTCCTCATAGTCCCGTGTAGAACCCTAATGCATGTTTGGCTAACTATGGGTCCGTCAAGATCCTTATATACACTACAAGTATGTGCCTACATTGTGTGGAGGCATAGAGCTACGATTAGGGCTCCTTACTACTTCCGTTTCTCTAGGATGGTAGCTTTGATGTTCCTCCAAAGGAATGAGAATCATATCACACATGTGTCTCCTCATAGTCCCGTGGAGAACCCTAACGCATGTTTGGCTAAGTATGGGTCCGTCTAGATCGTTATATACACTACAAGTATATTCCTACATTGTGTGGAGGCATAGAGCTACGATTGGGGATCCTTACTACTTCCGTTTCTCTAGGATGGTAGCTTTGATGTTCCTCCCAAGGAATGAGAATCATGTCACACATGTTGCTCCTCATAGTCCCATGGAGAACCAAATGCATGTTTTGCTAAGTATGGGTCCGTCTAGATGATTAAATACACTACAAGTATGTTTCTACAATGTGTGGAGGCATAGAGTTACGATTAGGACTCCTTACTTCTTTTGTTTCTCGAGGATGGTAGCTTTGATGTTCCTCTCAAGGAATGAGAATCATGTCACACAAGTTGCTCCTCATAGTCACGTAGAGAGCCTAACGCATGTTTGGCTATTTAATGGTCCGCCTAGATCATTACATACACTACAAGTATGTTTCTACAATGTCTGGAGGCATAAAGCTACGATTGAGACTCCTTACTTCTTCTGTTTCCCTAGGATGGTAGCTTTGATGTTCCTCCCAAGGAATGAGAATCAAGTCACACATGATCCTCCTCATAGTCCCGTGGAGAACCTAATGCATGTTTTGCTAAGTATGGGTCTGTCTTGATCCTTATATACACTACAAGTACGTTCCTACAATGTGTGGAGACATAGAGCTACAATTAGGGCTCCTTACTTTTTTCATTTCTCTGGGATGGTAGCTTTGATGTTCCTCCCAAGGAATGAGAATCATGTCACACATGTTGCTCCTCATAGTCCCGTGTAGAACCCTAATGCATGTTTGGCTAACTATGGGTCCGTCAAGATCCTTATATACACTACAAGTATGTGCCTACATTGTGTGGAGGCATAGAGCTACGATTAGGGCTCCTTACTACTTCCGTTTCTCTAGGATAGTAGATTTGATGTTCCTCCAAAGGAATGAGAATCAAGTCACACATGATCCTTCTCATAGTCCCGTGGAGAACCTAATGCATGTTTTGCTAAGTATGGGTCTGTCTTGATCCTTATATACACTACAAGTACGTTCCTACAATGTGTGGAGACATAGAGCTACAATTAGGGCTCCTTACTTTTTTCATTTCTCTGGGATGGTGGCTTTGATGTTCCTCCCAAGGAATGAGAATCATGTCACACATGTTGCTCCTCATAGTCCCGTGTAGAACCCTAATGCATGTTTGGCTAACTATGGGTCCGTCAAGATCCTTATATACACTACAAGTATGTGCGTACATTGTGTGGAGGCATAGAGCTACGATTAGGGCTCCTTACTACTTCCGTTTCTCTAGGATGGTAGCTTTGATGTTCCTCCAAAGGAATGAGAATCATATCACACATGTGTCTCCTCATAGTCCCGTGGAGAACCCTAACGCATGTTTGGCTAAGTATGGGTCCGTCTAGATCGTTATATACACTACAAGTATATTCCTATAATGTGTGGAGGCATAGAGCTACGATTGGGGATCCTTACTACTTCCGTTTCTCTAGGATGGTAGCTTTGATATTCCTCCCAAGGAATGAGAATCATGTCACACATGTTGCTCCTCATAGTCCCATGGAGAACCAAATGCATGTTTTGCTAAGTATGGGTCCGTCTAGATGATTAAATACACTACAAGTATGTTTCTACAATGTGTGGAGGCATAGAGTTACGATTAGGACTCCTTACTTCTTTTGTTTCTCTAGGATGGTAGCTTTGATGTTCCTCTCAAGGAATGAGAATCATGTCACACAAGTTGCTCCTCATAGTCACGTTGAGAGCCTAACGCATGTTTGGCTATTTAATGGTCCGCCTAGATCATTACATACACTACAAGTATGTTTCTACAATGTGTGGAGGCATAAAGCTACGATTGAGACTCCTTACTTCTTCTGTTTCCCTAGGATGGTAGCTTTGATGTTCCTCTCAAGGAATGTGAATCATGTGACACATGTTGCTCCTCATAGTCCCTTGGAGAACCTTATGCATGTTTTGCTAAGTATGGGTCTGTCTTGATCCTTATATACACTACAAGTACGTTCCTACAATGTGTAGAGGCATAGAGCTACAATTAGGGCTCCTTACTTTTTTCGTTTCTCTGGGATGGGAGCTTTGATGTTCCTCCCAAGGAATAAGAATCATGTCACACATGTTGCTCCTCATAGTCCCGTGGAGAACCCTAATGCATGTTTGGCTAACTATGGGTCCGTCAAGATCCTTATATACACTACAAGTATGTGCCTACATTGTGTGGAGGCATAGAGCTACGATTAGGGCTCCTTACTACTTCCGTTTCTCTAGGATGGTAGCTTTGATGTTCCTCCCAAGGAATGAGAATCATGTCACACATGTGTCTCCTCATAGTCCCGTGGAGAACCCTAATGCTTGTTTGGCTAAGTATGGGTCCGTCTAGATCGTTATATACACTACAAGTATATTCCTATAATGTGTAGAGGCATAGAGCTACGATTGGGGTTCCTTACTACTTCCGTTTCTCTAGGATGGTAGCTTTGATGTTCCTCCCAAGGAATGAGAATCATGTCACACATGTTGCTCCTCATAGTCCCATATATGGAGAACGAAATGCATGTTTTGCTAAGTATGGGTCCGTCTAGATGATTAAATACACTATAAGTATGTTTCTACAATGTGTGGAGGCATAGAGTTACGATTAGGACTCCTTACTTCTTTTGTTTCTCTAGGATGGTAGCTTTGATGTTCCTCCCAAGGAATGAGAATCATGTCACACATGTTGCTCCTCATAGTCCCATGGAGAACCAAATGCATGTTTTGCTAAGTATGGGTCCGTCTAGATGATTAAATACACTACAAGTATGTTTCTACAATGTGTGGAGGCATAGAGTTACGATTAGGACTCCTTACTTCTTTTGTTTCTCTAGGATGGTAGCTTTGTTGTTCCTCTCAAGGAATGAGAATCATGTCACACAAGTTGCTCCTCATAGTCACGTAGAGAGCCTAACGCATGTTTGTCTATTTAATGGTCCGTCTAGATCATTACATACACTACAATTATGTTTCTACAATGTGTGGAGCCATAAAGCTACGATTGAGACTCCTTACTTCTTCTGTTTCCCTAGGATGGTAGCTTTGATGTTCCTCTCAAGGAATGTGAATCATGTGACACATGTTGCTCCTCATAGTCCCTTGGAGAACCTTATGCATGTTTTGCTAAGTATGGGTCTGTCTTGATCCTTATATACACTACAAGTACGTTCCTACAATGTGTGGAGGCATAGAGCTACAATTAGGGCTCCTTACTTTTTTCGTTTCTCTGGGATGGGAGCTTTGATGTTCCTCCCAAGGAATAAGAATCATGTCACACATGTTGCTCCTCATAGTCCCGTGGAGAACCCTAATGCATGTTTGGCTAACTATGGGTCCGTCAAGATCCTTATATACACTACAAGTATGTGCCTACATTGTGTGGAGGCATAGAGCTACGATTAGGGCTCCTTACTACTTCCGTTTCTCTAGGATGGTAGCTTTGATGTTCCTCCCAAGGAATGAGAATCATGTCACACATGTGTCTCCTCATAGTCCCGTGGAGAACCTTAATGCTTGTTTGGCTAAGTATGGGTCCGTCTAGATCGTTATATACACTACAAGTATATTCCTATAATGTGTAGAGGCATAGAGCTACGATTGGGGTTCCTTACTACTTCCGTTTCTCTAGGATGGTAGCTTTGATGTTCCTCCCAAGGAATGAGAATCATGTCACACATGTTGCTCCTCATAGTCCCATATATGGAGAACGAAATGCATGTTTTGCTAAGTATGGGTCCGTCTAGATGATTAAATACACTATAAGTATGTTTCTACAATGTGTGGAGGCATAGAGTTACGATTAGGACTCCTTACTTCTTTTGTTTCTCTAGGATGGTAGCTTTGATGGTTCTCTCAAGGAATGAGAATCATGTCACACAAGTTGCTCCTCATAGTCACGTAGAGAGCCTAACGCATGTTTGTCTATTTAATGGTCCGTCTAGATCATTACATACACTACAATTATGTTTCTACAATGTGTGGAGGCATAGAGCTACGATTGGGACTCCTTACTTCTTCCGTTTCACTAGGATGGTAGCTTTGATTTTCCTCCCAAGGAATGAGAATCATGTCACACATGTTGCTCCTGATAGTCCCGTGGAAAACCTAATTCATGTTTGGCTAAGTATGGGTCCGTCTAGATCGTTATATACACTACAAGTATATTCCTATAATGTGTGGAGGCATAGAGCTACGATTGGGGTTTCTTACTACTTCCGTTTCTCTAGGATGGTAGCTTTGATGTTCCTCCCAAGGAATGAGAATCATGTCACACATGTTGCTCCTTATAGTCCCATGGAGAACCTAATGCATGTTTGGCTAAGTATGGGTCCGACTAGATCATTACATACACTACAATTATGTTTCTACAATGTGTGGAGGCACAGAGCTACGATTGAGACTCCTTACTTCTTTCGTTTCTCTAGGATGGTAGCTTTGATGTTCCTCTCAATGAATGTGAATCATGTCACACATGTTGCTCCTCATAGTCCCTTGGAGAACATAATGCATGTTTGGCTAAGTATGGGTCCGACTAGATCATTACATACACTACAAGTATGTTTATACAATGTGTGGAGGCATAGAGCTACGATTGGGACTCCTTACTACTTCCGTTTCTCTAGGATGGTAGCTTTGATGTTCCTCCCAAGGAATGAGAATCTTGTCACACATGTGTCTCCTCATAGTCCCGTGGAGAACCCTAACGCATGTTTGGCTAAGTATGGGTCCGTCTAGATCGTTATATACACTGAAAGTATATTCCTATAATGTGTGGAGGCATAGAGCTACGATGGGGGTTCCTTACTACTTCCGTTTCTCTAGGATGGTAGCTTTGATGTTCCTCCCAAGGAATGAGAATCATGTCAGACATGTTGCTCCTCATAGTCCCATGGAGAACCAAATGCATGTTCTGCTAAGTATGGGTCCGTCTAGATGATTAAATACACTACAAGTATGTTTCTACAATGTGTGGAGGCATAGAGATACGATTAGGACTCCTTACTTCTTTTGTTTCTCTAGGATGGTAGCTTTGATGTTCCTCTCAAGGAATGAGAATCATGTCACACAAGTTGCTCCTCATAGTCACGTAGAGAGCCTAACGCATGTTTGGCTATTTAATGGTCCGTCTAGATCATTACATACACTACAAGTATGTTTCTACAATGTGTGGAGCCATAAAACTACGATTGAGACTCCTTACTTCTTCAGTTTCCCTAGGATGGTAGATTTAATGTTCCTCTCAAGGAATGTGAATCATGTGACACATGTTGCTCTTCATAGTCCCTTGGAGAACCTTATGCATGTTTTGCTAAGTATGGGTCTGTCTTGATCCTTATATACACTACAAGTACGTTCCTACAATGTGTGGAGGCATAGAGCTACAATTAGGGCTCCTTACTTTTTTCGTTTCTCTGGGATGGTAGCTTTGATGTTCCTCCCAAGGAATGAGAATCATGTCACACATGTTGCTCCTCATAGTCCCGTGGAGAATCCTAATGCATGTTTGGCTAACTATGGGCCCGTCAAGATCCTTATATACACTACAAGTATGTGCCTACATTGTGTGGAGGCATAGAGCTACGATTAGGGCTCCTTAATTCTTCCGTTTCTCTAGGATGGTAGCTTTGATGTTCCTCCCAAGGAATGAGAATCATGTCACACATGTTGCTCCTCATAGTCCCATGGAGAACCAAATGCATGTTCTGCTAAGTATGGGTCCGTCTAGATGATTAAATACACTACAAGTATGTTTCTACAATGTGTGGAGGCATAGAGATACGATTAGGACTCCTTACTTCTTTTGTTTCTCTAGGATGGTAGCTTTGATGTTCGTCTCAAGGAATGAGAATCATGTCACACAAGTTGCTCCTCATAGTCACGTAGAGAGCCTAACGCATGTTTGGCTATTTAATGGTCCGTCTAGATCATTACATACACTACAAGTATGTTTCTACAATGTGTGGAGCCATAAAGCTACGATTGAGACTCCTTACTTCTTCAGTTTCCCTAGGATGGTAGCTTTGATGTTCCTCTCAAGGAATGTGAATCATGTGACACATGTTGCTCCTCATAGTCCCTTGGAGAACCTTATGCATGTTTTGCTAAGTATGGGTCTGTCTTGATCCTTATATACACTACAAGTACGTTCCTACAATGTGTGGAGGCATAGAGCTACAGTTAGGGCTCCTTACTTTTTTCGTTTCTATGGGATGGTAGCTTTGATGTTCCTCCCAAGGAATGAGAATCATGTCACACATGTTGCTCCTCATAGTCCCGTGGAGAACCCTAATGCATGTTTGGCTAACTATGGGTCCGTCAAGATCCTTATATACACTACAAGTATGTGCCTACATTGTGTGGAGGCATAGAGCTACGATTAGGGCTCCTTAATTCTTCCGTTTCTCTAGGATGGTAGCTTTGATGTTCCTCCCAATGAATGAGAATCATGTCACACATGTGTCTCCTCATAGTCCCGTGGAGAACCCTAATGCATGTTTGGCTAAGTATGGGTCCGTCTAGATCGTTATATACACTACAAGTATATTCCTATAATGTGTAGAGGCATAGAGCTACGATTGGGGTTCCTTACTACTTCCGTTTCTCTAGGATGGTAGCTTTGATGTTCCTCCCAATGAATGAGAATCATGTCACACATGTTGCTCCTCATAGTCCCATGGAGAACCAAATGCATGTTTTGCTAAGTATGGGTCCGTCTAGATGATTAACTACACTATAAGTATGTTTCTACAATGTGTGGAGGCATAGAGTTACGATTAGGACTCCTTACTTCTTTTGTTTCTCTAGGATGGTAGCTTTGGTGTTCCTCCCAAGGAATGAGAATCATGTCACACATGTTGCTCCTCATAGTCCCGTGGAGAACCAAATGCATGTTTTGCTAAGTATGGGTCCGTCTAGATGATTAAATACACTACAAGTATGTTTCTACAATGTGTGGAGGCATAGAGTTACGATTAGGACTCCTTACTTCTTTTGTTTCTCTAGGATGGTAGCTTTGATGTTCCTCTCAAGGAATGAGAATCATGTCACACAAGTTGCTCCTCATAGTCACGTAGAGAGCCTAACGCATGTTTGGCTATTTAATGGTCCGTCTAGATCATTACATACACTACAAGTATGTTTCTACAATGTGTGGAGGCATAAAGCTACGATTGAGACTCCTTACTTCTTCTGTTTCCCTAGGATGGTAGCTTTGATGTTCCTCTCAAGGAATGTGAATCATGTGACACATGTTGCTCCTCATAGTCCCTTGGAGAACCTTATGCATGTTTTGCTAAGTATGGGTCTGTCTTGATCCTTATATACACTACATGTACGTTCCTACAATGTGTGGAGGCATAGAGCTACAATTAGGGCTCCTTACTTTTTTCGTTTCTCTGGGATGGTAGCTTTGATGTTCCTCCTAAGGAATGGAATCATGTCACACATGTTGCTCCACATAGTCCCGTGGAGAACCCTAATGCATGTTTGGCTAACTATGGGTCCGTCAAGATCCTTATATACACTACAAGTATGTGCCTACATTGTGTGGAGGCATAGAGCAACGATTAGGGCTCCTTACTACTTCCGTTTCTCTAGGATGGTAGCTTTGATGTTCCTCCCAAGGAATGAGAATCATGTCACAAATGTGTCTCCTCCTAGTCCCTTGGAGAACCTAATGCATGTTTGCCTAAGTATGGGTCCGACTAGATCATTACATACACTACAAGTATGTTTCTACAATGTCTAGAGGCATAGACCTACGATTGGGACTCCTTACTTTTTTCGTTTCTCTGGGATGGTAGCTTTGGTGTTCCTCCCAAGGAATGAGAATCAAGTCACACATGATCCTCCTCATAGTCCCGTGGAGAACCTAATGCATGTTTGGCTAAGTATGGGTCCGTCTAGATCGTTATATACACTACAAGTATATTCCTATAATGTGTGGAGGCATAGAGCTACGATCGGGGTTCCTTACTACTTCCGTTTCTCTAGGATGGTAGCTTTGATGTTCCTCCCAAGGAATGAGAATCATGTCACACATGTTGCTCCTCATAGTCCCATGGAGAACCAAATGCATGTTTTGCTAAGTATGGGTCCGTCTAGATGATTAAATACACTACAAGTATGTTTCTACAATGTGTGGAGGCATAGAGTTACGATTAGGACTCCTTACTTCTTTTGTTTCTCTAGGATGGTAGCTTTGATGGTTCTCTCAACGAATGAGAATCATGTCACACAAGTTGCTCCTCATAGTCACGTAGAGAGCCTAACGCATGTTTGTCTATTTAATGGTCCGTCTAGATCATTACATACACTACAATTATGTTTCTACAATGTGTGGAGGCACAGAGCTACGATTGAGACTCCTTACTTCTTTCGTTTCTCTAGGATGGTAGCTTTGATGTTCCTCTCAATGAATGTGAATCATGTCACACATGTTGCTCCTCACAGTCCCTTGGAGAACCTAATGCATGTTTGGCTAAGTATGGGTCCGACTAGATCATTACATACACTACAAGTATGTTTCTACAATGTGTGGAGGCATAGAGCTACGATTGGGGTTCCTTACTACTTCCGTTTCTCTAGGATGGTAGCTTCGATGTTCCTCCCAAGGAATGAGAATCATGTCACACATGTTGCTCCTCATAGTCCCATATATGGAGAACGAAATGCATGTTTTGCTAAGTATGGGTCCGTCTAGATGATTAAATACACTATAAGTATGTTTCTACAATGTGTGGAGGCATAGAGTTACGATTAGGACTCCTTACTTCTTTTGTTTCTCTAGGATGGTAGCTTTGATGTTCCTCCCAAGGAATGAGAATCATGTCACACATGTTGCTCCTCATAGTCACGTAGAGAGCCTAACGCATGTTTGTCTATTTAATGGTCCGTCTAGATCATTACATACACTACAATTATGTTTCTACAATGTGTGGAGGCATAGAGTTACGATTAGGACTCCTTACTTCTTTTGTTTCTCTAGGATGGTAGCTTTGATGTTCCTCTCAAGGAATGAGAATCATGTCACACAAGTTGCTCCTCATAGTCACGTAGAGAGCCTAACGCATGTTTGGCTATTTAATGGTCCGTCTAGATCATTACATACACTACAAGTATGTTTCTACAATGTGTGGAGGCATAAAGCTACGATTGAGACTCCTTACTTCTTCTGTTTCCCTAGGATGGTAGCTTTGATGTTCCTCTCAAGAAATGTGAATCATGTCACACAAGTTGCTCCTCATAGTCACGTAGAGAGCCTAACGCATGTTTGTCTATTTAATGGTCCGTCTAGATCATTACATACACTACAATTATGTTTCTACAATGTGTGGAGCCATAAAGTTACGATTGAGACTCCTTACTTCTTCTGTTTCCCTAGGATGGTAGCTTTGATGTTCCTCTCAAGGAATGTGAATCATGTGACACCTGTTGCTCCTCATAGTCCCTTGGATACCCTTATGCATGTTTTGCTAAGTATGGGTCTGTCTTGATCCTTATATACACTACAAGTACGTTCCTACAATGTGTGGAGGCATAGAGCTACAATTAGGGCTCCTTACTTTTTTCGTTTCTCTGGGATGGTAGCTTTGATGTTCCTCCTAAGGAATGGAATCATGTCACACATGTTGCTCCACATAGTCCCGTGGAGAACCCTAATGCATGTTTGGCTAACTATGGGTCCGTCAAGATCCTTATATACACTACAAGTATGTGCCTACATTGTGTGGAGGCATAGAGCAACGATTAGGGCTCCTTACTACTTCCGTTTCTATAGGATGGTAGCTTTGATGTTCCTCCCAAGGAATGAGAATCATGTCACACATGTGTCTCCTCATAGTCCTGTGGAGAACCCTAACGCATGTTTGGCTAAGTATGGGTCCGTCTAGATCGTTATATACACTACAAGTATATTCCTATAATGTGTGGAGGCATAGAGCTACGATTGGGGTTCCTTACTACTTCCGTTTCTCTAGGATGGTATCTTTGATGTTCCTCCCAAGGAATGAGAATCATGTCACACATGTTGCTCCTCATAGTCCCATGGAGAACCAAATGCATGTTCTGCTAAGTATGGGTCCGTCTAGATGATTAAATACACTACAAGTATGTTTCTACAATGTGTGGAGGCATAGAGTTACGATTAGGACTCCTTACTTCTTTTGTTTCTCTAGGATGGTAGCTTTGATGTTCCTCTCAAGGAATGAGAATCATGTCACACAAGTTGCTCCTCATAGTCACGTAGAGAGCCTAACGCATGTTTGTCTATTTAATGGTTCGTCTAGATCATTACATACACTACAATTATGTTTCTACAATGTGTGGAGGCACAGAGCTACGATTGAGACTCCTTACTTCTTTCGTTTCTCTAGGATGGTAGCTTTGATGTTCCTCTCAATGAATGTGAATCATGTCACACATGTTGCTCCTCATAGTCCCTTGGAGAACCTAATGCATGTTTGGCTAAGTATGGGTCCAACTAGATCATTACATACACTACAAGTATGTTTCTACAATGTGTGGAGGCATAGAGCTACGATTGGGGTTCCTTACTACTTCCGTTTCTCTAGGATGGTAGCTTTGATGTTCCTCCCAAGGAATGTGAATCATGTCACACATGTTGCTCCTCATAGTCCCATATATGGAGAACGAAATGCATGTTTTGCTAAGTATGGGTCCGTCTAGATGATTAAATACACTATAGGTATGTTTCTACAATGTGTGGAGGCATAGAGTTACGATTAGGACTCCTTACTTCTTTTGTTTCTCTAGGATGGTAGCTTTGATGTTCCTCCCAAGGAATGAGAATCATGTCACACATGTTGCTCCTCATAGTCCCATGGAGAACCAAATGCATGTTTTGCTAAGTATGGGTCCGTCTAGATGATTAAATACACCACAAGTATGTTTCTACAATGTGTGGAGGCATAGAGTTACGATTAGGACTCCTTACTTCTTTTGTTTCTCTAGGATGGTAGCTTTGATGTTCCTCTCAAGGATTGAGAATCATGTCACACAAGTTGCTCCTCATAGTCACGTAGAGAGCCTAACGCATGTTTGGCTATTTAATGGTCCGTCTAGATCATTACATACACTACAAGTATGTTTCTACAATGTGTGGAGGCATAAAGCTACGATTGAGACTCCTTACTTCTTCTGTTTCCCTAGGATGGTAGCTTTGATGTTCCTCTCAAGGAATGTGAATCATGTGACACATGTTGCTCCTCATAGTCCCTTGGATACCCGTAAACCACCAAAAGCAAGCTGGGCTTGTGTTAAGTCGAGACAAGGTCCATGCCGCTGCATCCCGGGCCATTTGGTGGCGCTAAGTCTCCATGGGCTTCGTTTACTCGCCTGGCGGAAACGTCTTGGGAGAAAACGAGTATCTCCGTGATGGTTGATCCAAATGACTTGAATCCACTTCGTCGTGATGCATAACTCAAATATCTATCCAGCAATACCAAGATCATGATTTTTGGACGTCGGGAAGACCCCTTTCCGCGGTTATCTTTCGGATGCTCTGGTTCTGTCCAAATGCGAGAATCGGACAAATGGAGTTATATTGATGCTCTTGACTTGGAAACTTGCATGGATCATGGAGCTACGATTGGGGTTCCTTACTACTTCCGTTTCTCTAGGATGGTAGCTTTGATGTTCCTCCCAAGGAATGTGAATCATGTCACACATGTTGCTCCTCATAGTCCCATATATGGAGAACGAAATGCATGTTTTGCTAAGTATGGGTCCGTCTAGATGATTAAATACACTATAGGTATGTTTCTACAATGTGTGGAGGCATAGAGTTACGATTAGGACTCCTTACTTCTTTTGTTTCTCTAGGATGGTAGCTTTGATGTTCCTCCCAAGGAATGAGAATCATGTCACACATGTTGCTCCTCATAGTCCCATGGAGAACCAAATGCATGTTTTGCTAAGTATGGGTCCGTCTAGATGATTAAATACACCACAAGTATGTTTCTACAATGTGTGGAGGCATAGATTTACGATTAGGACTCCTTACTTCTTTTGTTTCTCTAGGATGGTAGCTTTGATGTTCCTCTCAAGGATTGAGAATCATGTCACACAAGTTGCTCCTCATAGTCACGTAGAGAGCCTAACGCATGTTTGGCTATTTAATGGTCCGTCTAGATCATTACATACACTACAAGTATGTTTCTACAATGTGTGGAGGCATAAAGCTACGATTGAGACTCCTTACTTCTTCTGTTTCCCTAGGATGGTAGCTTTGATGTTCCTCTCAAGGAATGTGAATCATGTGACACATGTTGCTCCTCATAGTCCCTTGGATACCCGTAAACCACCAAAAGCAAGCTGGGCTTGTGTTAAGTCGAGACAAGGTCCATGCCGCTGCATCCCGGGCCATTTGGTGGCGCTAAGTCTCCATGGGCTTCGTTTACTCGCCTGGCGGAAACGTCTTGGGAGAAAACGAGTATCTCCGTGATGGTTGATCCAAATGACTTGAATCCACTTCGTCGTGATGCATAACTCAAATATCTATCCAGAAATACCAAGATCATGATTTTTGGACGTCGGGAAGACCCCTTTCCGCGGTTATCTTTCGGATGCTCCGGTTCTGTCCAAATGCGAGAATCGGACAAATGAAGTTATATTGATGCTCTTGACTTGGAAACTTGCATGGATCATGGTTTGAGGCTCTTTTGCTCCCTTTTGAATCCTTTTTTATGTTTTAACCTGTTGAGACTCCAAAACCAACAAATACAAGAAAACTACCTCTAATGGCATAGAACCTTATTGAAAACATTTGAAAACACCAATAAATACTTAGTGAAAACATGCAAAATATGATGATATCAACTCCCCCAGACTTAGCCTTTGCTTGTCCTCAAGCAAACTAAGAAAGGAAAAGAGGTTTGAAAACGTGAGAACTCTTAAATCTTTTTGGAAATCCATGTCGACATTTATCTTAGTGACCCACATAAAACAGCAATGGCATTTATAATTAAGAACAAGGGAGTACATACCATGAGTTTTGCAATCATCCCAAAGCAATCCACTTCTCTTTAGGCCATCCAAATTCTCCACCCTTGACTCCTTTAGTTTCTAAAGGTGTGGTCTCAACTAGGGAGTATCGATCAAAGGGGTTATAGACTTTTACTCATCCTCTTTTTATAAGGCACATGTCTTGGCTCTTGTTTCACCTCTCTCTCATCTCACCAAGGAATGAGAATCATGTCACACATCTTGCTCCTCATAGTCTCGTGGAGAACCCTAATGTATGATTGGCTAACTATGGGTCCGTCTAGATCATTACATACACTACAAGTATGTTTCTACAATGTGTAGAGGCATAGAGCTACGATTGGGGCTCCTTACTACTTCTGTTTCTCTAGGATGGTAGCTTTGGTGTTCCTCCCAAGGAATGAGAATCAAGTCACACATGTTGGTCCTCATAGTCCCGTGGAGAACCTAATGCCTGTTTGGCTAAGTATGGGTCCGTCTAGATCATTACATACACTACAAGTATGTTTCTACAATGTGTGGAGGCACAGAGCTACGATTGAGACTCCTTACTACTTCCGTTTCTCTAGGATGGTAGCTTTGATGTTCTTCCCAAGTAATGAGAATCAAGTCACACATGTTGCTCCTCATAGTCCCGTGGAGAACCTAATGCATGTTTGGCTAAGTATGGGTCCGTCTAGATCATTACATACACTACAAGTATGTTTCTACAATATGTGGAGGCACAGAGCTACGATTGAGACTCCTTACTACTTCCGTTTCTCTAGGATGGTAGCTTTGATGTTCTTCCCAAGTAATGAGAATCATGTCACACATGTTGCTCCTCATAGTCCCGTGGAGAACCTTAATGTATGTTTGGCTAACTATGGGTCCGTGTAGATCATTACATACACTACAAGTATGTTTCTACAATGTGTGGAGGCATAGAGCTACGATTGGGGCTCCTTACTACTTCTGTTTTTCAAGGATGGTGGCTTTGATGTTGTTCCCAAGGAATGAGAATCATGTCACACATGTTGCTCCTCATAGTCCCGTGGTGAACCCTATTGTATGTTTGGCTACCTATGTGTCCGTCTTGATCCTTATATACACTACAAGTACGTTCCTACAATGTGTGGAGGCATAGAGCTACTACTGGGACTCCGTACTACCTCCGTTTCTCTAGGATGGTAGCTTTGATGTTCTTCGCAAGAATGAGAATCATGTTAAACATGTTGCTCCTCATAGTCCCGTGGAGAACCCTTATGTATGTTTGGCTAACTATGGGTCCGTCTAGATCATTACATACACTACAAGTATGTTTCTACAATGTGTGGAGGCATAGAGCTACGATTGGGGCTCCTTACTACTTCTGTTTCTCTAGGATGGTAGCTTTGATGTTCTTCCCAAGGAATGAGAATCATGTCACACATGTTGCTCCTCATAGTCCCGTGGAGAACCTTAATGTATGTTTGGCTAACTATGGGTCCGTCTAGATCATTACATACACTACAAGTATGTTCCTACAATGTGTGGAGGCACAAAGCTACGATTGAGACTCCTGACTACTTCCGTTTCTCTAGGATGGTAGCTTTGATGTTCTTCCCAAGGAATGAGAATCATGTCACACATCTTGCTCCTCATAGTCCCGTGGAGAACCCTAATGTATGATTGGCTAACTATGGGTCCGTCTAGATCATTACATACAGTACAAGTATGTTTCTATAATGTGTAGAGGCATAGAGCTACGATTGGGGCTCCTTACTACTTCTGTTTCTCTAGGATGGTAGCTTTGATGTTCCTCCCAAGGAATGAGAATCATGTCACACATGTTGCTCCTCATAGTCCCGTGGAGAACCCTAATGTATGTTTGGCCAACTATGGGTCCGTCTAGATCATTACATACACTACAATTATGTTTCTACAATGTGTGGAGGCATAGAGCTACGATTGGGGCTCCGTACTACTTCTGTTTTTCTAGGATGGTAGCTTTGATGTTCTTCCCAAGGAATGAGAATCATGTCACACATGTCGCTCCTCATAGTCCCGTGGAGAACCTTAATGTATGTTTGGCTAACTATGGGTCCGTCTAGATCATTACATACACTACAAGTATGTTCCTACAATGTGTGGAGGCACATAGCTACGATAGAGACTCCTTACTACATCCGTTTCTCTAGGATGGTAGCTTTGATGTTCTTCACTAGGAATGAGAATCATGTCACAGCACATCTTGCTCCTCGTAGTCCCGTGGAGAACCCTAATGTATGTTTGGCTAAGTATGGGTCCGTCTAGATCATTACATACACTACAAGTATGTTTCTACAATATGTGGAGGCATAGAGCTACGATTGGGACTCCTTACTACATCCGTTTCTCTAGGATGGTAGCTTTGATGTTCTTCACTAGGAATGAGAATCATGTCACAACACATCTTGCTCCTCGTAGTCCCGTGGAGAACCCTAATGTATGTTTGGCTAAGTATGGGTCTGTCTAGATCATTACATACACTACAAGTATGTTTCTACAATATGTGGAGGCATAGAGCTATGATTGGGACTCCTTATTACTTCCGTTTCTCTAGGATGGTAGCTTTGATGTTCTTCCCAAGTAATGAGAATCATGTCACACATATTCCTCCTCCTAGTCCCATGGAGAACCTAATGCATGTTTGGCTAAGTATGGGTCCGTCTAGATCATTACATACACTACAAGTATGTTTCTACAATATGTGGAGGCATAGAGCTACGATTGGGACTACTTACTTTTTTTGTTTCTCAGGGATGGTAGCTTTGGTGTTCCTCCCAAGGAATGAGAATCAAGTCACACATGTTGGTCCTCATAGTCCCGTGGAGAACCTAATGCATGTTTGGCTAAGTATGGGTCCGTCTAGATCATTACATACACTACAAGTATGTTTCTACAATGTGTGGAGGCACAGAGCTACGATTGAGACTCCATACTACTTCCGTTTCTCTAGGATGGTAGCTTTGATGTTCTTCCCAAGTAATGAGAATCAAGTCACACATGTTGCTCCTCATAGTCCCGTGGAGAACCTAATGCATGTTTGGCTAAGTATGGGTCCGTCTAGATCATTACATACACTACAAGTATGTTTCTACAATATGTGGAGGCACAGAGCTACGATTGAGACTCCTTACTACTTCCGTTTCTCTAGGATGGTAGCTTTGATGTTCTTCGCAAGAATGAGAATCATGTTAAACATGTTGCTCCTCATAGTCCCGTGGAGAACCCTTATGTATGTTTGGCTAACTATGGGTCCGTCTAGATCATTACATACACTACAAGTATGTTTCTACAATGTGTGGAGGCATAGAGCTACGATTGGGGCTCCTTACTACTTCTGTTTCTCTAGGATGGTAGCTTTGATGTTCTTCCCAAGGAATGAGAATCATGTCACACATGTTGCTACTCATAGTCCCGTGGAGAACCTTAATGTATGTTTGGCTAACTATGGGTCCGTCTAGATCATTACATACACTACAAGTATGTTCCTACAATGTGTGGAGGCACAAAGCTACGATTGAGACTCCTGACTACTTCCGTTTCTCTAGGATGGTAGCTTTGATGTTCTTCCCAAGGAATGAGAATCATGTCACACATCTTGCTCCTCATAGTCCCGTGGAGAACCCTAATGTATGATTGGCTAACTATGGGTCCGTCTAGATCATTACATACACTACAAGTATGTTTCTACAATGTGTAGAGGCATAGAGCTACGATTGGGGCTCCTTACTACTTCTGTTTCTCTAGGATGGTAGCTTTGATGTTCCTCCCAAGGAATGAGAATCATGTCACACATGTTGCTCCTCATAGTCCCGTGGAGAACCCTAATGTACGTTTGGCTAACTATGGGTCCGTCTAGATCATTACATACACTACAATTATGTTTCTACAATGTGTGGAGGCATAGAGCTACGATTGTGGCTCCGTAGTACTTCTGTTTTTCTAGGATGGTATCTTTGATGTTCTTCCCAAGGAATGAGAATCATGTCACACATGTCACTCCTCATAGTCCCGTGGAGAACCTTAATGTATGTTTGGCTAACTTGATATCATCATATTTTACATGTTTTCACTAAGTATTTATTGGTGTTTTCAAGTGTTTTCAATAAGGTTCTATGCCTTTAGAGGTAGTTTTCTTGTATTTGTTGGTTTTGAAGTCTTAACAGGTTAAATTATCAAAAAAGATTCAAAAAGGAGCAAAAGAGCCTCAAACCATGATCCATGCAAGTTTCCAAGTCAAGAGCATCAATATAACTCCATTTGTCCGATTCTCACATTTGGACAGAACCGGAGCATCCGAAAGATAACCGCGGACAGGGGTCTTCCCGACGTCCAAAAATCATGATCGTGGTCTTTCTAGATAGATATTTGAGTTATGCATCACGACGAAGTGGATTCAAGTCATTTGGATCAACCATCTCGGAGATACGCTTTTTCTCCCAAGACGTGTCCGCCAGGCGAGTAAACGAAGCCCATGGAGACTTAGCGCCACCAAATGGCCCGGGATGCAGCGGCATGGACCCTGTCTCGACTTAACACAAGCCAAGATTGCTTTTGGTGGTTTACTTGTCCTAAATCTGGTCCAATCACGTCGCAAATCTTCAGAGTCGGTTAACCGGAAAGTTTCCTTTTTCAGCACTTCAATACCCTAGCGACTTCAAGCCTATAAATACAATGTTTTTAGCCTTTGGAGGAAGAGAGCCGCGAGTGTATTGTGCGAGAGAGAGAGCAGCCGTCAAGGAGGAGAAGCCCTAGGTGGTGCGCCGTCCAGAAGGAAGAAGGAGGCGCCGTTCAACTCATTGCACTCGCATTCATCTTTGTTCTTTCATCTTTTCCTTTTCTCTTTTGTACTTTGGATCGAAAGTTATCAAGGGATTCGACTTGTTCTTCATCAGAGAAGCCTCTTTCAATCCTTTATCTATTTTCATACTTGCATAATGATATCAATCTTGCCTTGCTTGCTTGATCTTACTATGTCCGAGTAGATCCCCTCGTTAGGCCGAGGGAGATCGATGGACTCTTGATATGTTTTGACTTGTTTGATTGCATAAAACGGGATTCACTCTATTGGTTCTTCATCTTTGCTTGCTCTTATTTCTTGTTGTTAGGAAAGCGCGCCTCAACAACTCGAACTTAGGTTGATACACTCTCCAAAAGCTTGTTGTATTGCCGAAACTAGTATTTGATGAGCTAAGTGTTTTAGGCTTCCAAAAGTCGACCTAAGGAACTTAGTGAACAATCACAACTTGAACATTGATTAATGCATGCTTATAACTTGTAATAACCATCGAAAGTTGAGTCTATTAGGTTGTTTAAGCATAGTGGCCGGAGCCACGAAAGTGGAAAGGCTATACTTTAGTGTTGTGAGTTCAAGGCGGTTTATAAATTATCCCATGCAATCTCTTGTCATTTCATTGAAGGTTTCCATTGATTATCCCTTGCCTAACATCTTTCCCATCTTGTTTACAATCTCATTCACTTATTCACTTGTTTTCCTTTGATTTTAGCACCACCCCACATTCATATCTTCGTTCTAGCTACTTATCACTCAACATAAACTTGAAACGAAATCTCTCTTCCTTGTGTTCGACCCCGACTTACCACGGCTGTGCACTTGCAGCTCTACCAAGTTGGGTTATAAATTGTATTAGTTTGAAGCATAAAACCCAACGCATCAAGCTCTTTGGCGCCGTTGCCGGGGAAGAGTTGCATTTATTTCAAGTTTCTTGATTGATTTTTAGTCTAGTTCTTTGTATTTTTGCATTTCATTTTCTGTTTTTCATAAAACTCTAAAAAAAAAAACCATAAAAATTTCACTTAATCCTCTTTCTTTGTGTCTCTTAGGTGCATGACAAGAAGGTCCAATCCGGATAATACCATTGAAGAAGATCTTGACATTGACCAACTTGAAAGAACACTTAGGCGGCAAAGAAGAGAAAGAATGAATCAAGGCGGTGAAGCCGCGGCACAAGGTGGCCAACAACAAGCCCCTGACCAAGGACAACAACCACAAGCCCCTCATGTCTTACCAGAAGCCGGAGTTGACCAGCCAGCACAAGGAGCCGTGCCTCAACCTAATCAAAACGCTCCCGGTGTAGCCGATCAACCGCAGCCGCAACAACAACATCCACAACAACCGGAGCCACAAGACGCCGGTCAACCACCAAACCAGCATCATCAAAACCCCCATGGCGGTCACCAAGTGATGCCTCAAGCTCAACCACATCAGCCTCCAAGGAGAGCACAATTCGCTCAGCATCCAAGGCATCCGACTATGGGAGATTTTGATTCATCCGATGCATTCTTCTTGGATAGGAATCCAATCCGACCACCACAGCCCCCAAGGAACGACTTTGAGATCAAGCCACAAATCATTGCCTTGGTGAAACAAAACCAATTCCATGGTTTGTCCACTGAACATCCACTTGACCATGTCGACACCTTTGAGGAGATATGTAGCACTACTCGGATCAATGGAGTGTCACCGGACTACTTCAAGTGCAAATTGTTTACCTTCTCTCTAAGTGACAAGGCGCTTAGATGGGTAAAGTCTCTACCACCTCAATCCATTACAACATGGAATGAATACAAAGGAGCTTTCTTAAACCAATTCTACACCAAGCAAAGATCAAACTCTATAAGGAGCAAGATATCCGGGTTTAAGCAAGCACCAATGGAGTCTTTCTATGAAGCTTTGGAGCGCTTCAAGGAGTATGCAAGAGATTGCTCTAATCATGGCTTCTCAGAAGGTAACCTTTGGAACATCTTTTACAATGGGATTGATCACAAGTACAAGCTTTCACTTGACACCGCGAGCAATGGCAACTTCATAACCAAATCGGTGCCGGAGGCTAAGCTTTTGATCGAGAATCTTGCTGCAAGTGATTCCAATGCATGCCCTGAGTACAATAGAGGAGTGAGAACCACGAGCTCATCATCGAAATCGGCTCAAATATTGGAGTTGAAGAACATGGTCTCACAACTACTAAAGAGCAACCGAGGAGTGCATGCGATCGATGATGTTTTGGCCACTAATGAAGAGCCTCTCATGGAGTTAATGAGAGATGGAGCAGAAGAGAATCAAGAGGAGGTCAACTACATAGGAGGTAACTACGGTAATAGAGGATACAACCAGCCATTCCGCCCCCATCCCAACCTCTCTTACCGAAGCACCAATGTGGAGAATCCAAATGATCAAGTCTATCCGGGCCAAAACACTTATCAAGGAGGCCAAAACGCTTACCAAGGAGGTCAATACCAGCCTAAGCAACAGTTCTATCCTAAGGGAGTCTACCAAGTGAAGCAGCCACTCACTTTCCCCCAAGGAGTTGCACCGGCTCAACAAGAAGAAAAAGTAGATGTGGCGGTTAAGAAATATATGGAGGAGCAAAGAAAAGCTACCAAGAGCTTACATGAGAAGATGGATCACATGTTTGGTGATCTAAACAATAAGTTTGGGGCGGTTAAAAAGCAACAAGAGGTAAATCCGCAAAAGTTTTGTAGTGTTGTTTCATCCAAAGAAGATCCACCGGCCATTGCCTCCGTACCGTCTCAAGAAGAAAGAGAAGATGAGCTTAAGGAGAGGTACAAACCAGAGAGGTACACATGGGAGTCAAGGCGAGCTTACAAGAGAAGGCTTGACAACAAGCCGCTGCTTAAACAAGGAGATCCCGGGAAGTTTGTGATCCCCGTTTGTATCAACGGATACCAACTCACCGATTGCTTGTGTGATAGTGGAGCAAACGTGAACCTCATGTCTCTTGCACTAGCCAAAGATTTGGGATTCAAATATTTCAAAGAGCCTAAGGTGAGAGTGGAGTTTGCGGATCTATCAAGCATGGAGCCTTATGGAGTGCTTAAAGATGTTATGCTAGAGATTGGAGAAAGACATGTCCCAACTGATTTCCAAATCATGGTATGGGAAGGATCAAAGAGGAATCAGCTGATTCTTGGTACCCCATTCTTAGCCACAGCCGGGGCGGTCATCAATTACATGAGAAACCAACTAACACTTGGTCATGTCCGGCAAGATGTCTTTTTCCCAAGCGTCAACTTCAAACAAGCTCCAAGTGCAATCAAACTACCAGCATAAAGGAGCACACTCATGCCAAGAGAAGGAGCCGAGCGGCCAAGAAGCACAAAGAAGGGCGAGCCCTACCCTAAACCAAAAGAAGCGATGAAACCGTTGAAGGCGAAGCATGAGAATGTCTTCAAGGATATTCACTCGGTCTTGTCACCATCATTTGACGATCATGGAACTGAAGAAGAGCCTGACGGTGTACCTAAGTCCTTTGCCAGCATAAGAATCCTTCTCCCAAAGGATCCGGACCCCAAAGATGAGCAAACTGCAAAGGAAAGACTCGGAAAAACCTTAAAACTTTTTCCGAGAGCTTTGGTCTTCAAGGACGACATGGAAGATGATCATGGAGAGCCCAAACCACCTCATGAGCCACCTGAACCAGAATGTGAAGACACCAAAGGGATCCCAAACCCTTTGGCCGATCACATCCGCACCTAACCAAACAAATAAAAACGGGAGTCAAGCTAGATGACTTTAAAACAAGCGCTTTGTGGGAGGCAACCCACACGGTATCTTTCTTTTCCTTTTTCATTTTTAGTTTTCACATCATTATTGCATGCATTTTGTTAGGATGAGAAACCAAGAGGAGACCAAACGAGAAAATGTCCCACCCATTCACCCCACCCTTGTCCAAACCGGCACCAATGAGCGGGCACCACCTGGGAATACTAAAGGAAGGAAGCAGAATCATTTCGGTCAAAGAAGATCACCAAACGGTCGAGTAGAATTCAAGATATTCCATCCGGGGTGATTTTCTCGGCCACACGGGTGAGAAGGAGGACACACTTGACCTATCTCACAATCCGTGTGACCGAAATCCACCAAACTTCACAGGCGACCAGATAATACCATATTGGTTGGCAAATCCAAAAGATAGGACGGAGAAATGTGAACGGATGAGGAGATACGCACGAATGCCACATCCGGTCGATGGCGGGTAACCGAAGGCCGGCAAAAACCAATATCACGGCATGGCGACACCACCACCTGGAAATGGATTCTTGCAGCTTCAAAATCACCATTCCAAAAGAAAATCAAGGAACGAACGAGCCAAATTTAAGGACGGTCAAAAATCTCTTCCCGGAGCCGTTTACACCACGTTATGAAGGAAGTCTTACACCGCTCATCCATTTGACCTCAAACTTCACCAGTGCTCATAAAATATGAAGTTGGTCGGTGGAATTTCAAGCTCGGTCAGGAAATTCGTCACCGTTTGCGCTGTGGTCTATTGCACCCTCTTCGGATCGTCCGGATGGCCACCAAATGATGAATCTCCCAAACCGCTCGTTTGTTTGACATGAAACTTCACCACTGCTCCTAAAATATATGATTGGTCTGTGGAATTTCAAGATAGGTCGGCGAAATATTGACGGTTCGAGCTGTGGTTCATCACATAACCTCACGGCCATCCGAAGAATCCTCACGACACCGGACTTTCAACTCTGCTCATCCAAACGACCTGAAACTTCACCAGCGGCTCTAAAACATCATATTGGACGGTAAATTTTCAATCCCGTTCATAAAATTCTTAACGGTTTGTCATGTGGTTCATAGCACTCATTCCGGGTCGACCGAATGCGACGTACACGACCTAAATGCAAACCAAAGGATTTCGGGCCTTGACCTTCAACATTTACCGACCACTCACGCCCCCAGAAGAGCCCCATTCAGTCGTCTGACTATGATCTTCATTAAACTTGGTCATCACTTGGTAACATCATTCTAACCTTTCCCTTTTTCAAATTTATTATGTCTTTCACCTCTCTTAATCTGATTTTTCTTACACCGGGACGGTGCAAGTTAAGTCTGGGGGGATTATACTAATAAGTTTGTTCATTTTGACATTTTTGCTTGCATTGTTTTCATCTCATCGAGTCGTTTTTATTGAGTCAAAACTTTTGTCGAGAATTATGACTTTATCTTGGACCTAACCATTGTTGTGCATGCGTTTAAGTGACCATTGATCAGTATTTGGCAGTCTACTTCATCACATGTGCACCATGAGTGGATTGATCTACCAAAAAGTCCACACCTCCAAGGGCTTAAGAAGGATACATCTTTGACTCCGCACCTTAATGAACTTAACCTTCTCAGCTAGGGGCTTGGTTTTACAAAGGGTACGACTCCTCATCCTCACCAAATAGTGAAAGTCTATGTGAGTTCGGTTTCCCCTCTCTCTCCCCTTCAATTTAAGAAAAAGCACCAAGGTCCAAGTAACCGGGGATTAGGTGGCAACCACCATCAATACTCGTGTCTATGGAAAACCTTTTGATCCAAGTAATCGGGGATTAGGTGGCTACAACCATCAATACTCGCGTCTATGGAAGATCCATCAAAAACCTCCACAAAGAGGAGAAGAAGTCGATTAAAAAAAAATACTATGCTACCCTAAAAAAGGGATGAATCGACTTAAGAAGTGAGAAGAGAGAGAGGTGAAACAAGAGCCAAGACATGTGCCTTATAAAAAGAGGATGAGTAAGAATCTATAACCCCTTTGATCGATACTCCCTAGTTGAGACCACACCTTTAGAAACTAAAGGAGTCAAGGGTGGAGAATTTGGATGGCCTAAAGAGAAGTGGATTGCTTTGGGATGATTGCAAATCTCATCGTATGTACTCCCTTGTTCTTAATTCTAAATACCATTGCTGTTTTATGTAGATCACTAAGATAAATGTCGACATGGATTTCCAAAAAGATTTAAGAGTTCTCACGTTTTCAAACCTCTTTTCCTTTCTTAGTTTGCTTGAGGACAAGCAAAGGCTAAGTCTGGGGGAGTTGATATCATCATATTTTACATGTTTTCACTAAGTATTTATTGGTGTTTTCAAGTGTTTTCAATAAGGTTCTATGCCTTTAGAGGTAGTTTTCTTGTATTTGTTGGTTTTGAAGTCTTAACAGGTTAAATTATCAAAAAGGATTCAAAAAGGAGCAAAAGAGCCTCAAACCATGATCCATGCAAGTTTCCAAGTCAAGAGCATCAATATAACTCCATTTGTCCGATTCTCGCATTTGGACAGAACCGGAGCATCCGAAAGATAACCTCGGAAAGGGGTCTTCCCGACGTCCAAAAATCATGATCTTGGTCTTGCTGGATATATATTTGAGTTGTGCATCACAACGAAGTGGATTCAAGTAATTTGGATCAACCATCTCGGAGATACTCTTTTTCTCCCAAGACGTGTCCGCCAGGCGAGTAAACGAAGCCCATGGAGACTTAGCACCACCAAATGGCCCGGGATGCAGCGGCATGGACCCTGTCTCGACTTAACACAAGCCCAGATTGCTTTTGGTGGTTTACTTGTCCTAAACCCGGTCCAATCACGTCGCAAATCTTCAGAGTCGGTTAACCGGAAAGTTTCCTTTTTCAGCACTTCAATACCCTAGCGACTTCAAGCCTATAAATACAATGTTTTTAGCCTTTGGAGGAAGAGAGCCGCGAGTGTATTGTGCGAGAGAGAGAGCAGCCGTCAAGGAGGAGAAGCCCTAGGTGGTGCGCCGTCCAGAAGGAAGAAGGAGGCGCCGTTCAACTCATTGCACTCGCATTCATCTTTGTTCTTTCATCTTTTCCTTTTCTCTTTTGTACTTTGGATCGAAAGTTATCAAGGGATTCGACTTGTTCTTCATCAGAGAAGCCTCTTTCAATCCTTTATCTATTTTCATACTTGCATAATGATATCAATCTTGCCTTGCTTGCTTGATCTTACTATGTCCGAGTAGATCCCCTCGTTAGGCCGAGGGAGATCGATGGACTCTTGATATGTTTTGACTTGTTTGATTGCATAAAACGGGATTCACTCTATTGGTTCTTCATCTTTGCTTGCTCTTATTGCTTGTTGTTAGGAAAGCGCGCCTCAACAACTCGAACTTAGGTTGATACACTCTCCAAAAGCTTGTTGTATTGCCGAAACAAGTATTTGATGAGCTAAGTGTTTTAGGCTTCCAAAAGTCGACCTAAGGAACTTAGTGAACAATCACAACTTGAACATTGATTAATGCATGCTTATAACTTGTAATAACCATCGAAAGTTGAGTCTATTAGGTTGTTTAAGCATAGTGGCCGGAGCCACGAAAGTGGAAAGGCTATACATTAGTGTTGTGAGTTCAAGGCGGTTTATAAATTATCCCATGCAATCTCTTGTCATTTCATTGAAGGTTTCCATTGATTATCCCTTGCCTAACATCTTTTCCATCTTGTTTACAATCTCATTCACTTATTCACTTGTTTTCCTTTGATTTTAGCACCACCCCACATTCATATCTTCGTTCTAGCTACTTATCACTCAACATAAACTTGAAACGAAATCTCTCTTCCTTGTGTTCGACCCCGACTTACTACGGCTGTGCAGTTGCAGCTCTACCAAGTTGGGTTATAAATTGTATTAGTTTGAAGCATAAAACCCAACGCATCATAACTATGGGTCCGTCTAGATCATTACATACCCTACAAGTATGTTCCTACAATGTGTGGAGGCACATAGCTACGATAGAGACTCCTTACTACATCCGTTTCTCTAGGATGGTAGCTTTGATGTTCTTCACTAGGAATGAGAATCATGTCACAACACATCTTGCTCCTCGTAGTCCCGTGGAGAACCCTAATGTATGTTTGGCTAACTATGGGTCCGTCTAGATCATTACATACACTACAAGTATGTTTCTACAATATGTAGAGGCATAGAGCTACGATTGGGGCTCCTTACTTCTTCCGTTTCTCTAGGATGGTAGCTTTGATGTTCCTCCCAAGGAATGAGAATCATGTCACACATGTTGCTCCTCATAGTCCCGTGGAGAACCCTAACGTATGGTTAGCTACCTATGGGTCCGTCTTGATCCTTATATACACTACAAGTACGTTCCTACAATGTGTGGAGGCATAGAGCTACTACTGGGACTCCGTACTTCCTCCGTTTCTCTAGGATGGTAGCTTTGATGTTCTTCGCAAGGAATGAGAATCATGTTAAACATGTTGCTCCTCATAGTCGCGTGGAGAACCCTAATGTATGTTTGGCTAACTATGGGTCTGTCTAGATCATTACATACACTACTAGTATGTTTCTACAATGTGTAAAGGCATAGAGCTACGATTGGGATTCCTTATTTCTTCCGTTTCTCTAGGATTGTAGATTTGATGTTCCTCTCAAGGAATGAGAATCATGTCATACATGTTGCTCGTCATAGTCCCGCAGAGAACCTAATTCATGTTTGGCTAAGTATAGATCCGTCTAGATCATTACATACACTACAAGTATGTTTCTACAATGTGTGGAGGCATAGGGCTACGATTGGGACTCCTTACTTCTTCTGTTTCTCTAGGTTGGTAGCTTTGATGTTCCTAACAAGGAATGAGAATCATGTCACACATATTCCTCCTCCTAGTCCCTTGGAGAACCTAATGCATGTTTGGCTAAGTATGGGTCCGACTAGATCTTTACATACACTACAAGTATGTTTCTACATTGTGAGAAAGCATAGAGCTAAGATTGGGACTCCTTACTACTTATGTTTCTCTCAGGATGGTAGCTTTGATGTTCCTCTCAAGGAATGAGAATCATGTCACACATGTTGCTCCTCATAGTCCCGTAGAGAACCTAATGCATGTTTGGCTAGGTATGGGTCCGTCTTGATCATTACATACACTACAAGTATGTTTCTACATTGTGTGGAGGCATAGAGCTACGATTGGGACTCCTTAATACTTATGTTTCTCTCAGGATGGTAGCTTTGATGTTCCTCTCAAGGAATGAGAATCATGTCACACATGTTGCTCCTCATAGTCCCGTGGAGAACCTAATTCATGTTTGGCTTAAGTATGGGTCCGTCTTGATCATTACATACACTACAAGTATGTTTCTACATTGTGAGAAAGCATAGAGCTAAGATTGGGACTCCTTACTACTTATGTTTCTCTCAGGATGGTAGCTTTGATGTTCCTCTCAAGGAATGAGAATCATGTCACACATGTTGCTCCTCATAGTCCCGTGGAGAACCTAATTCATGTTTGGCTTAAGTATGGGTCCGTCTTGATCATTACATACACTACAAGTATGTTCCTACATTGTGAGATGGCATAAAGCTAAGATTGGGACTCCTTACTACATATGTTTCTCTCAGGATGGTAGCTTTGATGTTCCTCTCAAGGAATGAGAATCATGTCACACATGTTGCTCCTCATAGTCCCGTGGAGAACCTAATTCATATTTGGCTAGGTATGGGTCCGTCTTGATCATTACATACACTACAAGTATGTTTCGAGATTGTGTGGAGGCATAGAGCTACGATTGGGACTCCTTACTACTTATGTTTCTCTCAGGATGGTAGCTTTGATGTTCCTCTCAAGGAATGAGAATCATGTCACACATGTTGCTCCTCATAGTCCCGTGGAGAACCTAATTCATGTTTGGCTTAAGTATGGGTCCGTCTTGATCATTACATACACTACAAGTATGTTCCTACATTGTGAGATGGCATAAAGCTAAGATTGGGGCTCCTTACTACATATGTTTCTCTCAGGATGGTAGCTTTGATGTTCCTCTCAAGGAATGAGAATCATGTCACACATGTTGCTCCTCATAGTCCCGTGGAGAACCTAATTCATGTTTGGGGAAGTATGGGTCCGTCTTGATCATTACATACACTACAAGTATGTTTCGAGATTGTGTGGAGGCATAGAGCTACGATTGGGACTCCTTACTACATATGTTTCTCTTAGGATGGTAGCTTTGATGTTCCTCTCAAGGAATGAGAATCATGTCACACATGTTGCTCCTCATAGTCCCGTGGAGAACCTAATTCATGTTTGGGTTAAGTATGGGTCCGTCTTGATCATTACATACACTACAAGTATGTTTCTACATTGTGAGAAAGCATAGAGCTAAGATTGGGACTCCTTACTACTTATGTTTCTCTCAAGATGGTAGCTTTGATGTTCCTCTCAAGGAATGAGAATCATGTCACACATGTTGCTCCTCATAGTCCCGTAGAGAACCTAATTCATGTTTGGCTTAAGTATGGGTCCGTCTTGATCATTACATACACTACAAGTATGTTTCTACATTGTGAGAAAGCATAGAGCTAAGATTGGGACTCCTTAGTACTTATGTTTCTCTCAGGATGGTAGCTTTGATGTTCCTCTCAAGGAATGAGAATCATGTCACACATGTTGCTCCTCATAGTCCCGTGGAGAACCTAATTCATGTTTGGCTTAAGTATGGGTCCGTCTTGATCATTACATACACTACAAGTATGTTCCTACATTGTGAGATGGCATAAAGCTAAGATTGGGACTCCTTACTACATATGTTTCTCTCAGGATGGTAGCTTTGATGTTCCTCTCAAGGAATGAGAATCATGTCACACATGTTGCTCCTCATAGTCCCGTGGAGAACCTAATTCATATTTGGCGAAGTATGGGTCCGTCTTGATCATTACATACACTACAAGTATATATGATTGTGTGGAGGCATAGAGCTACGATTGGGACTCCTTACTACTTATGTTTCTCTCAGGATGGTAGCTTTGAAGTTCCTCTCAAGGAATTAGAATCATGTCACACATGTTGCTGATAGTAGGATTTTTACTAAACAATTAGCCTAACTACACTATCATATCGTTGCAGTGTAAGAAGGAGTCAATCCAAATCGGGTGTGAAGCTATGCAATCAGGATGCGATTAAGTCTAAATAAGTCAAGCCAATTTAAATATGAGAATGTAATCTATCAACTTATGAAATGAACAGAGGTAAATGCAAGCTGATAATTATGAACTGAAATCTAGATTGAACAGAATGCAACTAGATAAAAGATAAAAGATAAAAAGCTTAAGTAACAAACACAAGATGAGAAACAATTTAAGACAAAGGATCCTGAGGAGTGGGTGTCATTGACTAATGAATCTCCATGACTAACACTAGGGTGTTCAACAAAACTCAAGCAGAGCTAGTCCCTCAGCTGCAAACTCGACAACTAGCAAATCCACTCTCGTGGCAGGAGCTATCGAGTTAGTATGCTTCCAGACCCACTCTCATGGCGAAATGCACACTAACAAGCATTAAGAAACAGTTTGCAAATGCTAAAATGCAATCAAGGCAACTAGTATCCTAGGTATGATATGCAAATTTCTTGTAAAAGCTGGTTCAGGCATTTCATCAAACACCTTCTGGGTGCTGAAATGCCTAATTTCAAATTCCAATTAATCATAGAGGAAAAAGCATTAAGTTCACTAATCAAGAAGGGAAATCAGAAATTCAAAGCTTAAACACCCTGGGTAATCATGGATTTTCACTAATCTGACCCAAACCTCAAGAACCCTAAATAGACTACTCAGAAATCACCATACAAAATACAAACCCAGAAATTGATAAAACTTGCATCATTAGAAAGAGGATTGAAAACTAAACAACTTTATTGAAGGAAATAGTTGCAAAATCTCAAAGACAAAGAAGCAATCTGAAAATACAAAATAAGAACCCTAGAGGCGATTTTCAACTTAGTCAGAGTAAAAGAAGATGTCTGACACAAATGACATCATTTGGCCTTTTATACTAGGTTTTAGAAAAAAGTAAAAATAACACGTGCTGCGGACTCGAGGTGCCAACTTCATGTGATCTGGTCGAGTCTGCGTAAAGGTGCCACCTTTGGCACCAACTCGACCACCGACTCGATGTACTCATCGAGTCCGTGTAAAGGCGCCACCTTTGGCACCAACTCGAGGTGGTTGATCGAGTCCGTAGGTCGAGTTTGCTTCTACTTCTTTCTTGGCCATCACTCCATCTCCTTCCTTGAGCTTCACTTCATCCCATTCCTTGGCCAACACTCCATCTGCTCCAAAAGTACCTGAAATGGCAAATAATGCAAGGATTGATGCAAATGCTTATGCAAACTATCATCTAAGAGAAGTGGATGCATATGGATGTAAATGGTAGTGGAATGATGTGATAAATGCACGAAAGCGATGGATAAATGATGCTAAAACAGGTTGAAATATATGTACATCAACACCCCCAAACTTATCTTTTGCTTGCCCTCAAGCAAACAAACAAGAATAAAGAAAGGGATGAGGTTTGAAAACGAGCTGATACAGCCAAAAACAACAAGCAAAAACGATTTGATATATGTCCAAGTTTACGGTTCTAAAATGCAGCAAGGTGAGAGTTATTTCTTTAAAAATCTGTATCATGCTTAACAAGATCAATCCAACTTCACAGTCACTCAAACAACGCATTCTTATCAGCAAAATCCCTTTAACATTTATTATGGTGAACAATGAATCATAAACATGCAAATTAGCAACTCATTTGGTTCAAGGTAAAGGCCAAGAGAAGAAGAACGTTTCTTAAAGTTATAAAACGATTTAAAGAACAGGGATCTCTCAAGAAAATGACTATGCTTTGGCAGAAGGCTAAGAGTTATAACCCAGGAGGATGCAAGAGCAGAACCTCTAACTACCTAGCTCTGACTCGACAGCGTCAGTACCCGAAACCCATAAAAACCAAGAACGACTCCTAACTACCAAATAGGCTTTGCGCCTTTAGACTCAGAGGAGCACTTGCTCTTTTCTTCTTTTTCTTTTGTGAACTAGCCAAGGGAGAGGTGATCTTATGGTAACATCTAGCGGTTTGGGAAACCTAACACTTAGGGAACTCCTTTCTTTCTTTTAAACAGCTGAGGCAATTGCCTTCTTTTCTTTTAACTTAGAACCCTTTTTTTTTTTTCTTTTCTTTCTTAAATCTATTCCCAAACCTTTACTAGACCCTTTTGAAACACAAAACAACTCCCTGGCCTTAATCAAAACACCTTTCTTTTCCCACTTTCTGAAAATGAAACCATAGCGCTCAAGATATCACCCCCAAACTTAGCCTGAAAACAAACCCAGAAACGAACTAGATAACTAGACATCCTACTCTTGCCTGTTTAAACTCAACACGTTCTGCTAAGCATAATCGAAACAAGACCTCACAAGCACACACAAGAGTAATGGGGGTTTGAATGAAAAGGCTAAAGTGTTCAGGGTGCGGGAAAGAAAACTACCTGGACAAACAAGAGGATAAACAAATGGGAAAAGATTGTCCAGATATGTATGCTATCCATGAGTTGCTTTCAATGCATGCAATGATATTTATAAGTCAAGATCAAGGTTCAGATAAATAGGGATAAGCCTCAATTCGCAGCAGTGATTAAGTGAGATGTGCATGTCATGATGTGATCAAGTTAAACACGGTTTAGTTTTAAATGCTTCATTCTCACCCTAATGCATCAGAGAATCAGAAACCAAGGCACAAATCATATCGCATGAGACTGTTATTTTACAAGGCTGTATCAACAATGCAGCATGATTGTGAATCTATTTGATGCAATGAAAACTTAATCTAACAAATATGAATGCAACTACATGAATATTTTTGGATTTTTCGAAAAATTTTCAAATTTTTATGTGTTTTTCTATGCCTTACATGATGCAAAAATTTGAGATAAGAAAACAGAACACAAGGTCAAATACATCTCAACCCCTCCCCCAAACTTGAATTACACAGTCCCGTGTGTAATAAAAGAAAGGAGAAGGTTTCAAGAATCAAAAACCAATAAAACACAAATGAAATGGTATATACAATGAAGATGGAGTTGTTACCTCAAGGATGGGAGAAGAAGGAATTGACGGACTCCTCTATGCTCTCACGTGTGTATGCTGGAAGCGAATGCTGCTCGAGTTCGTTGTTTGGGCTTTCTCCTTCTTCAGCGTCTGGCTCGATGTGAGGTTCCTCTCTGGAGGTCGAGCCTGGCAGAACCAATGTTGCAAACCGCACAGCTCTCCTCTTGAATTCTCTCGGCTCAAATGAAGACGATCTCGGTGGATCAATCGGGAAGTTACGCCTAGCTTCAAGCACAAGGGAGCGGCTTCTCTCCATGACCATAGGCTCTGTTCCCACATCCCGTGTAGGCTCCTTGATGTGTTCCTTCATCTCGCTGACCGTGCTCTTCAAAGACTTGATGATCTTTCCCTGATACTTATTCCATTTTTTGAGAAGACCGATGTGCTTGTGGGCGGCTTTTACAGAAGCACCTTGCCTTGGCGCTTCGTAGTCTTCAAAATCAAACTCCTCTGAGCTGTTGGCGCTGACTTCGGCAGGAGTGTCAGGATGACACTGCGGTTTCTGCATATAAGAGGTATCATAAACCATCTCAAGTGGTGGGCAGAAGTTGAAATTCTCCCCTCTCCTCACGTTTGTGTACTCTACACACGGTAATGGCAGCAGAACTTCTGTATCAGTCAGAGGATGGTGGAACTTGTAGGCAAATTTTCCTTCAATTTTCTTCCTGTCTAGGAAACCGGTCTTGGTGAGGTACGGGATGTCAATCCACCTTGGTTCATACTCCTCGCCCATCAAGTCAATACCACAAGCAACTAGAATAGGAGTCACTAGTCCTCCAATGCTGAGCTCTCCTTTTACCCTCTTCTTGTACATAGTCGATGCCCAAGTTCTGTAATAGAGGAATTGGTCGAGCAGAGCTATAGTCGGTCCTGTATCAGAAATATCCCCCGCTAATGGGACTCCCTCGCTGGTGAAATCGGTCACACTCCCAATTGCCGAATCCAGAAACTGAAGCTCCCCTTCGTTGATGTTACCCGTGACCGCTCTGGCAAAGAAGGTGTGAGCAATGGCCTTATGGAGGTATCTGATTACTGGACTTCGGATTTGAGCACTCTTGGACCTTGCAGAAGCATACTCTTCCTTGCCGCCAATGGTTCTCCAAAGCGACAGTAGCTCAGACCGGTCAAACTCTCTGGCACATCCTTGACCGCTTGGGAACCCAAACAGGACATCGATCTGATTGGTGGTGAGAGAATGGGTTTCTCCGTTCACGCTAAACGTGATATAGCCTAGTCCACCGTCTGATTCTACCTCTGGTTCATCAGCATAAAAGTGTACAACCAACGAACAGAGGAACTGACAAGTCTCCTCCTTAAATGCGCCGCAGCGATGGGTCATCATCGTGGCAAGGCCGCACATCTCTGCAAGGTATTCAACATCTCTCTTTATCCCCAGTTCACGCAATGTGTCTTGGTGAGGATACCTTGTTCCTGTGAACCTCATCCACTTTAGAATCTCTAGCAACTGTGCGGAATCGGGTCTCAGAGGAGGGGTGCGTTTCGAACTCCTCACCGGCTTCACTTTTTCTATTTCACAACCGCTGTCATTGCTTTCAAAGTTTGCTTCCTTTTGCTCAGACCCTTGCTCTTGTTCAACAAACTGATCAGCTTCGCCCTGCTGGCTCTGTTCCTCACTATCACTCTCTGTTTCATCCGTTTCCACGGGTTTCTTTCCCTGTGCTATTACCGCTTTCTTTTCCTTATCCATGGCTCGAGTAAGTCGCTTGCGCACTTCTTCTGTGGTAGGGCGCGGTGGTTTACGCAACCTGGAAGGATAAACAATCATAGATATTAGCCGCTTATACACACACTCGACGTTCAAACTCGGTATGCCAAGTCGAGTTTACAAAACTTTTAGCTCTTGAATAGCTAACTCGAGGTGGGTTGACCGAGTGTGCACATCGAGTTGGTACCCAATGAAAAAGGACAGTCAAAAACAGAGAGCTATGAAACCGCAAGGTGGAAGTGAAGCATTCAACAATCAATTAAGACCAAGAAAGCGATTATCAAGCTATCAGAGAGTAACTACACCGATTTGGACTTCACAGACTTGGAAAACGAAACTCAATCAAGCAATTTAGACTAAAAAGCTCTATAGACTCGACCGACTATATCAAATTCAGTTCGAGTCAAGCTGGCTAAAAATGAGAGCCGTAAATGACCGAAGTGAAATTCAATTTCAATAGTTATCAAACTCAAACAAGAGACTTAGAACAAGTGCGAGCTGGAAAAGAAAGCTAACATCAAACTCGATAGCTTCTGTCTAATTCAATTCAAATTCAGGCAATCGAATCATAGAGTGTGAGGTTTCTTCTCAAAATAATTCCGACTTAGAACAAAACCCAGAATTCAACTTGTTCAAGCGATTTATAAACAGTTTGATAAGATTAATAAGAGCAAACCCAAGTGTAATCGAACCCAATTCCTCAATTGAGCAAGCAAGCAAGCGAAAAATACCAAAAAAACTCAAAAACTTCGCCCAGAACGATTTCTAGGGTGAGATGGAAACTCTTACTTGGCTTTTGTCAACAAACGCTCAAAACGATTCATGGTTAATCCGAATCTGGGCAGAAAAAGGGGTGAATCGATCGAGTTTGATTTAAGAAAGGAGTATGGAGAGAAGTGGTCGATGAGTGAGATGAACAAGGGAGAGAGATGTGTTTCAGCAAAATAAAACAATAAAGATAAAGGAGATGAGTGGTGGTGATTTTAAGTTGGAAGAAGATAATTTTTAGCATGGAGAGAGGTGAGTCAAAAGAGGGTGTGGGATTCTGAACAAAGGGTCAGAAAAAGAGACTTAGGGACAGGCTTTTTGTGCCCACACGCCTTATCAGGGCGAGTGTGGCCCAGATGCTGCATTTAAAATTTGAAAACCGGGTTTTAGAGGGAACCTGGTTGACTTGGTTTACTGACTCGGTATGTTACATCGAGTTTGCGCATCGAGCTTGCCCAAAACCTTTCTTTTACACCTTTGTTTCCTGATCGGACCGCGCTCAAAACCTTTTTCATGCCGCCTTAAACACTAAAACAAATGCAAACATAAAAGAAAAGAATATACACAGAGATAAACATGGGAATTCCTCCCAAGTGAGCTTGTTTTAGGTCTCTAAGCTTGACCGCTTTACCGTTCAGGTTTGGGGAGGTTCATAGAGAGGAATTGATACCCCCTCTGGTATGGTCTGATCGGCCATGTAGCGTTTAACCCTCTGACCATTCACAGTGAATTCAACCCCATCGTTTCTGACTAACGTTACAGCTCCATAGGGCAAAACTTCCTTTATCTTGAAAGGTCCTGACCATCTTGATTTCAACTTCCCTGGGAATAACTTCAGCCTTGAGTTGAAGAGTAACACGTCATCACCGGATTTGAGTTCCTTTCGTAGGATCGTCTTATCATGAAAGGCTTTTGTTCTCTCCTTATAGATCCTTAAGTTCTCAAAAGCATCAAGTCTGATCTCTTCTAACTCGTGCAAGTCGGTTACCCTTTTCTCCTGCGCTGTCTTCAGATCAAAGTTCAGAAGCTTAGTAGCCCAAACCGCCTTGTACTCAATTTCCACCGGCAGATGGCAAGCTTTCCCGTAAAGCAGCTGGAAAGGTGTCCGTCCTATAGGAGTCTTGTAGGCGGTCCTGTAAGCCCAGAGTGTTTCATCTAACTTAACTGCCCAGTCTCTCCTTGATATCCCCACAACCTTGTTCAAAATGGCCTTTATCTGCTTGTTGGATACTTCAACCTGTCCACTAGTTTGGGGGTGATAAGGTGTGGCTACTTTGTGTTTAACACCATGTTTCTTGAGAAGACTCTCAAACACCTTATTGATAAAGTGGGATCCCCCATCACTTATCACCACTCTTGGCACTCCAAATCTGGGAAAAATGATGTTTTTGAAGAGCTTGATCACAGGCTTGTGGTCGTTGGTGACGCAAGCTATAGCTTCTACCCATTTCGAAACATAATCAACAGCTACCAAGATATAACTGTTTCCATGAGAAGCTGGGTTAAAGGGTCCCATAAAATCAATACCCCAGACATCAAAAACCTCAACCTCTAAGATGGGATTCTGAGGCATTTCATTTCTCCTGCTGATATTCCCAGCTCTTTGGCATGGATCGCACTTAGATATGAAAGATTGAGCGTCCTTGAAGATGCTTGGCCACCATAAACCTGCCTGAAGTATCTTCTGAGTTGTTTTGAAGGTTGCAAAGTGTCCCCCATAAGCAGAACCATGGCAATGCTCAAGAACTCCATTAACCTCCTGTTCAGCTATGCATCTCCTGAAAAGGCCATCAGAACCTCTCTTGTATAGGTAAGGTTCATCCCATAAGTAGTGTGAAGCTTCCCTGAAGAGTTTCTTCTTCTTGTAAGGATCCAGGTCTTTTGGCACATCTCCACATACTAAGTAGTTCACCATATCTGTATACCAGGGCAGATTCTCATCTTGCAGAGCTCTGACTTCATCGAGTTTGACCTTGGCTTCGTAGCCTTTGCGTAGAATCTCGATTGCCATAAGCTGTTCCTCTGGCATTGAATCGTTGATTGGTATTGCATCCTCAATCCTCATCCGGGACAAGTGATCTGCCACCCCATTCTCAACACCTCTCTTATCCACAATCTCCATATCAAACTCCTGAAGCAGCAGAATCCATCTGAGTAGTCTGGGCTTGGTATCTTTCTTTGCAAGGATGTGCCTAAGAGCTGCATGATCAGTGTATACAGTGACCTTCGAGCCCACCAAATAACTTCTGAACTTCTCAAAGGCGAAAACCACGGCAAGTAATTCCTTTTCCGTTGTGGCGTATCGGCTTTGAGCATCATCCATGGTGCGACTGGCGTAGTAGATCACGTGAAGCTTCTTATCTATCCTCTGACCCAGAACAGCACCCACAGCGAAGTTGCTTGCATCGCACATGATCTCGAACGGATGGTCCCAGTTTGGAGCCTGTACTATCGGGGCAGAAACCAGAGCTGCTTTGATCAGGTCGAACGCCTTTAAGCACTCGTCATCAAACGCAAATTCCGTTTCCTTGCAGAGCAACCTCGTCAACGGCCTAGCCAGCTTGGAGAAGTCTTTAATGAACCTCCTGTAGAAACCTGCGTGACCCAGAAAACTTCTAATGTCCTTCACAGTCTTCGGGGGCTGTAGCTGCAGCATCACATCTATCTTGGCTTTATCAACCTCTATCCCTTTCTCAGAAATCTTATGACCTAACACGATGCCTTCCTGGACCAGGAAGTGGCACTTCTCCCAATTCAAGACGAGGTTCGTCTCTTCGCACCGCTTTAGCACCCTGCACAGATTGAGCAAACATGAGGAAAAAGTGGAGCCATAGACGCTAAAGTCGTCCATGAACACCTCCACCATTTCCTCTATTAGATCTGAAAAAATTGATGTCATACAACGCTAGAACGTAGCAGGTGCGTTACAGAGACCAAATGGCATGCGCCTATATGCAAATGTGCCGTAAGGGCAAGTAAACGTTGTCTTCTCCTGATCGTTAGGATGAATGGGGATCTGGAAAAAACCACTATATCCATCTAGAAAACAATAATATGGATGATTTGCAAGACGTTCTAGCATTTGGTCAATAAAAGGAAGCGGAAAATGATCTTTGCGGGATGCTGCATTTAACTTCCTATAGTCTATGCACATCCTATGTCCTGTAATAGTTCTAGTGGGGATGAGCTCATCTTTATCATTCTTAATCACAGTAATCCCCCCTTTCTTTGGGACGCAATGAACAGGAGATATCCAAGTGCTGTCACTAATAGGATAGATAATCCCAGCATCTAGCAACTTAAGTATCTCCTTCTTCACTACTTCCTTCAGATTGGGGTTAAGCCTCCTCTGAGGTTCAATGCTAGACTTAGTCTCATCATCTAAATGAATGCGATGCATGCACAGATCAGGTGAAATTCCTTTAATGTCATCCAGAGAATACCCTATAGCCTTCCTAAACTTTTTCAATTCAGTCAAGAGTGAATGCAATTCATCAGGGCTAAGGGATGCATTTACAATGACAGGATATGTGGAATTGGGACCAAGAAATGCATACTCGAGTCCCTGTGGCAATGGTTTAAGGTCCACCTTTGGGGCCTTTAGCTCAGACCAATCTTCAGGCCCTGCACTGCTCAACTCGATAGCTTTGTCTAGTCTCCCGATCGAGTCTGCATTTCCTGGCTGAAGTGATGCTGAATTCGGGATGCACGTCGAGTCTGCGGTCGAGTCAGTCATGTTGACCTCGCCTGAAGCTGCGTTGCTCACTTCCTTAACCTCTGACCCTGACCAACTCAATTCTTCAAAGGGTTCTGACACCACAGCTGCCACATGTGAGTCTAACATTTTCTCATAGCTCAGACTTTCTTCGTTCAGAAACCCAGATTCCCCACTCTTTGTCAAAGCGATCTGAAGGTGATCTTTAAGAGATAACTCTTCCAGCAGCTCATCAGCAAGTTGATCCATCTCTTCGATATAAAAGATCTGACCCTCAATTGTAGGCTTCCTCATGGCATCTTTAATGTCGAATTTCATCTTGAAGTCCTTACCCAGATTCAGGTCGATCTTCCCCTTTCTGACATCAATCACCGCACCAGCCGTGGCTAAGAACGGTCTTCCCAGAATCAACGGATCTTTCGGTTCTTCGTCCATCTCGAGCACTATGAAGTCTGTCGGTACTTCTACATTGCCTATCCTGATAGGTAAGTCTTCTAACAGCCCAGTCGGTAACCTCACCGATCTGTCTGCTAGAACCAGAGAGATTTTACACGGCTTGAACTTATCAAATCCCAGACTCTTAGCAACAGAAAGCGGCATCAGACTGACTGACGCTCCCATATCACACAAACAGTTGTTAAAAGCCAGGGGTCCCAATGAACATGGTAGGGTGAAACTACCAGGATCTCCAAGTTTCTCTTGTATCACCTTTCTCTGAATAATAGCACTACACTCATGAGACAAGACCACCATCCCCTGTAGCTCCTTCGTTCGTTCCAATACCGCATCCTTCAGAAATTTCTGATAGGGAGGCACTAACATGAAAGCGTCAATGATAGGCATTCGCACCTCTATCTCTTTCATTTGCTTGTCGAATAACGCCTTATACTTCTCAACCAGCTGCTTCTTGAACCTGCCTGGGAAGGGAAGCGGCGGTTTGTAAGGGCGTGGAACAAATAGTGCCTCTTTCGGTTTGGGTTCAACTGGTTTGGTCAGACATGTCGGACTAACTCGATCAACTGGTCGAGTCTGCACATCGAGCTCGACTTCGGGGTGATTTTCCTGAGTCAAATCTTCAATATAATCCTCCCCTTCTTGATCCTCAATGTCCCCATTGACTTTCTGGTCACCGGACCGTCCTGGTAGCTCTTTCCCACTCCTTAAAGTGATAGCATGGGCATACTCCTTTGGGTTTTGTACAGCTTTTCCAGGGAGCTGTCCTGGTTTTGCAGAGGAGCTAGATGCAACATTGCTCTCGAGAACCTGAATCCTAGTGTTCAAAGTCTCAAACTTGTTATTCATGTCTGCCATTTTCTTACTCATTTCCATGGCTCCATTTGCCTGTCCCTGTAGAAGCTGCTGGAGCATTGCTTTCATGTCTGGTTCCTGAGGCTGTGGTGCCTGTACCTGCGGAGGAGCAAACCCTGGTGGTGCTCCCTGATGCTGTCTAGGGGGATACCTGCCCTGTTGGCTCACAAACTGCCCTCGCGGAACGAAAACTTGCTGCTGCTGTGGTTGGCCCTGCGGCTGCGTAGACTGACTCTGCGGTGTTTGTGTTGGATAAACCTGATCTTGAGGATTTGCGACATTCGTACTGCGGTAGGACAAATTCGGGTTGGCTTTGTACGTGTAGTAGCCTTTGTTGTAACCACCCTGGTTGTTCTGCACATAACTCACTTCCTCAACCTGCTGATCAACCTCCCCTTCCGGGACCTGTACATACTCGTCCTCAGAAACAAAATGGACGTGCTTCATTGTGGATTGAGCTTGCAGTAGCTTATCCAACTTTTCATTCAAGCCCTTCACCTCCTTTTTCAATTTGTCATCAGACTCGACAGAGCTGCGGTTCGTGCGGTCGTACTCCTCGTTATAATTCCCATCTGACCTAGCCAAGTTCTCCACAAGCTGCCAGCCTTCCTCAACGTCCTGGCTCAGGAAATCCCCGTTGCTAGCGGTATCGAGCATCTGCCTGTACCGCGGGAGAACTCCTCTATACATAGTGCTGAGCAGGGATTCGTTGCTAAAACCGTGGTGTGGGCACTGACTCGTATAGCACTTGAAACGTTCCCAAGCCTCAGAAAACGTTTCACCGTTCTTCTGGTGGAAGCTCGAGATGTCGCTACGGAGCTTAGCTGTCCTTCCCGTGGAGAAAAACTTTGCGAGGAATGCCTTCTTGCAGTCATTCCAGGTTGTGATAGAGTTGTGGGGCAAGTTTTTCTCCCACTGGTGGGCCTTCTCCCCAAGTGATAGAGGGAAGAGGCGCAACTTGATGGCGTCCTCAGAAACACCGTTAACCCGAGACAGGTTACAAAGCCGGTCGAACTCGTCGAGGTGGTCTATAGGATCTTCGCAGGGCAGACCATGGAACATCTTATTTTGCACCAGATTGATCATTCCGAGCTTGATCTCGAAATTGTTGTTCTGCACTGGCGGTGGAACAATCCCCTGCCTTTGCGTATGTGCGTTCGGAGCATCACCCGCTCCAATGGGTCTAACTGCTGGAGCGTTGCCATTACCCTGAGGGTTGTCCATGGCGTCAACACACTGCTCAGCCTCTGCCTGGTGATTCTGATTCTCCTCTCTTGCCTGGTCAACAGAAACCCGAGACACTCTGTTCAGTCGGTTGATGTTGTCTAAGTAGCTGATCAAGTTGCCACTGCCCTTTGATCTCGTTTGCATACAACCAACGTACTAACTCGATGGTGTTCGTCGAGTCTGCACGTAGAGTCTGTCGTGTTCGGTACCTGCAATGACAAAGACAGAGAGAATAGGCAAAATCAGGAACTGTGTAACTCGGAAACGAACTTGATCTTAAGTAACTTGAAATCCTAAATGTAGCAAACAAACACCCAATCGGCAACGGCGCCAAATTGATAGTAGGATTTTTACTAAACAATTACCCTAACTACACTATCATATCGTTGCAGTGTAAGAAGGAGTCAATCCAAATCGGGTGTGAAGCTATGCAATCAGGATGCGATCAAGTCTAAATAAGTCAAGCCAATTTAAATATGAGAATGTAATCTATCAACTTATGAAATGAACAGAGGTAAATGCAAGCTGATAATTATGAACTGAAATCTAGATTGAACAGAATGCAACTAGATAAAAGATAAAAGATAAAAAGCTTAAGTAACAAACACAAGATGAGAAACAATTTAAGACAAAGGATCCTGAGGAGTGGGTGTCATTGACTAATGAATCTCCATGACTAACACTAGGGTGTTCAACAAAACTCAAGCAGAGCTAGTCCCTCAGCTGCAAACTCGACAACTAGCAAATCCACTCTCGTGGCAGGAGCTATCGAGTTAGTATGCTTCCAGACCCACTCTCATGGCGAAATGCACACTAACAAGCATTAAGAAACAGTTTGCAAATGCTAAAATGCAATCAAGGCAACTAGTATCCTAGGTATGATATGCAAATTTCTTGTAAAAGCTGGTTCAGGCATTTCATCAAACACCTTCTGGGTGCTGAAATGCCTAATTTCAAATTCCAATTAATCATAGAGGAAAAAGCATTAAGTTCACTAATCAAGAAGGGAAATCAGAAATTCAAAGCTTAAACACCCTGGGTAATCATGGATTTTCACTAATCTGACCCAAACCTCAAGAACCCTAAATAGACTACTCAGAAATCACCATACAAAATACAAACCCAGAAATTGATAAAACTTGCATCATTAGAAAGAGGATTGAAAACTAAACAACTTTATTGAAGGAAATAGTTGCAAAATCTCAAAGACAAAGAAGCAATCTGAAAATACAAAATAAGAACCCTAGAGGCGATTTTCAACTTAGTCAGAGTAAAAGAAGATGTCTGACACAAATGACATCATTTGGCCTTTTATACTAGGTTTTAGAAAAAAGTAAAAATAACACGTGCTGCGGACTCGAGGTGCCAACTTCATGTGATCTGGTCGAGTCTGCGTAAAGGTGCCACCTTTGGCACCAACTCGACCACCGACTCGATGTACTCATCGAGTCCGTGTAAAGGCGCCACCTTTGGCACCAACTCGAGGTGGTTGATCGAGTCCGTAGGTCGAGTTTGCTTCTACTTCTTTCTTGGCCATCACTCCATCTCCTTCCTTGAGCTTCACTTCATCCCATTCCTTGGCCAACACTCCATCTGCTCCAAAAGTACCTGAAATGGCAAATAATGCAAGGATTGATGCAAATGCTTATGCAAACTATCATCTAAGAGAAGTGGATGCATATGGATGTAAATGGTAGTGGAATGATGTGATAAATGCACGAAAGCGATGGATAAATGATGCTAAAACAGGTTGAAATATATGTACATCAGTTGCTCCTCATAGTCCCGTGGAGAACCTAATTCATGTTTGGCTTAAGTATGGGTCCGTCTTGATCATTACATACACTACAAGTATGTTCCTACATTGTGAGATGGCATAAAGCTAAGATTGGGACTCCTTACTACATATGTTTCTCTCAGGATGGTAGCTTTGATGTTCCTCTCAAGGAATGAGAATCATGTCACACAGGTTGCTCCTCATAGTCCTGTGGAGAACCTAATTCATGTTTGGCTTAAGTATGGGTCCGTCTTGATCATTACATACACTACAAGTATGTTTCTACATTGTGAGAAGGCATTGAGCTAAGATTGGGACTCCTTACTACATATGTTTCTCTCAGGATGGTAGCTTTGATGTTCCTCTCAAGGAATGAGAATCATGTCACACATGTTGCTCCTCATAGTCCCGTGGAGAACCTAATTCATGTTTGGCTTAAGTATGGGTCCGTCTTGATCATTACATACACTACAAGTATGTTCCTACATTGTGAGATGGCATAAAGCTAAGATTGGGGCTCCTTACTACATATGTTTCTCTCAGGATGGTAGCTTTGATGTTCCTCTCAAGGAATGAGAATCATGTCACACATGTTGCTCCTCATAGTCCCGTGGAGAACCTAATTCATGTTTGGGGAAGTATGGGTCCGTCTTGATCATTACATACACTACAAGTATGTTTCGAGATTGTGTGGAGGCATAGAGCTACGATTGGGACTCCTTACTACATATGTTTCTCTTAGGATGGTAGCTTTGATGTTCCTCTCAAGGAATGAGAATCATGTCACACATGTTGCTCCTCATAGTCCCGTGGAGAACCTAATTCATGTTTGGCTTAAGTATGGGTCCGTCTTGATCATTACATACACTACAAGTATGTTTCTACATTGTGAGAAAGCATAGAGCTAAGATTGGGACTCCTTACTACTTATGTTTCTCTCAGGATGGTAGCTTTGATGTTCCTCTCAAGGAATGAGAATCATGTCACACATGTTGCTCCTCATAGTCCCGTAGAGAACCTAATTCATGTTTGGCTTAAGTATGGGTCCGTCTTGATCAATACATACACTACAAGTATGTTTCTACATTGTGAGAAAGCATAGAGCTAAGATTGGGACTCCTTACTACTTATGTTTCTCTCAGGATGGTAGCTTTGATGTTCCTCTCAAGGAATGAGAATCATGTCACACATGTTGCTCCTCATAGTCCCGTGGAGAACCTAATTCATGTTTGGCTTAAGTATGGGTCCGTCTTGATCATTACATACACTACAAGTATGTTCCTACATTGTGAGATGGCATAAAGCTAAGATTGGGACTCCTTACTACATATGTTTCTCTCAGGATGGTAGCTTTGATGTTCCTCTCAAGGAATGAGAATCATGTCACACATAATGCTCCTCATAGTCCCGTGGAGAACCTAATTCATGTTTGGCTTAAGTATGGGTCCGTCTTGATCATTACATACACTACAAGTATGTTCCTACATTGTGAGATGGCATAAAGCTAAGATTGGGACTCCTTACTACATATGTTTCTCTCAGGATGGTAGCTTTGATGTTCCTCTCAAGGAATGAGAATCATGTCACACATGTTGCTCCTCATAGTCCCGTGGAGAACCTAATTCATGTTTGGCTTAAGTATGGGTCCGTCTTGATCATTACATACACTACAAGTATGTTCCTACATTGTGAGATGGCATAAAGCTAAGATTGGGACTCCTTACTACATATGTTTCTCTCAGGATGGTAGCTTTGATGTTCCTCTCAAGGAATGAGAATCATGTCACACATGTTGCTCCTCATAGTCCCGTGGAGAACCTAATTCATGTTTGGCTTAAGTATGGGTCCGTCTTGATCATTACATACACTACAAGTATGTTTCTACATTGTGAGAAAGCATAGAGCTAAGATTGGGACTCCTTACTACTTATGTTTCTCTCAGGATGGTAGCTTTGATGTTCCTCTCAAGGAATGAGAATCATGTCACACATGTTGCTCCTCATAGTCCCGTAGAGAACCTAATGCATGTTTGGCTAGGTATGGGTCCGTCTTGATCATTACATACACTACAAGTATGTTTCGAGATTGTGTGGAGTCATAGAGCTACGATTGGGACTCCTTACTACTTATGTTTCTCTCAGGATGGTAGCTTTGATGTTCCTCTCAAGGAATTAGAATCATGTCACACATGTTGCTCCTCATAGTCCCGTGGAGAACCTAATTCATGTTTGGCTTAAGTATGGGTCCGTCTTGATCATTACATACACTACAAGTATGTTCCTACATTGTGAGATGGCATAAAGCTAAGATTGGGACTCCTTACTACTTATGTTTCTCTCAGGATGGTAGCTTTGATGTTCCTCTCAAGGAATGAGAATCATGTCACACATGTTGCTCCTCATAGTCCCGTGGAGAACCTAATTCATGTTTGGCTTAAGTATGGGTCCGTCTTGATCATTACATACACTACAAGTATGTTCCTACATTGTGAGATGGCATAAAGCTAAGATTGGGACTCCTTACTACATATGTTTCTCTCAGGATGGTAGCTTTGATGTTCCTCTCAAGGAATGAGAATCATGTCACACATGTTGCTCCTCATAGTCCCGTGGAGAACCTAATTCATGTTTGGCGAAGTATGGGTCCGTCTTGATCATTACATACACTACAAGTATGTTTCGAGATTGTGTGGAGGCATAGAGCTACGATTGGGACTCCTTACTACATATGTTTCTCTTAGGATGGTAGCTTTGATGTTCCTCTCAAGGAATGAGAATCATGTCACACATGTTGCTCCTCATAGTCCCGTGGAGAACCTAATTTATGTTTGGCTTAAGTATGGGTCCGTCTTGATCATTACATACACTACAAGTATGTTTCTACATTGTGAGAAAGCATAGAGCTAAGATTGGGACTCCTTACTACTTATGTTTCTCTCAGGATGGTAGCTTTGATGTTCCTCTCAAGGAATGAGAATCATGTCACACATGTTGCTCCTCATAGTCCCGTAGAGAACCTAATTCATGTTTGGCTTAAGTATGGGTCCGTCTTGATCAATACATACACTACAAGTATGTTTCTACATTGTGAGAAAGCATAGAGCTAAGATTGGGACTCCTTACTACTTATGTTTCTCTCAGGATGGTAGCTTTGATGTTCCTCTCAAGGAATGAGAATCATGTCACACATGTTGCTCCTCATAGTCCCGTGGAGAACCTAATTCATGTTTGGCTTAAGTATGGGTCCGTCTTGATCATTACATACACTACAAGTATGTTCCTACATTGTGAGATGGCATAAAGCTAAGATTGGGACTCCTTACTACATATGTTTCTCTCAGGATGGTAGCTTTGATGTTCCTCTCAAGGAATGAGAATCATGTCACACATAATGCTCCTCATAGTCCCGTGGAGAACCTAATTCATGTTTGGCTTAAGTATGGGTCCGTCTTGATCATTACATACACTACAAGTATGTTCCTACATTGTGAGATGGCATAAAGCTAAGATTGGGACTCCTTACTACATATGTTTCTCTCAGGATGGTAGCTTTGATGTTCCTCTCAAGGAATGAGAATCATGTCACACATGTTGCTCCTCATAGTCCCGTGGAGAACCTAATTCATGTTTGGCTTAAGTATGGGTCCGTCTTGATCATTACATACACTACAAGTATGTTCCTACATTGTGAGATGGCATAAAGCTAAGATTGGGACTCCTTACTACATATGTTTCTCTCAGGATGGTAGCTTTGATGTTCCTCTCAAGGAATGAGAATCATGTCACACATGTTGCTCCTCATAGTCCCGTGGAGAACCTAATTCATGTTTGGCTTAAGTATGGGTCCGTCTTGATCATTACATACACTACAAGTATGTTTCTACATTGTGAGAAAGCATAGAGCTAAGATTGGGACTCCTTACTACTTATGTTTCTCTCAGGATGGTAGCTTTGATGTTCCTCTCAAGGAATGAGAATCATGTCACACATGTTGCTCCTCATAGTCCCGTAGAGAACCTAATGCATGTTTGGCTAGGTATGGGTCCGTCTTGATCATTACATACACTACAAGTATGTTTCGAGATTGTGTGGAGTCATAGAGCTACGATTGGGACTCCTTACTACTTATGTTTCTCTCAGGATGGTAGCTTTGATGTTCCTCTCAAGGAATTAGAATCATGTCACACATGTTGCTCCTCATAGTCCCGTGGAGAACCTAATTCATGTTTGGCTTAAGTATGGGTCCGTCTTGATCATTACATACACTACAAGTATGTTCCTACATTGTGAGATGGCATAAAGCTAAGATTGGGACTCCTTACTACTTATGTTTCTCTCAGGATGGTAGCTTTGATGTTCCTCTCAAGGAATGAGAATCATGTCACACATGTTGCTCCTCATAGTCCCGTGGAGAACCTAATTCATGTTTGGCTTAAGTATGGGTCCGTCTTGATCATTACATACACTACAAGTATGTTCCTACATTGTGAGATGGCATAAAGCTAAGATTGGGACTCCTTACTACATATGTTTCTCTCAGGATGGTAGCTTTGATGTTCCTCTCAAGGAATGAGAATCATGTCACACATGTTGCTCCTCATAGTCCCGTGGAGAACCTAATTCATGTTTGGCGAAGTATGGGTCCGTCTTGATCATTACATACACTACAAGTATGTTTCGAGATTGTGTGGAGGCATAGAGCTACGATTGGGACTCCTTACTACATATGTTTCTCTTAGGATGGTAGCTTTGATGTTCCTCTCAAGGAATGAGAATCATGTCACACATGTTGCTCCTCATAGTCCCGTGGAGAACCTAATTTATGTTTGGCTTAAGTATGGGTCCGTCTTGATCATTACATACACTACAAGTATGTTTCTACATTGTGAGAAAGCATAGAGCTAAGATTGGGACTCCTTACTACTTATGTTTCTCTCAGGATGGTAGCTTTGATGTTCCTCTCAAGGAATGAGAATCATGTCACACATGTTGCTCCTCATAGTCCCGTAGAGAACCTAATTCATGTTTGGCTTAAGTATGGGTCCGTCTTGATCATTACATACACTACAAGTATGTTTCTACATTGTGAGAAAGCATAGAGCTAAGACTGGGACTCCTTACTACTTATGTTTCTCTCAGGATGGTAGCTTTGATGTTCCTCTCAAGGAATGAGAATCATTTCACACATGTTGCTCCTCATAGTCCCGTGGAGAACCTAATTCATGTTTGGCTTAAGTATGGGTCCGTCTTGATCATTACATACACTACAAGTATGTTTCTACATTGTGAGAAAGCATAGAGCTAAGATTGGGACTCCTTACTACTTATGTTTCTCTCAGGATGGTAGCTTTGATGTTCCTCTCAAGGAATGAGAATCATGTCACACATGTTGCTCCTCATAGTCCCGTGGAGAACCTAATTCATGTTTGGGTTAAGTATGGGTCCGTCTTGATCATTACATACACTACAAGTATGTTCCTACATTGTGAGATGGCATAAAGCTAAGATTGGGACTCCTTACTACTTATGTTTCTCTCAGGATGGTAGCTTTGATGTTCCTCTCAAGGAATGAGAATCATGTCACACATGTTGCTCCTCATAGTCCCGTGGAGAACCTAATTCATGTTTGGCTTAAGTATGGGTCCGTCTTGATCATTACATACACTACAAGTATGTTCCTACATTGTGAGATGGCATAAAGCTAAGATTGGGACTCCTTACTACATATGTTTCTCTCAGGATGGTAGCTTTGATGTTCCTCTCAAGGAATGAGAATCATGTCACACATGTTGCTCCTCATAGTCCCGTGGAGAACCTAATTCATGTTTGGCTTAAGTATGGGTCCGTCTTGATCATTACATACACTACAAGTATGTTTCTACATTGTGAGAAGGCATTGAGCTAAGATTGGGACTCCTTACTACATATGTTTCTCTCAGGATGGTAGCTTTGATGTTCCTCTCAAGGAATGAGAATCATGTCACACATGTTGCTCCTCGTAGTCCCGTGGAGAACCTAATTCATGTTTGGCTTAAGTATGGGTCCGTCTTGATCATTACATACACTACAAGTATGTTCCTACATTGTGAGATGGCATAAAGCTAAGCTTGGGACTCCTTACTACATATGTTTCTCTCAGGATGGTAGCTTTGATGTTCCTCTCAAGGAATGAGAATCATGTCACACATGTTGCTCCTCATAGTCCCGTGGAGAACCTAATTCATATTTGGCGAAGTATGGGTCCGTCTTGATCATTACATACACTACAAGTATGTTTCGAGATTGTGTGGAGGCATAGAGCTACGATTGGGACTCCTTACTACATATGTTTCTCTTAGGATGGTAGCTTTGATGTTCCTCTCAAGGAATGAGAATCATGTCACACATGTTGCTCCTCATAGTCCCGTGGAGAACCTAATTCATGTTTGGCTTAAGTATGGGTCCGTCTTGATCATTACATACACTACAAGTATGTTTCTACATTGTGAGAAAGTATAGAGCTAAGATTGGGACTCCTTACTACTTATGTTTCTCTCAGGATGGTAGCTTTGATGTTCCTCTCAAGGAATGAGAATCATGTCACACATGTTGCTCCTCATAATCCCGTAGAGAACCTAATGCATGTTTGGCTAGGTATGCGTCCGTCTTGATCATTACATACACTACAAGTATGTTTCTACATTGTGTGGAGGCATAGAGCTACGATTGGGACTCCTTAATACTTATGTTTCTCCCAGGATGGTAGCTTTGATGTTCCTCTCAAGGAATGAGAATCATGTCACACATGTTGCTCCTCATAGTCCCGTGGAGAACCTAATTCATGTTTGGCTTAAGTATGGGTCCGTCTTGATCATTACATACACTACAAGTATGTTTCTACATTGTGAGAAAGCATAGAGCTAAGATTGGGACTCCTTACTACTTATGTTTCTCTCAGGATGGTAGCTTTGATGTTCCTCTCAAGGAATGAGAATCATGTCACACATGTTGCTCCTCATAGTCCCGTGGAGAACCTAATTCATGTTTGGCTTAAGTATGGGTCCGTCTTGATCATTACATACACTACAAGTATGTTCCTACATTGTGAGATGGCATAAAGCTAAGATTGGGACTCCTTACTACATATGTTTCTCTCAGGATGGTAGCTTTGATGTTTCTCTCAAGGAATGAGAATCATGTAACACATGTTGCTCCTCATAGTCCCGTGGAGAACCTAATTCATATTTGGCTAGGTATGGGTCCGTCTTGATCATTACATACACTACAAGTATGTTTCGAGATTGTGTGGAGGCATAGAGCTACGATTGGGACTCCTTACTACTTATGTTTCTCTCAGGATGGTAGCTTTGATGTTCCTCTCAAGGAATGAGAATCATGTCACACATGTTGCTCCTCATAGTCCCGTGGAGAACCTAATTCATGTTTGGCTTAAGTATGGGTCCGTCTTGATCATTACATACACTACAAGTATGTTCCTACATTGTGAGATGGCATAAAGCTAAGATTGGGACTCCTTACTACATATGTTTCTCTCAGGATGGTAGCTTTGATGTTCCTCTCAAGGAATGAGAATCATGTCACACATGTTGCTCCTCATAGTCCCGTGGAGAACCTAATTCATGTTTGGCGAAGTATGGGTCCGTCTTGATCATTACATACACTACAAGTATGTTTCGAGATTGTGTGGAGGCATAGAGCTACGATTGGGACTCCTTACTACATATGTTTCTCTTAGGATGGTAGCTTTGATGTTCCTCTCAAGGAATGAGAATCATGTCACACATGTTGCTCCTCATAGTCCCGTGGAGAACCTAATTCATGTTTGGCTTAAGTATGGGTCCGTCTTGATCATTACATACACTACAAGTATGTTTCTACATTGTGAGAAAGCATAGAGCTAAGATTGGGACTCCTTACTACTTATGTTTCTCTCAGGATGGTAGCTTTGATGTTCCTCTCAAGGAATGAGAATCATGTCACACATGTTGCTCCTCATAGTCCCGTAGAGAACCTAATTCATGTTTGGCTTAAGTATGGGTCCGTCTTGATCATTACATACACTACAAGTATGTTTCTACATTGTGAGAAAGCATAGAGCTAAGACTGGGACTCCTTACTACTTATGTTTCTCTCAGGATGGTAGCTTTGATGTTCCTCTCAAGGAATGAGAATCATTTCACACATGTTGCTCCTCATAGTCCCGTGGAGAACCTAATTCATGTTTGGCTTAAGTATGGGTCCGTCTTGATCATTACATACACTACAAGTATGTTTCTACATTGTGAGAAAGCATAGAGCTAAGATTGGGACTCCTTACTACTTATGTTTCTCTCAGGATGGTAGCTTTGATGTTCCTCTCAAGGAATGAGAATCATGTCACACATGTTGCTCCTCATAGTCCCGTGGAGAACCTAATTCATGTTTGGGTTAAGTATGGGTCCGTCTTGATCATTACATACACTACAAGTATGTTCCTACATTGTGAGATGGCATAAAGCTAAGATTGGGACTCCTTACTACTTATGTTTCTCTCAGGATGGTAGCTTTGATGTTCCTCTCAAGGAATGAGAATCATGTCACACATGTTGCTCCTCATAGTCCCGTGGAGAACCTAATTCATGTTTGGCTTAAGTATGGGTCCGTCTTGATCATTACATACACTACAAGTATGTTCCTACATTGTGAGATGGCATAAAGCTAAGATTGGGACTCCTTACTACATATGTTTCTCTCAGGATGGTAGCTTTGATGTTCCTCTCAAGGAATGAGAATCATGTCACACATGTTGCTCCTCATAGTCCCGTGGAGAACCTAATTCATGTTTGGCTTAAGTATGGGTCCGTCTTGATCATTACATACACTACAAGTATGTTTCTACATTGTGAGAAGGCATTGAGCTAAGATTGGGACTCCTTACTACATATGTTTCTCTCAGGATGGTAGCTTTGATGTTCCTCTCAAGGAATGAGAATCATGTCACACATGTTGCTCCTCGTAGTCCCGTGGAGAACCTAATTCATGTTTGGCTTAAGTATGGGTCCGTCTTGATCATTATATACACTACAAGTATGTTCCTACATTGTGAGATGGCATAAAGCTAAGATTGGGACTCCTTACTACATATGTTTCTCTCAGGATGGTAGCTTTGATGTTCCTCTCAAGGAATGAGAATCATGTCACACATGTTGCTCCTCATAGTCCCGTGGAGAACCTAATTCATATTTGGCGAAGTATGGGTCCGTCTTGATCATTACATACACTACAAGTATGTTTCGAGATTGTGTGGAGGCATAGAGCTACGATTGGGACTCCTTACTACATATGTTTCTCTTAGGATGGTAGCTTTGATGTTCCTCTCAAGGAATGAGAATCATGTCACACATGTTGCTCCTCATAGTCCCGTGGAGAACCTAATTCATGTTTGGCTTAAGTATGGGTCCGTCTTGATCATTACATACACTACAAGTATGTTTCTACATTGTGAGAAAGCATAGAGCTAAGATTGGGACTCCTTACTACTTATGTTTCTCTTAGGATGGTAGCTTTGATGTCCCTCTCAAGGAATGAGAATCATGTCACACATGTTGCTCCTCATAGTCCCGTAGAGAACCTAATGCAGGTTTGGCTAGGTATGCGTCCGTCTTGATCATTACATACACTACAAGTATGTTTCTACATTGTGTGGAGGCATAGAGCTACGATTGGGACTCCTTAATACTTATGTTTCTCCCAGGATGGTAGCTTTGATGTTCCTCTCAAGGAATGAGAATCATGTCACACATGTTGCTCCTCATAGTCCCGTGGAGAACCTAATTCATGTTTGGCTTAAGTATGGGTCCGTCTTGATCATTACATACACTACAAGTATGTTTCTACATTGTGAGAAAGCATAGAGCTAAGATTGGGACTCCTTACTACTTATGTTTCTCTCAGCATGGTAGCTTTGATGTTCCTCTCAAGGAATGAGAATCATGTCACACATGTTGCTCCTCATAGTCCCGTGGAGAAGCTAATTCATGTTTGGCTTAAGTATGGGTCCGTCTTGATCATTACATACACTACAAGTATGTTCCTACATTGTGAGATGGCATAAAGCTAAGATTGGGACTCCTTACTACATATGTTTCTCTCAGGATGGTAGCTTTGATGTTTCTCTCAAGGAATGAGAATCATGTCACACATGTTGCTCCTCATAGTCCCGTGGAGAACCTAATTCATATTTGGCGAAGTATGGGTCCGTCTTGATCATTACATACACTACAAGTATGTTTCGAGATTGTGTGGAGGCATAGAGCTACGATTGGGACTCCTTACTACTTATGTTTCTCTCAGGATGGTAGCTTTGATGTTCCTCTCAAGGAATGAGAATCATGTCACACATGTTGCTCCTCATAGTCCCGTGGAGAACCTAATTCATGTTTGGCTTAAGTATGGGTCCGTCTTGATCATTACATACACTACAAGTATGTTCCTACATTGTGAGATGGCATAAAGCTAAGATTGGGACTCCTTACTACATATGTTTCTCTCAGGATGGTAGCTTTGATGTTCCTCTCAAGGAATGAGAATCATGTCACACATGTTGCTCCTCATAGTCCCGTGGAGAACCTAATTCATGTTTGGCGAAGTATGGGTCCGTCTTGATCATTACATACACTACAAGTATGTTTCGAGATTGTGTGGAGGCATAGAGCTACGATTGGGACTCCTTACTACATATGTTTCTCTTAGGATGGTAGCTTTGATGTTCCTCTCAAGGAATGAGAATCATGTCACACATGTTGCTCCTCATAGTCCCGTGGAGAACCTAATTCATGTTTGGCTTAAGTATGGGTCCGTCTTGATCATTACATACACTACAAGTATGTTTCTACATTGTGAGAAAGCATAGAGCTAAGATTGGGACTCCTTACTACTTATGTTTCTCTCAGGATGGTAGCTTTGATGTTCCTCTCAAGGAATGAGAATCATGTCACACATGTTGCTCCTCATAGTCCCGTAGAGAACCTAATTCATGTTTGGCTTAAGTATGGGTCCGTCTTGATCATTACATACACTACAAGTATGTTTCTACATTGTGAGAAAGCATAGAGCTAAGATTGGGACTCCTTACTACTTATGTTTCTCTCAGGATGGTAGCTTTGATGTTCCTCTCAAGGAATGAGAATCATGTCACACATGTTGCTCCTCATAGTCCCGTGGAGAACCTAATTCATGTTTGGCTTAAGTATGGGTCCGTCTTGATCATTACATACTCTACAAGTATGTTTCTACATTGTGAGAAAGCATAGAGCTAAGATTGGGATTCCTTACTACTTATGTTTCTCTCAGGATGGTAGCTTTGATGTTCCTCTCAAGGAATGAGAATCATGTCACACATGTTGCTCCTCATAGTCCCGTGGAGAACCTAATTCATGTTTGGCTTAAGTATGGGTCCGTCTTGATCATTACATACACTACAAGTATGTTCCTACATTGTGAGATGGCATAAAGCTAAGATTGGGACTCCTTACTACATATGTTTCTCTCAGGATGGTAGCTTTGATGTTCCTCTCAAGGAATGAGAATCATGTCACACATGTTGCTCCTCATAGTCCCGTGGAGAACCTAATTCATGTTTGGCTTAAGTATGGGTCCGTCTTGATCATTACATACACTACAAGTATGTTCCTACATTGTGAGATGGCATAAAGCTAATATTGGGACTCCTTACTACATATGTTTCTCTCAGGATGGTAGCTTTGATGTCCCTCTCAAGGAATGAGAATCATGTCACACATGTTGCTCCTCATAGTCCCGTGGAGAACCTAATTCATGTTTGGCGAAGTATGGGTCCGTCTTGATCATTACATACACTACAAGTATGTTTCGAGATTGTGTGGAGGCATAGAGCTACGATTGGGACTCCTTACTACATATGTTTCTCTTAGGATGGTAGCTTTGATGTTCCTCTCAAGGAATGAGAATCATGTCACACATGTTGCTCCTCATAGTCCCGTGGAGAACCTAATTCATGTTTGGCTTAAGTATGGGTCCGTCTTGATCATTACATACACTACAAGTATGTTCCTACATTGTGAGATGGCATAAAGCTAATATTGGGACTCCTTACTACATATGTTTCTCTCAGGATGGTAGCTTTGATGTTCCTCGCAAGGAATGAGAATCATGTCACACATGTTGCTCCTCATAGTCCCGTGGAGAACCTAATTCATGTTTGGCTTAAGTATGGGTCCGTCTTGATCATTACATACACTACAAGTATGTTTCTACATTGTGAGAAAGCATAGAGCTAAGATTGGGACTCCTTACTACTTATGTTTCTCTCAGGATGGTAGCTTTGATGTTCCTCTCAAGGAATGAGAATCATGTCACACATGTTGCTCCTCATAGTCCCGTAGAGAACCTAATGCATGTTTGGCTAGGTATGGGTCCGTCTTGATCATTACATACACTACAAGTATGTTTCTACATTGTGTGGAGGCATAGAGCTACGATTGGGACTCCTTAATACTTATGTTTCTCCCAGGATGGTAGCTTTGATGTTCCTCTCAAGGAATGAGAATCATGTCACACATGTTGCTCCTCATAGTCCCGTGGAGAACCTAATTCATGTTTGGCTTAAGTATGGGTCCGTCTTGATCATTACATACACTACAAGTATGTTTCTACATTGTGAGAAAGCATAGAGCTAAGATTGGGACTCCTTACTACTTATGTTTCTCTCAGGATGGTAGCTTTGATGTTCCTCTCAAGGAATGAGAATCATGTCACACATGTTGCTCCTCATAGTCCCGTGGAGAACCTAATTCATGTTTGGCTTAAGTATGGGTCCGTCTTGATCATTACATACACTACAAGTATGTTCCTACATTGTGAGATGGCATAAAGCTAAGATTGGGACTCCTTACTACATATGTTTCTCTCAGGATGGTAGCTTTGATGTTCCTCTCAAGGAATGAGAATCATGTCACACATGTTGCTCCTCATAGTCCCGTGGAGAACCTAATTCATATTTGGCGAAGTATGGGTCCGTCTTGATCATTACATACACTACAAGTATGTTTCGAGATTGTGTGGAGGCATAGAGCTACGATTGGGACTCCTTACTACTTATGTTTCTCTCAGGATGGTAGCTTTGATGTTCCTCTCAAGGAATGAGAATCATGTCACACATGTTGCTCCTCATAGTCCCGTGGAGAACCTAATTCATGTTTGGCTTAAGTATGGGTCCGTCTTGATCATTACATACACTACAAGTATGTTCCTACATTGTGAGATGGCATAAAGCTAAGATTGGGACTCCTTACTACATATGTTTCTCTCAGGATGGTAGCTTTGATGTTCCTCTCAAGGAATGAGAATCATGTCACACATGTTGCTCCTCATAGTCCCGTGGAGAACCTAATTCATGTTTGGCGAAGTATGGGTCCGTCTTGATCATTACATACACTACAAGTATGTTCCTACATTGTGAGATGGCATAAAGCTAATATTGGGACTCCTTACTACATATGTTTCTCTCAGGATGGTAGCTTTGATGTCCCTCTCAAGGAATGAGAATCATGTCACACATGTTGCTCCTCATAGTCCCGTGGAGAACCTAATTCATGTTTGGCGAAGTATGGGTCCGTCTTGATCATTACATACACTACAAGTATGTTTCGAGATTGTGTGGAGGCATAGAGCTACGATTGGGACTCCTTACTACATATGTTTCTCTCAGGATGGTAGCTTTGATGTTCCTCTCAAGGAATGAGAATCATGTCACACATGTTGCTCCTCATAGTCCCGTGGAGAACCTAATTCATGTTTGGCTTAAGTATGGGTCCGTCTTGATCATTACATACACTACAAATATGTTTCTACATTGTGAGAAGGCATAGAGCTAAGATTGGGACTCCTTACTACTTATGTTTCTCTCAGGATGGTAGCTTTGATGTTCCTCTCAAGGAATGAGAATCATGTCACACATGTTGCTCCTCATAGTCCCGTGGAGAACCTAATTCATGTTTGGCTTAAGTATGGGTCCGTCTTGATCATTACATACACTACAAGTATGTTTCGAGATTGTGTGGAGGCATAGAGCTAAGATTGGGACTCCTTACTACATATGTTTCTCTCAGGATGGTAGCTTTGATGTTCCTCTCAAGGAATGAGAATCATGTCACACATGTTGCTCCTCATAGTCCCGTGGAGAACCTAATTCATGTTTGGCTTAAGTATGGGTCCGTCTTGATCATTACATACACTACAAGTATGTTTCTACATTGTGAGAAGGCATTGAGCTAAGATTGGGACTCCTTACTACATATGTTTCTCTCAGGATGGTAGCTTTGATGTTCCTCTCAAGGAATGAGAATCATGTCACACATGTTGCTCCTCATAGTCCCGTGGAGAACCTAATTCATGTTTGGCTTAAGTATGGGTCCGTCTTGATCATTACATACACTACAAGTATGTTTCTACATTGTGAGAAGGCATTGAGCTAAGATTGGGACTCCTTACTACATATGTTTCTCTCAGGATGGTAGCTTTGATGTTCCTCTCAAGGAATGAGAATCATGTCACACATGTTGCTCTTCATAGTCCCGTGGAGAACCTAATTCATGTTTGGCTTAAGTATGGGTCCGTCTTGATCATTACATACACTACAAGTATGTTTCTACATTGTGAGAAAGCATAGAGCTAAGATTGGGACTCCTTACTACATATGGTTCTCTCAGGATGGTAGCTTTGATGTTCCTCTCAAGGAATGAGAATCATGTCACACATGTTGCTCCTCATAGTCCCGTGGAGAACCTAATTCATGTTTGGCTTAAGTATGAGTCCGTCTTGATCATTACATACACTACAAGTATGTTTATACATTGTGAGAAGGCATAGAGCTAAGATTGGGACTCCTTACTACATATGTTTCTCTCAGGATGGTAGCTTTGATGTTCCTCTCAAGGAATGAGAATCATGTCACACATGTTGCTCCTCATAGTCCCGTGGAGAACCTAATTCATGTTTGGCTTAAGTATGGGTCCGTCTTGATCATTACATACACTACAAGTATGTTTCTAAATTGTGTGGAGGCATAGAGCTATGATTGGGACTCCTTACTACTTATGTTTCTCTCAGGATGGTAGCTTTGATGTTCCTCTCAAGGAATGAGAATCATGTCACACATGTTGCTCCTCATAGTCCCGTGGAGAACCTAATTCATGTTTGGCTAAGTATGGGTCCGTCTTGATCATTACATACACTACAAGTATGTTTCTACATTGTCAGAAGGCATAGAGCTAAGATTGGGACTCCTTACTACTTATGTTTCTCTCAGGATGGTAGCTTTGATGTTCCTCTCAAGGAATGAGAATCATGTCACACATGTTGCTCCTCATAGTCCCGTGGAGAACCTAATGCATGTTTGGCTAAGTATGGGTCCGTCTTGATCATTACATACACTACAAGTATGTTTCTAAATTGTGTGGAGGCATAGAGCTATGATTGGGACTCCTTGCTACTTATGTTTCTCTCAGGATGGTAGCTTTGATGTTCTTCTCAAGGAATGAGAATCATGTCACACATGTTGCTCCTCATAGTCCCGTGGACAACCTAATGCATGTTTGGCTAAGTATGGGTCCGTCTTGATCATTACATACACTACAAGTATGTTTCTAAATTGTGTGGAGGCATAGAGCTATGATTGGGACTCCTTACTACTTATGTTTCTCTCAGGATGGTAGCTTTGATGTTCCTCTCAAGGAATGAGAATCATGTCACACATGTTGCTCCTCATAGTCCTGTGGAGAACCTAATGCATGTTTGGCTAAGTATGGGTCCGTCTTGATCATTACATACACTACAAGTATGTTTCTAAATTGTGTGGAGGCATAGAGCTAAGATTGGGACTCCTTACTACATATGGTTCTCTCAGGATGGTAGCTTTGATGTTCCTCTCAAGGAATGAGAATCATGTCACACATGTTGCTCCTCATAGTCCCGTGGAGAACCTAATTCATGTTTGGCTTAAGTATGGGTCCGTCTTGATCATTACATACACTACAAGTATGTTTCTACATTGTGAGAAGGCATTGAGCTAAGATTGGGACTCCTTACTACATATGTTTCTCTCAGGATGGTAGCTTTGATGTTCCTCTCAAGGAATGAGAATCATGTCACACATGTTGCTCCTCATAGTCCCGTGGAGAACCTAATTCATGTTTGGCTTAAGTATGGGTCCGTCTTGATCATTACATACACTACAAGTATGTTTCTACATTGTGAGAAAGCATAGAGCTAAGATTGGGACTCCTTACGACATATGGTTCTCTCAGGATGGTAGCTTTGATGTTCCTCTCAAGGAATGAGAATCATGTCACACATGTTGCTCCTCATAGTCCCGTGGAGAACCTAATTCATGTTTGGCTTAAGTATGAGTCCGTCTTGATCATTACATACACTACAAGTATGTTTATACATTGTGAGAAGGCATAGAGCTAAGATTGGGACTCCTTACTACATATGTTTCTCTCAGGATGGTAGCTTTGATGTTCCTCTCAAGGAATGAGAATCATGTCACACATGTTGCTCCTCATAGTCCCGTGGAGAACCTGATTCATGTTTGGCTTAAGTATGGGTCCGTCTTGATCATTACATACACTACAAGTATGTTTCTACATTGTCAGAAGGCATAGAGCTAAGATTGGGACTCCTTACTACTTATGTTTCTCTCAGGATGGTAGCTTTGATGTTCCTCTCAAGGAATGAGAATCATGTCACACATGTTGCTCCTCATAGTCCCGTGGAGAACCTAATGCATGTTTGGCTAAGTATGGGTCCGTCTTGATCATTACATACACTACAAGTATGTTTCTAAATTGTGTGGAGGCATAGAGCTATGATTGGGACTCCTTACTACTTATGTTTCTCTCAGGATGGTAGCTTTGATGTTCCTCTCAAGGAATGAGAATCATGTCACACATGTTGCTCCTCATAGTCCCGTGGAGAACCTAATGCATGTTTGGCTAAGTATGGGTCCGTCTTGATCATTACATACACTACAAGTATGTTTCTACATTGTGAGAAGGCATAGAGCTAAGATTGGGACTCCTTACTACTTATGTTTCTCTCAGGATGGTAGCTTTGATGTTCCTCTCAAGGAATGAGAATCATGTCACACATGTTGCTCCTCATAGTCTCGTGGAGAACCTAATTCATGTTTGGCTTAAGTATGGGTCCGTCTTGATCATTACATACACTACAAGTATGTTTCGAGATTGTGTGGAGGCATAGAGCTAAGATTGGGACTCCTTACTACATATGTTTCTCTCAGGATGGTAGCTTTGATGTTCCTCTCAAGGAATGAGAATCATGTCACACATGTTGCTCCTCATAGTCCCGTGGAGAACCTAATTCATGTTTGGCTTAAGTATGGGTCCCTCTTGATCATTACATACACTACAAGTATGTTTCTACATTGTGAGAAGGCATTGAGCTAAGATTGGGACTCCTTACTACATATGTTTCTCTCAGGATGGTAGCTTTGATGTTTCTCTCAAGGAATGAGAATCATGTCACACATGTTGCTCCTCATAGTCCCGTGAAGAACCTAATTCATGTTTGGCTTAAGTATGGGTCCGTCTTGATCATTACATACACTACAAGTATGTTTCTACATTGTGAGAAGGCATTGAGCTAAGATTGGGACTCCTTACTACATATGTTTCTCTCAGGATTGTAGCTTTGATGTTCCTCTCAAGGAATGAGAATCATGTCACACATGTTGCTCTTCATAGTCCCGTGGAGAACCTAATTCATGTTTGGCTTAAGTATGGGTCCGTCTTGATCATTACATACACTACAAGTATGTTTCTACATTGTGAGAAAGCATAGAGCTAAGATTGGGACTCCTTACTACATATGGTTCTCTCAGGATGGTAGCTTTGATGTTCCTCTCAAGGAATGAGAATCATGTCACACATGTTGCTCCTCATAGTCCCGTGGAGAACCTAATTCATGTTTGGCTTAAGTATGAGTCCGTCTTGATCATTACATACACTACAAGTATGTTTATACATTGTGAGAAGGCATAGAGCTAAGATTGGGACTCCTTACTACATATGTTTCTCTCAGGATGGTAGCTTTGATGTTCCTCTCAAGGAATGAGAATCATGTCACACATGTTGCTCCTCATAGTCCCGTGGAGAACCTAATTCATGTTTGGCTTAAGTATGGGTCCGTCTTGATCATTACATACACTACAAGTATGTTTCTACATTGTCAGAAGGCATAGAGCTAAGATTGGGACACCTTACTACTTATGTTTCTCTCAGGATGGTAGCTTTGATTCCTCTCAAGGAATGAGAATCATGTCACACATGTTGCTCCTCATAGTCCCGTGGAGAACCTAATGCATGTTTGGCTAAGTATGGGTCCGTCTTGATCATTACATACACTACAAGTATGTTTCTACATTGTGAGAAGGCATAGAGCTAAGATTGGGACTCCTTACTACTTATGTTTCTCTCAGGATGGTAGCTTTGATGTTCCTCTCAAGGAATGAGAATCATGTCACACATGTTGCTCCTCATAGTCCCGTGGAGAACCTAATTCATGTTTGGCTTAAGTATGGGTCCGTCTTGATCATTACATACACTACAAGTATGTTTCGAGATTGTGTAGGCATAGAGTTAAGATTGGGACTCCTTACTACATATGTTTCTCTCAGGATGGTAGCTTTGATGTTCCTCTCAAGGAATGAGAATCATGTCACACATGTTGCTCCTCATAGTCCCGTGGAGAACCTAATTCATGTTTGGCTTAAGTATGGGTCCGTCTTGATCATTACATACACTACAAGTATGTTTTTACATTGTGAGAAGGCATTGAGCTAAGATTGGGACTCCTTACTACATATGTTTCTCTTAGGATGGTAGCTTTGATGTTCCTCTCAAGGAATGAGAATCATGTCACACATGTTGCTCCTCATAGTCCCGTGGAGAACCTAATGCATGTTTGGCTAAGTATGGGTCCGTCTTGATCATTACATACACTACAAGTATGTTTCTACATTGTGAGAAGGCATAGAGCTAAGATTGGGACTCCTTACTACTTATGTTTCTCTCAGGATGGTAGCTTTGATGTTCCTCTCAAGGAATGAGAATCATGTCACACATGTTGCTCCTCATAGTCCCGTGGAGAACCTAATTCATGTTTGGCTTAAGTATGGGTCCGTCTTGATCATTACATACACTACAAGTATGTTTCGACATTGTGTAGGCATAGAGTTAAGATTGGGACTCCTTACTACATATGTTTCTCTCAGGATGGTAGCTTTGATGTTCCTCTCAAGGAATGAGAATCATGTCACACATGTTGCTCCTCATAGTCCCGTGGAGAACCTAATTCATGTTTGGCTTAAGTATGGGTCCGTCTTGATCATTACATACACTACAAGTATGTTTTTACATTGTGAGAAGGCATTGAGCTAAGATTGGGACTCCTTACTACATATGTTTCTCTCAGGATGGTAGCTTTGATGTTCCTCTCAAGGAATGAGAATCATGTCACACATGTTGCTCCTCATAGTCCCGTGGAGAACCTAATTCATGTTTGGCTTAAGTATGGGTCCGTCTTGATCATTACATACACTACAAGTATGTTTCTACATTGTGAGAAGGCATTGAGCTAAGATTGGGACTCCTTACTACATATGTTTCTCTCAGGATGGTAGCTTTGATGTTCCTCTCAAGGAATGAGAATCATGTCACACATGTTGCTCCTCATAGTCCCGTGGAGAACCTAATTCATGTTTGGCTTAAGTATGGGTCCGTATTGATCATTACATACACTACAAGTATGTTTCTACATTGTGAGAAAGCATAGAGCTAAGATTGGGACTCCTTACTACATATGGTTCTCTCAGGATGGTAGCTTTGATGTTCCTCTCAAGGAATGAGAATCATGTCACACATGTTGCTCCTCATAGTCCCGTGGAGAACCTAATTCATGTTTGGCTTAAGTATGGGTCCGTCTTGATCATTACATACACTACAAGTATGTTTCTACATTGTGATAAAGCATAGAGCTAAGATTGGGACTCCTTACTACTTATGTTTCTCTCAGGATGGTAGCTTGTATGTTCCTCTCAAGGAATGAGAATCATGTCTCACATGTTGCTCCTCATTGTCCCGTGGAGAACCTAATGCATGTTTGGTTAAGTATGGGTCCGTCTTGATCATTACATACACTACAAGTATGTTTCGAGATTGTGTGGAGGCATAGAGCTAAGATTGGGACTGCTTACTACTTATGTTTCTCTCAGGATGGTAGCTTTGATGTTCCTCTTAAGGAATGAGAATCATGTCACACATGTTGCTCCTCACAGTCCAGTGGAGAACCTAATCCATGTTTGGCTAGGTATGGGTCCGTCTTGATCATTACATACACTACAAGTATGTTTATACATTGTGAGAAGGCATAGAGCTAAGATTGGGACTCCTTACTACATATGTTTCTCTCAGGATGGTAGCTTTGATGTTCCTCTCAAGGAATGAGAATCATGTCACACATGTTGCTCCTCATAGTCCCGTGGAGAACCTAATTCATGTTTGGCTTAAGTATGGGTCTGTCTTGATCATTACATACACTACAAGTATGTTTCTACATTGTCAGAAGGCATAGAGCTAAGATTGGGACTCCTTACTACTTATGTTTCTCTCAGGATGGTAGCTTTGATGTTCCTCTCAAGGAATGAGAATCATGTCACACATGTTGCTCCTCATAGTCCCGTGGAGAACCTAATGCATGTTTGGCTAAGTATGGGTCCGTCTTGATCATTACATACACTACAAGTATGTTTCTAAATTGTGTGGAGGCATAGAGCTATGATTGGGACTCCTTACTACTTATGTTTCTCTCAGGATGGTAGCTTTGATGTTCCTCTCAAGGAATGAGAATCATGTCACACATGTTGCTCCTCATAGTCCCGTGGAGAACCTAATGCATGTTTGGCTAAGTATGGGTCCGTCTTGATCATTACATACACTACAAGTATGTTTCTAAATTGTGTGGAGGCATAGAGCTAAGATTGGGACTCCTTACTACATATGGTTCTCTCAGGATGGTAGCTTTGATGTTCCTCTCAAGGAATGAGAATCATGTCACACATGTTGCTCCTCATAGTCCCGTGGAGAACCTAATTCATGTTTGGCTTAAGTATGGGTCCGTCTTGATCATTACATACACTACAAGTATGTTTCTACATTGTGAGAAGGCATAGAGCTAAGATTGGGACTCCTTACTACTTATGTTTCTCTCAGAATGGTAGCTTTGATGTTCCTCTCAAGGAATGAGAATCATGTCACACATGTTGCTCCTCATAGTCCCGTGGAGAACCTAATTCATGTTTGGCTTAAGTATGGGTCCGTCTTGATCATTACATACACTACAAGTATGTTCCTACATTGTGAGATGGCATAAAGCTAAGATTGGGACTCCTTACTACATATGTTTCTCTCAGGATGGTAGCTTTGATGTTCCTCTCAAGGAATGAGAATCATGTCACACATGTTGCTCCTCATAGTCCCGTGGAGAACCTAATTCATGTTTGGCTTAAGTATGGGTCCGTCTTGATCATTACATACACTACAAGTATGTTTCTACATTGTGAGAAGGCATTGAGCTAAGATTGGGACTCCTTACTACATATGTTTCTCTCAGGATGGTAGCTTTGATGTTCCTCTCAAGGAATGAGAATCATGTCACACATGTTGCTCCTCATAGTCCCGTGGAGAACCTAATTCATGTTTGGCTTAAGTATGGGTCCGTCTTGATCATTACATACACTACAAGTATGTTCCTACATTGTGAGATGGCATAAAGCTAAGATTGGGACTCCTTACTACATATGTTTCTCTCAGGATGGTAGCTTTGATGTTCCTCTCAAGGAATGAGAATCATGTCACACATGTTGCTCCTCATAGTCCCGTGGAGAACCTAATTCATGTTTGGCCTAAGTATGAGTCCGTCTTGATCATTACATACACTACAAGTATGTTTATACATTGTGAGAAGGCATAGAGCTAAGATTGGGACTCCTTACTACATATGTTTCTCTCAGGATGGTAGCTTTGATGTTCCTCTCAAGGAATGAGAATCATGTCACACATGTTGCTCCTCATAGTCCCGTGGAGAACCTAATTCATGTTTGGCTTAAGTATGGGTCCGTCTTGATCATTACATACACTACAAGTATGTTTCTACATTGTCAGAAGGCATAGAGCTAAGATTGGGACTCCTTACTACATATGTTTCTCTCAGGATGGTAGCTTTGATGTTCCTCTCAAGGAATGAGAATCATGTCACACATGTTGCTCCTCATAGTCCCGTGGAGAACCTAATTCATGTTTGGCTTAAGTATGGGTCTGTCTTGATCATTACATACACTACAAGTATGTTTCTACATTGTCAGAAGGCATAGAGCTAAGATTGGGACTCCTTACTACTTATGTTTCTCTCAGGATGGTAGCTTTGATGTTCCTCTCAAGGAATGAGAATCATGTCACACATGTTGCTCCTCATAGTCCCGTGGAGAACCTAATGCATGTTTGGCTAAGTATGGGTCCGTCTTGATCATTACATACACTACAAGTATGTTTCTAAATTGTGTGGAGGCATAGAGCTATGATTGGGACTCCTTACTACTTATGTTTCTCTCAGGATGGTAGCTTTGATGTTCCTCTCAAGGAATGAGAATCATGTCACACATGTTGCTCCTCATAGTCCCGTGGAGAACCTAATGCATGTTTGGCTAAGTATGGGTCCGTCTTGATCATTACATACACTACAAGTATGTTTCTAAATTGTGTGGAGGCATAGAGCTAAGATTGGGACTCCTTACTACATATGGTTCTCTCAGGATGGTAGCTTTGATGTTCCTCTCAAGGAATGAGAATCATGTCACACATGTTGCTCCTCATAGTCCCGTGGAGAACCTAATTCATGTTTGGCTTAAGTATGGGTCCGTCTTGATCATTACATACACTACAAGTATGTTTCTACATTGTGAGAAGGCATAGAGCTAAGATTGGGACTCCTTACTACTTATGTTTCTCTCAGAATGGTAGCTTTGATGTTCCTCTCAAGGAATGAGAATCATGTCACACATGTTGCTCCTCATAGTCCCGTGGAGAACCTAATTCATGTTTGGCTTAAGTATGGGTCCGTCTTGATCATTACATACACTACAAGTATGTTCCTACATTGTGAGATGGCATAAAGCTAAGATTGGGACTCCTTACTACATATGTTTCTCTCAGGATGGTAGCTTTGATGTTCCTCTCAAGGAATGAGAATCATGTCACACATGTTGCTCCTCATAGTCCCGTGGAGAACCTAATTCATGTTTGGCTTAAGTATGGGTCCGTCTTGATCATTACATACACTACAAGTATGTTTCTACATTGTGAGAAGGCATTGAGCTAAGATTGGGACTCCTTACTACATATGTTTCTCTCAGGATGGTAGCTTTGATGTTCCTCTCAAGGAATGAGAATCATGTCACACATGTTGCTCCTCATAGTCCCGTGGAGAACCTAATTCATGTTTGGCTTAAGTATGGGTCCGTCTTGATCATTACATACACTACAAGTATGTTCCTACATTGTGAGATGGCATAAAGCTAAGATTGGGACTCCTTACTACATATGTTTCTCTCAGGATGGTAGCTTTGATGTTCCTCTCAAGGAATGAGAATCATGTCACACATGTTGCTCCTCATAGTCCCGTGGAGAACCTAATTCATGTTTGGCCTAAGTATGAGTCCGTCTTGATCATTACATACACTACAAGTATGTTTATACATTGTGAGAAGGCATAGAGCTAAGATTGGGACTCCTTACTACATATGTTTCTCTCAGGATGGTAGCTTTGATGTTCCTCTCAAGGAATGAGAATCATGTCACACATGTTGCTCCTCATAGTCCCGTGGAGAACCTAATTCATGTTTGGCTTAAGTATGGGTCCGTCTTGATCATTACATACACTACAAGTATGTTTCTACATTGTCAGAAGGCATAGAGCTAAGATTGGGACTCCTTACTACTTATGTTTCTCTCAGGATGGTAGCTTTGATGTTCCTCTCAAGGAATGAGAATCATGTCACACATGTTGCTCCTCATAGTCCCGTGGAGAACCTAATGCATGTTTGGCTAAGTATGGGTCCGTCTTGATCATTACATACACTACAAGTATGTTTCTAAATTGTGTGGAGGCATAGAGCTATGATTGGGACTCCTTACTACTTATGTTTCTCTCAGGATGGTAGCTTTGATGTTCCTCTCAAGGAATGAGAATCATGTCACACATGTTTCTCCTCATAGTCCCGTGGAGAACCTAATTCATGTTTGGCTTAAGTATGGGTCCGTCTTGATCATTACATACACTACAAGTATGTTTCTACATTGTGAGAAGGCATTGAGCTAAGATTGGGACTCCTTACTACATATGTTTCTCTCAGGATGGTAGCTTTGATGTTCCTCTCAAGGAATGAGAATCATGTCACACATGTTGCTCCTCATAGTCCCGTGAAGAACCTAATTCATGTTTGGCTTAAGTATGGGTCCGTCTTGATCATTACATACACTACAAGTATGTTTCTACATTGTGTGGAGGCATAGAGCTATGATTGGGACTCCTTACTACTTATGTTTCTCTCAAGATGGTAGCTTTGATGTTCCTCTCAAGGAATGAGAATCATGTCACACATGTTGCTCCTCATTGTCCCTTTGAGAACCTAATGCATGTTTGGCTAAGTATGGGTCCGTCTTGATCATTACATACACTACAAGTATGTTTCTACATTGTGAGAAGGCATAGAGCTAAGATTGGGACTCCTTACTACTTATGTTTCTCTCAGGAAGGTAGCTTTGATGTTCCTCTCAAGGAATGAGAATCATGTCACACATGCTGCTCCTCATAGTCCCGTGGAGAACCTAATTCATGTTTGGCTTAAGTATGGGTCCGTCTTGATCATTACATACACTACAAGTATGTTTCGAGATTGTGTGGAGGCATAGAGCTAAGATTGGGACTCCTTACTACATATGTTTCTCTCAGGATGGTAGCTTTGATGTTCCTCTCAAGGAATGAGAATCATGTCACACATGTTGCTCCTCATAGTCTCGTGGAGAACCTAATTCATGTTTGGCTTAAGTATGGGTCTGTCTTGATCATTACATACACTACAAGTATGTTTCTACATTGTCAGAAGGCATAGAGCTAAGATTGGGACTCCTTACTACTTATGTTTCTCTCAGGATGGTAGCTTTGATGTTCCTCTCAAGTAATGAGAATCATGTCACACATGTTGCTCCTCATAGTCCCGTGGAGAACCTAATGCATGTTTGGCTAAGTATGGGTCCGTGTTGATCATTACATACACTACAAGTATGTTTCTAAATTGTGTGGAGGCATAGAGCTATGATTGGGACTCCTTACTACTTATGTTTCTCTCAGGATGGTAGCTTTGATGTTCCTCTCAAGGAATGAGAATCATGTCACACATGTTGCTCCTCATAGTCCCGTGGAGAACCTAATGCATGTTTGGCTAAGTATGGGTCCGTCTTGATCATTACATACACTACAAGTATGTTTCTACATTGTGAGAAGGCATAGAGCTAAGATTGGGACTCCTTACTACTTATGTTTCTCTCAGGATGGTAGCTTTGATGTTCCTCTCAAGGAATGAGAATCATGTCACACATGTTGCTCCTCATAGTCCCTTGGAGAACCTAATTCATGTTTGGCTTAAGTATGGGTCCGTCTTGATCATTACATACACTACAAGTATGTTTCTACATTGTCAGAAGGCATAGAGCTAAGATTGGGACTCCTTACTACTTATGTTTCTCTCAGGATGGTAGCTTTGATGTTCCTCTCAAGGAATGAGAATCATGTCACACATGTTGCTCCTCATAGTCCCGTGGAGAACCTAATGCATGTTTGGCTAAGTATGGGTCCGTCTTGATCATTACATACACTACAAGTATGTTTCTAAATTGTGTGGAGGCATAGAGCTATGATTGGGACTCCTTACTACTTATGTTTCTCTCAGGATGGTAGCTTTGATGTTCCTCTCAAGGAATGAGAATCATGTCACACATGTTGCTCCTCATAGTCCCGTGGAGAACCTAATGCATGTTTGGCTAAGTATGGGTCCGTCTTGATCATTACATACACTACAAGTATGTTTCTACATTGTGAGAAGGCATAGAGCTAAGATTGGGACTCCTTACTACTTATGTTTCTCTCAGGATGGTAGCTTTGATGTTCCTCTCAAGGAATGAGAATCATGTCACACATGTTGCTCCTCATAGTCCCGTGGAGAACCTAATTCATGTTTGGCTTAAGTATGGGTCCGTCTTGATCATTACATACACTACAAGTATGTTTCGAGATTGTGTGGAGGCATAGAGCTAAGATTGGGACTCCTTACTACATATGTTTCTCTCAGGATGGTAGCTTTGATGTTCCTCTCAAGGAATGAGAATCATGTCACACATGTTGCTCCTCATAGTCCCGTGGAGAACCTAATTCATGTTTGGCTTAAGTATGGGTCCGTCTTGATCATTACATACACTACAAGTATGTTTCTACATTGTGAGAAGGCATTGAGCTAAGATTGGGACTCCTTACTACATATGTTTCTCTCTGGATGGTAGCTTTGATGTTCCTCTCAAGGAATGAGAATCATGTCACACATGTTGCTCCTCATAGTCCCGTGGAGAACCTAATTCATGTTTGGCTTAAGTATGGGTCCGTCTTGATCATTACATACACTACAAGTATGTTTCTACATTGTGAGAAGGCATTGAGCTAAGATTGGGACTCCTTACTACATATGTTTCTCTCAGGATGGTAGCTTTGATGTTCCTCTCAAGGAATGAGAATCATGTCACACATGTTGCTCCTCATAGTCCCGTGGAGAACCTAATTCATGTTTGGCTTAAGTATGGGTCCGTATTGATCATTACATACACAACAAGTATGTTTCTACATTGTGAGAAAGCATAGAGCTAAGATTGGGACTCCTTACTACATATGGTTCTCTCAGGATGGTAGCTTTGATGTTCCTCTCAAGGAATGAGAATCATGTCATACATGTTGCTCCTCATAGTCCCGTGGAGAACCTAATTCATGTTTGGCTTAAGTATGAGTCCGTCTTGATCATTACATACACTACAAGTATGTTTATACATTGTGAGAAGGCATAGAGCTAAGATTGGGACTCCTTACTACATATGTTTCTCTCAGGATGGTAGCTTTGATGTTCCTCTCAAGGAATGAGAATCATGTCACACATGTTGCTCCTCATAGTCCCGTGGAGAACCTAATTCATGTTTGGCTTAAGTATGGGTCCGTCTTGATCATTACATACACTACAAGTATGTTTCGAGATTGTGTGGAGGCATAGAGCTAAGATTGGGACTCCTTACTACATATGTTTCTCTCAGGATGGTAGCTTTGATGTTCCTCTCAAGGAATGAGAATCATGTCACACATGTTGCTCCTCATAGTCTCGTGGAGAACCTAATTCATGTTTGGCTTAAGTATGGGTCTGTCTTGATCATTACATACACTACAAGTATGTTTCTACATTGTCAGAAGGCATAGAGCTAAGATTGGGACTCCTTACTACTTATGTTTCTCTCAGGATGGTAGCTTTGATGTTCCTCTCAAGGAATGAGAATCATGTCACACATGTTGCTCCTCATAGTCCCGTGGAGAACCTAATGCATGTTTGGCTAAGTATGGGTCCGTCTTGATCATTACATACACTACAAGTATGTTTCTACATTGTGAGAAGGCATAGAGCTAAGATTGGGACTCCTTACTACTTATGTTTCTCTCAGGATGGTAGCTTTGATGTTCCTCTCAAGGAATGAGAATCATGTCACACATGTTGCTCCTCATAGTCCCGTGGAGAACCTAATTCATGTTTGGCTTAAGTATGGGTCCGTCTTGATCATTACATACACTACAAGTATGTTTCGAGATTGTGTGGAGGCATAGAGCTAAGATTGGGACTCCTTACTACATATGTTTCTCTCAGGATGGTAGCTTTGATGTTCCTCTCAAGGAATGAGAATCATGTCACACATGTTGCTCCTCATAGTCCCGTGGAGAACCTAATTCATGTTTGGCTTAAGTATGGGTCCGTCTTGATCATTACATACACTACAAGTATGTTTCTACATTGTGAGAAGGCATTGAGCTAAGATTGGGACTCCTTACTACATATGTTTCTCTCAGGATGGTAGCTTTGATGTTCCTCTCAAGGAATGAGAATCATGTCACACATGTTGCTCCTCATAGTCCCGTGGAGAACCTAATTCATGTTTGGCTTAAGTATGGGTCCGTATTGATCATTACATACACAACAAGTATGTTTCTACATTGTGAGAAAGCATAGAGCTAAGATTGGGACTCCTTACTACATATGGTTCTCTCAGGATGGTAGCTTTGATGTTCCTCTCAAGGAATGAGAATCATGTCATACATGTTGCTCCTCATAGTCCCGTGGAGAACCTAATTCATGTTTGGCTTAAGTATGAGTCCGTCTTGATCATTACATACACTACAAGTATGTTTATACATTGTGAGAAGGCATAGAGCTAAGATTGGGACTCCTTACTACATATGTTTCTCTCAGGATGGTAGCTTTGATGTTCCTCTCAAGGAATGAGAATCATGTCACACATGTTGCTCCTCATAGTCCCGTGGAGAACCTAATTCATGTTTGGCTTAAGTATGGGTCCGTCTTGATCATTACATACACTACAAGTATGTTTCGAGATTGTGTGGAGGCATAGAGCTAAGATTGGGACTCCTTACTACATATGTTTCTCTCAGGATGGTAGCTTTGATGTTCCTCTCAAGGAATGAGAATCATGTCACACATGTTGCTCCTCATAGTCTCGTGGAGAACCTAATTCATGTTTGGCTTAAGTATGGGTCTGTCTTGATCATTACATACACTACAAGTATGTTTCTACATTGTCAGAAGGCATAGAGCTAAGATTGGGACTCCTTACTACTTATGTTTCTCTCAGGATGGTAGCTTTGATGTTCCTCTCAAGGAATGAGAATCATGTCACACATGTTGCTCCTCATAGTCCCGTGGAGAACCTAATGCATGTTTGGCTAAGTATGGGTCCGTCTTGATCATTACATACACTACAAGTATGTTTCTACATTGTGAGAAGGCATAGAGCTAAGATTGGGACTCCTTACTACTTATGTTTCTCTCAGGATGGTAGCTTTGATGTTCCTCTCAAGGAATGAGAATCATGTCACACATGTTGCTCCTCATAGTCCCGTGGAGAACCTAATTCATGTTTGGCTTAAGTATGGGTCCGTCTTGATCATTACATACACTACAAGTATGTTTCGAGATTGTGTGGAGGCATAGAGCTAAGATTGGGACTCCTTACTACATATGTTTCTCTCAGGATGGTAGCTTTGATGTTCCTCTCAAGGAATGAGAATCATGTCACACATGTTGCTCCTCATAGTCCCGTGGAGAACCTAATTCATGTTTGGCTTAAGTATGGGTCCGTCTTGATCATTACATACACTACAAGTATGTTTCTACATTGTGAGAAGGCATTGAGCTAAGATTGGGACTCCTTACTACATATGTTTCTCTCTGGATGGTAGCTTTGATGTTCCTCTCAAGGAATGAGAATCATGTCACACATGTTGCTCCTCATAGTCCCGTGGAGAACCTAATTCATGTTTGGCTTAAGTATGGGTCCGTCTTGATCATTACATACACTACAAGTATGTTTCTACATTGTGAGAAGGCATTGAGCTAAGATTGGGACTCCTTACTACATATGTTTCTCTCAGGATGGTAGCTTTGATGTTCCTCTCAAGGAATGAGAATCATGTCACACATGTTGCTCCTCATAGTCCCGTGGAGAACCTAATTCATGTTTGGCTTAAGTATGGGTCCGTATTGATCATTACATACACAACAAGTATGTTTCTACATTGTGAGAAAGCATAGAGCTAAGATTGGGACTCCTTACTACATATGGTTCTCTCAGGATGGTAGCTTTGATGTTCCTCTCAAGGAATGAGAATCATGTCATACATGTTGCTCCTCATAGTCCCGTGGAGAACCTAATTCATGTTTGGCTTAAGTATGAGTCCGTCTTGATCATTACATACACTACAAGTATGTTTATACATTGTGAGAAGGCATAGAGCTAAGATTGGGACTCCTTACTACATATGTTTCTCTCAGGATGGTAGCTTTGATGTTCCTCTCAAGGAATGAGAATCATGTCACACATGTTGCTCCTCATAGTCCCGTGGAGAACCTAATTCATGTTTGGCTTAAGTATGGGTCCGTCTTGATCATTACATACACTACAAGTATGTTTCGAGATTGTGTGGAGGCATAGAGCTAAGATTGGGACTCCTTACTACATATGTTTCTCTCAGGATGGTAGCTTTGATGTTCCTCTCAAGGAATGAGAATCATGTCACACATGTTGCTCCTCATAGTCTCGTGGAGAACCTAATTCATGTTTGGCTTAAGTATGGGTCTGTCTTGATCATTACATACACTACAAGTATGTTTCTACATTGTCAGAAGGCATAGAGCTAAGATTGGGACTCCTTACTACTTATGTTTCTCTCAGGATGGTAGCTTTGATGTTCCTCTCAAGGAATGAGAATCATGTCACACATGTTGCTCCTCATAGTCCCGTGGAGAACCTAATGCATGTTTGGCTAAGTATGGGTCCGTCTTGATCATTACATACACTACAAGTATGTTTCTAAATTGTGTGGAGGCATAGAGCTATGATTGGGACTCCTTACTACTTATGTTTCTCTCAGGATGGTAGCTTTGATGTTCCTCTCAAGGAATGAGAATCATGTCACACATGTTGCTCCTCATAGTCCCGTGGAGAACCTAATGCATGTTTGGCTAAGTATGGGTCCGTCTTGATCATTACATACACTACAAGTATGTTTCTACATTGTGAGAAGGCATAGAGCTAAGATTGGGACTCCTTACTACTTATGTTTCTCTCAGGATGGTAGCTTTGATGTTCCTCTCAAGGAATGAGAATCATGTCACACATGTTGCTCCTCATAGTCCCTTGGAGAACCTAATTCATGTTTGGCTTAAGTATGGGTCCGTCTTGATCATTACATACACTACAAGTATGTTTCTACATTGTCAGAAGGCATAGAGCTAAGATTGGGACTCCTTACTACTTATGTTTCTCTCAGGATGGTAGCTTTGATGTTCCTCTCAAGGAATGAGAATCATGTCACACATGTTGCTCCTCATAGTCCCGTGGAGAACCTAATGCATGTTTGGCTAAGTATGGGTCCGTCTTGATCATTACATACACTACAAGTATGTTTCTAAATTGTGTGGAGGCATAGAGCTATGATTGGGACTCCTTACTACTTATGTTTCTCTCAGGATGGTAGTTTTGATGTTCCTCTCAAGGAATGAGAATCATGTCACACATGTTGCTCCTCATAGTCCCGTGGAGAACCTAATGCATGTTTGGCTAAGTATGGGTCCGTCTTGATCATTACATACACTACAAGTATGTTTCTACATTGTGAGAAGGCATAGAGCTAAGATTGGGACTCCTTACTACTTATGTTTCTCTCAGGATGGTAGCTTTGATGTTCCTCTCAAGGAATGAGAATCATGTCACACATGTTGCTCCTCATAGTCCCGTGGAGAACCTAATTCATGTTTGGCTTAAGTATGGGTCCGTCTTGATCATTACATACACTACAAGTATGTTTCGAGATTGTGTGGAGGCATAGAGCTAAGATTGGGACTCCTTACTACATATGTTTCTCTCAGGATGGTAGCTTTGATGTTCCTCTCAAGGAATGAGAATCATGTCACACATGTTGCTCCTCATAGTCCCGTGGAGAACCTAATTCATGTTTGGCTTAAGTATGGGTCCGTCTTGATCATTACATACACTACAAGTATGTTTCTACATTGTGAGAAGGCATTGAGCTAAGATTGGGACTCCTTACTACATATGTTTCTCTCTGGATGGTAGCTTTGATGTTCCTCTCAAGGAATGAGAATCATGTCACACATGTTGCTCCTCATAGTCCCGTGGAGAACCTAATTCATGTTTGGCTTAAGTATGGGTCCGTCTTGATCATTACATACACTACAAGTATGTTTCTACATTGTGAGAAGGCATTGAGCTAAGATTGGGACTCCTTACTACATATGTTTCTCTCAGGATGGTAGCTTTGATGTTCCTCTCAAGGAATGAGAATCATGTCACACAGGTTGCTCCTCATAGTCCCGTGGAGAACCTAATTCATGTTTGGCTTAAGTATGGGTCCGTATTGATCATTACATACACAACAAGTATGTTTCTACATTGTGAGAAAGCATAGAGCTAAGATTGGGACTCCTTACTACATATGGTTCTCTCAGGATGGTAGCTTTGATGTTCCTCTCAAGGAATGAGAATCATGTCACACATGTTGCTCCTCATAGTCCCGTGGAGAACCTAATTCATGTTTGGCTTAAGTATGAGTCCGTCTTGATCATTACATACACTACAAGTATGTTTATACATTGTGAGAAGGCATAGAGCTAAGATTGGGACTCCTTACTACATATGTTTCTCTCAGGATGGTAGCTTTGATGTTCCTCTCAAGGAATGAGAATCATGTCACACATGTTGCTCCTCATAGTCCCGTGGAGAACCTAATTCATGTTTGGCTTAAGTATGGGTCCGTCTTGATCATTACATACACTACAAGTATGTTTCTACATTGTCAGAAGGCATAGAGCTAAGATTGGGACTCCTTACTACTTATGTTTCTCTCAGGATGGTAGCTTTGATGTTCCTCTCAAGGAATGAGAATCATGTCACACATGTTGCTCCTCATAGTCCCGTGGAGAACCTAATGCATGTTTGGCTAAGTATGGGTCCGTCTTGATCATTACATACACTACAAGTATGTTTCTAAATTGTGTGGAGGCATAGAGCTATGATTGGGACTCCTTACTACTTATGTTTCTCTCAGGATGGTAGCTTTGATGTTCCTCTCAAGGAATGAGAATCATGTCACACATGTTGCTCCTCATAGTCCCGTGGAGAACCTAATGCATGTTTGGCTAAGTATGGGTCCGTCTTGATCATTACATACACTACAAGTATGTTTCTAAATTGTGTGGAGGCATAGAGCTAAGATTGGGACTCCTTACTACATATGGTTCTCTCAGGATGGTAGCTTTGATGTTCCTCTCAAGGAATGAGAATCATGTCACACATGTTGCTCCTCATAGTCCCGTGGAGAACCTAATTCATGTTTGGCTTAAGTATGGGTCCGTCTTGATCATTACATACACTACAAGTATGTTTCTACATTGTGAGAAGGCATAGAGCTAAGATTGGGACTCCTTACTACTTATGTTTCTCTCACGAAGGTAGCTTTGATGTTCCTCTCAAGGAATGAGAATCATGTCACACATGCTGCTCCTCATAGTCCCGTGGAGAACCTAATTCATGTTTGGCTTAAGTATGGGTCCGTCTTGATCATTACATACACTACAAGTATGTTTCGAGATTGTGTGGAGGCATAGAGCTAAGATTGGGACTCCTTACTACATATGTTTCTCTCAGGATGGTAGCTTTGATGTTCCTCTCAAGGAATGAGAATCATGTCACACATGTTGCTCCTCATAGTCCCGTGGAGAACCTAATGCATGTTTGGCTAAGTATGGGTCCGTCTTGATCATTACATACACTACAAGTATGTTTCTAAATTGTGTGGAGGCATAGAGCTATGATTGGGACTCCTTACTACTTATGTTTCTCTCAGGATGGTAGCTTTGATGTTCCTCTCAAGGAATGAGAATCATGTCACACATGTTGCTCCTCATAGTCCCGTGAAGAACCTAATTCATGTTTGGCTTAAGTATGGGTCCGTCTTGATCATTACATACACTACAAGTATGTTTCTACATTGTCAGAAGGCATAGAGCTAAGATTGGGACTCCTTACTACTTATGTTTCTCTCAGGATGGTAGCTTTGATGTTCCTCTCAAGGAATGAGAATCATGTCACACATGTTGCTCCTCATAGTCCCGTGGAGAACCTAATGCATGTTTGGCTAAGTATGGGTCCGTCTTGATCATTACATACACTACAAGTATGTTTCTAAATTGTGTGGAGGCATAGAGCTATGATTGGGACTCCTTACTACTTATGTTTCTCTCAGGATGGTAGCTTTGATGTTCCTCTCAAGGAATGAGAATCATGTCACACATGTTGCTCCTCATAGTCCCGTTGAGAACCTAATGCATGTTTGGCTAAGTATGGGTCCGTCTTGATCATTACATACACTACAAGTATGTTTCTACATTGTGAGAAGGCATAGAGCTAAGATTGGGACTCCTTACTACTTATGTTTCTCTCAGGATGGTAGCTTTGATGTTCCTCTCAAGGAATGAGAATCATGTCACACATGTTGCTCCTCATAGTCCCGTGGAGAACCTAATTCATGTTTGGCTTAAGTATGGGTCCGTCTTGATCATTACATACACTACAAGTATGTTTCGAGATTGTGTGGAGGCATAGAGCTAAGATTGGGACTCCTTACTACATATGTTTCTCTCAGGATGGTAGCTTTGATGTTCCTCTCAAGGAATGAGAATCATGTCACACATGTTGCTCCTCATAGTCCCGTGGAGAACCTAATTCATGTTTGGCTTAAGTATGGGTCCGTCTTGATCATTACATACACTACAAGTATGTTTCTACATTGTGAGAAGGCATTGAGCTAAGATTGGGACTCCTTACTACATATGTTTCTCTCTGGATGGTAGCTTTGATGTTCCTCTCAAGGAATGAGAATCATGTCACACATGTTGCTCCTCATAGTCCCGTGGAGAACCTAATTCATGTTTGGCTTAAGTATGGGTCCGTCTTGATCATTACATACACTACAAGTATGTTTCTACATTGTGAGAAGGCATTGAGCTAAGATTGGGACTCCTTACTACATATGTTTCTCTCAGGATGGTAGCTTTGATGTTCCTCTCAAGGAATGAGAATCATGTCACACATGTTGCTCCTCATAGTCCCGTGGAGAACCTAATTCATGTTTGGCTTAAGTATGGGTCCGTATTGATCATTACATACACAACAAGTATGTTTCTACATTGTGAGAAAGCATAGAGCTAAGATTGGGACTCCTTACTACTTATGTTTCTCTCAGGATGGTAGCTTTGATGTTCCTCTCAAGGAATGAGAATCATGTCACACATGTTGCTCCTCATAGTCCCTTGGAGAACCTAATTCATGTTTGGCTTAAGTATGGGTCCGTCTTGATCATTACATACACTACAAGTATGTTTCGAGATTGTGTGGAGGCATAGAGCTAAGATTGGGACTCCTTACTACATATGTTTCTCTCAGGATGGTAGCTTTGATGTTCCTCTCAAGGAATGAGAATCATGTCACACATGTTGCTCCTCATAGTCTCGTGGAGAACCTAATTCATGTTTGGCTTAAGTATGGGTCTGTCTTGATCATTACATACACTACAAGTATGTTTCTACATTGTCAGAAGGCATAGAGCTAAGATTGGGACTCCTTACTACTTATGTTTCTCTCAGGATGGTAGCTTTGATGTTCCTCTCAAGGAATGAGAATCATGTCACACATGTTGCTCCTCATAGTCCCGTGGAGAACCTAATGCATGTTTGGCTAAGTATGGGTCCGTCTTGATCATTACATACACTACAAGTATGTTTCTACATTGTGTGGAGGCATAGAGCTATGATTGGGACTCCTTACTACATATGTTTCTCTCAGGATGGTAGCTTTGATGTTCCTCTCAAGGAATGAGAATCATGTCACACATGTTGCTCCTCATAGTCCCGTGGAGAACCTAATTCATGTTTGGCTTAAGTATGGGTCCGTATTGATCATTACATACACAACAAGTATGTTTCTACATTGTGAGAAAGCATAGAGCTAAGATTGGGACTCCTTACTACTTATGTTTCTCTCAGGATGGTAGCTTTGATGTTCCTCTCAAGGAATGAGAATCATGTCACACATGTTGCTCCTCATAGTCCCTTGGAGAACCTAATTCATGTTTGGCTTAAGTATGGGTCCGTCTTGATCATTACATACACTACAAGTATGTTTCGAGATTGTGTGGAGGCATAGAGCTAAGATTGGGACTCCTTACTACATATGTTTCTCTCAGGATGGTAGCTTTGATGTTCCTCTCAAGGAATGAGAATCATGTCACACATGTTGCTCCTCATAGTCTCGTGGAGAACCTAATTCATGTTTGGCTTAAGTATGGGTCTGTCTTGATCATTACATACACTACAAGTATGTTTCTACATTGTCAGAAGGCATAGAGCTAAGATTGGGACTCCTTACTACTTATGTTTCTCTCAGGATGGTAGCTTTGATGTTCCTCTCAAGGAATGAGAATCATGTCACACATGTTGCTCCTCATAGTCCCGTGGAGAACCTAATGCATGTTTGGCTAAGTATGGGTCCGTCTTGATCATTACATACACTACAAGTATGTTTCTAAATTGTGTGGAGGCATAGAGCTATGATTGGGACTCCTTACTACTTATGTTTCTCTCAGGATGGTAGCTTTGATGTTCCTCTCAAGGAATGAGAATCATGTCACACATGTTGCTCCTCATAGTCCCGTGGAGAACCTAATGCATGTTTGGCTAAGTATGGGTCCGTCTTGATCATTACATACACTACAAGTATGTTTCTACATTGTGAGAAGGCATAGAGCTAAGATTGGGACTCCTTACTACTTATGTTTCTCTCAGGATGGTAGCTTTGATGTTCCTCTCAAGGAATGAGAATCATGTCACACATGTTGCTCCTCATAGTCCCTTGGAGAACCTAATTCATGTTTGGCTTAAGTATGGGTCCGTCTTGATCATTACATACACTACAAGTATGTTTCTACATTGTCAGAAGGCATAGAGCTAAGATTGGGACTCCTTACTACTTATGTTTCTCTCAGGATGGTAGCTTTGATGTTTCTCTCAAGGAATGAGAATCATGTCACACATGTTGCTCCTCATAGTCCCGTGGAGAACCTAATGCATGTTTGGCTAAGTATGGGTCCGTCTTGATCATTACATACACTACAAGTATGTTTCTAAATTGTGTGGAGGCATAGAGCTATGATTGGGACTCCTTACTACTTATGTTTCTCTCAGGATGGTAGCTTTGATGTTCCTCTCAAGGAATGAGAATCATGTCACACATGTTGCTCCTCATAGTCCCGTGGAGAACCTAATGCATGTTTGGCTAAGTATGGGTCCGTCTTGATCATTACATACAGTACAAGTATGTTTCTACATTGTGAGAAGGCATAGAGCTAAGATTGGGACTCCTTACTACTTATGTTTCTCTCAGGATGGTAGCTTTGATGTTCCTCTCAAGGAATGAGAATCATGTCACACATGTTGCTCCTCATAGTCCCGTGGAGAACCTAATTCATGTTTGGCTTAAGTATGGGTCCGTCTTGATCATTACATACACTACAAGTATGTTTCGAGATTGTGTGGAGGCATAGAGCTAAGATTGGGACTCCTTACTACATATGTTTCTCTCAGGATGGTAGCTTTGATGTTCCTCTCAAGGAATGAGAATCATGTCACACATGTTGCTCCTCATAGTCCCGTGGAGAACCTAATTCATGTTTGGCTTAAGTATGGGTCCGTCTTGATCATTACATACACTACAAGTATGTTTCTACATTGTGAGAAGGCATTGAGCTAAGATTGGGACTCGTTACTACATATGTTTCTCTCTGGATGGTAGCTTTGATGTTCCTCTCAAGGAATGAGAATCATGTCACACATGTTGCTCCTCATAGTCCCGTGGAGAACCTAATTCATGTTTGGCTTAAGTATGGGTCCGTCTTGATCATTACATACACTACAAGTATGTTTCTACATTGTGAGAAGGCATTGAGCTAAGATTGGGACTCCTTACTACATATGTTTCTCTCAGGATGGTAGCTTTGATGTTCCTCTCAAGGAATGAGAATCATGTCACACATGTTGCTCCTCATAGTCCCGTGGAGAACTTAATTCATGTTTGGCTTAAGTATGGGTCCGTATTGATCATTACATACACAACAAGTATGTTTCTACATTGTGAGAAAGCATAGAGCTAAGATTGGGACTCCTTACTACATATGGTTCTCTCAGGATGGTAGCTTTGATGTTCCTCTCAAGGAATGAGAATCATGTCACACATGTTGCTCCTCATAGTCCCGTGGAGAACCTAATTCATGTTTGGCTTAAGTATGAGTCCGTCTTGATCATTACATACACTACAAGTATGTTTATACATTGTGAGAAGGCATAGAGCTAAGATTGGGACTCCTTACTACATATGTTTCTCTCAGGATGGTAGCTTTGATGTTCCTCTCAAGGAATGAGAATCATGTCACACATGTTGCTCCTCATAGTCCCGTGGAGAACCTAATTCATGTTTGGCTTAAGTATGGGTCCGTCTTGATCATTACATACACTACAAGTATGTTTCTACATTGTCAGAAGGCATAGAGCTAAGATTGGGACTCCTTACTACTTATGTTTCTCTCAGGATGGTAGCTTTGATGTTCCTCTCAAGGAATGAGAATCATGTCACACATGTTGCTCCTCATAGTCCCGTGGAGAACCTAATGCATGTTTGGCTAAGTATGGGTCCGTCTTGATCATTACATACACTACAAGTATGTTTCTAAATTGTGTGGAGGCATAGAGCTATGATTGGGACTCCTTACTACTTATGTTTCTCTCAGGATGGTAGCTTTGATGTTCCTCTCAAGGAATGAGAATCATGTCACACATGTTGCTCCTCATAGTCCCGTGGAGAACCTAATGCATGTTTGGCTAAGTATGGGTCCGTCTTGATCATTACATACACTACAAGTATGTTTCTAAATTGTGTGGAGGCATAGAGCTAAGATTGGGACTCCTTACTACATATGGTTCTCTCAGGATGGTAGCTTTGATGTTCCTCTCAAGGAATGAGAATCATGTCACACATGTTGCTCCTCATAGTCCCGTGGAGAACCTAATTCATGTTTGGCTTAAGTATGGGTCCGTCTTGATCATTACATACACTACAAGTATATTTCTACATTGTGAGAAGGCATAGAGCTAAGATTGGGACTCCTTACTACTTATGTTTCTCTCAGGAAGGTAGCTTTGATGTTCCTCTCAAGGAATGAGAATCATGTCACACATGCTGCTCCTCATAGTCCCGTGGAGAACCTAATTCATGTTTGGCTTAAGTATGGGTCCGTCTTGATCATTACATACACTACAAGTATGTTTCGAGATTGTGTGGAGGCATAGAGCTAAGATTGGGACTCCTTACTACATATGTTTCTCTCAGGATGGTAGCTTTGATGTTCCTCTCAAGGAATGAGAATCATGTCACACATGTTGCTCCTCATAGTCCCGTGGAGAACCTAATGCATGTTTGGCTAAGTATGGGTCCGTCTTGATCATTACATACACTACAAGTATGTTTCTAAATTGTGTGGAGGCATAGAGCTATGATTGGGACTCCTTACTACTTATGTTTCTCTCAGGATGGTAGCTTTGATGTTCCTCTCAAGGAATGAGAATCATGTCACACATGTTGCTCCTCATAGTCCCGTGAAGAACCTAATTCATGTTTGGCTTAAGTATGGGTCCGTCTTGATCATTACATACACTACAAGTATGTTTCTACATTGTCAGAAGGCATAGAGCTAAGATTGGGACTCCTTACTACTTATGTTTCTCTCAGGATGGTAGCTTTGATGTTCCTCTCAAGGAATGAGAATCATGTCACACATGTTGCTCCTCATAGTCCCGTGGAGAACCTAATGCATGTTTGGCTAAGTATGGGTCCGTCTTGATCATTACATACACTACAAGTATGTTTCTAAATTGTGTGGAGGCATAGAGCTATGATTGGGACTCCTTACTACTTATGTTTCTCTCAGGATGGTAGCTTTGATGTTCCTCTCAAGGAATGAGAATCATGTCACACATGTTGCTCCTCATAGTCCCGTGGAGAACCTAATGCATGTTTGGCTAAGTATGGGTCCGTCTTGATCATTACATACACTACAAGTATGTTTCTACATTGTGAGAAGGCATAGAGCTAAGATTGGGACTCCTTACTACTTATGTTTCTCTCAGGATGGTAGCTTTGATGTTCCTCTCAAGGAATGAGAATCATGTCACACATGTTGCTCCTCATAGTCCCGTGGAGAACCTAATTCATGTTTGGCTTAAGTATGGGTCCGTCTTGATCATTACATACACTACAAGTATGTTTCGAGATTGTGTGGAGGCATAGAGCTAAGATTGGGACTCCTTACTACATATGTTTCTCTCAGGATGGTAGCTTTGATGTTCCTCTCAAGGAATGAGAATCATGTCACACATGTTGCTCCTCATAGTCCCGTGGAGAACCTAATGCATGTTTGGCTAAGTATGGGTCCGTCTTGATCATTACATACACTACAAGTATGTTTCTAAATTGTGTGGAGGCATAGAGCTATGATTGGGACTCCTTACTACATATGTTTCTCTCTGGATGGTAGCTTTGATGTTCCTCTCAAGGAATGAGAATCATGTCACACATGTTGCTCCTCATAGTCCCGTGGAGAACCTAATTCATGTTTGGCTTAAGTATGGGTCCGTCTTGATCATTACATACACTACAAGTATGTTTCTACATTGTGAGAAGGCATTGAGCTAAGATTGGGACTCCTTACTACATATGTTTCTCTCAGGATGGTAGCTTTGATGTTCCTCTCAAGGAATGAGAATCATGTCACACATGTTGCTCCTCATAGTCCCGTGGAGAACCTAATTCATGTTTGGCTTAAGTATGGGTCCGTCTTGATCATTACATACACTACAAGTATGTTTCTACATTGTCAGAAGGCATAGAGCTAAGATTGGGACTCCTTACTACTTATGTTTCTCTCAGGATGGTAGCTTTGATGTTCCTCTCAAGGAATGAGAATCATGTCACACATGTTGCTCCTCATAGTCCCGTGGAGAACCTAATGCATGTTTGGCTAAGTATGGGTCCGTCTTGATCATTACATACACTACAAGTATGTTTCTAAATTGTGTGGAGGCATAGAGCTATGATTGGGACTCCTTACTACTTATGTTTCTCTCAGGATGGTAGCTTTGATGTTCCTCTCAAGGAATGAGAATCATGTCACACATGTTGCTCCTCATAGTCCCGTGGAGAACCTAATGCATGTTTGGCTAAGTATGGGTCCGTCTTGATCATTACATACACTACAAGTATGTTTCTAAATTGTGTGGAGGCATAGAGCTAAGATTGGGACTCCTTACTACATATGGTTCTCTCAGGATGGTAGCTTTGATGTTCCTCTCAAGGAATGAGAATCATGTCACACATGTTGCTCCTCATAGTCCCGTGGAGAACCTAATTCATGTTTGGCTTAAGTATGGGTCCGTCTTGATCATTACATACACTACAAGTATGTTTCTACATTGTGAGAAGGCATAGAGCTAAGATTGGGACTCCTTACTACTTATGTTTCTCTCATAATGGTAGCTTTGATGTTCCTCTCAAGGAATGAGAATCATGTCACACATGTTGCTCCTCATAGTCCCGTGGAGAACCTAATTCATGTTTGGCTTAAGTATGGGTCCGTCTTGATCATTACATACACTACAAGTATGTTCCTACATTGTGAGATGGCATAAAGCTAAGATTGGGACTCCTTACTACATATGTTTCTCTCAGGATGGTAGCTTTCATGTTCCTCTCAAGGAATGAGAATCATGTCACACATGTTGCTCCTCATAGTCCCGTGGAGAACCTAATTCATGTTTGGCTTAAGTATGGGTCCGTCTTGATCATTACATACACTACAAGTATGTTTCTACATTGTGAGAAGGCATTGAGCTAAGATTGGGACTCCTTACTACATATGTTTCTCTCAGGATGGTAGCTTTGATGTTCCTCTCAAGGAATGAGAATCATGTCACACATGTTGCTCCTCATAGTCCCGTGGAGAACCTAATTCATGTTTGGCTTAAGTATGGGTCCGTCTTGATCATTACATACACTACAAGTATGTTCCTACATTGTGAGATGGCATAAAGCTAAGATTGGGACTCCTTACTACATATGTTTCTCTCAGGATGGTAGCTTTGATGTTCCTCTCAAGGAATGAGAATCATGTCACACATGTTGCTCCTCATAGTCCCGTGGAGAACCTAATTCATGTTTGGCTTAAGTATGAGTCCGTCTTGATCATTACATACACTACAAGTATGTTTATACATTGTGAGAAGGCATAGAGCTAAGATTGGGACTCCTTACTACATATGTTTCTCTCAGGATGGTAGCTTTGATGTTCCTCTCAAGGAATGAGAATCATGTCACACATGTTGCTCCTCATAGTCCCGTGGAGAACCTAATTCATGTTTGGCTTAAGTATGGGTCCGTCTTGATCATTACATACACTACAAGTATGTTTCTACATTGTCAGAAGGCATAGAGCTAAGATTGGGACTCCTTACTACTTATGTTTCTCTCAGGATGGTAGCTTTGATGTTCCTCTCAAGGAATGAGAATCATGTCACACATGTTGCTCCTCATAGTCCCGTGGAGAACCTAATGCATGTTTGGCTAAGTATGGGTCCGTCTTGATCATTACATACACTACAAGTATGTTTCTAAATTGTGTGGAGGCATAGAGCTATGATTGGGACTCCTTACTACTTATGTTTCTCTCAGGATGGTAGCTTTGATGTTCCTCTCAAGGAATGAGAATCATGTCACACATGTTGCTCCTCATAGTCCCGTGGAGAACCTAATGCATGTTTGGCTAAGTATGGGTCCGTCTTGATCATTACATACACTACAAGTATGTTTCTAAATTGTGTGGAGGCATAGAGCTAAGATTGGGACTCCTTACTACATATGGTTCTCTCAGGATGGTAGCTTTGATGTTCCTCTCAAGGAATGAGAATCATGTCACACATGTTGCTCCTCATAGTCCCGTGGAGAACCTAATTCATGTTTGGCTTAAGTATGGGTCCGTCTTGATCATTACATACACTACAAGTATGTTTCTACATTGTGAGAAGGCATAGAGCTAAGATTGGGACTCCTTACTACTTATGTTTCTCTCAGAATGGTAGCTTTGATGTTCCTCTCAAGGAATGAGAATCATGTCATACATGTTGCTCCTCATAGTCCCGTGGAGAACCTAATTCATGTTTGGCTTAAGTATGGGTCCGTCTTGATCATTACATACACTACAAGTATGTTCCTACATTGTGAGATGGCATAAAGCTAAGATTAAGACTCCTTACCACATATGTTTCTCTCAGGATGGTAGCTTTGATGTTCCTCTCAAGGAATGAGAATCATGTCACAAATGTTGCTCCTCATAGTCCCGTGGAGAACCTAATTCATGTTTGGCTTAAATATGGGTCCGTCTTGATCATTAAATACACTACAAGTATGTTTCTACATTGTGAGAAGGCATTGAGCTAAGATTGGGACTCCTTACTACATATGTTTCTCTCAGGATGGTAGCTTTGATGTTCCTCTCAAGGAATGAGAATCATGTCACACATGTTGCTCCTCATAGTCCCGTGGAGAACCTAATTCATGTTTGGCTTAAGTATGGGTCCGTCTTGATCATTACATACACTACAAGTATGTTTCTACATTGTGTGGAGGCATAGAGCTATGATTGGGACTCCTTACTACTTATGTTTCTCTCAAGATGGTAGGTTTGATGTTCCTCTCAAGGAATGAGAATCATGTCACACATGTTGCTCCTCATTGTCCCTTGGAGAACCTAATGCATGTTTGGCTAAGTATGGGTCCGTCTTGATCATTACATACACTACAAGTATGTTTCTACATTGTGAGAAGGCATAGAGCTAAGATTGGGACTCCTTACTACTTATGTTTCTCTCAGGATGGTAGCTTTGATGTTCCTCTCAAGGAATGAGAATCATGTCACACATGTTGCTCCTCATAGTCCCGTGGAGAACCTAATTCATGTTTGGCTTAAGTATGGGTCCGTCTTGATCATTACATACACTACAAGTATGTTTCGAGATTGTGTGGAGGCATAGAGCTAAGATTGGGACTCCTTACTACATATGTTTCTCTCAGGATGGTAGCTTTGATGTTCCTCTCAAGGAATGAGAATCATGTCACACATGTTGCTCCTCATAGTCCCGTGGAGAACCTAATTCATGTTTGGCTTAAGTATGGGTCCGTCTTGATCATTACATACACTACAAGTATGTTTCTACATTGTGAGAAGGCATTGAGCTAAGATTGGGACTCCTTACTACATATGTTTCTCTCTGGATGGTAGCTTTGATGTTCCTCTCAAGGAATGAGAATCATGTCACACATGTTGCTCCTCATAGTCCCGTGGAGAACCTAATTCATGTTTGGCTTAAGTATGGGTCCGTCTTGATCATTACATACACTACAAGTATGTTTCTACATTGTGAGAAGGCATTGAGCTAAGATTGGGACTCCTTACTACATATGTTTCTCTCAGGATGGTAGCTTTGATGTTCCTCTCAAGGAATGAGAATCATGTCACACATGTTGCTCCTCATAGTCCCGTGGAGAACCTAATTCATGTTTGGCTTAAGTATGGGTCTGTCTTGATCATTACATACACTACAAGTATGTTTCTACATTTTCAGAAGGCATAGAGCTAAGATTGGGACTCCTTACTACATATGTTTCTCTCTGGATGGTAGCTTTGATGTTCCTCTCAAGGAATGAGAATCATGTCACACATGTTGCTCCTCATAGTCCCGTGGAGAACCTAATTCATGTTTGGCTTAAGTATGGGTCCGTCTTGATCATTACATACACTACAAGTATGTTTCTACATTGTGAGAAGGCATTGAGCTAAGATTGGGACTCCTTACTACATATGTTTCTCTCAGGATGGTAGCTTTGATGTTGCTCTCAAGGAATGAGAATCATGTCACACATGTTGCTCCTCATAGTCCCGTGGAGAACCTAATTCATGTTTGGCTTAAGTATGGGTCTGTCTTGATCATTACATACACTACAAGTATGTTTCTACATTGTCAGAAGGCATAGAGCTAAGATTGGGACTCCTTACTACTTATGTTTCTCTCAGGATGGTAGCTTTGATGTTCCTCTCAAGGAATGAGAATCATGTCACACATGTTGCTCCTCATAGTCCCGTGGAGAACCTAATGCATGTTTGGCTAAGTATGGGTCCGTCTTGATCATTACATACACTACAAGTATGTTTCTAAATTGTGTGGAGGCATAGAGCTATGATTGGGACTCCTTACTACTTATGTTTCTCTCAGGATGGTAGCTTTGATGTTCCTCTCAAGGAATGAGAATCATGTCACAAATGTTGCTCCTCATAGTCCCGTGGAGAACCTAATTCATGTTTGGCTTAAATATGGGTCCGTCTTGATCATTAAATACACTACAAGTATGTTTCTACATTGTGAGAAGGCATTGAGCTAAGATTGGGACTCCTTACTACATATGTTTCTCTCAGGATGGTAGCTTTGATGTTCCTCTCAAGGAATGAGAATCATGTCACACATGTTGCTCCTCATAGTCCCGTGGAGAACCTAATTCATGTTTGGCTTAAGTATGGGTCCGTCTTGATCATTACATACACTACAAGTATGTTTCTACATTGTGTGGAGGCATAGAGCTATGATTGGGACTCCTTACTACTTATGTTTCTCTCAAGATGGTAGCTTTGATGTTCCTCTCAAGGAATGAGAATCATGTCACACATGTTGCTCCTCATTGTCCCTTGGAGAACCTAATGCATGTTTGGCTAAGTATGGGTCCGTCTTGATCATTACATACACTACAAGTATGTTTCTACATTGTGAGAAGGCATAGAGCTAAGATTGGGACTCCTTACTACTTATGTTTCTCTCAGGATGGTAGCTTTGATGTTCCTCTCAAGGAATGAGAATCATGTCACACATGTTGCTCCTCATAGTCCCGTGGAGAACCTAATTCATGTTTGGCTTAAGTATGGGTCCGTCTTGATCATTACATACACTACAAGTATGTTTCGAGATTGTGTGGAGGCATAGAGCTAAGATTGGGACTCCTTACTACATATGTTTCTCTCAGGATGGTAGCTTTGATGTTCCTCTCAAGGAATGAGAATCATGTCACACATGTTGCTCCTCATAGTCCCGTGGAGAACCTAATTCATGTTTGGCTTAAGTATGGGTCCGTCTTGATCATTACATACACTACAAGTATGTTTCTACATTGTGAGAAGGCATTGAGCTAAGATTGGGACTCCTTACTACATATGTTTCTCTCTGGATGGTAGCTTTGATGTTCCTCTCAAGGAATGAGAATCATGTCACACATGTTGCTCCTCATAGTCCCGTGGAGAACCTAATTCATGTTTGGCTTAAGTATGGGTCCGTCTTGATCATTACATACACTACAAGTATGTTTCTACATTGTGAGAAGGCATTGAGCTAAGATTGGGACTCCTTACTACATATGTTTCTCTCAGGATGGTAGCTTTGATGTTCCTCTCAAGGAATGAGAATCATGTCACACATGTTGCTCCTCATAGTCCCGTGGAGAACCTAATTCATGTTTGGCTTAAGTATGGGTCTGTCTTGATCATTACATACACTACAAGTATGTTTCTACATTGTCAGAAGGCATAGAGCTAAGATTGGGACTCCTTACTACATATGTTTCTCTCTGGATGGTAGCTTTGATGTTCCTCTCAAGGAATGAGAATCATGTCACACATGTTGCTCCTCATAGTCCCGTGGAGAACCTAATTCATGTTTGGCTTAAGTATGGGTCCGTCTTGATCATTACATACACTACAAGTATGTTTCTACATTGTGAGAAGGCATTGAGCTAAGATTGGGACTCCTTACTACATATGTTTCTCTCAGGATGGTAGCTTTGATGTTGCTCTCAAGGAATGAGAATCATGTCACACATGTTGCTCCTCATAGTCCCGTGGAGAACCTAATTCATGTTTGGCTTAAGTATGGGTCTGTCTTGATCATTACATACACTACAAGTATGTTTCTACATTGTCAGAAGGCATAGAGCTAAGATTGGGACTCCTTACTACTTATGTTTCTCTCAGGATGGTAGCTTTGATGTTCCTCTCAAGGAATGAGAATCATGTCACACATGTTGCTCCTCATAGTCCCGTGGAGAACCTAATGCATGTTTGGCTAAGTATGGGTCCGTCTTGATCATTACATACACTACAAGTATGTTTCTAAATTGTGTGGAGGCATAGAGCTATGATTGGGACTCCTTACTACTTATGTTTCTCTCAGGATGGTAGCTTTGATGTTCCTCTCAAGGAATGAGAATCATGTCACACATGTTGCTCCTCATAGTCCCGTGGAGAACCTAATGCATGTTTGGCTAAGTATGGGTCCGTCTTGATCATTACATACACTACAAGTATGTTTCTACATTGTGAGAAGGCATAGAGCTAAGATTGGGACTCCTTACTACTTATGTTTCTCTCAGGATGGTAGCTTTGATGTTCCTCTCAAGGAATGAGAATCATGTCACACATGTTGCTCCTCATAGTCCCGTGGAGAACCTAATTCATGTTTGGCTTAAGTATGGGTCCGTCTTGATCATTACATACACTACAAGTATGTTTCGAGATTGTGTGGAGGCATAGAGCTAAGATTGGGACTCCTTACTACATATGTTTCTCTCAGGATGGTAGCTTTGATGTTCCTCTCAAGGAATGAGAATCATGTCACACATGTTGCTCCTCATAGTCCCGTGGAGAACCTAATTCATGTTTGGCTTAAGTATGGGTCCGTCTTGATCATTACATACACTACAAGTATGTTTCTACATTGTGAGAAGGCATTGAGCTAAGATTGGGACTCCTTACTACATATGTTTCTCTCAGGATGGTAGCTTTGATGTTCCTCTCAAGGAATGAGAATCATGTCACACATGTTGCTCCTCATAGTCCCGTGGAGAACCTAATTCATGTTTGGCTTAAGTATGGGTCCGTCTTGATCATTACATACACTACAAGTATGTTTCTACATTGTGAGAAGGCATTGAGCTAAGATTGGGACTCCTTACTACATATGTTTCTCTCAGGATGGTAGCTTTGATGTTCCTCTCAAGGAATGAGAATCATGTCACACATGTTGCTCCTCATAGTCTGATAGTAGGATTTTTACTAAACAATTACCCTAACTACACTATCATATCGTTGCAGTGTAAGAAGGAGTCAATCCAAATCGGGTGTGAAGCTATGCAATCAGGATGCGATCAAGTCTAAATAAGTCAAGCCAATTTAAATATGAGAATGTAATCTATCAACTTATGAAATGAACAGAGGTAAATGCAAGTTGATAATTATGAACTGAAATCTAGATTGAACAGAATGCAACTAGATAAAAGATAAAAGATAAAAAGCTTAAGTAACAAACACAAGATGAGAAACAATTAAAGACAAAGGATCCTGAGGATTGGGTGTTATTGACTAATGAATCTCCATGACTAACACTAGGGTGTTCAACAAAACTCAAGCAGAGCTAGTCCCTCAGCTGCAAACTCGACAACTAGCAAATCCACTCTCGTGGCAGGAGCTATCGAGTTAGTATGCTTCCAGACCCACTCTCATGGCGAAATGCACACTAACAAGCATTAAGAAACAGTTTGCAAATGCTAAAGTGCAATCAAGGCAACTAGTATCCTAGGTATGATATGCAAATTTCTTGTAATAGCTGGTTCAGGCATTTCATCAAACACCTTCTGGGTGCTGAAATGCCTAATTTCAAATTCCAATTAATCATAGAGGAAAAAGCATTAAGTTCACTAATCAAGAAGGGAAATCAGAAATTCAAAGCTTAAACACCCTGGGTAATCATGGATTTTCACTAATCTGACCCAAACCTCAAGAACCCTAAATAGACTACTCAGAAATCGCCATACAGAAATCAAACCCAGAAATTGATAAAACTTGCATCATTAGAAAGAGGATTGAAAACTAAACAACTTTATTGAAGGAAATAGTTGCAAAATCTCAAAGACAAAGAAGCAATCTGAAAATACAAAATAAGAACCCTAGAGGCGATTTTCAACTTAGTCAGAGTAAAAAGAAGATGTCTGACACAAATGACATCATTTGGCCTTTTATACTAGGTTTTAGAAAAAAGGTAAAAATAACACGTGCTGCAGACTCGAGGTGCCAACTTCATGTGATCTGGTCGAGTCTGCGTAAAGGTGCCACCTTTGGCACCAACTCGACCACCGACTCGATGTACTCGTCGAGTCCGTGTAAAGGTGCCACCTTTGGCACCAACTCGAGGTGGTTGATCGAGTCCGTAGGTCGAGTTTGCTTCTACTTCTTTCTTGGCCATCACTCCATCTCCTTCCTTGAGCTTCACTTCATCCCATTCCTTGGCCAACACTCCATCTGCTCCAAAAGTACCTGAAATGGCAAATAATGCAAGGATTGATGCAAATGCTTATGCAAACTATCATCTAAGAGAAGTGGATGCATATGGATGTAAATGGTAGTGGAATGATGTGATAAATGCACGAAAGCGATGGATAAATGATGCTAAAACAGGTTGAAATATATGTACATCAACACCCCCAAACTTATCTTTTGCTTGCCCTCAAGCAAACAAACAAGAATAAAGAAAGGGATGAGGTTTGAAAACGAGCTGATACAGCTAAAAACAACAAGCAAAAACGATTTGATATATGTCCAAGTTCACGGTTCTAAAATGCAGCAAGGTGAGAGTTATTTCTTTGAAAATCTGTATCATGCTTAACAAGATCAATCCAACTTCACAGTCACTCAAACAATGCATTCTTATCAGCAAAATCCCTTTAACATTTATTATGGTGAACAATGAATCATAAACATGCAAATTAGCAACTCATTTGGTTCAAGGTAAAGGCCAAGAGAAGAAGAAGGTTTCTTAAAGTTATAAAACGGTTTAAAGAACAGGGATCTCTCAAGAAAATGACTATGCTTTGGCAGAAGGCTAAGAGTTATAACCCAGGAGGATGCAAGAGCAGAACCTCTAACTACCTAGCTCTGACTCGATAGCGTCAGTACCCGAACCCCAGAAAAACCAAGAACGACTCCTAACTACCAAATAGGCTTTGCGCCTTTAGACTCAGAGGAGCACTCGCTCTTTTCTTCTTTTTCTTTTGTGAACTAGCCAAGGGAGAGGTGATCTTATGGTAACATCTAGCGGTTTGGGAAACCTAACACTTAGGGAACTCCTTTCTTTCTTTTAAACAGCTGAGGCAATTGCCTTCTTTTCTTTTAACTTAGAACCCCCTTTTTCTTTTCTTTCTTAAAACTATTCCCAAACCTTTACTAGACCCTTTTGAAACACAAAACAACTCCCTGGCCTTAATCAAAACAACTTTCTTTTCCCACTTTCTGAAAATGAAACCATAGCGCTCAAGATATCACCCCCAAACTTAGCCTGAAAACAAACCCAAAATTGAACTAGATACCTAGACATCCTACTCTTGCCGGTTTAAACTCAACACGTTCTGCTAAGCATAATCGAAACAAGGCCTCACAAGCACACACAAGAGTAATGGGGGTTTGAATGAATAGGGTAAAGTGTTCAGGGTGCGGGAAAGAAAACTACCTGGACAAACAAAGAGGATAAACAAATGGGAAAAGATTGTCCAGATATGTATGCTATCCATGAGTTGCTTTCAATGCATGCAATGATATTTAAAAGTCAAGATTAAGGTTCAGATAAACAGGGATAAGCTTCAATTCGCAGCAGTGATCAAGTGAGATGTGCATGTCATGATGTGATCAAGTTAAACACGGTTTCGTTTTAAATGCTTCATTCTCACCCTAATGCATCAGAGAATCAAAGACCAAGGCACAAATCATATCGCATGAGATTGTTATTTTACAAGGCTGTATCAACAATGCAGCATGATTGTGAAGCTATGTGATGCAATGGAGACTTAATCTAACAAATATGAATGCAACTACATGAATATTTTTGGATTTTTCGAAAAAATTTCAAAATTTTATGTGTTTTTCTATGCCCTACATGATGCAAAAATTTGAGATAAGAAAACAGAAAACAAGGTCAAATACATCTCAACCCCTCCCCCAAACTTGAATTACACAGTCCCTTGTGTAACAAAAGAAAGTAGAAGGTTTCAAGAGTCAAAAACCAATAAAAACCGAAATGACATGGTATATACAATGGTGATGGAGTTGTTACCTCAAGGATGGGAGAAGAAGGTAATGTGAAAGCTAGAGTGGTTCTAGGCTTACTGGATGGGAGTGATCGAGTCTGCGATCAAGCTAGTGCATTATGGCGAGTGCAGGCTCTGGCAGCTGATCGAGTCAATATTTTGCCCTTTTTTCACAGTTTGTTGTCTTCGCCCTTTTAGCTCAAACTCCTTTCTTGAGACCTGCCAAACAAAGACACTACAAAAAAAAAAAAAATAAATAAAAAATAAAAAATAAAAAAATAAAAAATAAAAAATAAAAAATAAAAAATAAACCAAAAACTTAAAGCAATATGTACAAGGATAAGCATGGGACTTCCTCCCAAGTGAGCTTTGTTTTAAGTCTCTTAGCTTGACTTTCCCTTGAACTTGCTAGGGAGGGTTGAAATCTGGCCTGCCTTCAAGAGTGATGGTCATGACCTGAGAGAGAAGCTCTTGAAGCATGATTGGATCTTTCTGGAGCTCAGGACTGATGACGGCTTTAGCACTTGAGAAAGGTTTAGATCTTCCTTTGTACTTGACCTTGTACTCAATCTTTACACCCTTGAGTTCCAGTGGCAAAAGAGTCACTGCGGGCTGAGATGGGTTTGAGGAGGGAGGCTGAGGTTCAATTCTCTTATTCTTCTTCTTGAGAGTAGCCTTTGAAACAATACTCACCCCCTCCTTTTGAGCACTTCCCAGTTGCTCACTGAACAATGCTTGAAGGCTCTCCCCATCAAAAACGCATGTCTGACGCTCATCAAGCTTCGTAGACACACTATGCAGCACCTTCACAGCCTCAACAAGTCCAGATTCAATCACCTTGGATCCTAACTCTGCAGTTGTTATAGTTCCACAATACTCAGTAGTGTAACCCTTGAGTGGGTAGGAGACCTTGTTGTTGACATTGTGAAGGATCACCATCTTGTTGAGGAAATCAATTGAGGCTCCAGCTGTAGTAAGGAATGGAGTTCCAAGGATCAATGGGACCTCTTTCTTATCAACCATATCCAGAACAGTGAGGTCTGTTGGTATGGTGCATTCTCCAACCTTCAGAGGATAATCCATGATAATACCAAGTGGAGACTTAGAAGAAGCATCCCCAAACATGATAGAAGATCTAGGCCGCTGCATCATACTCTGTAAACCCAGCTTATTAACCAAACCCAGCGAAATCAAATTTACACTTGCTCCAGAATCCACAAGTGCATCATCTAGCTGCAAATCACCAAGAGAGCAGGGCAGAGTAAACTTTCCTTGATCTTTGAGCTTAGGAAGTGAGGTTGGTGTGACTTGGGGTTCACTAGAGAGTTCCAGAAGCTCAGTGACTTTCTCCTTGTTTGCAAGAACATCCATAATCAGCTTCATTTGGAGATGACCTTCTTTCATGTTTCCCAAATTTGGTAACTCCACACCAATCTCACTCATATCAGCTCTAAACTTGGAGATTACCTTCTTTTGAGCCTTTGTGAGGATTCTGCCTGGAAATGGAAGCGGGGGCTTATAAGGAGGCGGAACAACTTGTTCAGGACCTGAAGTTGGCTTGACTCTATCAACATGTCGAGCTTGCAAGTAGCTTCTACCATTTTCGCCCTGTTGTGCTCTGACTCGAGTTGGTGATAGAGTCTGCTGATCGAGTTTACCCTTAAACCCAGATTTCAGCTCATTCTGACCTTTAATCTGAACCTCATCTTCAGTGCAATCCTCCCCTTCCTTAATCTTAATGTCCTCATTAAAGTTTGTAACATGGACAAGCCTAGAGATCTCTTGGATGGCTCTTTCATTCTCAGCTGCCTGATCTATGTCATCGTTTGAGTAGATGACATGGCAGTGGTCCTTGGGGTTTTGAATTGCCTTCCCAGGGAGTTGACCAGGGTGTTCTGTAGAAGAGGAGGCACGTTTGTTCTCAATGGTCGTAATCCTGGAGTTTAGGGAATCAAGCTTGCTGTTCATCTCCGCAAGCTTCTTACTTGTCTCAATAACTCCATTAGCTTGACCTTGCAACAGCTGCTGTAACATGGCCCTCATGTCGGGTTCCTGAGGCTGTGGCGCCTGTACCTGCGGAGGAGCAAACCCTGGTGGTGCTCCCTGATGCTGTCTTGGTGGATACCCGCCCTGTTGGCTCACAAACTGCCCTCGCGGAACGAACACTTGCTGCTGCTGTGGTTGGCTCTGTTGGCTCATTACATACACTACAAGTATGTTTCGAGATTGTGTGGAGGCATAGAGCTAAGATTGGGACTCCTTACTACATATGTTTCTCTCAGGATGGTAGCTTTGATGTTCCTCTCAAGGAATGAGAATCATGTCACACATGTTGCTCCTCATAGTCCCGTGGAGAACCTAATTCATGTTTGGCTTAAGTATGGGTCCGTCTTGATCATTACATACACTACAAGTATGTTTCTACATTGTGAGAAGGCATTGAGCTAAGATTGGGACTCCTTACTACATATGTTTCTCTCAGGATGGTAGCTTTGATGTTCCTCTCAAGGAATGAGAATCATGTCACACATGTTGCTCCTCATAGTCCCGTGGAGAACCTAATTCATGTTTGGCTTAAGTATGGGTCCGTCTTGATCATTACATACACTACAAGTATGTTTCTACATTGTGAGAAGGCATTGAGCTAAGATTGGGACTCCTTACTACATATGTTTCTCTCAGGATGGTAGCTTTGATGTTCCTCTCAAGGAATGAGAATCATGTCACACATGTTGCTCCTCATAGTCTGATAGTAGGATTTTTACTAAACAATTACCCTAACTACACTATCATATCGTTGCAGTGTAAGAAGGAGTCAATCCAAATCGGGTGTGAAGCTATGCAATCAGGATGCGATCAAGTCTAAATAAGTCAAGCCAATTTAAATATGAGAATGTAATCTATCAACTTATGAAATGAACAGAGGTAAATGCAAGTTGATAATTATGAACTGAAATCTAGATTGAACAGAATGCAACTAGATAAAAGATAAAAGATAAAAAGCTTAAGTAACAAACACAAGATGAGAAACAATTAAAGACAAAGGATCCTGAGGATTGGGTGTTATTGACTAATGAATCTCCATGACTAACACTAGGGTGTTCAACAAAACTCAAGCAGAGCTAGTCCCTCAGCTGCAAACTCGACAACTAGCAAATCCACTCTCGTGGCAGGAGCTATCGAGTTAGTATGCTTCCAGACCCACTCTCATGGCGAAATGCACACTAACAAGCATTAAGAAACAGTTTGCAAATGCTAAAGTGCAATCAAGGCAACTAGTATCCTAGGTATGATATGCAAATTTCTTGTAATAGCTGGTTCAGGCATTTCATCAAACACCTTCTGGGTGCTGAAATGCCTAATTTCAAATTCCAATTAATCATAGAGGAAAAAGCATTAAGTTCACTAATCAAGAAGGGAAATCAGAAATTCAAAGCTTAAACACCCTGGGTAATCATGGATTTTCACTAATCTGACCCAAACCTCAAGAACCCTAAATAGACTACTCAGAAATCGCCATACAGAAATCAAACCCAGAAATTGATAAAACTTGCATCATTAGAAAGAGGATTGAAAACTAAACAACTTTATTGAAGGAAATAGTTGCAAAATCTCAAAGACAAAGAAGCAATCTGAAAATACAAAATAAGAACCCTAGAGGCGATTTTCAACTTAGTCAGAGTAAAAAGAAGATGTCTGACACAAATGACATCATTTGGCCTTTTATACTAGGTTTTAGAAAAAAGGTAAAAATAACACGTGCTGCAGACTCGAGGTGCCAACTTCATGTGATCTGGTCGAGTCTGCGTAAAGGTGCCACCTTTGGCACCAACTCGACCACCGACTCGATGTACTCGTCGAATCCGTGTAAAGGTGCCACCTTTGGCACCAACTCGAGGTGGTTGATCGAGTCCGTAGGTCGAGTTTGCTTCTACTTCTTTCTTGGCCATCACTCCATCTCCTTCCTTGAGCTTCACTTCATCCCATTCCTTGGCCAACACTCCATCTGCTCCAAAAGTACCTGAAATGGCAAATAATGCAAGGATTGATGCAAATGCTTATGCAAACTATCATCTAAGAGAAGTGGATGCATATGGATGTAAATGGTAGTGGAATGATGTGATAAATGCACGAAAGCGATGGATAAATGATGCTAAAACAGGTTGAAATATATGTACATCATAGTCCCGTGGAGAACCTAATTCATGTTTGGCTTAAGTATGGGTCCGTCTTGATCTTTACATACACTACAAGTATGTTTCTACATTGTGAGAAAGCATAGAGCTAAGATTGGGACTCCTTACTACATATGGTTCTCTCAGGATGGTAGCTTTGATGTTCCTCTCAAGGAATGAGAATCATGTCACACATGTTGCTCCTCATAGTCCCGTGGAGAACCTAATTCATGTTTGGCTTAAGTATGGGTCCGTCTTGATCATTACATACACTACAAGTATGTTTCTACATTGTCAGAAGGCATAGAGCTAAGATTGGGACTCCTTACTACTTATGTTTCTCTCAGGATGGTAGCTTTGATGTTCCTCTCAAGGAATGAGAATCATGTCACACATGTTGCTCCTCATAGTCCCGTGGAGAACCTAATGCATGTTTGGCTAAGTATGGGTCCGTCTTGATCATTACATACACTACAAGTATGTTTCTAAATTGTGTGGAGGCATAGAGCTATGATTGGGACTCCTTACTACTTATGTTTCTCTCAGGATGGTAGCTTTGATGTTCCTCTCAAGGAATGAGAATCATGTCACACATGTTGCTCCTCATTTTCCCGTGGAGAACCTAATGCATGTTTGGCTAAGTATGGGTCCGTCTTGATCATTACATACACTACAAGTATGTTTCTAAATTGTGTGGAGGCATAGAGCTAAGAATGGGACTCCTTACTACATATGGTTCTCTCAGGATGGTAGCTTTGATGTTCCTCTCAAGGAATGAGAATCATGTCACACATGTTGCTCCTCATAGTCCCGTGGAGAACCTAATTCATGTTTGGCTTTAGTATGGGTCCGTCTTGATCATTACATACACTACAAGTATGTTTCTACATTGTGAGAAGGCATAGAGCTAAGATTGGGACTCCTTACTACTTATGTTTCTCTCAGAATGGTAGCTTTGATGTTCCTCTCAAGGAATGAGAATCATGTCACACATGTTGCTCCTCATAGTCCCGTGGAGAACCTAATTCATGTTTGGCTTAAGTATGGGTCCGTCTTGATCATTACATACACTACAAGTATGTTCCTACATTGTGAGATGGCATAAAGCTAAGATTGGGACTCCTTACTACATATGTTTCTCTCAGGATGGTAGCTTTGATGTTCCTCTCAAGGAATGAGAATCATGTCACACATGTTGCTCCTCATAGTCCCGTGGAGAACCTAATTCATATTTGGCTTAAGTATGGGTCCGTCTTGATCATTACATACACTACAAGTATGTTTCTACATTGTCAGAAGGCATAGAGCTAAGATTGGGACTCCTTACTACTTATGTTTCTCTCAGGATGGTAGCTTTGATGTTCCTCTCAAGGAATGAGAATCATGTCACACATGTTGCTCCTCATAGTCCCGTGGAGAACCTAATGCATGTTTGGCTAAGTATGGGTCCGTCTTGATCATTACATACACTACAAGTATGTTTCTAAATTGTGTGGAGGCATAGAGCTATGATTGGGACTCCTTACTACTTATGTTTCTCTCAGGATGGTAGCTTTGATGTTCCTCTCAAGGAATGAGAATCATGTCACACATGTTGCTCCTCATAGTCCCGTGGAGAACCTAATGCATGTTTGGCTAAGTATGGGTCCGTCTTGATCATTACATACACTACAAGTATGTTTCTAAATTGTGTAGAGGCATAGAGCTAAGAATGGGACTCCTTACTACATATGGTTCTCTCAGGATGGTAGCTTTGATGTTCCTCTCAAGGAATGAGAATCATGTCACACATGTTGCTCCTCATAGTCCCGTGGAGAACCTAATTCATGTTTGGCTTAAGTATGGGTCCGTCTTGATTATTACATACACTACAAGTATGTTCCTACATTGTGAGATGGCATAAAGCTAAGATTGGGACTCCTTACTACATATGTTTCTCTCAGGATGGTAGCTTTGATGTTCCTCTCAAGGAATGAGAATCATGTCACACATGTTGCTCCTCATAGTCCCGTGGAGAACCTAATTCATGTTTGGCTTAAGTATGGGTCCGTCTTGATCATTACATACACTACAAGTATGTTTCTACATTGTGAGAAGGCATTGAGCTAAGATTGGGACTCCTTACTACATATGTTTCTCTCAGGATGGTAGCTTCGATGTTCCTCTCAAGGAATGAGAATCATGTCACACATGTTGCTCCTCATAGTCCCGTGGAGAACCTAATTCATGTTTGGCTTAAGTATGGGTCCGTCTTGATCATTACATACACTACAAGTATGTTTCTACATTGTGATAAAGCATAGAGCTAAGATTGGGACTCCTTACTACTTATGTTTCTCTCAGGATGGTAGCTTTGATGTTCCTCTCAAGGAATGAGAATCATGTCTCACATGTTGCTCCTCATAGTCCCGTGGAGAACCTAATGCATGTTTGGTTAAGTATGGGTCCGTCTTGATCATTACATACACTACAAGTATGTTTCGAGATTGTGTGGAGGCATAGAGCTATGATTGGGACTCCTTACTACTTATGTTTCTCTCAGGATGGTAGCTTTGATGTTCCTCTCAAGGAATGAGAATCATGTCACACATGTTGCTCCTCATAGTCCCGTGGAGAACCTAATGCATGTTTGGCTAAGTATGGGTCCGTCTTGATCATTACATACACTACAAGTATGTTTCTAAATTGTGTGGAGGCATAGAGCTAAGAATGGGACTCCTTACTACATATGGTTCTCTCAGGATGGTAGCTTTGATGTTCCTCTCAAGGAATGAGAATCATGTCACACATGTTGCTCCTCATAGTCCCGTGGAGAACCTAATTCATGTTTGGCTTTAGTATGGGTCCGTCTTGATCATTACATACACTACAAGTATGTTTCTACATTGTGAGAAGGCATAGAGCTAAGATTGGGACTCCTTACTACTTATGTTTCTCTCAGAATGGTAGCTTTGATGTTCCTCTCAAGGAATGAGAATCATGTCACACATGTTGCTCCTCATAGTCCCGTGGAGAACCTAATTCATGTTTGGCTTAAGTATGGGTCCGTCTTGATCATTACATACACTACAAGTATGTTCCTACATTGTGAGATGGCATAAAGCTAAGATTGGGACTCCTTACTACATATGTTTCTCTCAGGATGGTAGCTTTGATGTTCCTCTCAAGGAATGAGAATCATGTCACACATGTTGCTCCTCATAGTCCCGTGGAGAACCTAATTCATATTTGGCTTAAGTATGGGTCCGTCTTGATCATTACATACACTACAAGTATGTTTCTACATTGTCAGAAGGCATAGAGCTAAGATTGGGACTCCTTACTACTTATGTTTCTCTCAGGATGGTAGCTTTGATGTTCCTCTCAAGGAATGAGAATCATGTCACACATGTTGCTCCTCATAGTCCCGTGGAGAACCTAATGCATGTTTGGCTAAGTATGGGTCCGTCTTGATCATTACATACACTACAAGTATGTTTCTAAATTGTGTGGAGGCATAGAGCTATGATTGGGACTCCTTACTACTTATGTTTCTCTCAGGATGGTAGCTTTGATGTTCCTCTCAAGGAATGAGAATCATGTCACACATGTTGCTCCTCATAGTCCCGTGGAGAACCTAATGCATGTTTGGCTAAGTATGGGTCCGTCTTGATCATTACATACACTACAAGTATGTTTCTAAATTGTGTGGAGGCATAGAGCTAAGAATGGGACTCCTTACTACATATGGTTCTCTCAGGATGGTAGCTTTGATGTTCCTCTCAAGGAATGAGAATCATGTCACACATGTTGCTCCTCATAGTCCCGTGGAGAACCTAATTCATATTTGGCTTAAGTATGGGTCCGTCTTGATCATTACATACACTACAAGTATGTTTCTACATTGTCAGAAGGCATAGAGCTAAGATTGGGACTCCTTACTACTTATGTTTCTCTCAGGATGGTAGCTTTGATGTTCCTCTCAAGGAATGAGAATCATGTCACACATGTTGCTCCTCATAGTCCCGTGGAGAACCTAATGCATGTTTGGCTAAGTATGGGTCCGTCTTGATCATTACATACACTACAAGTATGTTTCTAAATTGTGTGGAGGCATAGAGCTATGATTGGGACTCCTTACTACTTATGTTTCTCTCAGGATGGTAGCTTTGATGTTCCTCTCAAGGAATGAGAATCATGTCACACATGTTGCTCCTCATAGTCCCGTGGAGAACCTAATGCATGTTTGGCTAAGTATGGGTCCGTCTTGATCATTACATACACTACAAGTATGTTTCTAAATTGTGTGGAGGCATAGAGCTAAGAATGGGACTCCTTACTACATATGGTTCTCTCAGGATGGTAGCTTTGATGTTCCTCTCAAGGAATGAGAATCATGTCACACATGTTGCTCCTCATAGTCCCGTGGAGAACCTAATTCATGTTTGGTTTAAGTATGGGTCCGTCTTGATCATTACATACACTACAAGTATGTTTCTAAATTGTGTGGAGGCATAGAGCTATGATTGGGACTCCTTACTACTTATGTTTCTCTCAGGATGGTAGCTTTGATGTTCCTCTCAAGGAATGAGAATCATGTCACACATGTTGCTCCTCATAGTCCCGTGGAGAACCTAATGCATGTTTGGCTAAGTATGGGTCCGTCTTGATCATTACATACACTACAAGTATGTTTCTAAATTGTGTAGAGGCATAGAGCTAAGAATGGGACTCCTTACTACATATGGTTCTCTCAGGATGGTAGCTTTGATGTTCCTCTCAAGGAATGAGAATCATGTCACACATGTTGCTCCTCATAGTCCCGTGGAGAACCTAATTCATGTTTGGCTTAAGTATGGGTCCGTCTTGATTATTACATACACTACAAGTATGTTCCTACATTGTGAGATGGCATAAAGCTAAGATTGGGACTCCTTACTACATATGTTTCTCTCAGGATGGTAGCTTTGATGTTCCTCTCAAGGAATGAGAATCATGTCACACATGTTGCTCCTCATAGTCCCGTGGAGAACCTAATTCATGTTTGGCTTAAGTATGGGTCCGTCTTGATCATTACATACACTACAAGTATGTTTCTACATTGTGAGAAGGCATTGAGCTAAGATTGGGACTCCTTACTACATATGTTTCTCTCAGGATGGTAGCTTCGATGTTCCTCTCAAGGAATGAGAATCATGTCACACATGTTGCTCCTCATAGTCCCGTGGAGAACCTAATTCATGTTTGGCTTAAGTATGGGTCCGTCTTGATCATTACATACACTACAAGTATGTTTCTACATTGTGATAAAGCATAGAGCTAAGATTGGGACTCCTTACTACTTATGTTTCTCTCAGGATGGTAGCTTTGATGTTCCTCTCAAGGAATGAGAATCATGTCTCACATGTTGCTCCTCATAGTCCCGTGGAGAACCTAATGCATGTTTGGTTAAGTATGGGTCCGTCTTGATCATTACATACACTACAAGTATGTTTCGAGATTGTGTGGAGGCATAGAGCTATGATTGGGACTCCTTACTACTTATGTTTCTCTCAGGATGGTAGCTTTGATGTTCCTCTCAAGGAATGAGAATCATGTCACACATGTTGCTCCTCATAGTCCCGTGGAGAACCTAATGCATGTTTGGCTAAGTATGGGTCCGTCTTGATCATTACATACACTACAAGTATGTTTCTAAATTGTGTGGAGGCATAGAGCTAAGAATGGGACTCCTTACTACATATGGTTCTCTCAGGATGGTAGCTTTGATGTTCCTCTCAAGGAATGAGAATCATGTCACACATGTTGCTCCTCATAGTCCCGTGGAGAACCTAATTCATGTTTGGCTTTAGTATGGGTCCGTCTTGATCATTACATACACTACAAGTATGTTTCTACATTGTGAGAAGGCATAAAGCTAAGATTGGGACTCCTTACTACTTATGTTTCTCTCAGAATGGTAGCTTTGATGTTCCTCTCAAGGAATGAGAATCATGTCACACATGTTGCTCCTCATAGTCCCGTGGAGAACCTAATTCATGTTTGGCTTAAGTATGGGTCTGTCTTGATCATTACATACACTACAAGTATGTTCCTACATTGTGAGATGGCATAAAGCTAAGATTGGGACTCCTTACTACATATGTTTCTCTCAGGATGGTAGCTTTGATGTTCCTCTCAAGGAATGAGAATCATGTCACACATGTTGCTCCTCATAGTCCCGTGGAGAACCTAATTCATGTTTGGCTTAAGTATGGGTCCGTCTTGATCATTACATACACTACAAGTATGTTTCTACATTGTCATAAGGCATAGAGCTAAGATTGGGACTCCTTACTACTTATGTTTCTCTCAGGATGGTAGCTTTGATGTTCCTCTCAAGGAATGAGAATCATGTCACACATGTTGCTCCTCATAGTCCCGTGGAGAACCTAATGCATGTTTGGCTAAGTATGGGTCCGTCTTGATCATTACATACACTACAAGTATGTTTCTAAATTGTGTGGAGGCATAGAGCTATGATTGGGACTCCTTACTACTTATGTTTCTCTCAGGATGGTAGCTTTGATGTTCCTCTCAAGGAATGAGAATCATGTCACACATGTTGCTCCTCATAGTCCCGTGGAGAACCTAATGCATGTTTGGCTAAGTATGGGTCCGTCTTGATCATTACATACACTACAAGTATGTTTCTAAATTGTGTGGAGGCATAGAGCTAAGAATGGGACTCCTTACTACATATGGTTCTCTCAGGATGGTAGCTTTGATGTTCCTCTCAAGGAATGAGAATCATGTCACACATGTTGCTCCTCATAGTCCCGTGGAGAACCTAATTCATGTTTGGTTTAAGTATGGGTCCGTCTTGATCATTACATACACTACAAGTATGTTCCTACATTATGAGATGGCATAAAGCTAAGATTGGGACTCCTTACTACATATGTTTCTCTCAGGATGGTAGCTTTGATGTTCCTCTCAAGGAATGAGAATCATGTCACACATGTTGCTCCTCATAGTCCCGTGGAGAACCTAATTCATGTTTGGCTTAAGTATGGGTCCGTCTTGATCATTACATACACTACAAGTATGTTTCTACATTGTGAGAAGGCATTGAGCTAAGATTGGGACTCCTTACTACATATGTTTCTCTCAGGATGGTAGCTTCGATGTTCCTCTCAAGGAATGAGAATCATGTCACACATGTTGCTCCTCATAGTCCCGTGGAGAACCTAATTCATGTTTGGCTTAAGTATGGGTCCGTCTTGATCATTACATACACTACAAGTATGTTTCTACATTGTGTGGAGGCATAGAGCTATGATTGGGACTCCTTACTACTTATGTTTCTCTCAAGATGGTAGCTTTGATGTTCCTCTCAAGGAATGAGAATCATGTCACACATGCTGCTCCTCATAGTCCCGTGGAGAAGCTAATTCATGTTTGGCTTAAGTATGGGTCCGTCTTGATCATTACATACACTACAAGTATATTTCGAGATTGTGTGGAGGCATAGAGCTAAGATTGGGACTCCTTACTACATATTTTTCTCTCAGGATGGTAGCTTTGATGTTCCTCTCAAGGAATGAGAATCATGTCACACATGTTGCTCCTCATAGTCCCGTGGAGAACCTAATTCATGTTTGGCTTAAGTATGGGTCCGTCTTGATCATTACATACACTACAAGTATGTTTCTACATTGTGATAAAGCATAGAGCTAAGATTGGGACTCCTTACTACTTATGTTTCTCTCAGGATGGTAGCTTTGATGTTCCTCTCAAGGAATGAGAATCATGTCTCACATGTTGCTCCTCATAGTCCCGTGGAGAACCTAATGCATGTTTGGTTAAGTATGGGTCCGTCTTGATCATTACATACACTACAAGTATGTTTCGAGATTGTGTGGAGGCATAGAGCTAAGATTGGGACTGCTTACTACTTATGTTTCTCTCAGGATGGTAGCTTTGATGTTCCTCTCAAGGAATGAGAATCATGTCACACATGTTGCTCCTCATAGTCCCGTGGAGAACTTAATTCATGTTTGGCTTAAGTATGGGTCCGTCTTGATCATTACATACACTACAAGTATGTTTCTAAATTGTGTGGAGGCATAGAGCTAAGAATGGGACTCCTTACTACATATGGTTCTCTCAGGATGGTAGCTTTGATGTTCCTCTCAAGGAATGAGAATCATGTCACACATGTTGCTCCTCATAGTCCCGTGGAGAACCTAATTCATGTTTGGCTTAAGTATGGGTCCGTCTTGATCATTACATACACTACAAGTATGTTCCTACATTGTGAGATGGCATAAAGCTAAGATTGGGACTCCTTACTACATATGTTTCTCTCAGGATGGTAGCTTTGATGTTCCTCTCAAGGAATGAGAATCATGTCACACATGTTGCTCCTCATAGTCCCGTGGAGAACCTAATTCATGTTTGGCTTAAGTATGGGTCCGTCTTGATCATTACATACACTACAAGTATGTTTCTACATTGTGAGAAGGCATTGAGCTAAGATTGGGACTCCTTACTACATATGTTTCTCTCAGGATGGTAGCTTCGATGTTCCTCTCAAGGAATGAGAATCATGTCACACATGTTGCTCCTCATAGTCCCGTGGAGAACCTAATTCATGTTTGGCTTAAGTATGGGTCCGTCTTGATCATTACATACACTACAAGTATGTTTCTACATTGTGTGGAGGCATAGAGCTATGATTGGGACTCCTTACTACTTATGTTTCTCTCAAGATGGTAGCTTTGATGTTCCTCTCAAGGAATGAGAATCATGTCACACATGCTGCTCCTCATAGTCCCGTGGAGAAGCTAATTCATGTTTGGCTTAAGTATGGGTCCGTCTTGATCATTACATACACTACAAGTATATTTCGAGATTGTGTGGAGGCATAGAGCTAAGATTGGGACTCCTTACTACATATTTTTCTCTCAGGATGGTAGCTTTGATGTTCCTCTCAAGGAATGAGAATCATGTCACACATGTTGCTCCTCATAGTCCCGTGGAGAACCTAATTCATGTTTGGCTTAAGTATGGGTCCGTCTTGATCATTACATACACTACAAGTATGTTTCTACATTGTGATAAAGCATAGAGCTAAGATTGGGACTCCTTACTACTTATGTTTCTCTCAGGATGGTAGCTTTGATGTTCCTCTCAAGGAATGAGAATCATGTCTCACATGTTGCTCCTCATAGTTCCGTGGAGAACCTAATGCATGTTTGGTTAAGTATGGGTCCGTCTTGATCATTACATACACTACAAGTATGTTTCGAGATTGTGTGGAGGCATAGAGCTAAGATTGGGACTGCTTACTACTTATGTTTCTCTCAGGATGGTAGCTTTGATGTTCCTCTCAAGGAATGAGAATCATGTCACACATGTTGCTCCTCATAGTCCCGTGGAGAACTTAATTCATGTTTGGCTTAAGTATGGGTCCGTCTTGATCATTACATACATTACAAGTATGTTTCTACATTGTGTGGAGGCATAGAGCTATGATTGGGACTCCTTACTACTTATGTTTCTCTCAAGATGGTAGCTTTGATGTTCCTCTCAAGGAATGAGAATCATGTCACACATGTTGCTCCTCATTGTCCCTTGGAGAACCTAATGCATGTCTGGCTAAGTATGGGTCCGTCTTGATCATTACATACACTACAAGTATGTTTCTACATTGTCAGAAGGCATAGAGCTAAGATTGGGACTCCTTACTACTTATGTTTCTCTCAGGATGGTAGCTTTGATGTTCCTCTCAAGGAATGAGAATCATGTCACACATGTTGCTCCTCATAGTCCCGTGGAGAACCTAATTCATGTTTGGCTTAAGTATGGGTCCGTCTTGATCATTACATACACTACAAGTATGTTTCTACATTGTGTGGAGGCATAGAGCTATGATTGGGACTCCTTACTACTTATGTTTCTCTCAAGATGGTAGCTTTGATGTTCCTCTCAAGGAATGAGAATCATGTCACACATGTTGCTCCTCATAGTCCCGTGGAGAACCTAATTCATGTTTGGCTTAAGTATGGGTCCGTCTTGATCATTACATACACTACAAGTATATTTCGAGATTGTGTGGAGGCATAGAGCTAAGATTGGGACTCCTTACTACATATTTTTCTCTCAGGATGGTAGCTTTGATGTTCCTCACAAGGAATGAGAATCATGTCACACATGTTGCTCCTCATAGTCCCGTGGAGAACCTGATTCATGTTTGGCTTAAGTATGGGTCCGTCTTGATCATTACATACACTACAAGTATGTTTCTACATTGTGATAAAGCATAGAGCTAAGATTGGGACTCCTTACTACTTATGTTTCTCTCAGGATGGTAGCTTTGATGTTCCTCTCAAGGAATGAGAATCATGTCTCACATGTTGCTCCTCATAGTCCCGTGGAGAACCTAATGCATGTTTGGTTAAGTATGGGTCCGTCTTGATCATTACATACACTACAAGTATGTTTCGAGATTGTGTGGAGGCATAGAGCTATGATTGGGACTCCTTACTACTTATGTTTCTCTCAAGATGGTAGCTTTGATGTTCCTCTCAAGGAATGAGAATCATGTCACACATGTTGCTCCTCATAGTCCCGTGGAGAACCTAATGCATGTTTGGCTAAGTATGGGTCCGTCTTGATCATTACATACACTACAAGTATGTTTCTAAATTGTGTGGAGGCATAGAGCTAAGAATGGGACTCCTTACTACATATGGTTCTCTCAGGATGGTAGCTTTGATGTTCCTCTCAAGGAATGAGAATTATGTCACACATGTTGCTCCTCATAGTCCCGTGGAGAACCTAATTCATGTTTGGCTTTAGTATGGGTCCGTCTTGATCATTACATACACTACAAGTATGTTTCTACATTGTGAGAAGGCATAGAGCTAAGATTGGGACTCCTTACTACTTATGTTTCTCTCAGAATGGTAGCTTTGATGTTCCTCTCAAGGAATGAGAATCATGTCACACATGTTGCTCCTCATAGTCCCGTGGAGAACCTAATTCATGTTTGGCTTAAGTATGGGTCCGTCTTGATCATTACATACACTACAAGTATGTTCCTACATTGTGAGATGGCATAAAGCTAAGATTGGGACTCCTTACTACATATGTTTCTCTCAGGATGGTAGCTTTGATGTTCCTCTCAAGGAATGAGAATCATGTCACACATGTTGCTCCTCATAGTCCCGTGGAGAACCTAATTCATGTTTGGCTTAAGTATGGGTCCGTCTTGATCATTACATACACTACAAGTATGTTTCTACATTGTCAGAAGGCATAGAGCTAAGATTGGGACTCCTTACTACTTATGTTTCTCTCAGGATGGTAGCTTTGATGTTCCTCTCAAGGAATGAGAATCATGTCACACATGTTGCTCCTCATAGTCCCGTGGAGAACCTAATGCATGTTTGGCTAAGTATGGGTCCGTCTTGATCATTACATACACTACAAGTATGTTTCTAAATTGTGTGGAGGCATAGAGCTATGATTGGGACTTCTTACTACTTATGTTTCTCTCAGGATGGTAGCTTTGATGTTCCTCTCAAGGAATGAGAATCATGTCACACATGTTGCTCCTCATAGTCCCGTGGAGAACCTAATGCATGTTTGGCTAAGTATGGGTCCGTCTTGATCATTACATACACTACAAGTATGTTTCTAAATTGTGTGGAGGCATAGAGCTAAGAATGGGACTCCTTACTACATATGGTTCTCTCAGGATGGTAGCTTTGATGTTCCTCTCAAGGAATGAGAATCATGTCACACATGTTGCTCCTCATAGTCCCGTGGAGAACCTAATTCATGTTTGGCTAAAGTATGGGTCTGTCTTGATCATTACATACACTACAAGTATGTTCCTACAATGTGAGATGGCATAAAGCTAAGATTGGGACTCCTTACTACATATGTTTCTCTCAGGATGGTAGCTTTGATGTTCCTCTCAAGGAATGAGAATCATGTCACACATGTTGCTCCTCATAGTCCCGTGGAGAACCTAATTCATGTTTGGCTTAAGTATGGGTCCGTCTTGATCATTACATACACTACAAGTATGTTTCTACATTGTGAGAAGGCATTGAGCTAAGATTGGGACTCCTTACTACATATGTTTCTCTCAGGATGGTAGCTTCGATGTTCCTCTCAAGGAATGAGAATCATGTCACACATGTTGCTCCTCATAGTCCCGTGGAGAACCTAATTCATGTTTGGCTTAAGTATGGGTCCGTCTTGATCATTACATACACTACAAGTATGTTTCTACATTGTGTGGAGGCATAAAGCTATGATTGGGACTCCTTACTACTTATGTTTCTCTCAAGATGGTAGCTTTGATGTTCCTATCAAGGAATGAGAATCATGTAACACATGCTGCTCCTCATAGTCCCGTGGAGAAGCTAATTCATGTTTGGCTTAAGTATGGGTCCGTCTTGATCATTACATACACTACAAGTATATTTCGAGATTGTGTGGAGGCATAGAGCTAAGATTGGGACTCCTTACTACATATTTTTCTCTCAGGATGGTAGCTTTGATGTTCCTCTCAAGGAATGAGAATCATGTCACACATGTTGCTCCTCATAGTCCCGTGGAGAACCTAATTCATGTTTGGCTTAAGTATGGGTCCGTCTTGATCATTACATACACTACAAGTATGTTTCTACATTGTGATAAAGCATAGAGCTAAGATTGGGACTCCTTACTACTTATGTTTCTCTCAGGATGGTAGCTTTGATGTTCCTCTCAAGGAATGAGAATCATGTCTCACATGTTGCTCCTCATAGTCCCGTGGAGAACCTAATGCATGTTTGGTTAAGTATGGGTCCGTCTTGATCATTACATACACTACAAGTATGTTTCGAGATTGTGTGGAGGCATAGAGCTAAGATTGGGACTGCTTACTACTTATGTTTCTCTCAGGATGGTAGCTTTGATGTTCCTCTCAAGGAATGAGAATCATGTCACACATGTTGCTCCTCACAGTCCCGTGGAGAACCTAATTCATGTTTGGCTTAAGTATGGGTCTGTCTTGATCATTACATACACTACAAGTATGTTTCTACATTGTCAGAAGGCATAGAGCTAAGATTGGGACTCCTTACTACTTATGTTTCTCTCAGGATGGTAGCTTTGATGTTCCTCTCAAGGAATGAGAATCATGTCACACATGTTGCTCCTCATAGTCCCGTGGAGAACCTAATGCATGTTTGGCTAAGTATGGGTCCGTCTTGATCATTACATACACTACAAGTATGTTTCTAAATTGTGTGGAGGCATAGAGCTATGATTGGGACACCTTACTACTTATGTTTCTCTCAGGATGGTAGCTTTGATGTTCCTCTCAAGGAATGAGAATCATGTCACACATGTTGCTCCTCATAGTCCCGTGGAGAACCTAATGCATGTTTGGCTAAGTATGGGTCCGTCTTGATCATTACATACACTACAAGTATGTTTCTAAATTGTGTGGAGGCATAGAGCTAAGAATGGGACTCCTTACTACATATGGTTCTCTCAGGATGGTAGCTTTGATGTTCCTCTCAAGGAATGAGAATCATGTCACACATGTTGCTCCTCATAGTCCCGTGGAGAACCTAATTCATGTTTGGCTTTAGTATGGGTCCGTCTTGATCATTACATACACTACAAGTATGTTTCTACATTGTGAGAAGGCATAGAGCTAAGATTGGGACTCCTTACTACTTATGTTTCTCTCAGAATGGTAGCTTTGATGTTCCTCTCAAGGAATGAGAATCATGTCACACATGTTGCTCCTCATAGTCCCGTGGAGAACCTAATTCATGTTTGGCTTAAGTATGGGTCCGTCTTGATCATTACATACACTACAAGTATGTTCCTACATTGTGAGATGGCATAAAGCTAAGATTGGGACTCCTTACTACTTATGTTTCTCTCAGGATGGTAGCTTTGATGTTCCTCTCAAGGAATGAGAATCATGTCACACATGTTGCTCCTCATAGTCCCGTGGAGAACCTAATTCATGTTTGGCTTAAGTATGGGTCCGTCTTGATCATTACATACACTACAAGTATGTTTCTACATTGTCAGAAGGCATAGAGCTAAGATTGGGACTCCTTACTACTTATGTTTCTCTCAGGATGGTAGCTTTGATGTTCCTCTCAAGGAATGAGAATCATGTCACACATGTTGCTCCTCATAGTCCTGTGGAGAACCTAATGCATGTTTGGCTAAGTATGGGTCCGTCTTGATCATTACATACACTACAAGTATGTTTCTAAATTGTGTGGAGGCATAGAGCTATGATTGGGACTCCTTACTACTTATGTTTCTCTCAGGATGGTAGCTTTGATGTTCCTCTCAAGGAATGAGAATCATGTCACACATGTTGCTCCTCATTGTCCCGTGGAGAACCTAATGCATGTTTGGCTAAGTATGGGTCCGTCTTGATCATTACATACACTACAAGTATGTTTCTAAATTGTGTGGAGGCATAGAGCTAAGAATGGGACTCCTTACTACATATGGTTCTCTCAGGATGGTAGCTTTGATGTTCCTCTCAAGGAATGAGAATCATGTCACACATGTTGCTCCTCATAGTCCCGTGGAGAACCTAATTCATGTTTGGCTTAAGTATGGGTCCGTCTTGATCATTACATACACTACAAGTATGTTCCTACATTGTGAGAAGGCATAGAGCTAAGATTGGGACTCCTTACTACTTATGTTTCTCTCAGAATGGTAGCTTTGATGTTCCTCTCAAGGAATGAGAATCATGTCACACATGTTGCTCCTCATAGTCCCGTGGAGAACCTAATTCATGTTTGGCTTAAGTATGGGTCCGTCTTGATCATTACATACACTACAAGTATGTTCCTACATTGTGAGATGGCATAAAGCTAAGATTGGGACTCCTTACTACATATGTTTCTCTCAGGATGGTAGCTTTGATGTTCCTCTCAAGGAATGAGAATCATGTCACACATGTTGCTCCTCATAGTCCCGTGGAGAACCTAATTCATGTTTGGCTTAAGTATGGGTCCGTCTTGATCATTACATACACTACAAGTATGTTTCTACATTGTCAGAAGGCATAGAGCTAAGATTGGGACTCCTTACTACTTATGTTTCTCTCAGGATGGTAGCTTTGATGTTCCTCTCAAGGAATGAGAATCATGTCACACATGTTGCTCCTCATAGTCCTGTGGAGAACCTAATGCATGTTTGGCTAAGTATGGGTCCGTCTTGATCATTACATACACTACAAGTATGTTTCTAAATTGTGTGGAGGCATAGAGCTATGATTGGGACTCCTTACTACTTTTGTTTCTCTCAGGATGGTAGCTTTGATGTTCCTCTCAAGGAATGAGAATCATGTCACACATGTTGCTCCTCATAGTCCCGTGGAGAACCTAATGCATGTTTGGCTAAGTATGGGTCCGTCTTGATCATTACATACACTACAAGTATGTTTCTAAATTGTGTGGAGGCATAGAGCTAAGAATGGGACTCCTTACTACATATGGTTCTCTCAGGATGGTAGCTTTGATGTTCCTCTCAAGGAATGAGAATCATGTCACACATGTTGCTCCTCATAGTCCCGTGGAGAACCTAATTCATGTTTGGCTTAAGTATGGGTCCGTCTTGATCATTACATACACTACAAGTATGTTCCTACATTGTGAGATGGCATAAAGCTAAGATTGGGACTCCTTACTACATATGTTTCTCTCAGGATGGTAGCTTTGATGTTCCTCTCAAGGAATGAGAATCATGTCACACATGTTGCTCCTCATAGTCCCGTGGAGAACCTAATTCATGTTTGGCTTAAGTATGGGTCCGTCTTGATCATTACATACACTTGATGTACTTGTATTTTCATTGTTTTAGCACTCTTAATTCATTCCTTTTGCATACATATATCATCACATCTTTACCATTTACATCCATATGCATCTACTTTTCACACATGATAGGATTTGCATTAGCATTGCATGCATCCCTTCATTTGGAGTTGTTATCAGGTGCTTTTGGAGGCTTTAGAGGATGTCTTGAAGATGGGAGATGGATGCCTGATCAATGGGAATGAAGTGGAGCCAAGAAACAAGAAGAAGGAAAGAAGTGTGTACAGACTCCACCTGCGGACTTGACCAGCATGTCGAGTTGGTGCCAAAGGTGCCGCCTTTACGCGCACTTGATGAAGCCCGTCGAGTCGGTGATCGAGTTGGTGTCAAAGGCAGCTCCTTTACGCGAACACGATCAAGTCCGTCAAGAAACACGTAGTGTTTGCACGCACGTGCCCTTTTTACTTTTTTTTTCTAAACCTAGTATAAAAGGTTAGCTGATGTCATTTGTGTCAGACATCTTCTTTTTACTCTGAGAAACCTAAAAATCGCCCCCTAAGGGTTCTTTCCTTGTGATCCAGATTGCTTCTTTGTCTTTGAGTTTTTGCAATTAATTCCTTCAATAAAGTTGTTTAGTTTTCAATCCTCTTTCTAATGATGCAAGTTTTATCTGTTTCTGGGTTTGATTCTCTGATGGTGATTTCTGAGTAGTTTTCTAGGGTTCTTGAGGATGGGTTAGATTAGTGAAGATCCTTGATTACCCAGGGTGTTTAAGCTTTGATTTACTGTTTTCCCTTCTTGATTAGTGAGTTTAATGCTAATTCCTTTCTGATCATCTGGAATTTGAACTTAGGGCATTTCCCACCCAGAAGGTGTTTGATGAAATGCCCCAACCAACTTTTCCAAGAGATTTGCATTTCATGCCTAAGATATTAGTTGACTTGAGTGCATTTTGGCTTGTGTGAACTGTTTCTTAATGCTAGCTGAGGTGTGTTTCGCTGATGAGAGTTGGGTCTGGAAGCACCTCAGACTTGATAGCTTCCGTCACGAGAGTGAGCTAGCTTTAGTGTTCGAGTTCACAGCCTAGGGTTAGCTCTGTTGAGTTTTGTTAAGCACCTTAGTTTAATCAAGGAGATTCATTAGTCAATTACCCCATCCTTAAGATCCTTTGCTTTAATTGATTTATTTTTAACAATTGTCTATCAAGCTTTCTGGTCTTTAGCTTCTTACAATTGTCATTTATTACCTTGCATTTACTTATTGCATTCCATTTCTGTTAATTAGGGTATTAGTTCACAATTTCCATAATTTGCATTTGGCTTGACTTAGTTATTCTTGATTGCATCTTATCTGCATAGCATCTCACCTGATTGGATTGACTACCTTAAGTACTGCAATGACATGATAGTGCTGTAGGGTAATTGCATAGTGAAAAAATCCTACTATCAATTTGGCGCCGTTGCCGATTGGGTGTTTGTTTGCTACATTTAGGATTTCAAGTTACTTAAGATCAAGTTCGTTTCCCAGCTACACAGTTCCTAATTTCGCCAATTCTCTTTGTCTTTGTCATCACAGGTACCACACACGAAAGACTCTACGTGCAGACTCGACCAACACCATCGAGTTAGTACTTTGGTTGTATGCAAACGAGATCAAAGGGCAGTGGCAACTTGATCAACTACTTAGACAACATCAACCGACTTAACAGAGCATCACGGGTTTCTGTTGACCAAGTCCGAGAGGAGAATCAGGTTCACCAGGCAGAAGCTGAGCAGTGTGTTGACGCCATGGACAACCCTCAGGGTAATGGCAACGCTCGAGCAGTCAGACCCATTGGAGCGGGTGATGCTCCAAACGCACATACGCAGAGGCAGGGTATTGTTCCACCCCCTGTGCAGAACAACAACTTCGAGATCAAGCTCGGCATGATCAACTTGGTCCAAAACAAAATGTTCCATGGTCTACCTTGTGAGGATCCCATCGACCATTTAGACGAGTTCGATCGCCTCTGCAATCTCACGAAGGTCAATGGCGTTTCTGAAGACGCCATCAAGTTGCGCCTCTTCCCTCTATCACTTGGGGAGAAGGCACACCAGTGGGAGAAAAACTTGCCCCACAACTCTATCACAACCTGGAACGACTGCAAGAAGGCGTTCCTTGCGAAGTTTTTCTCCACGGGAAGGACAGCTAAGCTCCGTAGCGACATCTCGAGCTTCCACCAGAAGAACGGTGAAACGTTTTCTGAGGCTTGGGAACGTTTCAAGTGTTATACGAGTCAGTGCCCACACCACGGTTTTAGTAATGAATCCCTGCTCAGCACTATGTATAGAGGTGTTCTCCCGAAGTACAGGCAGATGCTCGATACCGCGAGCAACGGAGATTTCCTGAACCAAGACGTTGAGGACGGCTGGCAGCTTGTGGAAAACTTGGCCAGGTCAGATGGAAATTATAACGAAGAGTACGACCGCACGAACCGCAGCTCTGTCGAGTCTGATGACAAATTGAAAAAGGAAGTGAAGGGCTTGAATGAAAAGTTGGATAAGCTACTTCAAGCTCAGTCCACCATGAAGCACGTCCATTTTGTTTCTGAGGACGAATATGTGCAGGTCCAGGAAGGGGGGATTGATCAGCAGGTTGAGGAAGTGAGTTATGTGCAGAACAACCAGGGTGGCTACAACAAAGGCTATTACACGTACAAAGCCAACCCGAATCTGTCCTACCGAAGTACGAATGTCGCAAATCCTCAAGATCAGGTCTATCCTCCACAAACACCGCAGAGTCAGCCTACGCAGCAGCAGAGCCAACCACAGCAGCAGCAAGTGTTCGTTCCGCGAGGGCAGTTTGTGAGCCAACAGGGCAGCTATCCACCTAGACAGCAGCAGGGAGCACCACCAGGGTTTGCTCCTCAGCAGGTACAAGCGCCACAGCTTCAGGAACCCGACATGAGGGCCATGTTACAACAGCTGTTGCAAGGTCAAGCTAATGGAGTTATTGAGACAAGTAAGAAGCTTGCGGAGATGAACAGCAAGCTTGATTCCTTAAACTCCAGGATTACGACCATTGAGAACAGCCGTGCCTCCTCTTCTACAGAACACCCTGGTCAACTCCCTGGGAAGGCAATTCAAAACCCCAAGGACCACTGCCATGTCATCTACTCAAACGATGACATAGATCAGGCAGCTGAGAATGAAAGAGCCATCCAAAAGATATCTAGGCTTCTCCATGGTACAAACTTTAATGAGGACATTAAGAATAAGGAAGGGGAGGATTGCACTGAAGATGAGGATCAGATTAAAGGTCAGAATGAGCTGAAATCTGGGTTTAAGGGTAAACTCGATCAGCAGACTCTATCACCAAATCGAGTCAGCGCACAACAGGGCGAAAATGGTAGAAGCTACTTGCAAACTCGACATGTTGATAGAGTCAAGCCAACTTCAGGTCCTGAACAAGTTGTTCCGCCTCCTTATAAGCCCCCGCTTCCATTTCCAGGCATAATCCTCACCAAGGCTCAAAAGAAGGTAATCTCCAAGTTTAGAGCTGATATGAGTGAGATTGGTGTGGAGTTACCAAATATGGGAAACATGAAAGAAGCTCATCTCCAAATGAAGCTGATTATGGATGTTCTTGCAAACAAGGAGAAAGTCACTGAGCTTCTGGAACTCTCTAGTGAACCCCAAGTCACACCAACCTCACTTCCTAAGCTCAAAGATCAAGGAAAGTTCACTCTGCCCTGCTCTCTTGGTGATTTGCAGCTAGATGATGCACTTGTGGATTCTGGAGCAAGTGTAAATTTGATTTCTCTGGGTTTGGTTAATAAGCTGGGTGCACAGAGTATGATGCAGCGGCCTAGATCTTCTATCATGTTTGGGGATGCTTCTTCTAAGTCTCCACTTGGTATTATCATGGATTATCCTCTGAAGGTTGGAGAATGCACCATACCAACAGACCTCACTGTTCTGGATATGGTTGATAAGAAAGAGGTCCCATTGATCCTTGGAACTCCATTCCTTACTACAGCTGGAGCCTCAATTGATTTCCTCAACAAGATGGTGATCCTTCACAATGTCAACAACAAGGTCTCCTACCCACTCAAGGGTTACACTACTGAGTATTGTGGAACTATAACAACTGCAGAGTTAGGATCCAAGGTGATTGAATCTGGACTTGTTGAGGTTGTGAAGGTGCTGCATAGTGTGTCTACGAAGCTTGATGAGCGTCAGACATGCGTTTTTGATGGGGAGAGCCTTCAAGCATTGTTCAGTGAGCAACTGGGAAGTGCTCAAAAGGAGGGGGTGAGTATTGTTTCAAAGGCTACTCTCAAGAAGAAGAATAAGAGAATTGAACCTCAGCCTCCCTCCTCAAACCCATCTCAGCCCGCAGTGACTCTTTTGCCACTGGAACTCAAGGGTGTAAAGATTGAGTACAAGGTCAAGTACAAAGGAAGATCTAAACCTTTCTCAAGCGCTAAAGCCGTCATCAGTCCTGAACTCCAGAAAGATCCAATCATGCTTCAAGAGCTTCTCTCTCAGGTCCTGACCATCACTCTTGAAGGCAGGCCAGATTTCAACCCTCCCTAGCAAGTTCAAAGGAAAGTCAAGCTAAGAGACTTAAAACAAAGCTCACTTGGGAGGAAGTCCCATGCTTATCCATGTACATATTGCTTTAAGTTTCTGGTTTATTTAATGTGTTTTTTGTAGTGTCTTTGATTGGCAGGTCTCAAGAAAGGAGTTTGAGCTAAAAGGGCCAAGACAACAAACTGTGAAAAAAGGGCAAAATATTGACTCGATCATAGGCTCGATCAGCTGCCAGAGCCTGCACTCGCCATAATGCACTAGCTTGATCGCAGACTCGATCACTCCCATCCAGTAAGCCTAGAACCACTCTAGCTTTCACATTACCTTCTTCTCCCATCCTTGAGGTAACAACTCCATCACCATTGTATATACCATTTCATTTATGTTTTATTGGTTTTTGATTCTTGAAACCTTCTCCTTTCTTTTGTTACACAAGGGACTGTGTAATTCAAGTTTGGGGGAGGGGTTGAGATGTATTTAACTCTGTTTTCTGTTTTCTTATCTCAAATTTTTGCATCATGTAAGGCATAGAAAAACACATAAAAATTTGAAATTTTTTCGAAAAATCCAAAAATAATCATGTAGTTGCATTCACATTTGTTAGATTAAGTCTCCATTGCATCACATAGCTTCACAATCATGCTGCATTGTTGATACAGCCTTGTAAAATAACGATCTCATGCGATATGATTTGTGCCTTGGTTTTTGATTCTCTGATGCATTAGGGTGAGAATGAAGCATTTAAAACGAAACCGTGTTTAACTTGATCACATCATGACATGCACATCTCACTTGATCACTGCTGCGAATTGAGGCTTATCCCTGTTTATCTGAACCTTAATCTTGACTTTTAAATATCATTGCATGCATTGAAAGCAACTCATGGATAGCATACATATCTGGACAATCTTTTCCCATTTGTTTATCCTCTTTGTTTGTCCAGGTAGTTTTCTTTCCCGCACCCTGAACACTTTAGCCTTTTCATTCAAACCCCCATTACTCTTGTGTGTGCTTGTGAGGCCTTGTTTCGATTATGCTTAGCAGAACGTGTTGAGTTTAAACCGGCAAGGGTAGGATGTCTAGGTATCTAGTTCGATTTTGGGTTTGTTTTCAGGCTAAGTTTGGGGGTGACGTCTTGAACGCTATGGTTTCATATTCAGAAAGCGGGAAAAGAAAGGTGTTTTGATTAAGGCCAGGGAGTTGTTTTGTGTTTCAAAAGGGTCTAGTAAAGGTTTGGGAATAGTTTTAAGAAAGAAAAGAAAAAAAGGGTTCTAAGTTAAAAGAAAAGAAGGCAATTGCCTCAGCTGTTTAAAAGAAAGAAAGGAGTTCCCTAAGTGTTAGGTTTCCCAAACCGCTAGATGTTACCATAAGATCACCTCTCCCTTGGCTAGTTCACAAAAGAAAAAGAAGAAAAGAGCAAGTGCTCCTCTGAGTCTAAAGGCGCAAAGCCTATTTGGTAGTTAGGAGTCGTTCTTGGTTTTTATGGGGTTCGGGTACTGACGCTATCGAGTCAGAGCTAGGTAGTTAGAGGTTCTGCTCTTGCATCCTCCTGGGTGATAACTCTTAGCCTTCTGCCAAAGCATAGTCATTTTCTTGAGAGATCCCTGCTCTTTAAACCGTTTTATGACTTTAAGAAACCTTCTTCTTCTCTTACCTTTACCTTGAACCAAATGAGTTGCTAAATTGCATGTTTATGATTCATTGTTCACCATAATAAATGTTAAAGGGATTTTGCTGATAAGAATGCATTGTTTGAGTGACTGTGAAGTTGGATTGATCTTGTTAAGCATGATACAGATTTTCAAAGAAATAGCTCTCACCTTGCTGCATTTTAGAACCGTAAACTTGGACATATATCAAATCGTTTTTGCTTGTTGTTTTTGGCTGTATCAACTCGTTTTCAAACCTCATCCCTTTCTTTGCTCTTATTTGTTTGCTTGAGGGCAAGCAAAAGACAAGTTTGGGGGTGTTGATGTACTTGTATTTTCATTGTTTTAGCACTCTTAATTCATTCCTTTTGCATACATATATCATCACATCTTTACCATTTACATCCATATGCATCTACTTTTCACACATGATAGGATTTGCATTAGCATTGCATGCATCCCTTCATTTGGAGTTGTTATCAGGTGCTTTTGGAGGCTTTAGAGGATGTCTTGAAGATGGGAGATGGATGCCTGATCAATGGGAATGAAGTGGAGCCAAGAAACAAGAAGAAGGAAAGAAGTGTGTACAGACTCCACCTGCGGACTTGACCAGCATGTCGAGTTGGTGCCAAAGGTGCCGCCTTTACGCGCACTTGATGAAGCCCGTCGAGTCGGTGATCGAGTTGGTGTCAAAGGCAGCTCCTTTACGCGAACACGATCAAGTCCGTCAAGAAACACGTAGTGTTTGCACGCACGTGCCCTTTTTACTTTTTTTTTTCTAAACCTAGTATAAAAGGTTAGCTGATGTCATTTGTGTCAGACATCTTCTTTTTACTCTGAGAAACCTAAAAATCGCCCCCTAAGGGTTCTTTCCTTGTGATCCAGATTGCTTCTTTGTCTTTGAGTTTTTGCAATTAATTCCTTCAATAAAGTTGTTTAGTTTTCAATCCTCTTTCTAATGATGCAAGTTTTATCTGTTTCTGGGTTTGATTCTCTGATGGTGATTTCTGAGTAGTTTTCTAGGGTTCTTGAGGATGGGTTAGATTAGTGAAGATCCTTGATTACCCAGGGTGTTTAAGCTTTGATTTACTGTTTTCCCTTCTTGATTAGTGAGTTTAATGCTAATTCCTTTCTGATCATCTGGAATTTGAACTTAGGGCATTTCCCACCCAGAAGGTGTTTGATGAAATGCCCCAACCAACTTTTCCAAGAGATTTGCATTTCATGCCTAAGATATTAGTTGACTTGAGTGCATTTTGGCTTGTGTGAACTGTTTCTTAATGCTAGCTGAGGTGTGTTTCGCTGATGAGAGTTGGGTCTGGAAGCACCTCAGACTTGATAGCTTCCGTCACGAGAGTGAGCTAGCTTTAGTGTTCGAGTTCACAGCCTAGGGTTAGCTCTGTTGAGTTTTGTTAAGCACCTTAGTTTAATCAAGGAGATTCATTAGTCAATTACCCCATCCTTAAGATCCTTTGCTTTAATTGATTTATTTTTAACAATTGTCTATCAAGCTTTCTGGTCTTTAGCTTCTTACAATTGTCATTTATTACCTTGCATTTACTTATTGCATTCCATTTCTGTTAATTAGGGTATTAGTTCACAATTTCCATAATTTGCATTTGGCTTGACTTAGTTATTCTTGATTGCATCTTATCTGCATAGCATCTCACCTGATTGGATTGACTACCTTAAGTACTGCAATGACATGATAGTGCTGTAGGGTAATTGCATAGTGAAAAAATCCTACTATCAACACTACAAGTATGTTTCTACATTGTGAGAAGGCATTGAGCTAAGATTGGGACTCCTTACTACATATGTTTCTCTCAGGATGGTAGCTTCGATGTTCCTCTCAAGGAATGAGAATCATGTCACACATGTTGCTCCTCATAGTCCCGTGGAGAACCTAATTCATGTTTGGCTTAAGTATGGGTCCGTCTTGATCATTACATACACTACAAGTATGTTTCTACATTGTGTGGAGGCATAGAGCTATGATTGGGACTCCTTACTACTTATGTTTCTCTCAAGATGGTAGCTTTGATGTTCCTCTCAAGGAATGAGAATCATGTCACACATGCTGCTCCTCATAGTCCCGTGGAGAAGCTAATTCATGTTTGGCTTAAGTATGGGTCCGTCTTGATCATTACATACACTACAAGTATATTTCGAGATTGTGTGGAGGCATAGAGCTAAGATTGGGACTCCTTACTACATATTTTTCTCTCAGGATGGTAGCTTTGATGTTCCTCTCAAGGAATGAGAATCATGTCACACATGTTGCTCCTCATAGTCCCGTGGAGAACCTAATTCATGTTTGGCTTAAGTATGGGTCCGTCTTGATCATTACATACACTACAAGTATGTTTCTACATTGTGATAAAGCATAGAGCTAAGATTGGGACTCCTTACTACTTATGTTTCTCTCAGGATGGTAGCTTTGATGTTCCTCTCAAGGAATGAGAATCATGTCTCACATGTTGCTCCTCATAGTCCCGTGGAGAACCTAATGCATGTTTGGTTAAGTATGGGTCCGTCTTGATCATTACATACACTACAAGTATGTTTCGAGATTGTGTGGAGGCATAGAGCTAAGAATGGGACTGCTTACTACTTATGTTTCTCTCAGGATGGTAGCTTTGATGTTCCTCTCAAGGAATGAGAATCATGTCACACATGTTGCTCCTCACAGTCCCGTGGAGAACCTAATGCATGTTTGGCTAGGTATGGGTCCGTCTTGATCATTACATACACTACAAGTATGTTTATACATTGTGAGAAGGCATAGAGCTAAGATTGGGACTCCTTACTACATATGTTTCTCTCAGGATCGTAGCTTTGATGTTCCTCTCAAGGAATGAGAATCATGTCACACATGTTGCTCCTCATAGTCCCGTGGAGAACCTAATTCATGTTTGGCTTAAGTATGGGTCTGTCTTGATCATTACATACACTACAAGTATGTTTCTACATTGTGAGATGGCATAAAGCTAAGATTGTGACTCCTTACTACATATGGTTCTCTCAGGATGGTAGCTTTGATGTTCCTCTAAAGGAATGAGAATCATGTCACACATGTTGCTCCTCATAGTCCCGTGGAGAACCTAATGCATGTTTGGCTAAGTATGGGTCCGTCTTGATCATTACATACACTACAAGTATGTTTCTAAATTGTGTGGAGGCATAGAGCTATGATTGGGACACCTAACTACTTATGTTTCTCTCAGGATGGTAGCTTTGATGTTCCTCTCAAGGAATGAGAATCATGTCACACATGTTGCTCCTCATAGTCCCGTGGAGAACCTAATGCATGTTTGGCTAAGTATGGGTCCGTCTTGATCATTACATACACTACAAGTATGTTTCTACATTGTGAGAAGGCATAGAGCTAAGATTGGGACTCCTTACTACTTATGTTTCTCTCAGGATGGTAGCTTTGATGTTCCTCTCAAGGAATGAGAATCATGTCACACATGTTGCTCCTCATAGTCCCGTGGAGAACCTAATTCATGTTTGGCTTAAGTATGGGTCCGTCTTGATCATTACATACACTACAAGTATGTTTCTACATTGTGAGAAGGCATTGAGCTAAGATTGGGACTCCTTACTACATATGTTTCTCTCAGGATGGTAGCTTTGATGTTCCTCTCAAGGAATGAGAATCATGTCACACATGTTGCTCCTCATAGTCCCGTGGAGAACCTAATTCATGTTTGGCTTAAGTATGGGTCTGTCTTGATCATTACATACACTACAAGTATGTTTCTACATTGTGAGAAGGCATTGAGCTAAGATTGGGACTCCTTACTACATATGTTTCTCTCAGGATGGTAGCTTTGATGTTCCTCTCAAGGAATGAGAATCATGTCACACATGTTGCTCCTCATAGTACCGTGGAGAACCTAATTCATGTTTGGCTTAAGTATGGGTCCGTCTTGATCATTACATACACTACAAGTATGTTTCTACATTGTGAGAAAGCATAGAGCTAAGATTGGGACTCCTTACTACATATGGTTCTCTCAGGATGGTAGCTTTGATGTTCCTCTCAAGGAATGAGAATCATGTCACACATGTTGCTCCTCATAGTCCCGTGGAGAACCTAATTCATGTTTGGCTTAAGTATGAGTCCGTCTTGATCATTACATACACTACAAGTATGTTTATACATTGTGAGAAGGCATAGAGCTAAGATTGGGACTCCTTACTACATATGTTTCTCTCAGGATGGTAGCTTTGATGTTCCTCTCAAGGAATGAGAATCATGTCACACATGTTGCTCCTCATAGTCCCGTGGAGAACCTAATTCATGTTTGGCTTAAGTATGGGTCCGTCTTGATCATTACATACACTACAAGTATGTTTCTACATTGTCAGAAGGCATAGAGCTAAGATTGGGACTCCTTACTACTTATGTTTCTCTCAGGATGGTAGCTTTGATGTTCCTCTCAAGGAATGAGAATCATGTCACACATGTTGCTCCTCATAGTCCCGTGGAGAACCTAATGCATGTTTGGCTAAGTATGGGTCCGTCTTGATCATTACATACACTACAAGTATGTTTCTAAATTGTGTGGAGGCATAGAGCTATGATTGGGACTCCTTACTACTTATGTTTCTCTCAGGATGGTAGCTTTGATGTTCCTCTCAAGGAATGAGAATCATGTCACACATGTTGCTCCTCATAGTCCCGTGGAGAACCTAATGCATGTTTGGCTAAGTATGGGTCCGTCTTGATCATTACATACACTACAAGTATGTTTCTAAATTGTGTGGAGGCATAGAGCTAAGAATGGGACTCCTTACTACATATGGTTCTCTCAGGATGGTAGCTTTGATGTTCCTCTCAAGGAATGAGAATCATGTCACACATGTTGCTCCTCATAGTCCCGTGGAGAACCTAATTCATGTTTGGCTTTAGTATGGGCCCGTCTTGATCATTACATACACTACAAGTATGTTTCTACATTGTGAGAAGGCATAGAGCTAAGATTGGGACTCCTTACTACTTATGTTTCTCTCAGAATGGTAGCTTTGATGTTCCTCTCAAGGAATGAGAATCATGTCACACATGTTGCTCCTCATAGTCCCGTGGAGAACCTAATTCATGTTTGGCTTAAGTATGGGTCCGTCTTGATCATTACATACACTACAAGTATGTTCCTACATTGTGAGATGGCATTAAGCTAAGATTGGGACTCCTTACTACATATGTTTCTCTCAGGATGGTAGCTTTGATGTTCCTCTCAAGGAATGAGAATCATGTCACACATGTTGCTCCTCATAGTCCCGTGGAGAACCTAATTCATGTTTGGCTTAAGTATGTGTCCGTCTTGATCATTACATACACTACAAGTATGTTTCTACATTGTCAGAAGGCATAGAGCTAAGATTGGGACTCCTTACTACTTATGTTTCTCTCAGGATGGTAGCTTTGATGTTCCTCTCAAGGAATGAGAATCATGTCACACATGTTGCTCCTCATAGTCCCGTGGAGAACCTAATGCATGTTTGGCTAAGTATGGGTCCGTCTTGATCATTACATACACTACAAGTATGTTTCTAAATTGTGTGAGGCATAGAGCTATGATTGGGACTCCTTACTACTTATGTTTCTCTCAGGATGGTAGCTTTGATGTTCCTCTCAAGGAATGAGAATCATGTCACACATGTTGCTCCTCATAGTCCCGTGGAGAACCTAATGCATGTTTGGCTAAGTATGGGTCCGTCTTGATCATTACATACACTACAAGTATGTTTCTAAATTGTGTGGAGGCATAGAGCTAAGAATGGGACTCCTTACTACATATGGTTCTCTCAGGATGGTAGCTTTGATGTTCCTCTCAAGGAATGAGAATCATGTCACACATGTTGCTCCTCATAGTCCCGTGGAGAACCTAATTCATGTTTGGCTTAAGTATGGGTCCGTCTTGATCATTACATACACTACAAGTATGTTCCTACATTGTGAGATGGCATAAAGCTAAGATTGGGACTCCTTACTACATATGTTTCTCTCAGGATGGTAGCTTTGATGTTCCTCTCAAGGAATGAGAATCATGTCACACATGTTGCTCCTCATAGTCCCGTGGAGAACCTAATTCATGTTTGGCTTAAGTATGGGTCCGTCTTGATCATTACATACACTACAAGTATGTTTCTACATTGTGAGAAGGCATTGAGCTAAGATTGGGACTCCTTACTACATATGTTTCTCTCAGGATGGTAGCTTTGATGTTCCTCTCAAGGAATGAGAATCATGTCACACATGTTGCTCCTCATAGTCCCGTGGAGAACCTAATTCATGTTTGGCTTAAGTATGGGTCCGTCTTGATCATTACATACACTACAAGTATGTTTCTACATTGTGTGGAGGCATAGAGCTATGATTGGGACTCCTTACTACTTATGTTTCTCTCAAGATGGTAGCTTTGATGTTCCTCTCAAGGAATGAGAATCATGTCACACATGTTGCTCCTCATTGTCCCTTGGAGAACCTAATGCATGTTTGGCTAAGTATGGGTCCGTCTTGATCATTACATACACTACAAGTATGTTTCTACATTGTCAGAAGGCATAGAGCTAAGATTGGGACTCCTTACTACTTATGTTTCTCTCAGGATGGTAGCTTTGATGTTCCTCTCAAGGAATGAGAATCATGTCACACATGTTGCTCCTCATAGTCCCGTGGAGAACCTAATTCATGTTTGGCTTAAGTATGGGTCCGTCTTGATCATTACATACACTACAAGTATGTTTCTACATTGTGTGGAGGCATAGAGCTATGATTGGGACTCCTTACTACTTATGTTTCTCTCAAGATGGTAGCTTTGATGTTCCTCTCAAGGAATGAGAATCATGTCACACATGTTGCTCCTCATTGTCCCTTGGAGAACCTAATGCATGTTTGGCTAAGTATGGGTCCGTCTTAATCATTACATACACTACAAGTATGTTTCTACATTGTGAGAAGGCATAGAGCTAAGATTGGGACTCCTTACTACTTATGTTTCTCTCAGGATGGTAGCTTTGATGTTCCTCTCAAGGAATGAGAATCATGTCACACATGCTGCTCCTCATAGTCCCGTGGAGAACCTAATTCATGTTTGGCTTAAGTATGGGTCCGTCTTGATCATTACATACACTACAAGTATGTTTCGAGATTGTGTGGAGGCATAGAGCTAAGATTGGGACTCCTTACTACATATGTTTCTCTCAGGATGGTAGCTTTGATGTTCCTCTCAAGGAATGAGAATCATGTCACACATGTTGCTCCTCATAGTCCCGTGGAGAACCTAATTCATGTTTGGCTTAAGTATGGGTCCGTCTTGATCATTACATACACTACAAGTATGTTTCTACATTGTGATAAAGCATAGAGCTAAGATTGGGACTCCTTACTACTTATGTTTCTCTCAGGATGGTAGCTTGGATGTTCCTCTTAAGGAATGAGAATCATGTCTCACATGTTGCTCCTCATAGTCCCGTGGAGAACCTAATGCATGTTTGGTTAAGTATGGGTCCGTCTTGATCATTACATACACTACAAGTATGTTTCGAGATTGTGTGGAGGCATAGAGCTAAGATTGGGACTGCTTACTACTTATGTTTCTCTCAGGATGGTAGCTTTGATGTTCCTCTTAAGGAATGAGAATCATGTCACACATGTTGCTCCTCACAGTCCCGTGGAGAACCTAATGCATGTTTGGCTAGGTATGGGTCCGTCTTGATCATTACATACACTACAAGTATGTTTATACATTGTGAGAAGGCATAGAGCTAAGATTGGGACTCCTTACTACATATGTTTCTCTCAGGATGGTAGCTTTGATGTTCCTCTCAAGGAATGAGAATCATGTCACACATGTTTCTCCTCATAGTCCCGTGGAGAACCTAATTCATGTTTGGCTTAAGTATGGGTCTGTCTTGATCATTACATACACTACAAGTATGTTTCTACATTGTCAGAAGGCATAGAGCTAAGATTGGGACTCCTTACTACTTATGTTTCTCTCAGGATAGTAGCTTTGATGTTCCTCTCAAGGAATGAGAATCATTTCACACATGTTGCTCCTCATAGTCCCGTGGAGAACCTAATGCATGTTTGGCTAAGTATGGGTCCGTCTTGATCATTACATACACTACAAGTATGTTTCTAAATTGTGTGGAGGCATAGAGCTATGATTGGGACTCCTTACTACTTATGTTTCTCTCAGGATGGTAGCTTTGATGTTCCTCTCAAGGAATGAGAATCATGTCACACATGTTGCTCCTCATAGTCCCGTGGAGAACCTAATTCATGTTTGGCTTAAGTATGGGTCCGTCTTGATCATTACATACACTACAAGTATGTTCCTACATTGTGAGATGGCATAAAGCTAAAATTGGGACTCCTTACTACATATGTTTCTCTCAGGATGGTAGCTTTGATGTTCTTCTCAAGGAATGAGAATCATGTCACACATGTTGCTCCTCATAGTCCCGTGGAGAACCTAATTCATGTTTGGCTTAAGTATGGGTCCGTCTTGATCATTACATACACTACAAGTATGTTTCGAGATTGTGTGGAGGCATAGAGCTAAGATTGGGACTGCTTACTACTTATGTTTCTCTCAGGATGGTAGCTTTGATGTTCCTCTCAAGGAATGATAATCATGTCACACATGTTGCTCCTCATAGTCCCGTGGAGAACTTAATTCATGTTTGGCTTAAGTATGGGTCCGTCTTGATCATTACATACACTACAAGTATGTTTCTACATTGTGTGGAGGCATAGAGCTATGATTGGGACTCCTTACTACTTATGTTTCTCTCAAGATGGTAGCTTTGATGTTCCTCTCAAGGAATGAGAATCATGTCACACATGTTGCTCCTCATTGTCCCTTGGAGAACCTAATGCATGTTTGGCTAAGTATGGGTCCGTCTTGATCATTACATACACTACAAGTATGTTTCTACATTGTCAGAAGGCATAGAGCTAAGATTGGGACTCCTTACTACTTATGTTTCTCTCAGGATGGTAGCTTTGATGTTCCTCTCAAGGAATGAGAATCATGTCACACATGTTGCTCCTCATAGTCCCGTGGAGAACCTAATTCACGTTTGGCTTAAGTATGGGTCCGTCTTGATCATTACATACACTACAAGTATGTTTCTACATTGTGTGGAGGCATAGAGCTATGATTGAGACTCCTTACTACTTATGTTTCTCTCAAGATGGTAGCTTTGATGTTCCTCTCAAGGAATGAGAATCATGTCACACATGTTGCTCCTCATTGTCCCTTGGAGAACCTAATGCATGTTTGGCTAAGTATGGGTCCGTCTTGATCATTACATACACTACAAGTATGTTTCTACATTGTGAGAAGGCATAGAGCTAAGATTGGGACTCCTTACTACTTATGTTTCTCTCAGGATGGTAGCTTTGATGTTCCTCTCAAGGAATGAGAATCATGTCACACATGCTGCTCCTCATAGTCCCGTGGAGAACCTAATTCATGTTTGGCTTAAGTATGGGTCCGTCTTGATCATTACATACACTACAAGTATGTTCCTACATTGTGAGATGGCATAAAGCTAAAATTGAGACTCCTTACTACATATGTTTCTCTCAGGATGGTAGCTTTGATGTTCCTCTCAAGGAATGAGAATCATGTCACACATGCTGCTCCTCATAGTCCCGTGGAGAACCTAATTCATGTTTGGCTTAAGTATGGGTCCGTCTTGATCATTACATACACTACAAGTATGTTTCGAGATTGTGTGGAGGCATAGAGCTAAGATTGGGACTCCTTACTACATATGTTTCTCTCAGGATGGTAGCTTTGATGTTCCTCTCAAGGAATGAGAATCATGTCACACATGTTGCTCCTCATAGTCCCGTGGAGAACCTAATTCATGTTTGGCTTAAGTATGGGTCCGTCTTGATCATTACATACACTACAAGTATGTTTCTACATTGTGATAAAGCATAGAGCTAAGATTGGGACTCCTTACTACTTATGTTTCTCTCAGGATGGTAGCTTGGATGTTCCTCTCAAGGAATGAGAATCATGTCTCACATGTTGCTCCTCATAGTCCCGTGGAGAACCTAATGCATGTTTGGTTAAGTATGGGTCCGTCTTGATCATTACATACACTACAAGTATGTTTCGAGATTGTGTGGAGGCATAGAGCTAAGATTGGGACTGCTTACTACTTATGTTTCTCTCAGGATGGTAGCTTTGATGTTCCTCTTAAGGAATGAGAATCATGTCACACATGTTGCTCCTCACAGTCCCGTGGAGAACCTAATGCATGTTTGGCTAGGTATGGGTCCGTCTTGATCATTACGTACACTACAAGTATGTTTATACATTGTGAGAAGGCATAGAGCTAAGATTGGGACTCCTTACTACATATGTTTCTCTCAGGATGGTAGCTTTGATGTTCCTCTCAAGGAATGAGAATCATGTCACACATGTTGCTCCTCATAGTCCCGTGGAGAACCTAATTCATGTTTGGCTTAAGTATGGGTCTGTCTTGATCATTACATACACTACAAGTATGTTTCTACATTGTCAGAAGGCATAGAGCTAAGATTGGGACTCCTTACTACTTATGTTTCTCTCAGGATAGTAGCTTTGATGTTCCTCTCAAGGAATGAGAATCATGTCACACATGTTGCTCCTCATAGTCCCGTGGAGAACCTAATGCATGTTTGGCTAAGTATGGGTCCGTCTTGATCATTACATACACTACAAGTATGTTTCTAAATTGTGTGGAGGCATAGAGCTATGATTGGGACTCCTTACTACTTATGTTTCTCTCAGGATGGTAGCTTTGATGTTCCTCTCAAGGAATGAGAATCATGTCACACATGTTGCTCCTCATAGTCCCGTGGAGAACCTAATTCATGTTTGGCTTAAGTATGGGTCCGTCTTGATCATTACATACACTACAAGTATGTTCCTACATTGTGAGATGGCATAAAGCTAAAATTGGGACTCCTTACTACATATGTTTCTCTCAGGATGGTAGCTTTGATGTTCTTCTCAAGGAATGAGAATCATGTCACACATGTTGCTCCTCATAGTCCCGTGGAGAACCTAATTCATGTTTGGCTTAAGTATGGGTCCGTCTTGATAATTACATACACTACAAGTATGTTTCGAGATTGTGTGGAGGCATAGAGCTAAGATTGGGACTGCTTACTACTTATGTTTCTCTCAGGATGGTAGCTTTGATGTTCCTCTCAAGGAATGAGAATCATGTCACACATGTTGCTCCTCATAGTCCCGTGGAGAACTTAATTCATGTTTGGCTTAAGTATGGGTCCGTCTTGATCATTACATACACTACAAGTATGTTTCTACATTGTGTGGAGGCATAGAGCTATGATTGGGACTCCTTACTACTTATGTTTCTCTCAAGATGGTAGCTTTGATGTTCCTCTCAAGGAATGAGAATCATGTCACACATGTTGCTCCTCATTGTCCCTTGGAGAACCTAATGCATGTTTGGCTAAGTATGGGTCCGTCTTGATCATTACATACACTACAAGTATGTTTCTACATTGTCAGAAGGCATAGAGCTAAGATTGGGACTCCTTACTACTTATGTTTCTCTCAGGATGGTAGCTTTGATGTTCCTCTCAAGGAATGAGAATCATGTCACACATGTTGCTCCTCATAGTCCCGTGGAGAACCTAATTCATGTTTGGCTTAAGTATGGGTCCGTCTTGATCATTACATACACTACAAGTATGTTTCTACATTGTGTGGAGGCATAGAGCTATGATTGGGACTCCTTACTACTTATGTTTCTCTCAAGATGGTAGCTTTGATGTTCCTCTCAAGGAATGAGAATCATGTCACACATGTTGCTCCTCATTGTCCCTTGGAGAACCTAATGCATGTTTGGCTAAGTATGGGTCCGTCTTGATCATTACATACACTACAAGTATGTTTCTACATTGTGAGAAGGCATAGAGCTAAGATTGGGACTCCTTACTACTTATGTTTCTCTCAGGATGGTAGCTTTGATGTTCCTCTCAAGGAATGAGAATCATGTCACACATGCTGCTCCTCATAGTCCCGTGGAGAACCTAATTCATGTTTGGCTTAAGTATGGGTCCGTCTTGATCGTTACATACACTACAAGTATGTTTCGAGATTGTGTGGAGGCATAGAGCTAAGATTGGGACTCCTTACTACATATGTTTCTCTCAGGATGGTAGCTTTGATGTTCCTCTCAAGGAATGAGAATCATGTCACACATGTTGCTCCTCATAGTCCCGTGGAGAACCTAATTCATGTTTGGCTTAAGTATGGGTCCGTCTTGATCATTACATACACTACAAGTATGTTTCTACATTGTGATAAAGCATATGATGTGATCATAGGAAGGAATCAGGATGTCAATCAGGATGTCAACCAGGATGAGGACCTTGTAGCCGAGCTTGTACCTGAGGAAGCTATGCTTGAACCAGAGGATGCAATGCGTGTACCAGAAGGACCAATGACTCGGGCTAGAGTTAAGCAGCTGAGGAATGCACTTAATGGACTGATTCATGAAGTTATGGCCAAGAGAAACACTCACAAATCACTTGGTGATGTTAACTATCAAGTCCAGCCCCTTCTGAATGTCATACAAGCCCAAGAAAGCCCAAAATTACTCATTTAATTTTGTGGTCAAAGGAGGTGACGAAAATGGAGCTGAAGAGTCTCATTTGAAGCTCAAGAGTTATTCAACTATATTTATTTCTTTCTTCAATCGAAACATTAATTATCTAGCTTAATTCTTAAGTTTCTTTTCCTTTATATTCATGTAATCTCACTTGAGAAAACAACAACCTTTTTCTTTTCTTTATCAAATATTTTGAGAGTGATTCTCTTTTGTTCCTTGTGAACTTTTCGATCTGTCTTGGTGTGTCACATCCAAGGGATCAACTCGGTTTATCAAGTGTTCTTCATCACACTTGTGTGGCCATTCTATCAACTGAGGATAGTTGTTTGCGGTTTAAGATAGCATCAGGTGGTGGGTTTAATATACTCACTGTTGGATCTACCTGCATCTTCTTTCTAAGGTTCCACCGCCTTGTTTCTTTGGAGTTTCACCACTTCATTGGAGTCAAGGATTATCCCTACCAACTTAGAGTGAAAGATCTTGGCTAGGATCGTATCAAGTGGTATCAGAGCAACGCTATTAAGTTCGGTATTCTATAAAACTTTTCATCTTCTCATCTTTTCATTTCTTTTCCTTTCATTTTCTATCTTTTCATCTTCTTTTCTTTTCTCTTCTTTTATTATAATTTCTGTTTGATTTATTTATTTTCGTAAAAAAAAAAAAAAAAAAAAGAATCGTTAAATCAAAAAAAAAAAAAAAAAAAAAACAAACGAAAAAAAAAAAAAAAAAAAAAAAAAACAAAAATCAAAAGAAGAAAAGATCAAGTTTCTTATTCCATTTATCTTTCTTTCTATTCTTTCTCTTGATTTACTGGTTTAATTCTTTGGGGAAACTCAATTGAGATTTGATTATTAGTTCTATTGGAACTAGGAGAATTCACTGATTGATATTTGATTGAGAGAAACACTTGTGAGGATAAACATTTGGGGAAACACTTTGGGAAACACTAGAGAGAACAACATCTTGTGGGAAACACTCGGGAAACACATTTTTCTACTAATTTGTTTGTTCATCTTTGCAGGAAAGAAACATGTCTAATCATGATGGAGAGGACACCCCTAATCGTGTAGAAGAAGAAACGACGAATAGAACAATGCAAGTTGATGCACTGGTGGTTGAGATCAAGCGGTTGATCAGGGTTGAGATGGATGCAGTCCATGAGAGGTTGGATCGGTACCGAGAAGAGGCACAACAGAGTCAACCACGAAATTTGCCTACTTTGCCTAGAAGAGGAGTCATTCAACCAAGAAGAGGAAGAGCGAACAATCGCAGAGCAGAGGTTGATTATTACAATGATGATGATGATGATCATTCATCCAGAGGGAGTCGAAGGAGACCACAGCGTACTAGAGAGGGCAGGGATCGAACTGATGACAACTTAGGTGGTATTAAGTTGAAGATTCCATCGTTTCAAGGAAAGAACGATCCAGATGCATATCTAGAGTGGGAGAAGAAGATTGAGTTGGTTTTTGATTGCCAAAACTACTCTGAGATGAAGAAGGTACGAGTTGCAGCCACTGAATTTTGTGATTATGCTATTAACTGGTGGGATCAGTTGGTAACAAGCAGGAGGCGCAATGGAGAGTATCCCGTTGAGACGTGGGATGAGATGAAAACGATCATGAGGAAACGTTTTGTTCCTAGTCATTACCACAGAGAGCTGCACCAAAAGCTAAGGAGACTTTCTCAAGGGAGCAGAAATGTGGAGGACTATTACCAAGAGATGGAGACTCTTATGATAAGAGCAGATATTGATGAGGATCGAGAAGCAACAATGGCAAGGTTTCTGAGTGGAATGAGCAGAGATCTTCAGGATCGAATGGAGTTGCAACAATATGATGACTTGGAGGAAATGTTGCATAAGGCTATCTTGATGGAGCAGCAGCTCAAGAGGAAGGGTCCAATACGTCAGTCTTATGGTGCTGGAACGAGTAGTGTGAGGCCTAACTATTCCAGAGAAGAGAAGACAACCCCAAAGCCAAGGTTTGATTCCAAACCAGCCGCTGTTACCCAAGATACCAAAGGGAGAACAGATTCTGCGAAACCAAGGAACCGAGATGTTCAATGCTTCAGGTGTCATGGCAAAGGACATTATGCCAATGAGTGCTCTAACAAACGAGCCATGATGATCCTAGACAATGGAGATATTGTCACTGAGGAAGAAAAAGAAGAAGAGGTTTCTGATTCGAATGAGAGTGAAGAGCTGCCGATCAGAGGAGAATTGCTGGTCACCAGAAGATCTTTGAGGGTTCAAACCAAGTCTGAGGAGAAAGAACAGAGAGAGAATCTGTTTCATATAAGGTGTCTTGTTCAAGAGAAGGTTTGCAGTCTCGTCATTGATGGAGGAAGCTGTACGAATGTGGCAAGTCAGGCTATGGTTCAGAAGTTGGGGTTACAAGTTGAGAAACATCCAAGACCCTACAACCTTCAATGGCTGAATGACAGTGGAGATATGAAGGTGAAAACACAAGTAAGGGTTCCTCTTTCTATTGGAAAATATGAGGATGAGATTCTTTGTGATGTTTTGCCTATGGATGCTGGTCATATTCTGTTGGGGAGACCATGGCAATTTGATCGTAGAGTTATACATGATGGATTCACCAACAAGCATTCTTTTGAGTTTAAGGGGAAGAAGATCACGTTGGTTCCATTGACACCATCTGAGGTACATCAAGATCAAATACATATGAGCAAGAAGAGAGAGCAAGAGAGTTTGAGTGCCCAAAACACCAATCACCAAAAGAAAAACGAGAGCCTGAGAGAAACCAAGAAAAAGGCCTTTGAGAGTAAACCCGTGAGAATTTCTAACTTCTTTATGAAGTCTTGTGAGGTCAAGAGAGCTCTTTTCTCGAGACAGCCCCTGATTCTATTTGTCTATAAAGAAGCTCTCATGAGCGTGACTGACCTTACACTGGTGCTACCGAGTGAAGTTACCTCTCTTTTGCAGGATTTTGAAGATGTATTCCCTGAAGACAATCCTGATGGCTTACCACCAATCCGTGGGATTGAGCATCAAATAGACTTTGTTCCTGGAGCTTCACTACCAAACAGACCAGCTTACAGAACAAATCCAGTGGAGACCAAGGAGTTGCAGAGACAAGTGAGTGAGCTGATGGAGAAGGGATACATTCGAGAGAGCATGAGCCCATGTGTTGTGCCTGTTCTACTTGTTCCTAAGAAGGATGGAAGTTGGAGAATGTGTGTTGACTGCAGAGCCATCAACAACATAACAGTTAAGTATCGCCATCCTATCCCTCGCTTAGATGATATGCTAGATGAGTTGTATGGTTCTAGTGTGTTCTCTAAGATTGATCTTAAAAGTGGATATCATCAAATTCGCATGAAAGAGGGTGATGAATGGAAAACTGCTTTCAAAACAAAACATGGTTTATATGAGTGGTTAGTGATGCCTTTTGGACTAACTAATGCACCGAGCACCTTTATGAAATTAATGAATCATGTTTTGAGATCATTCATTGGAATTTTCGTTGTTGTCTACTTTGATGACATTCTGGTCTATAGCAAAAACTTGAGTGATCATGTTGAGCATTTGAATTCTGTTTTAGATGTTCTAAGAAAAGAAAAGTTGTTTGCTAATCTGAAAAAGTGTACCTTCTGCACAGATAATCTTGTGTTTCTAGGCTTTGTTGTGAGTGCACAGGGTATACAGGTTGATGAGGAGAAGGTCAAAGCAATTCGTGAATGGCCTAGTCCAAAGACTGTTGGAGAAGTAAGAAGTTTCCATGGACTAGCAGGCTTCTATAGGCGATTTGTCAAAGATTTTAGCACCATTGCTGCCCCATTGACAGAGGTGATCAAGAAGGATGTTGGATTCAAATGGGAAGCAGCACAAGAAGAAGCATTCCAAAACCTGAAAGGGAAGCTTACTAACGCACCACTCTTGTCTTTACCAGACTTTCTTAAGACTTTTGAAATAGAGTGTGATGCTTCTGGTGTAGGTATTGGAGCAGTGCTGATGCAAGAGAAGAAGCCTATTGCTTATTTCAGTGAGAAACTTGGAGGAGCAACCTTGAACTATCCAACATATGATAAGGAGCTCTATGCCTTAGTCCGAGCCTTACAAACATGGCAGCACTATCTCTGGCCGAAAGAGTTTGTGATTCACACTGATCATGAATCTCTAAAGCATCTAAAGGGCCAACAAAAGCTGAACAAGAGACATGCCAGATGGGTGGAATTCATTGAGACATTTCCTTATGTCATCAGATACAAGCAAGGTAAAGAAAATATTGTTGCTGATGCTTTGTCAAGAAGGTATTCTCTCATCTCTACTCTTGATGCTAAGTTGTTAGGATTTGAACAACTTAAGGAGATTTATGATACTGATTTTGAGTTCAAAGAAGTGTTTCGAGATTGTGAGAAATTTGCTCATGGAAAGTACTTTAGGCATGATGGGTTTCTGTTCTATGAAAATCGTTTGTGTGTGCCTAACTGTTCTTTGAGAGATTTGCTTGTCAGAGAAGCTCATGGAGGAGGTTTGATGGGACATTTTGGAGTTGCCAAAACACTAACTGTTATGCAGGATCCCTTCTACTGGCCGCATATGAAGAGAGATGTGGAGAGGATCTGCGGAAGATGTGTCACTTGCAAACAAGCAAAGTCTAAAGTGCAACCTCACGGTTTGTATACTCCTTTACCCATTCCTACTGAGCCTTGGACTGACATTTCTATGGATTTTGTGCTTGGTTTGCCTAGAACTAGACGAGGAAAAGATTCTATCTTTGTTGTTGTAGATAGATTTTCTAAGATGGCACATTTTATCCCTTGTCATAAAACTGATGATGCATCACTTGTTGCTGAGTTGTTCTTTAGGGAAGTTGTTCGTTTGCATGGAATGCCTAGGACAATTGTTTCTGATAGGGACACTAAGTTCTTGAGCTATTTCTGGAAAACTTTGTGGGCTAAGTTAGGAACTAAGTTGTTGTTTTCAACTACTTGTCATCCTCAAACTGATGGACAAACTGAAGTAGTGAATAGAACTTTGTCTACTCTGTTGCGTGCAATCATTAGGAAGAACATCAAAACTTGGGAAGATTGCTTGCCTCATGTTGAGTTTGCATATAACCATTCTGTTCATTCTGCTACCAAGTATTCTCCTTTTCAGATTGTCTATGGTTTTAATCCTCCAACTCCTTTGGATCTAATCCCTTTGCCTGTGAATGAAAGAGTTAGTATGGATGGGAAAAAGAAAGCTGATCTTGTTAAGCAGATTCATGAGGGTGCACGACTCAACATTGAAGCCAAGACAAAGCAGTACCAGAAGCAAGCAAACAAAGGGAGGCGCAAGATGGTCTTTGAAGTTGGCGATCTTGTTTGGGTACACTTGAGAAAAGAACGTTTTCCAGCTGAAAGGAAGTCCAAACTCATGCCGAGGATCGATGGTCCATTCAAAGTCTTGAAGAAAATCAGTGACAATGCTTATCACATCGATTTGCAAGGTAAGTACAATGTGAGTTCAAGCTTTAATGTTTCTGACCTAGTTCCTTTTGTGGCAGACGAGTCGAATTTGAGGTCAAATCCTCTTCAAGAGGAAGGGCATGATGTGATCATAGGAAGGAATCAGGATGTCAATCAGGATGTCAACCAGGATGAGGACCTTGTAGCCGAGCTTGTACCTGAGGAAGCTATGCTTGAACCAGAGGATGCAATGCGTGTACCAGAAGGACCAATGACTCGGGCTAGAGTTAAGCAGCTGAGGAATGCACTTAATGGACTGATTCATGAAGTTATGGCCAAGAGAAACACTCACAAATCACTTGGTGATGTTAACTATCAAGTCCAGCCCCTTCTGAATGTCATACAAGCCCAAGAAAGCCCAAAATTACTCATTTAATTTTGTGGTCAAAGGAGGTGACGAAAATGGAGCTGAAGAGTCTCATTTGAAGCTCAAGAGTTATTCAACTATATTTATTTCTTTCTTCAATCGAAACATTAATTATCTAGCTTAATTCTTAAGTTTCTTTTCCTTTATATTCATGTAATCTCACTTGAGAAAACAACAACCTTTTTCTTTTCTTTATCAAATATTTTGAGAGTGATTCTCTTTTGTTCCTTGTGAACTTTTCGATCTGTCTTGGTGTGTCACATCCAAGGGATCAACTCGGTTTATCAAGTGTTCTTCATCACACTTGTGTGGCCATTCTATCAACTGAGGATAGTTGTTTGCGGTTTAAGATAGCATCAGGTGGTGGGTTTAATATACTCACTGTTGGATCTACCTGCATCTTCTTTCTAAGGTTCCACCGCCTTGTTTCTTTGGAGTTTCACCACTTCATTGGAGTCAAGGATTATCCCTACCAACTTAGAGTGAAAGATCTTGGCTAGGATCGTATCAGCATAGAGCTAAGATTGGGACTCCTTACTACTTATGTTTCTCTCAGGATGGTAGCTTGGATGTTCCTCTCAAGGAATGAGAATCATGTCTCACATGTTGCTCCTCATAGTCCCGTGGAGAACCTAATGAATGTTTGGCTAGGTATGGGTCCGTCTTGATCATTACATACACTACAAGTATGTTTATACATTGTGAGAAGGCATAGAGCTAAGATTGGGACTCCTTACTACATATGTTTCTCTCAGGATGGTAGCTTTGATGTTCCTCTCAAGGAATGAGAATCATGTCACACATGTTGCTCCTCATAGTCCCGTGGAGAACCTAATTCATGTTTGGCTTAAGTATGGGTCTGTCTTGATCATTACATACACTACAAGTATGTTTCTACATTGTCAGAAGGCATAGAGCTAAGATTGGGACTCCTTACTACTTATGTTTCTCTCAGGATAGTAGCTTTGATGTTCCTCTCAAGGAATGAGAATCATGTCACACATGTTGCTCCTCATAGTCCCGTGGAGAACCTAATGCATGTTTGGCTAAGTATGGGTCCGTCTTGATCATCACATACACTACAAGTATGTTTCTAAATTGTGTGGAGGCATAGAGCTATGATTGGGACTCCTTACTACTTATGTTTCTCTCAGGATGGTAGCTTTGATGTTCCTCTCAAGGAATGAGAATCATGTCACACATGTTGCTCCTCATAGTCCCGTGGAGAACCTAATGCATGTTTGGCTAAGTATGGGTCCGTCTTGATCATTACATACACTACAAGTATGTTTCTGCATTGTGAGAAGGCATAGAGCTAAGATTGGGACTCCTTACTACTTATGTTTCTTCAGGATGGTAGCTTTGATGTTCCTCTCAAGGAATGAGAATCATGTCACACATGTTGCTCCTCATAGTCCCGTGGAGAACCTAATTTATGTTTGGCTTAAGTATGGGTCCGTCTTGATCATTACATACACTACAAGTATGTTTCGAGATTGTGTGGAGGCATAGAGCTAAGAATGGGACTCCTTACTACATATGTTTCTCTCAGGATGGTAGCTTTGATGTTCCTCTCAAGGAATGAGAATCATGTCACACATGTTGCTCCTCATAGTCCCGTGGAGAACCTAATTCATGTTTGGCTTAAGTATGGGTCCGTCTTGATCATTACATACACTACAAGTATGTTTCTACATTGTGAGAAGGCATTGAGCTAAGATTGGGACTCCTTACTACATATGTTTCTCTCAGGATGGTAGCTTTGATGTTCCTCTCAAGGAATAAGAATCATGTCACACATGTTGCTCCTCATAGTCCCGTGGAGAACCTAATTCATGTTTGGCTTAAGTATGGGTCCGTCTTGATCATTACATACACTACAAGTATGTTTCTACATTGTGAGAAGGCATTGAGCTAAGATTGGGACTCCTTACTACATATGTTTCTCTCAGGATGGTAGCTTTGATGTTCCTCTCAAGGAATGAGAATCATGTCACACATGTTGCTCCTCATAGTCCCGTGGAGAACCTAATTCATGTTTGGCTTAAGTATGAGTCCGTCTTGATCATTACATACACTACAAGTATGTTTATACATTGTGAGAAGGCATAGAGCTAAGATTGGGACTCCTTACTACATATGTTTCTCTCAGGATGGTAGCTTTGATGTTCCTCTCAAGGAATGAGAATCATGTCACACATGTTGCTCCTCATAGTCCCGTGGAGAACCTAATTCATGTTTGGCTTAAGTATGGGTCCGTCTTGATCATTACATACACTACAAGTATGTTTCTACATTGTCAGAAGGCATAGAGCTAAGATTGGGACTCCTTACTACTTATGTTTCTCTCAGGATGGTAGCTTTGATGTTCCTCTCAAGGAATGAGAATCATGTCACACATGTTGCTCCTCATAGTCCCGTGGAGAACCTAATGCATGTTTGGCTAGGTATGGGTCCGTCTTGATCATTACATACACTACAAGTATGTTTCTACATTGTGTGGAGGCATAGAGCTACGATTGGGACTCCTTACTACTTATGTTACTCTCAGGATGGTAGCTTTGATGTTCCTGTCAAGGAATGAGAATCATGTCACACATGTTGTTCCTCATAGTCCCGTGGAGAACCTAATGCATGTTTGGCTAAGTATGGGTCCGTCTTGATCATTACATACACTACAAGTATGTTTCTAAATTGTGTGGAGGCATAGAGCTAAGAATGGGACTCCTTACTACATATGGTTCTCTCAGGATGGTAGCTTTGATGTTCCTCTCAAGGAATGAGAATCATGTCACACATGTTGCTCCTCATAGTCCCGTGGAGAACCTAATTCATGTTTGGCTTTAGTATGGGTCCGTCTTGATCATTACATACACTACAAGTATGTTTCTACATTGTGAGAAGGCATAGAGCTAAGATTGGGACTCCTTACTACTTATGTTTCTCTCAGAATGGTAGCTTTGATGTTCCTCTCAAGGAATGAGAATCATGTCACACATGTTGCTCCTCATAGTCCCGTGGAGAACCTAATTCATGTTTGGCTTAAGTATGGGTCCGTCTTGATCATTACATACACTACAAGTATGTTCCTACATTGTGAGATGGCATAAAGCTAAGATTGGGACTCCTTACTACATATGTTTCTCTCAGGATGGTAGCTTTGATGTTCCTCTCAAGGAATGAGAATCATGTCACACATGTTGCTCCTCATAGTCCCGTGGAGAACCTAATTCATGTTTGGCTTAAGTATGGGTCCGTCTTGATCATTACATACACTACAAGTATGTTTCTACATTGTCAGAAGGCATAGAGCTAAGATTGGGACTCCTTACTACTTATGTTTCTCTCAGGATGGTAGCTTTGATGTTCCTCTCAAGGAATGAGAATCATGTCACACATGTTGCTCCTCATAGTCCCGTGGAGAACCTAATGCATGTTTGGCTAAGTATGGGTCCGTCTTGATCATTACATACACTACAAGTATGTTTCTAAATTGTGTGGAGGCATAGAGCTATGATTGGGACTCCTTACTACTTATGTTTCTCTCAGGATGGTAGCTTTGATGTTCCTCTCAAGGAATGAGAATCATGTCACACATGTTGCTCCTCATAGTCCCGTGGAGAACCTAATGCATGTTTGGCTAAGTATGGGTCCGTCTTGATCATTACATACACTACAAGTATGTTTCTAAATTGTGTGGAGGCATAGAGCTAAGAATGGGACTCCTTACTACATATGGTTCTCTCAGGATGGTAGCTTTGATGTTCCTCTCAAGGAATGAGAATCATGTCACACATGTTGCTCCTCATAGTCCCGTGGAGAACCTAATTCATGTTTGGCTTAAGTATGGGTCCGTCTTGATCATTACATACACTACAAGTATGTTCCTACATTGTGAGATGGCATAAAGCTAAGATTGGGACTCCTTACTACATATGTTTCTCTCAGGATGGTAGCTTTGATGTTCCTCTCAAGGAATGAGAATCATGTCACACATGTTGCTCCTCATAGTCCCGTGGAGAACCTAATTCATGTTTGGCTTAAGTATGGGTCCGTCTTGATCATTACATACACTACAAGTATGTTTCTACATTGTGAGAAGGCATTGAGCTAAGATTGGGACTCCTTACTACATATGTTTCTCTCAGGATGGTAACTTCGATGTTCCTCTCAAGGAATGAGAATCATGTCACACATGTTGCTCCTCATAGTCCCGTGGAGAACCTAATTCATGTTTGGCTTAAGTATGGGTCCGTCTTGATCATTACATACACTACAAGTATGTTTCTACATTGTATGGAGGCATAGAGCTATGATTGGGACTCCTTACTACTTATGTTTCTCTCAAGATGGTAGCTTTGATGTTCCTCTCAAGGAATGAGAATCATGTCACACATGCTGCTCCTCATAGTCCCGTGGAGAAGCTAATTCATGTTTGGCTTAAGTATGGGTCCGTCTTGATCATTACATACACTACAAGTATATTTCGAGATTGTGTGGAGGCATAGAGCTAAGATTGGGACTCCTTACTACATATTTTTCTCTCAGGATGGTAGCTTTGATGTTCCTCTCAAGGAATGAGAATCATGTCACACATGTTGCTCCTCATAGTCCCGTGGAGAACCTAATTCATGTTTGGCTTAAGTATGGGTCCGTCTTGATCATTACATACACTACAAGTATGTTTCTACATTGTGTGGAGGCATAGAGCTACGATTGGGACTCCTTACTACTTATGTTACTCTCAGGATGGTAGCTTTGATGTTCCTGTCAAGGAATGAGAATCATGTCACACATGTTGTTCCTCATAGTCCCGTGGAGAACCTAATGCATGTTTGGCTAAGTATGGGTCCGTCTTGATCATTACATACACTACAAGTATGTTTCTAAATTGTGTGGAGGCATAGAGCTAAGAATGGGACTCCTTACTACATATGGTTCTCTCAGGATGGTAGCTTTGATGTTCCTCTCAAGGAATGAGAATCATGTCACACATGTTGCTCCTCATAGTCCCGTGGAGAACCTAATTCATGTTTGGCTTTAGTATGGGTCCGTCTTGATCATTACATACACTACAAGTATGTTTCTACATTGTGAGAAGGCATAGAGCTAAGATTGGGACTCCTTACTACTTATGTTTCTCTCAGAATGGTAGCTTTGATGTTCCTCTCAAGGAATGAGAATCATGTCACACATGTTGCTCCTCATAGTCCCGTGGAGAACCTAATTCATGTTTGGCTTAAGTATGGGTCCGTCTTGATCATTACATACACTACAAGTATGTTCCTACATTGTGAGATGGCATAAAGCTAAGATTGGGACTCCTTACTACATATGTTTCTCTCAGGATGGTAGCTTTGATGTTCCTCTCAAGGAATGAGAATCATGTCACACATGTTGCTCCTCATAGTCCCGTGGAGAACCTAATTCATGTTTGGCTTAAGTATGGGTCCGTCTTGATCATTACATACACTACAAGTATGTTTCTACATTGTCAGAAGGCATAGAGCTAAGATTGGGACTCCTTACTACTTATGTTTCTCTCAGGATGGTAGCTTTGATGTTCCTCTCAAGGAATGAGAATCATGTCACACATGTTGCTCCTCATAGTCCCGTGGAGAACCTAATGCATGTTTGGCTAAGTATGGGTCCGTCTTGATCATTACATACACTACAAGTATGTTTCTAAATTGTGTGGAGGCATAGAGCTATGATTGGGACTCCTTACTACTTATGTTTCTCTCAGGATGGTAGCTTTGATGTTCCTCTCAAGGAATGAGAATCATGTCACACATGTTGCTCCTCATAGTCCCGTGGAGAACCTAATGCATGTTTGGCTAAGTATGGGTCCGTCTTGATCATTACATACACTACAAGTATGTTTCTAAATTGTGTGGAGGCATAGAGCTAAGAATGGGACTCCTTACTACATATGGTTCTCTCAGGATGGTAGCTTTGATGTTCCTCTCAAGGAATGAGAATCATGTCACACATGTTGCTCCTCATAGTCCCGTGGAGAACCTAATTCATGTTTGGCTTAAGTATGGGTCCGTCTTGATCATTACATACACTACAAGTATGTTCCTACATTGTGAGATGGCATAAAGCTAAGATTGGGACTGCTTACTACATATGTTTCTCTCAGGATGGTAGCTTTGATGTTCCTCTCAAGGAATGAGAATCATGTCACACATGTTGCTCCTCATAGTCCCGTGGAGAACCTAATTCATGTTTGGCTTAAGTATGGGTCCGTCTTGATCATTACATACACTATAAGTATGTTTCTACATTGTGAGAAGGCATTGAGCTAAGATTGGGACTCCTTACTACATATGTTTCTCTCAGGATGGTAACTTCGATGTTCCTCTCAAGGAATGAGAATCATGTCACACATGTTGCTCCTCATAGTCCCGTGGAGAACCTAATTCATGTTTGGCTTAAGTATGGGTCCGTCTTGATCATTACATACACTACAAGTATGTTTCTACATTGTATGGAGGCATAGAGCTATGATTGGGACTCCTTACTACTTATGTTTCTCTCAAGATGGTAGCTTTGATGTTCCTCTCAAGGAATGAGAATCATGTCACACATGCTGCTCCTCATAGTCCCGTGGAGAAGCTAATTCATGTTTGGCTTAAGTATGGGTCCGTCTTGATCATTACATACACTACAAGTATATTTCGAGATTGTGTGGAGGCATAGAGCTAAGATTGGGACTCCTTACTACATATTTTTCTCTCAGGATGGTAGCTTTGATGTTCCTCTCAAGGAATGAGAATCATGTCACACATGTTGCTCCTCATAGTCCCGTGGAGAACCTAATTCATGTTTGGCTTAAGTATGGGTCCGTCTTGATCATTACATACACTACAAGTATGTTTCTACATTGTGATAAAGCATAGAGCTAAGATTGGGACTCCTTACTACTTATGTTTCTCTCAGGATGGTAGCTTTGATGTTCCTCTCAAGGAATGAGAATCATGTCTCACATGTTGCTCCTCATAGTCCCGTGGAGAACCTAATGCATGTTTGGTTAAGTATGGGTCCGTCTTGATCATTACATACACTACAAGTATGTTTCTACATTGTGAGAAGGCATTGAGCTAAGAATGGGACTCCTTACTACATATGTTTCTCTCAGGATGGTAGCTTTGATGTTCCTCTCAAGGAATGAGAATCATGTCACACATGTTGCTCCTCATAGTCCCGTGGAGAAACTAATTCATGTTTGGCTTAAGTATGGGTCCGTCTTGATCATTACATACACTACAAGTATGTTTCTACATTGTGAGAAGGCATTGAGCTAAGATTGGGACTCCTTACTACATATGTTTCTCTCAGGATGGTAGCTTTGATGTTCCTCTCAAGGAATGAGAATCATGTCACACATGTTGCTCCTCATAGTCCCGTGGAGAACCTAATTCATATTTGGCTTAAGTATGGGTCCGTCTTGATCATTACATACACTACAAGTATGTTTCTACATTGTGAGAAAGCATAGAGCTAAGATTGGGACTCCTTACTACATATGGTTCTCTCAGGATGGTAGCTTTGATGTTCCTCTCAAGGAATGAGAATCATGTCACACATGTTGCTCCTCATAGTCCCGTGGAGAACCTAATTCATGTTTGGCTTAAGTATGAGTCCGTCTTGATCATTACATACACTACAAGTATGTTTATACATTGTGAGAAGGCATAGAGCTAAGATTGGGACTCCTTACTACATATGTTTCTCTCAGGATGGTAGCTTTGATGTTCCTCTCAAGGAATGAGAATCATGTCACACATGTTGCTCCTCATAGTCCCGTGGAGAACCTAATTCATGTTTGGCTTAAGTATGGGTCCGTCTTGATCATTACATACACTACAAGTATGTTTCGACATTGTCAGAAGGCATAGAGCTAAGATTGGGACTCCTTACTACTTATGTTTCTCTCAGGATGGTAGCTTTGATGTTCCTCTCAAGGAATGAGAATCATGTCACACATGTTGCTCCTCATAGTCCCGTGGAGAACCTAATGCATGTTTGGCTAGGTATGGGTCCGTCTTGATCATTACATACACTACAAGTATGTTTCTACATTGTGTGGAGGCATAGAGCTACGATTGGGAATCCTTACTACTTATGTTACTCTCAGGATGGTAGCTTTGATGTTCCTCTCAAGGAATGAGAATCATGTCACACATGTTGTTCCTCATAGTCCCGTGGAGAACCTAATGCATGTTTGGCTAAGTATGGGTCCGTCTTGATCATTACATACACTACAAGTATGTTTCTAAATTGTGTGGAGGCATAGAGCTAAGAATGGGACTCCTTACTACATATGGTTCTCTCAGGATGGTAGCTTTGATGTTCCTCTCAAGGAATGAGAATCATGTCACACATGTTGCTCCTCATAGTCCCGTGGAGAACCTAATTCATGTTTGGCTTTAGTATGGGTCCGTCTTGATCATTACATACACTACAAGTATGTTTCTACATTGTGAGAAGGCATAGAGCTAAGATTGGGACTCCTTACTACTTATGTTTCTCTCAGAATGGTAGCTTTGATGTTCCTCTCAAGGAATGAGAATCATGTCACACATGTTGCTCCTCATAGTCCCGTGGAGAACCTAATTCATGTTTGGCTTAAGTATGGGTCCGTCTTGATCATTACATACACTACAAGTATGTTCCTACATTGTGAGATGGCATAAAGCTAAGATTGGGACTCCTTACTACATATGTTTCTCTCAGGATGGTAGCTTTGATGTTCCTCTCAAGGAATGAGAATCATGTCACACATGTTGCTCCTCATAGTCCCGTGGAGAACCTAATTCATGTTTGGCTTAAGTATGGGTCCGTCTTGATCATTACATACACTACAAGTATGTTTCTACATTGTCAGAAGGCATAGAGCTAAGATTGGGACTCCTTACTACTTATGTTTCTCTCAGGATGGTAGCTTTGATGTTCCTCTCAAGGAATGAGAATCATGTCACACATGTTGCTCCTCATAGTCCCGTGGAGAACCTAATGCATGTTTGGCTAAGTAGGGGTCCGTCTTGATCATTACATACACTACAACTATGTTTCTAAATTGTGTGGAGGCATAGAGCTATGATTGGGACTCCTTACTACTTATGTTTCTCTCAGGATGGTAGCTTTGATGTTCCTCTCAAGGAATGAGAATCATGTCACACATGTTGCTCCTCATAGTCCCGTGGAGAACCTAATGCATGTTTGGCTAAGTATGGGTCCGTCTTGATCATTACATACACTACAAGTATGTTTCTAAATTGTGTGGAGGCATAGAGCTAAGAATGGGACTCCTTACTACATATGGTTCTCTCAGGATGGTAGCTTTGATGTTCCTCTCAAGGAATGAGAATCATGTCACACATGTTGCTCCTCATAGTCCCGTGGAGAACCTAATTCATGTTTGGCTTAAGTATGGGTCCGTCTTGATCATTATATACACTACAAGTATGTTCCTACATTGTGAGATGGCATAAAGCTAAGATTGGGACTCCTTACTACATATGTTTCTCTCAGGATGGTAGCTTTGATGTTCCTCTCAAGGAATGAGAATCATGTCACACATGTTGCTCCTCATAGTCCCGTGGAGAACCTAATTCATGTTTGGCTTAAGTATGGGTCCGTCTTGATCATTACATACACTACAAGTATGTTTCTACATTGTGAGAAGGCATTGAGCTAAGATTGGGACTCCTTACTACATATGTTTCTCTCAGGATGGTAGCTTCGATGTTCCTCTCAAGGAATGAGAATCATGTCACACATGTTGCTCCTCATAGTCCCGTGGAGAACCTAATTCATGTTTGGCTTAAGTGTGGGTCCGTCTTGATCATTACATACACTACAAGTATGTTTCTACATTGTATGGAGGCATAGAGCTATGATTGGGACTCCTTACTACTTATGTTTCTCTCAAGATGGTAGCTTTGATGTTCCTCTCAAGGAATGAGAATCATGTCACACATGCTGCTCCTCATAGTCCCGTGGAGAAGCTAATTCATGTTTGGCTTAAGTATGGGTCCGTCTTGATCATTACATACACTACAAGTATATTTCGAGATTGTGTGGAGGCATAGAGCTAAGATTGGGACTCCTTACTACATATTTTTCTCTCAGGATGGTAGCTTTGATGTTCCTCTCAAGGAATGAGAATCATGTCACACATGTTGCTCCTCATAGTCCCGTGGAGAACCTAATTCATGTTTGGCTTAAGTATGGGTCCGTCTTGATCATTACATACACTACAAGTATGTTTCTACATTGTGATAAAGCATAGAGCTAAGATTGGGACTCCTTACTACTTATGTTTCTCTCAGGATGGTAGCTTTGATGTTCCTCTCAAGGAATGAGAATCATGTCTCACATGTTGCTCCTCATAGTCCCGTGGAGAACCTAATGCATGTTTGGTTAAGTATGGGTCCGTCTTGATCATTACATACACTACAAGTATGTTTCTACATTGTGAGAAGGCATTGAGCTAAGATTGGGACTCCTTACTACATATGTTTCTCTCAGGATGGTAGCTTTGATGTTCCTCTCAAGGAATGAGAATCATGTCACACATGTTGCTCCTCATAGTCCCGTGGAGAACCTAATTCATGTTTGGCTTTAAGTATGGGTCCGTCTTGATCATTACATACACTACAAGTATGTTTCTACATTGTGAGAAGGCATTGAGCTAAGATTGGGACTCCTTACTACATATGTTTCTCTCAGGATGGTAGCTTTGATGTTCCTCTCAAGGAATGAGAATCATGTCACACATGTTGCTCCTCATAGTCCCGTGGAGAACCTAATTCATGTTTGGCTTAAGTATGGGTCCGTCTTGATCATTACATACACTACAAGTATGTTTCTACATTGTGAGAAAGCATAGAGCTAAGATTGGGACTCCTTACTACATATGGTTCTCTCAGGATGGTAGCTTTGATGTTCCTCTCAAGGAATGAGAATCATGTCACACATGTTGCTCCTCATAGTCCCGTGGAGAACCTAATTCATGTTTGGCTTAAGTATGAGTCCGTCTTGATCATTACATACACTACAAGTATGTTTATACATTGTGAGAAGGCATAGAGCTAAGATTGGGACTCCTTACTACATATGTTTCTCTCAGGATGGTAGCTTTGATGTTCCTCTCAAGGAATGAGAATCATGTCACACATGTTGCTCCTCATAGTCCCGTGGAGAACCTAATTCATGTTTGGCTTAAGTATGGGTCCGTCTTGATCATTACATACACTACAAGTATGTTTCTACATTGTCAGAAGGCATAGAGCTAAGATTGGGACTCCTTACTACTTATGTTTCTCTCAGGATGGTAGCTTTGATGTTCCTCTCAAGGAATGAGAATCATGTCACACATGTTGCTCCTCATAGTCCCGTGGAGAACCTAATGCATGTTTGGCTAGGTATGGGTCCGTCTTGATCATTACATACACTACAAGTATGTTTCTACATTGTGTGGAGGCATAGAGCTACGATTGGGACTCCTTACTACTTATGTTACTCTCAGGATGGTAGCTTTGATGTTCCTCTCAAGGAATGAGAATCATGTCACACATGTTGTTCCTCATAGTCCCGTGGAGAACCTAATGCATGTTTGGCTAAGTATGGGTCCATCTTGATCATTACATACACTACAAGTATGTTTCTAAATTGTGTGGAGGCATAGAGCTAAGAATGGGACTCCTTACTACATATGGTTCTCTCAGGATGGTAGCTTTGATGTTCCTCTCAAGGAATGAGAATCATGTCACACATGTTGCTCCTCATAGTCCCGTGGAGAACCTAATTCATGTTTGGCTTTAGTATGGGTCCGTCTTGATCATTACATACACTACAAGTATGTTTCTACATTGTGAGAAGGCATAGAGCTAAGATTGGGACTCCTTACTACTTATGTTTCTTTCAGAATGGTAGCTTTGATGTTCCTCTCAAGGAATGAGAATCATGTCACACATGTTGCTCCTCATAATCCCGTGGAGAACCTAATTCATGTTTGGCTTAAGTATGGGTCCGTCTTGATCATTACATACACTACAAGTATGTTCCTACATTGTGAGATGGCATAAAGCTAAGATTGGGACTCCTTACTACATATGTTTCTCTCAGGATGGTAGCTTTGATGTTCCTCTCAAGGAATGAGAATCATGTCACACATGTTGCTCCTCATAGTCCCGTGGAGAACCTAATTCATGTTTGGCTTAAGTATGGGTCCGTCTTGATCATTACATACACTACAAGTATGTTTCTACATTGTCAGAAGGCATAGAGCTAAGATTGGGACTCCTTACTACTTATGTTTCTCTCAGGATGGTAGCTTTGATGTTCCTCTCAAGGAATGAGAATCATGTCACACATGTTGCTCCTCATAGTCCCGTGGAGAACCTAATGCATGTTTGGCTAAGTATGGGTCCGTCTTGATCATTACATACACTACAAGTATGTTTCTAAATTGTGTGGAGGCATAGAGCTATGATTGGGACTCCTTACTACTTATGTTTCTCTCAGGATGGTAGCTTTGATGTTCCTCTCAAGGAATGAGAATCATGTCACACATGTTGCTCCTCATAGTCCCGTGGAGAACCTAATGCATGTTTGGCTAAGTATGGGTCCGTCTTGATCATTACATACACTACAAGTATGTTTCTAAATTGTGTGGAGGCATAGAGCTAAGAATGGGACTCCTTACTACATATGGTTCTCTCAGGATGGTAGCTTTGATGTTCCTCTCAAGGAATGAGAATCATGTCACACATGTTGCTCCTCATAGTCCCGTGGAGAACCTAATTCATGTTTGGCTTAAGTATGGGTCCGTCTTGATCATTACATACACTACAAGTATGTTCCTACATTGTGAGATGGCATAAAGCTAAGATTGGGACTCCTTACTACATATGTTTCTCTCAGGATGGTAGCTTTGATGTTCCTCTCAAGGAATGAGAATCATGTCACACATGTTGCTCCTCATAGTCCCGTGGAGAACCTAATTCATGTTTGGCTTAAGTATGGGTCCGTCTTGATCATTACATACACTACAAGTATGTTTCTACATTGTGAGAAGGCATTGAGCTAAGATTGGGACTCCTTACTACATATGTTTCTCTCAGGATGGTAGCTTCGATGTTCCTCTCAAGGAATGAGAATCATGTCACACATGTTGCTCCTCATAGTCCCGTGGAGAACCTAATTCATGTTTGGCTTAAGTATGGGTCCGTCTTGATCATTACATACACTACAAGTATGTTTCTACATTGTATGGAGGCATAGAGCTATGATTGGGACTCCTTACTACTTATGTTTCTCTCAAGATGGTAGCTTTGATGTTCCTCTCAAGGAATGAGAATCATGTCACACATGCTGCTCCTCATAGTCCCGTGGAGAAGCTAATTCATGTTTGGCTTAAGTATGGGTCCGTCTTGATCATTACATACACTACAAGTATATTTCGAGATTGTGTGGAGGCATAGAGCTAAGATTGGGACTCCTTACTACATATTTTTCTCTCAGGATGGTAGCTTTGATGTTCCTCTCAAGGAATGAGAATCAGTCACACATGTTGCTCCTCATAGTCCCGTGGAGAACCTAATTCATGTTTGGCTTAAGTATGGGTCCGTCTTGATCATTACATACACTACAAGTATGTTTCTACATTGTGATAAAGCATAGAGCTAAGATTGGGACTCCTTACTACATATTTTTCTCTCAGGATGGTAGCTTTGATGTTCCTCTCAAGGAATGAGAATCATGTCACACATGTTGCTCCTCATAGTCCCGTGGAGAACCTAATTCATGTTTGGCTTAAGTATGGGTCCGTCTTGATCATTACATACACTACAAGTATGTTTCTACATTGTGATAAAGCATAGAGCTAAGATTGGGACTCCTTACTACTTATGTTTCTCTCAGGATGGTAGCTTTGATGTTCCTCTCAAGGAATGAGAATCATGTCTCACATGTTGCTCCTCATAGTCCCGTGGAGAACCTAATGCATGTTTGGTTAAGTATGGGTCCGTCTTGATCATTACATACACTACAAGTATGTTTCGAGATTGTGTGGAGGCATAGAGCTATGATTGGGACTCCTTACTACTTATGTTTCTCTCAGGATGGTAGCTTTGATGTTCCTCTCAAGGAATGAGAATCATGTCACACATGTTGCTCCTCATAGTCCCGTGGAGAACCTAATGCATGTTTGGCTAAGTATGGGTCCGTCTTGATCATTACATACACTACAAGTATGTTTCTACATTGTGTGGAGGCATAGAGCTAAGATTGGGACTCCTTACTACTTATGTTTCTCTAAGGATGGTAGCTTTGATGTTCCTCTTAAGGAATGAGAATCATGTCACACATGTTGCTCCTCATAGTCCCGTGGAGAACCTAATGCATGTTTGGCTAGGTATGGGTCCGTCTTGATCATTACATACACTACAAGTATGTTTCTACATTGTGTGGAGGCATAGAGCTACGATTGGGACTCCTTACTACTTATGTTACTCTCAGGATGGTAGCTTTGATGTTCCTCTCAAGGAATGAGAATCATGTCACACATGTTGTTCCTCATAGTCCCGTGGAGAACCTAATGCATGTTTGGCTAAGTATGGGTCCGTCTTGATCATTACATACACTACAAGTATGTTTCTACATTGTGATAAAGCATAGAGCTAAGATTGGGACTCCTTACTACTTATGTTTCTCAGGATGGTAGCTTTGATGTTCCTCTCAAGGAATGAGAATCATGTCTCACATGTTGCTCCTCATAGTCCCGTGGAGAACCTAATGCATGTTTGGTTAAGTATGGGTCCGTCTTGATCATTACATACACTACAAGTATGTTTCGAGATTGTGTGGAGGCATAGAGCTATGATTGGGACTCCTTACTACTTATGTTTCTCTCAGGATGGTAGCTTTGATGTTCCTCTCAAGGAATGAGAATCATGTCACACATGTTGCTCCTCATAGTCCCGTGGAGAACCTAATGCATGTTTGGCTAAGTATGGGTCCGTCTTGATCATTACATACACTACAAGTATGTTTCTACATTGTGTGGAGGCATAGAGCTAAGATTGGGACTCCTTACTACTTATGTTTCTCTAAGGATGGTAGCTTTGATGTTCCTCTTAAGGAATGAGAATCATGTCACACATGTTGCTCCTCATAGTCCCGTGGAGAACCTAATTCATGTTTGGCTTAAGTATGGGTCCGTCTTGATCATTACATACACTACAAGTATGTTTCTACATTGTGAGAAGGCATTGAGCTAAGATTGGGACTCCTTACTACATATGTTTCTCTCAGGATGGTAGCTTTGATGTTCCTCTCAAGGAATGAGAATCATGTCACACATGTTGCTCCTCATAGTCCCGTGGAGAACCTAATTCATGTTTGGCTTAAGTATGGGTCCGTCTTGATCATTACATACACTACAAGTATGTTTCTACATTGTGAGAAAGCATAGAGCTAAGATTGGGACTCCTTACTACATATGGTTCTCTCAGGATGGTAGCTTTGATGTTCCTCTCAAGGAATGAGAATCATGTCACACATGTTGCTCCTCATAGTCCCGTGGAGAACCTAATTCATGTTTGGCTTAAGTATGAGTCCGTCTTGATCATTACATACACTACAAGTATGTTTATACATTGTGAGAAGGCATAGAGCTAAGATTGGGACTCCTTACTACATATGTTTCTCTCAGGATGGTAGCTTTGATGTTCCTCTCAAGGAATGAGAATCATGTCACACATGTTGCTCCTCATAGTCCCGTGGAGAACCTAATTCATGTTTGGCTTAAGTATGGGTCCGTCTTGATCATTACATACACTACAAGTATGTTTCTACATTGTCAGAAGGCATAGAGCTAAGATTGGGACTCCTTACTACTTATGTTTCTCTCAGGATGGTAGCTTTGATGTTCCTCTCAAGGAATGAGAATCATGTCACACATGTTGCTCCTCATAGTCCCGTGGAGAACCTAATGCATGTTTGGCTAGGTATGGGTCCGTCTTGATCATTACATACACTACAAGTATGTTTCTACATTGTGTGGAGGCATAGAGCTACGATTGGGACTCCTTACTACTTATGTTACTCTCAGGATGGTAGCTTTGATGTTCCTCTCAAGGAATGAGAATCATGTCACACATGTTGTTCCTCATAGTCCCGTGGAGAACCTAATGCATGTTTGGCTAAGTATGGGTCCGTCTTGATCATTACATACACTACAAGTATGTTTCTAAATTGTGTGGAGGCATAGAGCTAAGAATGGGACTCCTTACTACATATGGTTCTCTCAGGATGGTAGCTTTGATGTTCCTCTCAAGGAATGAGAATCATGTCACACATGTTGCTCCTCATAGTCCCGTGGAGAACCTAATTCATGTTTGGCTTTAGTATGGGTCCGTCTTGATCATTACATACACTACAAGTATGTTTCTACATTGTGAGAAGGCATAGAGCTAAGATTGGGACTCCTTACTACTTATGTTTCTCTCAGAATGGTAGCTTTGATGTTCCTCTCAAGGAATGAGAATCATGTCACACATGCTGCTCCTCATAGTCCCGTGGAGAACCTAATTCATGTTTGGCTTAAGTATGGGTCCGTCATGATCATTACATACACTACAAGTATGTTCCTACATTGTGAGATGGCATAAAGCTAAGATTGGGACTCCTTACTACATATGTTTCTCTCAGGATGGTAGCTTTGATGTTCCTCTCAAGGAATGAGAATCATGTCACACATGTTGCTCCTCATAGTCCCGTGGAGAACCTAATTCATGTTTGGCTTAAGTATGGGTCCGTCTTAATCATTACATACACTACAAGTATGTTTCTACATTGTCAGAAGGCATAGAGCTAAGATTGGGACTCCTTACTACTTATGTTTCTCTCAGGATGGTAGCTTTGATGTTCCTCTCAAGGAATGAGAATCATGTCACACATGTTGCTCCTCATAGTCCCGTGGAGAACCTAATGCATCTTTGGCTAAGTATGGGTCCGTCTTGATCATTACATACACTACAAGTATGTTTCTAAATTGTGTGGAGGCATAGAGCTATGATTGGGACTCCTTACTACTTATGTTTCTCTCAGGATGGTAGCTTTGATGTTCCTCTCAAGGAATGAGAATCATGTCACACATGTTGCTCCTCATAGTCCCGTGGAGAACCTAATGCATGTTTGGCTAAGTATGGGTCCGTCTTGATCATTACATACACTACAAGTATGTTTCTAAATTGTGTGGAGGCATAGAGCTAAGAATGGGACTCCTTACTACATATGGTTCTCTCAGGATGGTAGCTTTGATGTTCCTCTCAAGGAATGAGAATCATGTCACACATGTTGCTCCTCATAGTCCCGTGGAGAACCTAATTCATGTTTGGCTTAAGTATGGGTCCGTCTTGATCATTACATACACTACAAGTATGTTCCTACATTGTGAGATGGCATAAAGCTAAGATTGGGACTCCTTACTACATATGTTTCTCTCAGGATGGTAGCTTTGATGTTCCTCTCAAGGAATGAGAATCATGTCACACATGTTGCTCCTCATAGTCCCGTGGAGAACCTAATTCATGTTTGGCTTAAGTATGGGTCCGTCTTGATCATTACATACACTACAAGTATGTTTCTACATTGTGAGAAGGCATTGAGCTAAGATTGGGACTCCTTACTACATATGTTTCTCTCAGGATGGTAGCTTCGATGTTCCTCTCAAGGAATGAGAATCATGTCACACATGTTGCTCCTCATAGTCCCGTGGAGAACCTAATTCATGTTTGGCTTAAGTATGGGTCCGTCTTGATCATTACATACACTACAAGTATGTTTCTACATTGTATGGAGGCATAGAGCTATGATTGGGACTCCTTACTACTTATGTTTCTCTCAAGATGGTAGCTTTGATGTTCCTCTCAAGGAATGAGAATCATGTCACACATGCTGCTCCTCATAGTCCCGTGGAGAAGCTAATTCATGTTTGGCTTAAGTATGGGTCCGTCTTGATCATTACATACACTACAAGTATATTTCGAGATTGTGTGGAGGCATAGAGCTAAGATTGGGACTCCTTACTACATATTTTTCTCTCAGGATGGTAGCTTTGATGTTCCTCTCAAGGAATGAGAATCATGTCACACATGTTGCTCCTCATAGTCCCGTGGAGAACCTAATTCATGTTTGGCTTAAGTATGGGTCCGTCTTGATCATTACATACACTACAAGTATGTTTCTACATTGTGATAAAGCATAGAGCTAAGATTGGGACTCCTTACTACATATTTTTCTCTCAGGATGGTAGCTTTGATGTTCCTCTCAAGGAATGAGAATCATGTCACACATGTTGCTCCTCATAGTCCCGTGGAGAACCTAATTCATGTTTGGCTTAAGTATGGGTCCGTCTTGATCATTACATACACTACAAGTATGTTTCTACATTGTGATAAAGCATAGAGCTAAGATTGGGACTCCTTACTACTTATGTTTCTCTCAGGATGGTAGCTTTGATGTTCCTCTCAAGGAATGAGAATCATGTCTCACATGTTGCTCCTCATAGTCCCGTGGAGAACCTAATGCATGTTTGGTTAAGTATGGGTCCGTCTTGATCATTACATACACTACAAGTATGTTTCGAGATTGTGTGGAGGCATAGAGCTATGATTGGGACTCCTTATTACTTATGTTTCTCTCAGGATGGTAGCTTTGATGTTCCTCTCAAGGAATGAGAATCATGTCACACATGTTGCTCCTCATAGTCCCGTGGAGAACCTAATGCATGTTTGGCTAAGTATGGGTCCGTCTTGATCATTACATACACTACAAGTATGTTTCTACATTGTGTGGAGGCATAGAGCTAAGATTGGGACTCCTTACTACTTATGTTTCTCTAAGGATGGTAGCTTTGATGTTCCTCTTAAGGAATGAGAATCATGTCACACATGTTGCTCCTCACAGTCCCGTGGAGAACCTAATGCATGCTTAGCTAGGTATGGGTCCGTCTTGATCATTACATACACTATAAGTATGTTTCTACATTGTGTGGAGGCATAGAGCTAAGATTAGGACTCCTTACTACTTATGTTTCTCTCAGGATGGTAGCTTTGATGTTCTTCTCAAGGAATGAGAATCATGTCACACATGTTGCTCCTCATAGTCCCGTGGAGAACCTAATGCATGCTTGGCTTAAGTATGGGTCCGTCTTGATCATTACATACACTACAAGTATGTTTCTACATTGTGTGGAGGCATAGAGCTAAGATTGGGACTCCTTACTAATTATGTTTCTCTCAGGATGGTAGCTTTGATGTTCCTCACAAGGAATGATTATCATGTCACACATGTTGTTCCTCATAGTCCCGTGGAGAACCTAATTCATGTTTGGCTTAAGTATGGGTCCGTCTTGATCATTACATACACTACAAGTATGTTTCTACATTGTGAGAAGGCATAGAGCTAAGATTGGGACTCCTTACTACTTATGTTTCTCTAAGGATGGTAGCTTTGATGTTCCTCTCAAGGAATGAGAATCATGTCACACATGTTGTTCCTCATAGTCCCGTGGAGAACCTAATTCATGTTTGGCTTAAGTATGGGTCCGTCTTGATCATTACATACACTACAAGTATGTTTCTAAATTGTGTGGAGGCATAGAGCTAAGAATGGGACTCCTTACTACATATGGTTCTCTCAGGATGGTAGCTTTGATGTTCCTCTCAAGGAATGAGAATCATGTCACACATGTTGCTCCTCATAGTCCCGTGGAGAACCTAATGCATGTTTGGCTAAGTATGGGTCCGTCTTGATCATTACATACACTACAAGTATGTTTCTAAATTGTGTGGAGGCATAGAGCTATGATTGGGACTCCTTACTACTTATGTTTCTCTCAGGATGGTAGCTTTGATGTTCCTCTCAAGGAATGAGAATCATGTCACACATGTTGCTCCTCATAGTCCCGTGGAGAACCTAATGCATGTTTGGCTAAGTATGGGTCCGTCTTGATCATTACATACACTACAAGTATGTTTCTACATTGTGAGAAGGCATAGAGCTAAGATTGGGACTCCTTACTACTTATGTTTCTCTCAGGATGGTAGCTTTGATGTTCCTATCAAGGAATGAGAATCATGTCACACATGTTGCTCCTCATAGTCCCGTGGAGAACCTAATTCATGTTTGGCTTAAGTATGGGTCCGTCTTGATCATTACATACACTACAAGTATGTTTCTACATTGTGAGGAGGCATAGAGCTAAGATTGGGACTCCTTACTACTTATGTTTCTCTCAGGATGGTAGCTTTGATGTTCCTATCAAGGAATGAGAATCATGTCACACATGTTGCTCCTCATAGTCCCGTGGAGAACCTAATTCATGTTTGGCTTAAGTATGGGTCCGTCTTGATTATTACATACACTACAAGTATGTTTCGAGATTGTGTGGAGGCATAGAGCTAAGATTGGGACTCCTTACTACATATGTTTCTCTCAGGATGGTAGCTTTGATGTTCCTCTCAAGGAATGAGAATCATGTCACACATGTTGCTCCTCATAGTCCTGCGGAGAACCTAATTCATGTTTGGCTTAAGTATGGGTCCGTCTTGATCATTACATACACTACAAGTATGTTTCTACATTGTGAGAAGGCATTGAGCTAAGATTGGGACTCCTTACTACATATGTTTCTCTCAGGATGGTAGCTTTGATGTTCCTCTCAAGGAATGAGAATCATGTCACACCTGTTGCTCCTCATAGTCCCGTGGAGAACCTAATTCATGTTTGGCTTAAGTATGGGTCCGTCTTGATCATTACATACACTACAAGTATGTTTCTACATTGTGAGAAGGCATTGAGCTAAGATTGGGACTCCTTACTACATATGTTTCTCTCAGGATGGTAGCTTTGATGTTCCTCTCAAGGAATGAGAATCATGTCACACATGTTGCTCCTCATAGTCCCGTGGAGAACCTAATTCATGTTTGGCTTAAGTATGGGTCCGTCTTGATCATTACATACACTACAAGTATATTTCTACATTGTGATAAAGCATAGAGCTAAGATTGGGACTCCTTACTACTTATGTTTCTCTCAGGATGGTAGCTTTGATGTTCCTCTCAAGGAATGAGAATCATGTCTCACATGTTGCTCCTCATAGTCCCGTGGAGAACCTAATGCATGTTTGGTTAAGTATGGGTCCGTCTTGATCATTACAAACACTACAAGTATGTTTCGAGATTGTGTGGAGGCATAGAGCTAAGATTGGGACTGCTTACTACTTATGTTTCTCTCAGGATGGTAGCTTTGATGTTCCTCTCAAGGAACGAGAATCATGTCACACATGTTGCTCCTCATAGTCCCGTGGAGAACCTAATTCATGTTTGGCTTAAGTATGGGTCCGTCTTGATCATTACATACACTACAAGTATGTTTCTACATTGTGTGGAGGCATTGAGCTATGATTGGGACTCCTTACTACTTATGTTTCTCTCAAGATGGTAGCTTTGATGTTCCTCTCAAGGAATGAGAATCATGTCACACATGTTGCTCCTCATTGTCCCTTGGAGAACCTAATGCATGTTTGGCTAAGTATGGGTCCGTCTTGATCATTACATACACTACAAGTATGTTTCTAAATTGTGTGGAGGCATAGAGCTATGATTGGGACTCCTTACTACTTATGTTTCTCTCAGGATGGTAGCTTTGATGTTCCTCTCAAGGAATGAGAATCATGTCACACATGTTGCTCCTCATAGTCCCGTGGAGAACCTAATGCATGTTTGGCTAAGTATGGGTCCGTCTTGATCATTACATACACTACAAGTATGTTTCTACATTGTGAGAAGGCATAGAGATAAGATTGGGACTCCTTACTACTTATGTTTCTCTCAGGATGGTAGCTTTGATGTTCCTCTCAAGGAATGAGAATCATGTCACACATGTTGCTCCTCATAGTCCCGTGGAGAACCTAATTCATGTTTGGCTTAAGTATGAGTCCGTCTTGATCATTACATACACTACAAGTATGTTTCGAGATTGTGTGGAGGCATAGAGCTAAGATTGGGACTCCTTACTACATATGTTTCTCTCAGGATGGTAGCTTTGATGTTCCTCTCAAGGAATGAGAATCATGTCACACATGTTGCTCCTCATAGTCCCGTGGAGAACCTAATTCATGTTTGGCTTAAGTATGGGTCCGTCTTGATCATTACATACACTACAAGTATGTTTCTACATTGTGAGAAGGCATTGAGCTAAGATTGGGACTCCTTACTACATATGTTTCTCTCAGGATGGTAGCTTTGATGTTCCTCTCAAGGAATGAGAATCATGTCACACATGTTGCTCCTCATAGTCTCGTGGAGAACCTAATGCATGTTTGGCTAAGTATGGGTCCGTCTTGATCATTACATACACTACAAGTATGTTTCTAAATTGTGTGGAGGCATAGAGCTATGATTGGGACTCCTTACTACTTATGTTTCTCTCAGGATGGTAGCTTTGATGTTCCTCTCAAGGAATGAGAATCATGTCACACATGTTGCTCCTCATAGTCCCGTGGAGAACCTAATGCATGTTTGGCTAAGTATGGGTCCGTCTTGATCATTACATACACTACAAGTATGTTTCTAAATTGTGTGGAGGCATAGAGCTAAGATTGGGACTCCTTACTACATATGGTTCTCTCAGGATGGTAGCTTTGATGTTCCTCTCAAGGAATGAGAATCATGTCACACATGTTGCTCCTCATAGTCCCGTGGAGAACCTAATTCATGTTTGGCTTAAGTATGGGTCCGTCTTGATCGTTACATACACTACAAGTATGTTTCTACATTGTGAGAAGGCATAGAGCTAAGATTGGGACTCCTTACTACTTATGTTTCTCTCAGAATGGTAGCTTTGATGTTCCTCTCAAGGAATGAGAATCATGTCACACATGTTGATCCTCATAGTCCCGTGGAGAACCTAATTCATGTTTGGCTTAAGTATGGGTCCGTCTTGATCATTACATACACTACAAGTATGTTTCTACATTGTGAGAAAGCATAGAGCTAAGATTGGGACTCCTTACTACATATGGTTCTCTCAGGATGGTAGCTTTGATGTTCCTCTCAAGGAATGAGAATCATGTCACACATGTTGCTCGTCATAGTCCCGTGGAGAACCTAATTCATGTTTGGCTTAAGTATGGGTCCGTCTTGATCATTACATACACTACAAGTATGTTTCTACATTGTGAGAAGGCATAGAGCTAAGATTGGGACTCCTTACTACTTATGTTTCTCTCAGAATGGTAGCTTTGATGTTCCTCTCAAGGAATGAGAATCATGTCACACATGTTGCTCCTCATAGTCCCGTGGAGAACCTAATTCATGTTTGGCTTAAGTATGGGTCCGTCTTGATCATTACATACACTACAAGTATGTTCCTACATTGTGAGATGGCATAAAGCTAAGATTGGGACTCCTTACTACATATGTTTCTCTCAGGATGGTAGCTTTGATGTTCCTCTCAAGGAATGAGAATCATGTCACACATGTTGCTCCTCATAGTCCCGTGGAGAACCTAATTCATGTTTGGCTAAAGTATGGGTCCGTCTTGATCATTACATACACTACAAGTATGTTTCTACATTGTGAGAAGGCATTGAGCTAAGATTGGGACTCCTTACTACATATGTTTCTCTCAGGATGGTAGCTTTGATGTTCCTCTCAAGGAATGAGAATCATGTCACACATGTTGCTCCTCATAGTCCCGTGGAGAACCTAATTCATGTTTGGCTTAAGTATGGGTCCGTCTTGATCATTACATACACTACAAGTATGTTTCTACATTGTGTGGAGGCATAGAGCTATGATTGGGACTCCTTACTACTTATGTTTCTCTCAAGATGGTAGCTTTGATGTTCCTCTCAAGGAATGAGAATCATGTCACACATGTTGCTCCTCATTGTCCCTTGGAGAACCTAATGCATGTTTGGCTAAGTATGGGTCCGTCTTGATCATTACATACACTACAAGTATGTTTCTACATTGTGAGAAGGCATAGAGCTAAGATTGGGACTCCTTACTACTTATGTTTCTCTCAGGATGGTAGCTTTGATGTTCCTCTCAAGGAATGAGAATCATGTCACACATGCTGCTCCTCATAGTCCCGTGGAGAACCTAATTCATGTTTGGCTTAAGTATGGGTCCGTCTTGATCATTACATACACTACAAGTATGTTTCGAGATTGTGTGGAGGCATAGAGCTAAGATTGGGACTCCTTACTACATATGTTTCTCTCAGGATGGTAGCTTTGATGTTCCTCTCAAGGAATGAGAATCATGTCACACATGTTGCTCCTCATAGTCCCGTGGATAACCTAATTCATGTTTGGCTTAAGTATGGGTCCGTCTTGATCATTACATACACTACAAGTATGTTTCTACATTGTGATAAAGCATAGAGCTAAGATTGGGACTCCTTACTAATTATGTTTCTCTCATGATGGTAGCTTTGATGTTCCTCTCAAGGAATGAGAATCATGTCTCACATGTTGCTCCTCATAGTCCCGTGGAGAACCTAACGCATGTTTGGTTAAGTATGAGTCCGTCTTGATCATTACATACACTACAAGTATGTTTCGAGATTGTGTGGACGCATAGAGCTAAGATTGGGACTCCTTACTACTTATGTTTCTCTCAGGATGGTAGCTTTGATGTTCCTCTTAAGGAATGAGAATCATGTCACACATGTTGCTCCTCACAGTCCCGTGGAGAACCTAATGCATGTTTGGTTAAGTATGGGTCCGTCTTGATCATTACATACACTACAAGTATGTTTCGAGATTGTGTGGAGGCATAGAGCTAAGATTGGGACTGCTTACTACTTATGTTTCTCTCAGGATGGTAGCTTTGATGTTCCTCTCAAGGAATGAGAATCATGTCACACATGTTGCTCCTCATAGTCCCGTGGAGAACCTAATTCATGTTTGGCTTAAGTATGGGTCCGTCTTGATCATTACATACACTACAAGTATGTTTCTACATTGTGATAAAGCATAGAGCTAAGATTGGGACTCCTTACTACTTATGTTTCTCTCAGGATGGTAGCTTTGATGTTCCTCTCAAGGAATGAGAATCATGTCTCACATGTTGCTCCTCATAGTCCCGTGGAGAACCTAATGCATGTTTGGTTAAGTATGGGTCCGTCTTGATCATTACATACACTACAAGTATGTTTCGAGATTGTGTGGAGGCATAGAGCTAAGATTGGGACTGCTTACTACTTATGTTTCTCTCAGGATGGTAGCTTTGATGTTCCTCTTAAGGAATGAGAATCATGTCACACATGTTGCTCCTCACAGTCCCGTGGAGAACCTAATGCATGTTTGGCTTAAGTATGGGTCCGTCTTAATCATTACATACACTACAAGTATGTTTATACATTGTGAGAAGGCATAGAGCTAAGATTGGGACTCCTTACTACATATGTTTCTCTCAGGATGGTAGCTTTGATGTTTCTCTCAAGGAATGAGAATCATGTCACACATGTTGCTCCTCATAGTCCCGTGGAGAACCTAATTCATGTTTGGCTTAAGTATGGGTCCGTCTTGATCATTACATACACTACAAGTATGTTTCTACATTGTCAGAAGGCATGGAGCTAAGATTTGGACTCCTTACTACTTATGTTTCTCTCCGGATGGTAGCTTTGATGTTCCTCTCAAGGAATGAGAATCATGTCACACATGTTGCTCCTCATAGTCCCGTGGAGAACCTAATGCATGTTTGGCTAAGTATGGGTCCGTCTTGATCATTACATACACTACAAGTATGTTTCTAAATTGTGTGGAGGCATAGAGCTATGATTGGGACTCCTTACTACTTATGTTTCTCTCAGGATGGTAGCTTTGATGTTCCTCTCAAGGAATGAGAATCATGTCACACATGTTGCTCCTCATAGTCCCGTGGAGAACCTAATGCATGTTTGGCTAAGTATGGGTCCGTCTTGATCATTACATACACTACAAGTATGTTTCTAAATTGTGTGGAGGCATAGAGCTAAGATTGGGACTCCTTACTACATATGGTTCTCTCAGGATGGTAGCTTTGATGTTCCTCTCAAGGAATGAGAATCATGTCACACATGTTGCTCCTCATAGTCCCGTGGAGAACCTAATTCATGTTTGGCTTAAGTATGGGTCCGTCTTGATCGTTACATACACTACAAGTATGTTTCTACATTGTGAGAAGGCATAGAGCTAAGATTGGGACTCCTTACTACTTATGTTTCTCTCAGAATGGTAGCTTTGATGTTCCTCTCAAGGAATGAGAATCATGTCACACATGTTGATCCTCATAGTCCCGTGGAGAACCTAATTCATGTTTGGCTTAAGTATGGGTCCGTCTTGATCATTACATACACTACAAGTATGTTCCTACATTGTGAGATGGCATAAAGCTAAGATTGGGACTCCTTACTACATATGTTTCTCTCAGGATGGTAGCTTTGATGTTCCTCTCAAGAAATGAGAATCATGTCACACATGTTGCTCCTCATAGTCCCGTGGAGAACCTAATGCATGTTTGGCTAAGTATGGGTCCGTCTTGATCATTACATACACTACAAGTATGTTTCTAAATTGTGTGGAGGCATAGAGCTATGATTGGGACTCCTTACTACTTATGTTTCTCTCAGGATGTTAGCTTTGATGTTCCTCTCAAGGAATGAGAATCATGTCACACATGTTGCTCCTCATAGTCCCGTGGAGAACCTAATGCATGTTTGGCTAAGTATGGGTCCGTCTTGATCATTACATACACAACAAGTATGTTTCTAAATTGTGTGGAGGCATAGAGCTAAGATTGGGACTCCTTACTACATATGGTTCTCTCAGGATGGTAGCTTTGATGTTCCTCTCAAGGAATGAGAATCATGTCACACATGTTGCTCCTCATAGTCCCGTGGAGAACCTAATTCATGTTTGGCTTAAGTATGGGTCCGTCTTGATCATTACATACACTACAAGTATGTTTCTACATTGTGAGAAGGCATAGAGCTAAGATTGGGACTACTTACTACTTATGTTTCTCTCAGAATGGTAGCTTTGATGTTCCTCTCAAGGAATGAGAATCATGTCACACATGTTGCTCCTCATAGTCCCGTGGAGAACCTAATTCATGTTTGGCTTAAGTATGGGTCCGTCTTGATCATTACATACACTACAAGTATGTTTCTACATTGTGAGAAGGCATTGAGCTAAGATTGGGACTTCTTACTACATATGTTTCTCTCAGGATGGTAGCTTTGATGTTCCTCTCAAGGAATGAGAATCATGTCACACATGTTGCTCCTCATAGTCCCGTGGAGAACCTAATTCATGTTTGGCTTAAGTATGGGTCCGTCTTGATCATTACATACACTACAAGTATGTTTCTACATTGTGAGAAAGCATAGAGCTAAGATTGGGACTCCTTACTACTTATGTTTCTCTCAGGATGGTAGCTTTGATGTTCCTCTCAAGGAATGAGAATCATGTCTCACATGTTGCTCCTCATAGTCCCGTGGAGAACCTAATGCATGTTTGGTTAAGTATGGGTCCGTCTTGATCATTACATACGCTACAAGTATGTTTCGAGATTGTGTGGAGGCATAGAGCTAAGATTGGGACTGCTTACTACTTATGTTTCTCTCAGGATGGTAGCTTTGATGTTCCTCTTAAGGAATGAGAATCATGTCTCACATGTTGCTCCTCATAGTCCCGTGGAGAACCTAATGCATGTTTGGTTAAGTATGGGTCCGTCTTGATCATTACATACACTACAAGTATGTTTCGAGATTGTGTGGAGGCATAGAGCTAAGATTGGGACTGCTTACTACTTATGTTTCTCTCAGGATGGTAGCTTTGATGTTCCTCTCAAGGAATGAGAATCATGTCACACATGTTGCTCCTCATAGTCCCGTGGAGAACCTAATTCATGTTTGGCTTAAGTATTGGTCCGTCTTGATCATTACATACACTACAAGTATGTTTCTACATTGTGATAAAGCATAGAGCTAAGATTGGGACTCCTTACTACTTATGTTTCTCTCAGGATGGTAGCTTTGATGTTCCTCTCAAGGAATGAGAATCATGTCTCACATGTTGCTCCTCATAGTCCCGTGGAGAACCTAATGCATGTTTGGTTAAGTATGGGTCCGTCTTGATCATTACATACACTACAAGTATGTTTCGAGATTGTGTGGAGGCATAGAGCTAAGATTGGGACTGCTTACTACTTATGTTTCTCTCAGGATGGTAGCTTTGATGTTCCTCTTAAGGAATGAGAATCATGTCACACATGTTGCTCCTCACAGTCCCGTGGAGAACCTAATGCATGTTTGGCTAGGTATGGGTCCGTCTTGATCATTACATACACTACAAGTATGTTTATACATTGTGAGAAGGCATAGAGCTAAGATTGGGACTCCTTACTACATATGTTTCTCTCAGGATGGTAGCTTTGATGTTCCTCTCAAGGAATGAGAATCATGTCACACATGTTGCTCCTCATAGTCCCGTGGAAAACCTAATTCATGTTTGGCTTAAGTATGGGTCCGTCTTGATCATTACATACACTACAAGTATGTTTCTACATTGTCAGAAGGCATAGAGCTAAGATTTGGACTCCTTACTACTTATGTTTCTCTCAGGATGGTAGCTTTGATGTTCCTCTCAAGGAATGAGAATCATGTCACACATGTTGCTCCTCATAGTCCCGTGGAGAACCTAATGCATGTTTGGCTAAGTATGGGTCCGTCTTGATCATTACATACACTACAAATATGTTTCTAAATTGTGTGGAGGCATAGAGCTATGATTGGGACTCCTTACTACTTATGTTTCTCTCAGGATGGTAGCTTTGATGTTCCTCTCAAGGAATGAGAATCATGTCACACATGTTGCTCCTCATAGTCCCGTGGAGAACCTAATGCATGTTTGGCTAAGTATGGGTCCGTCTTGATCATTACATACACTACAAGTATGTTTCTAAATTGTGTGGAGGCATAGAGCTAAGATTGGGACTCCTTACTACATATGGTTCTCTCAGGATGGTAGCTTTGATGTTCCTCTCAAGGAATGAGAATCATGTCACACATGTTGCTCGTCATAGTCCCGTGGAGAACCTAATTCATGTTTGGCTTAAGTATGGGTCCGTCTTGATCATTACATACACTACAAGTATGTTTCTAAATTGTGTGGAGGCATAGAGCTATGATTGGGACTCCTTACTACTTATGTTTCTCTCAGGATGGTAGCTTTGATGTTCCTCTCAAGGAATGAGAATCATGTCACACATGTTGCTCCTCATAGTCCCGTGGAGAACCTAATGCATGTTTGGCTAAGTATGGGTCCGTCATGATCATTACATACACAACAAGTATGTTTCTAAATTGTGTGGAGGCATAGAGCTAAGATTGGGACTCCTTACTACATATGGTTCTCTCAGGATGGTAGCTTTGATGTTCCTCTCAAGGAATGAGAATCATGTCACACATGTTGCTCCTCATAGTCCCGTGGAGAACCTAATTCATGTTTGGCTTAAGTATGGGTCCGTCTTGATCATTACATACACTACAAGTATGTTTCTACATTGTGAGAAGGCATAGAGCTAAGATTGGGACTACTTACTACTTATGTTTCTCTCAGAATGGTAGCTTTGATGTTCCTCTCAAGGAATGAGAATCATGTCACACATGTTGCTCCTCATAGTCCCGTGGAGAACCTAATTCATGTTTGGCTTAAGTATGGGTCCGTCTTGATCATTACATACACTACAAGTATGTTCCTACATTGTGAGATGGCATAAAGCTAAGATTGGGACTCCTTACTACATATGTTTCTCTCAGGATGGTAGCTTTGATGTTCCTCTCAAGGAATGATAATCATGTCACACATGTTGCTCCTCATAGTCCCGTGGAGAACCTAATTCATGTTTGGCTTAAGTATGGGTCCGTCTTGATCATTACATACACTACAAGTATGTTTCTACATTGTGAGAAGGCATTGAGCTAAGATTGGGACTCCTTACTACATATGTTTCTCTCAGGATGGTAGCTTTGATGTTCCTCTCAAGGAATGAGAATCATGTCACACATGTTGCTCCTCATAGTCCCGTGGAGAACCTAATTCATGTTTGGCTTAAGTATGGGTCCGTCTTGATCATTACATACACTACAAGTATGTTTCTACATTGTGAGAAGGCATTGAGCTAAGATTGGGACTCCTTACTACATATGTTTCTCTCAGGATGGTAGCTTTGATGTTCCTCTCAAGGAATGAGAATCATGTCACACATGTTGCTCCTCATAGTCCCGTGGAGAACCTAATTCATGTTTGGCTTAAGTATGGGTCCGTCTTGATCATTACATACACTACAAGTATGTTTCTACATTGTGAGAAAGCATAGAGCTAAGATTGGGACTCCTTACTACTTATGTTTCTCTCAGGATGGTAGCTTTGATGTTCCTCTCAAGGAATGAGAATCATGTCTCACATGTTGCTCCTCATAGTCCCGTGGAGAACCTAATGCATGTTTGGTTAAGTATGGGTCCGTCTTGATCATTACATACGCTACAAGTATGTTTCGAGATTGTGTGGAGGCATAGAGCTAAGATTGGGACTGCTTACTACTTATGTTTCTCTCAGGATGGTAGCTTTGATGTTCCTCTCAAGGAATGAGAATCATGTCACACATGTTGCTCCTCATAGTCCCGTGGAGAACCTAATTCATGTTTGGCTTAAGTATGGGTCCGTCTTGATCATTACATACACTACAAGTATGTTTCTACATTGTGAGAAGGCATAGAGCTAAGATTGGGACTACTTACTACTTATGTTTCTCTCAGAATGGTAGCTTTGATGTTCCTCTCAAGGAATGAGAATCATGTCACACATGTTGCTCCTCATAGTCCCGTGGAGAACCTAATTCATGTTTGGCTTAAGTATGGGTCCGTCTTGATCATTACATACACTACAAGTATGTTCCTACATTGTGAGATGGCATAAAGCTAAGATTGGGACTCCTTACTACATATGTTTCTCTCAGGATGGTAGCTTTGATGTTCCTCTCAAGGAATGAGAATCATGTCACACATGTTGCTCCTCATAGTCCCGTGGAGAACCTAATTCATGTTTGGCTTAAGTATGGGTCCGTCTTGATCATTACATACACTACAAGTATGTTTCTACATTGTGAGAAGGCATTGAGCTAAGATTGGGACTCCTTACTACATATGTTTCTCTCAGGATGGTAGCTTTGATGTTCCTCTCAAGGAATGAGAATCATGTCACACATGTTGCTCCTCATAGTCCCGTGGAGAACCTAATTCATGTTTGGCTTAAGTATGGGTCCGTCTTGATCATTACATACACTACAAGTATGTTTCTACATTGTGAGAAGGCATTGAGCTAAGATTGGGACTCCTTACTACATATGTTTCTCTCAGGATGGTAGCTTTGATGTTCCTCTCAAGGAATGAGAATCATGTCACACATGTTGCTCCTCATAGTCCCGTGGAGAACCTAATTCATGTTTGGCTTAAGTATGGGTCCGTCTTGATCATTACATACACTACAAGTATGTTTCTACATTGTGAGAAAGCATAGAGCTAAGATTGGGACTCCTTACTACTTATGTTTCTCTCAGGATGGTAGCTTTGATGTTCCTCTCAAGGAATGAGAATCATGTCTCACATGTTGCTCCTCATAGTCCCGTGGAGAACCTAATGCATGTTTGGTTAAGTATGGGTCCGTCTTGATCATTACATACGCTACAAGTATGTTTCGAGATTGTGTGGAGGCATAGAGCTAAGATTGGGACTGCTTACTACTTATGTTTCTCTCAGGATGGTAGCTTTGATGTTCCTCTTAAGGAATGAGAATCATGTCACACATGTTGCTCCTCACAGTCCCGTGGAGAACCTAATGCATGTTTGGCTAGGTATGGGTCCGTCTTGATCATTACATACACTACAAGTATGTTTATACATTGTGAGAAGGCATAGAGCTAAGATTGGGACTCCTTACTACATATGTTTCTCTCAGGATGGTAGCTTTGAAGTTCCTCTCAAGGAATGAGAATCATGTCACACATGTTGCTCCTCATAGTCCCGTGGAGAACCTAATTCATGTTTGGCTTAAGTATGGGTCCGTCTTGATCATTACATACACTACAAGTATGTTTCTACATTGTCAGAAGGCATAGAGCTAAGATTTGGACTCCTTACTACTTATGTTTCTCTCAGGATGGTAGCTTTGATGTTCCTCTCAAGGAATGAGAATCATGTCACACATGTTGCTCCTCATAGTCCCGTGGAGAACCTAATGCATGTTTGGCTAAGTATGGGTCCGTCTTGATCATTACATACACTACAAATATGTTTCTAAATTGTGTGGAGGCATAGAGCTATGATTGGGACTCTTTACTACTTATGTTTCTCTCAGGATGGTAGCTTTGATGTTCCTCTCAAGGAATGAGAATCATGTCACACATGTTGCTCCTCATAGTCCCGTGGAGAACCTAATGCATGTTTGGCTAAGTATGGGTCCGTCTTGATCATTACATACACTACAAGTATGTTTCTAAATTGTGTGGAGGCATAGAGCTAAGATTGGGACTCCTTACTACATATGGTTCTCTCAGGATGGTAGCTTTGATGTTCCTCTCAAGGAATGAAAATCATGTCACACATGTTGCTCGTCATAGTCCCGTGGAGAACCTAATTCATGTTTGGCTTAAGTATGGGTCCGTCTTGATCATTACATACACTACAAGTATGTTTCTAAATTGTGTGGAGGCATAGAGCTATGATTGGGACTCCTTACTACTTATGTTTCTCTCAGGATGGTAGCTTTGATGTTCCTCTCAAGGAATGAGAATCATGTCACACATGTTGCTCCTCATAGTCCCGTGGAGAACCTAATGCATGTTTGGCTAAGTATGGGTCCGTCTTGATCATTACATACACAACAAGTATGTTTCTAAATTGTGTGGAGGCATAGAGCTAAGATTGGGACTCCTTACTACATATGGTTCTCTCAGGATGGTAGCTTTGATGTTCCTCTCAAGGAATGAGAATCATGTCACACATGTTGCTCCTCATAGTCCCGTGGAGAACCTAATTCATGTTTGGCTTAAGTATGGGTCCGTCTTGATCATTACATACACTACAAGTATGTTTCTACATTGTGAGAAGGCATAGAGCTAAGATTGGGACTACTTACTACTTATGTTTCTCTCAGAATGGTAGCTTTGATGTTCCTCTGAAGGAATGAGAATCATGTCACACATGTTGCTCCTCATAGTCCCGTGGAGAACCTAATTCATGTTTGGCTTAAGTATGGGTCCGTCTTGATCATTACATACACTACAAGTATGTTCCTACATTGTGAGATGGCATAAAGCTAAGATTGGGACTCCTTACTACATATGTTTCTCTCAGGATGGTAGCTTTGATGTTCCTCTCAAGGAATGAGAATCATGTCACACATGTTGCTCCTCATAGTCCCGTGGAGAACCTAATTCATGTTTGGCTTAAGTATGGGTCCGTCTTGATCATTACATACACTACAAGTATGTTTCTACATTGTGAGAAGGCATTGAGCTAAGATTGGGACTCCTTACTACATATGTTTCTCTCAGGATGGTAGCTTTGATGTTCCTCTCAAGGAATGAGAATCATGTCACACATGTTGCTCCTCATAGTCCCGTGGAGAACCTAATTCATGTTTGGCTTAAGTATGGGTCCGTCTTGATCATTACATACACTACCAGTATGTTTCTACATTGTGAGAAGGCATTGAGCTAAGATTGGGACTCCTTACTACATATGTTTCTCTCAGGATGGTAGCTTTGATGTTCCTCTCAAGGAATGAGAATCATGTCACACATGTTGCTCCTCATAGTCCCGTGGAGAACCTAATTCATGTTTGGCTTAAGTATGGGTCCGTCTTGATCATTACATACACTACAAGTATGTTTCTACATTGTGAGAAAGCATAGAGCTAAGATTGGGACTCCTTACTACTTATGTTTCTCTCAGGATGGTAGCTTTGATGTTCCTCTCAAGGAATGAGAATCATGTCTCACATGTTGCTCCTCATAGTCCCGTGGAGAACCTAATGCATGTTTGGTTAAGTATGGGTCCGTCTTAATCATTACATACGCTACAAGTATGTTTCGAGATTGTGTGGAGGCATAGAGCTAAGATTGGGACTGCTTACTACTTATGTTTCTCTCAGGATGGTAGCTTTGATGTTCCTCTTAAGGAATGAGAATCATGTCTCACATGTTGCTCCTCATAGTCCCGTGGAGAACCTAATGCATGTTTGGTTAAGTATGGGTCCGTCTTGATCATTACATACACTACAAGTATGTTTCGAGATTGTGTGGAGGCATAGAGCTAAGATTGGGACTGCTTACTACTTATGTTTCTCTCAGGATGGTAGCTTTGATGTTCCTCTCAAGGAATGAGAATCATGTCACACATGTTGCTCCTCATAGTCCCGTGGAGAACCTAATTCATGTTTGGCTTAAGTATTGGTCCGTCTTGATCATTACATACACTACAAGTATGTTTCTACATTGTGATAAAGCATAGAGCTAAGATTGGGACTCCTTACTACTTATGTTTCTCTCAGGATGGTAGCTTTGATGTTCCTCTCAAGGAATGAGAATCATGTCTCACATGTTGCTCCTCATAGTCCCGTGGAGAACCTAATGCATGTTTGGTTAAGTATGGGTCCGTCTTGATCATTACATACACTACAAGTATGTTTCGAGATTGTGTGGAGGCATAGAGCTAAGATTGGGACTGCTTACTACTTATGTTTCTCTCAGGATGGTAGCTTTGATGTTCCTCTTAAGGAATGAGAATCATGTCACACATGTTGCTCCTCACAGTCCCGTGGAGAACCTAATGCATGTTTGGCTAGGTATGGGTCCGTCTTGATCATTACATACACTACAAGTATGTTTATACATTGTGAGAAGGCATAGAGCTAAGATTGGGACTCCTTACTACATATGTTTCTCTCAGGATGGTAGCTTTGATGTTCCTCTCAAGGAATGAGAATCATGTCACACATGTTGCTCCTCATAGTCCCGTGGAGAACCTAATTCATGTTTGGCTTAAGTATGGGTCCGTCTTGATCATTACATACACTACAAGTATGTTTCTACATTGTCAGAAGGCATAGAGCTAAGATTTGGACTCCTTACTACTTATGTTTCTCTCAGGATGGTAGCTTTGATGTTCCTTTCAAGGAATGAGAATCATGTCACACATGTTGCTCCTCATAGTCCCGTGGAGAACCTAATGCATGTTTGGCTAAGTATGGGTCCGTCTTGATCATTACATACACTACAAATATGTTTCTAAATTGTGTGGAGGCATAGAGCTATGATTGGGACTCCTTACTACATATGGTTCTCTCAGGATGGTAGCTTTGATGTTCCTCTCAAGGAATGAGAATCATGTCACACATGTTGCTCCTCATAGTCCCGTGGAGAACCTAATTCATGTTTGGCTTAAGTATGGGTCCGTCTTGATCATTACATACACTACAAGTATGTTTCTACATTGTGAGAAGGCATAGAGCTAAGATTGGGACTACTTACTACTTATGTTTCTCTCAGAATGGTAGCTTTGATGTTCCTCTCAAGGAATGAGAATCATGTCACACATGTTGCTCCTCATAGTCCCGTGGAGAACCTAATTCATGTTTGGCTTAAGTATGGGTCCGTCTTGATCATTACATACACTACAAGTATGTTCCTACATTGTGAGATGGCATAAAGCTAAGATTGGGACTCCTTACTACATATGTTTCTCTCAGGATGGTAGCTTTGATGTTCCTCTCAAGGAATGAGAATCATGTCACACATGTTGCTCCTCATAGTCCCGTGGAGAACCTAATTCATGTTTGGCTTAAGTATGGGTCCGTCTTGATCATTACATACACTACAAGTATGTTTCTACATTGTGAGAAGGCATTGAGCTAAGATTGGGACTCCTTACTACATATGTTTCTCTCAGGATGGTAGCTTTGATGTTCCTCTCAAGGAATGAGAATCATGTCACACATGTTGCTCCTCATAGTCCCGTGGAGAACCTAATTCATGTTTGGCTTAAGTATGGGTCCGTCTTGATCATTACATACACTACAAGTATGTTTCTACATTGTGAGAAGGCATTGAGCTAAGATTGGGACTCCTTACTACATATGTTTCTCTCAGGATGGTAGCTTTGATGTTCCTCTCAAGGAATGAGAATCATGTCACACATGTTGCTCCTCATAGTCCCGTGGAGAACCTGATTCATGTTTGGCTTAAGTATGGGTCCGTCTTGATCATTACATACACTACAAGTATGTTTCTACATTGTGAGAAAGCATAGAGCTAAGATTGGGACTCCTTACTACTTATGTTTCTCTCAGGATGGTAGCTTTGATGTTCCTCTCAAGGAATGAGAATCATGTCTCACATGTTGCTCCTCATAGTCCCGTGGAGAACCTAATGCATGTTTGGTTAAGTATGGGTCCGTCTTAATCATTACATACGCTACAAGTATGTTTCGAGATTGTGTGGAGGCATAGAGCTAAGATTGGGACTGCTTACTACTTATGTTTCTCTCAGGATGGTAGCTTTGATGTTCCTCTTAAGGAATGAGAATCATGTCTCACATGTTGCTCCTCATAGTCCCGTGGAGAACCTAATGCATGTTTGGTTAAGTATGGGTCCGTCTTGATCATTACATACACTACAAGTATGTTTCGAGATTGTGTGGAGGCATAGAGCTAAGATTGGGACTGCTTACTACTTATGTTTCTCTCAGGATGGTAGCTTTGATGTTCCTCTCAAGGAATGAGAATCATGTCACACATGTTGCTCCTCATAGTCCCGTGGAGAACCTAATTCATGTTTGGCTTAAGTATTGGTCCGTCTTGATCATTACATACACTACAAGTATGTTTCTACATTGTGATAAAGCATAGAGCTAAGATTGGGACTCCTTACTACTTATGTTTCTCTCAGGATGGTAGCTTTGATGTTCCTCTCAAGGAATGAGAATCATGTCTCACATGTTGCTCCTCATAGTCCCGTGGAGAACCTAATGCATGTTTGGTTAAGTATGGGTCCGTCTTGATCATTACATACACTACAAGTATGTTTCGAGATTGTGTGGAGGCATAGAGCTAAGATTGGGACTGCTTACTACTTATGTTTCTCTCAGGATGGTAGCTTTGATGTTCCTCTTAAGGAATGAGAATCATGTCACACATGTTGCTCCTCACAGTCCCGTGGAGAACCTAATGCATGTTTGGCTAGGTATGGGTCCGTCTTGATCATTACATACACTACAAGTATGTTTATACATTGTGAGAAGGCATAGAGCTAAGATTGGGACTCCTTACTACATATGTTTCTCTCAGGATGGTAGCTTTGATGTTCCTCTCAAGGAATGAGAATCATGTCACACATGTTGCTCCTCATAGTCCCGTGGAGAACCTAATTCATGTTTGGCTTAAGTATGGGTCCGTCTTGATCATTACATACACTACAAGTATGTTTCTACATTGTCAGAAGGCATAGAGCTAAGATTTGGACTCCTTACTACTTATGTTTCTCTCAGGATGGTAGCTTTGATGTTCCTTTCAAGGAATGAGAATCATGTCACACATGTTGCTCCTCATAGTCCCGTGGAGAACCTAATGCATGTTTGGCTAAGTATGGGTCCGTCTTGATCATTACATACACTACAAATATGTTTCTAAATTGTGTGGAGGCATAGAGCTATGATTGGGACTCCTTACTACATATGGTTCTCTCAGGATGGTAGCTTTGATGTTCCTCTCAAGGAATGAGAATCATGTCACACATGTTGCTCCTCATAGTCCCGTGGAGAACCTAATTCATGTTTGGCTTAAGTATGGGTCCGTCTTGATCATTACATACACTACAAGTATGTTTCTACATTGTGAGAAGGCATAGAGCTAAGATTGGGACTACTTACTACTTATGTTTCTCTCAGAATGGTAGCTTTGATGTTCCTCTCAAGGAATGAGAATCATGTCACACATGTTGCTCCTCATAGTCCCGTGGAGAACCTAATTCATGTTTGGCTTAAGTATGGGTCCGTCTTGATCATTACATACACTACAAGTATGTTCCTACATTGTGAGATGGCATAAAGCTAAGATTGGGACTCCTTACTACATATGTTTCTCTCAGGATGGTAGCTTTGATGTTCCTCTCAAGGAATGAGAATCATGTCACACATGTTGCTCCTCATAGTCCCGTGGAGAACCTAATTCATGTTTGGCTTAAGTATGGGTCCGTCTTGATCATTACATACACTACAAGTATGTTTCTACATTGTGAGAAGGCATTGAGCTAAGATTGGGACTCCTTACTACATATGTTTCTCTCAGGATGGTAGCTTTGATGTTCCTCTCAAGGAATGAGAATCATGTCACACATGTTGCTCCTCATAGTCCCGTGGAGAACCTAATTCATGTTTGGCTTAAGTATGGGTCCGTCTTGATCATTACATACACTACAAGTATGTTTCTACATTGTGAGAAGGCATTGAGCTAAGATTGGGACTCCTTACTACATATGTTTCTCTCAGGATGGTAGCTTTGATGTTCCTCTCAAGGAATGAGAATCATGTCACACATGTTGCTCCTCATAGTCCCGTGGAGAACCTGATTCATGTTTGGCTTAAGTATGGGTCCGTCTTGATCATTACATACACTACAAGTATGTTTCTACATTGTGAGAAAGCATAGAGCTAAGATTGGGACTCCTTACTACTTATGTTTCTCTCAGGATGGTAGCTTTGATGTTCCTCTCAAGGAATGAGAATCATGTCTCACATGTTGCTCCTCATAGTCCCGTGGAGAACCTAATGCATGTTTGGTTAAGTATGGGTCCGTCTTGATCATTACATACGCTACAAGTATGTTTCGAGATTGTGTGGAGGCATAGAGCTAAGATTGGGACTGCTTACTACTTATGTTTCTCTCAGGATGGTAGCTTTGATGTTCCTCTTAAGGAATGAGAATCATGTCTCACATGTTGCTCCTCATAGTCCCGTGGAGAACCTAATGCATGTTTGGTTAAGTATGGGTCCGTCTTGATCATTACATACACTACAAGTATGTTTCGAGATTGTGTGGAGGCATAGAGCTAAGATTGGGACTGCTTACTACTTATGTTTCTCTCAGGATGGTAGCTTTGATGTTCCTCTCAAGGAATGAGAATCATGTCACACATGTTGCTCCTCATAGTCCCGTGGAGAACCTAATTCATGTTTGGCTTAAGTATTGGTCCGTCTTGATCATTACATACACTACAAGTATGTTTCTACATTGTGATAAAGCATAGAGCTAAGATTGGGACTCCTTACTACTTATGTTTCTCTCAGGATGGTAGCTTTGATGTTCCTCTCAAGGAATGAGAATCATGTCTCACATGTTGCTCCTCATAGTCCCGTGGAGAACCTAATGCATGTTTGGTTAAGTATGGGTCCGTCTTGATCATTACATACACTACAAGTATGTTTCGAGATTGTGTGGAGGCATAGAGCTAAGATTGGGACTGCTTACTACTTATGTTTCTCTCAGGATGGTAGCTTTGATGTTCCTCTTAAGGAATGAGAATCATGTCACACATGTTGCTCCTCACAGTCCCGTGGAGAACCTAATGCATGTTTGGCTAGGTATGGGTCCGTCTTGATCATTACATACACTACAAGTATGTTTATACATTGTGAGAAGGCATAGAGCTAAGATTGGGACTCCTTACTACATATGTTTCTCTCAGGATGGTAGCTTTGATGTTCCTCTCAAGGAATGAGAATCATGTCACACATGTTGCTCCTCATAGTCCCGTGGAGAACCAAATTCATGTTTGGCTTAAGTATGGGTCCGTCTTGATCATTACATACACTACAAGTATGTTTCTACATTGTCAGAAGGCATAGAGCTAAGATTTGGACTCCTTACTACTTATGTTTCTCTCAGGATGGTAGCTTTGATGTTCCTCTCAAGGAATGAGAATCATGTCACACATGTTGCTCCTCATAGTCCCGTGGAGAACCTAATGCATGTTTGGCTAAGTATGGGTCCGTCTTGATCATTACATACACTACAAATATGTTTCTAAATTGTGTGGAGGCATAGAGCTATGATTGGGACTCCTTACTACTTATGTTTCTCTCAGGATGGTAGCTTTGATGTTCCTCTCAAGGAATGAGAATCTTGTCACACATGTTGCTCCTCATAGTCCCGTGGAGAACCTAATGCATGTTTGGCTAAGTATGGGTCCGTCTTGATCATTACATACACTACAAGTATGTTTCTAAATTGTGTGGAGGCATAGAGCTAAGATTGGGACTCCTTACTACATATGGTTCTCTCAGGATGGTAGCTTTGATGTTCCTCTCAAGGAATGAGAATCATGTCACACATGTTGCTCGTCATAGTCCCGTGGAGAACCTAATTCATGTTTGGCTTAAGTATGGGTCCGTCTTGATCATTAAATACACTACAAGTATGTTTCTACATTGTGAGAAGGCATAGAGCTAAGATTGGGACTCCTTACTACTTATTTTTCTCTCAGAATGGTAGCTTTGATGTTCCTCTCAAGGAATGAGAATCATGTCACACATGTTGATCCTCATAGTCCCGTGGAGAACCTAATTCATGTTTGGCTTAAGTATGGGTCCGTCTTGATCATTACATACACTACAAGTATGTTCCTACGTTGTGAGATGGCATAAAGCTAAGATTGGGACTCCTTACTACATATGTTTCTCTCAGGATGGTAGCTTTGATGTTCCTCTCAAGGAATGAGAATCATGTCACACATGTTGCTCCTCATAGTCCCGTGGAGAACCTAATGCATGTTTGGCTAAGTATGGGTCCGTCTTGATCATTACATACACTACAAGTATGTTTCTAAATTGTGTGGAGGCATAGAGCTATGATTGGGACTCCTTACTACTTATGTTTCTCTCAGGATGGTAGCTTTGATGTTCCTCTCAAGGAATGAGAATCATGTCACACATGTTGCTCCTCATAGTCCCGTGGAGAACCTAATGCATGTTTGGCTAAGTATGGGTCCGTCTTGATCATTACATACACTACAAGTATGTTTCTAAATTGTGTGGAGGCATAGAGCTAAGATTGGGACTCCTTACTACATATGGTTCTCTCAGGATGGTAGCTTTGATGTTCCTCTCAAGGAATGAGAATCATGTCACACATGTTGCTCCTCATAGTCCCGTGGAGAACCTAATTCATGTTTGGCTTAAGTATGGGTCCGTCTTGATCATTACATACACTACAAGTATGTTTCTACATTGTGAGAAGGCATAGAGCTAAGATTGGGACTCCTTACTACTTATGATAGGAACTCCCTAGGACAAACTCTGATGAAGGCTGACGGTTTGATAGCTCGAGGAATGAAGGTGTGTGAAAGTCCACTCGCAGGAGCGATGGTGTGTGGGAAGTCTGCTCGCGGGAGCGATAGCGCGTGGAGGGGATGACGATGATGATGGTTCAAAAGGATTTGATGCGGGTGGTTAAGGGTGAAAACGATGATGATGATTCAAGGACTCGATGAGGGTGATTAAGGGTGAAACAATGATGATGAACGACTCAAGCAATCTGTGGGCTGATTGCTTGATGGTTTGTAGAGGCTTTTGAAAGAGGGATTCTCTTGTAAAAGTCTCGGATTCAATCTCTGAATCAGTGTGAGTCAAAACAAAGAAGTTTTTGATATAATGCTTGACTGGTTTGCAATGAAAGGGGGCGGCCACATATAAAGAGAAAAGCACAAACGCTTTCTCTTAGGTTTACGTGACCTAGTTCCAAAAAAAGGAAAGAAAGTAAACAACATGACGTTTTTAAAGAAAAGAAACAACGAGTAGTCTAAGATAGAACAGCGAGTAGTGTATCTAGTGCCTCGCCTCATACACTCTTCAAGCTATGATTACTAAGGGACCGACGTAGTGTTCTTCTTGGCCTCGTTAAAACCCAGTGGGAAAGAGTACCAAGCGAGACACTTAGTCCAGTTAGTTCTCATAGCTTGGCCTTCTTACTTAGGCGTGACTAAACAAGTTGAATAAGCTCCTAGCTGCTGCTCCTCCAAGCTCCTCCTCCTTGATCATTGTTTGAGCTTCTTTTGCTAGCTCCTTAGCTCTTGATCTCGTGATAGCACCTGCTGGTTCTTGAGCTGCAGCCTTCTCCTTCTCCTTTGTATCATCCTCAGCATCATTCTCATCCATGATCATATCATCCTCTCCCTCTTGAAAAGGATTTGTCCTCAAATCTGAATCAACAAAATAAGGAGACAAGTCAGAAACGTTAAAAGAATCAGAGATAGAGTACTTCCCTTGGAGATCGATCTTGTAGGCATTGTTGTTGATGCGTTTAGTGATCTTGAATGGTCCATCTACTCGTGGCATCAGCTTGGACTTCCTCTCAGTCGGGAACCTTTCTTTCCTCAAATGTATCCACACTAAATCGCCTTCCTCAAAAAGCAATTCCTTTCGGCCTTTGTTTGCATGCTTAGCATAGAGCTTGGTCTTCTTCTCTATATTCTCCTTAGCCTTCTCATGCATTCTCCTCACCTGTTCAGCCTTTTTCTTGCCATCAACACTAGACAATTCACTCAAAGGTAAAGCAATCAGATCAAGTGGAGACATAGGATTAAAACCATATACTAATTCAAAAGGAGAGTAGAGAGTAGTGGAGTGCTTAGCGTGGTTATATGCGAACTCAACATGGGGTAGACACTCTTCCCATGATTTGAGATTGCTCCGTACTAATGTTCTCAGAAGCGTTGACAAAGATCTGTTCACTACTTCTGTTTGGCCGTCGGTTTGTGGGTGGCAAGTGGTGGAGAAAGACAGCTTGGTTCCTAGCTTGGCCCATAGTGTACGCCAAAAATGGCTCAGGAACTTGGTGTCTCGGTCAGATACAATCACTTGTGGCGTTCCATGCAGCCTCACCACTTCCCTGAAAAACAAGTTAGCTACACTTACAGCATCATCAGTCTTGTGACAAGCTATGAAATGAGCCATCTTGCTAAACCTGTCCACAACAACAAAGATAGAATCTCTACCATTTCTGGTTCGAGGTAAGCCAATCACAAAGTCCATAGATATATTAGTCCAAGGATGAGAAGGTATAGGCAAAGGGGTGTACAAACCGTGTGGCTGAACCTTACTCTTAGCTTGTTTGCATGGGATGCACCTAAGACAGATTTTCTCCACGTCTCTTCTCATCCGAGGCCAATAGAAGTAAGCTTGGAGACTAGCAAGCGTCTTAGTTACACCAAAATGACCAGCTAGACCTCCTCTGTGAGCCTCCCTAACCAGCAGCTCTCTCACAGAACCACTTGGAACACATAGTCTATTGTTGAAGAACAAGTAACCATCCTGTCTAAAGAAGTTCTCACAAGCAAACTTAGCACACTTCACGTAATTATCACTAAACTCAGGATCAGTCTCATATAAATCTTTAAGCATTTCAAATCCTATAAGTCTAGATGTTAATTCAGAGATAAGAGTGTACCTCCTGGACAATGCATCTGCAACTACATTGTCTTTACCTTTTTTATATTTGATCACATAGGGGAAAGTTTCAATGAACTCAATCCAGCGACCATGTCTCTTGTTCAGCTTTTGTTGGCCTTTGAGATGCTTGAGGGACTCATGATCGGTGTGAATGACAAACTCCTTAGGCCATAAGTAGTGTTGCCAAGTCTGCAAAGCTCTCACCAACGCATACAGCTCCTTGTCATAGGTAGGATAATTCAGCGTGGCTCCTCCTAACTTCTCACTAAAGTAGGCTATTGGTCTCTTATCCTGCATAAGAACAGCTCCAATGCCTACACCAGAAGCATCACACTCGATTTCAAATGTCTTAAGGAAATCAGGAAGCATAAGTAAAGGGGAATTGATAAGCTTCTCTTTAAGGCGTTGGAAAGCCTGATCTTGGGCTTCTCCCCACTTGAAGCCTACATCCTTCTTGATGACCTCGGTGAGTGGTGCTGCAAGGGTGCTGAAGTCTTTGACAAAGCGTCTATAGAAGCCAGCCAAGCCATGAAAGCTCCTAACCTCTCCCACAGTTGTTGGTCTCGGCCACTCTTTGATTGCCTTGATCTTTTCTTCATCTACCTTAACACCTTCTGTACTCACAACAAAGCATAAGAATACAATCTGGTTAGTGCAAAAAGTACATTTATCTACATTAGCAAAGAGATTCTCCCTTCTTAGGACGTCTAGGACAGATTGTATGTGAGTGAGATGCTCAGCTAAGCTCTTGCTGAAGATCAGAATATCATCGAAGTAGAACACCACAAATACACCTATAAAAGACCTCAAAACATGATTCATTAGTCTCATGAACGTGCTAGGTGCATTAGTTAATCCAAATGGCATGACAAGCCACTCATACAAGCCTTGCTTAGTCTTGAAGGCCGTTTTCCACTCATCACCTTCCTTCATCCTAATCTGATGATAACCACTCTTAAGATCTATCTTAGAGAAAATGTTAGAACCACATAATTCATCAAGCATATCATCAAGTCTAGGAATAGGGTGGCGATACTTCACCGTGATGTTGTTGATGGCTCTGCAATCAACACACATTCTCCATGATTCGTCCTTCTTTGGCACAAGTAGAACAGGTACAGCACATGGGCTCATGCTCTCTCGGATATGGCCTTTGCTCATCAGCTCCTCAACTTGTCTCTGAAGTTCCTTGGTCTCCACCGGATTAGTTCTATAAGCTGGTCTGTTTGGAAGAGCTGAACCAGGTACAAGGTCAATCTGATGCTCAATGCCGCGGATAGGAGGTAAACCTGGTGGAATCTCCCGAGGAAAGACATCACTATAGTCCTGCAATAGCTTAGACATCTCACTAGGAAGCTCCTGTGGTGGATTAGTACTAACAAGGCTCTCCTTGTACACAAACAGCAACATAGAACAATCAGAATTTAAAAGATCAGAAACTTCTCTTTTGTTCGTGTAGAGGCTGGTGTGTAGAGCGGGTGCTTTGTCCTTTGGTGCCTTGTCTTTCTCTTCCTTGAGTTTGAGGTACAGCTGGTCTTGATACACTTCACTTGGAGTGAGAGGAACAAGTGTGATCTTGCGGCCATTGAACTCAAAGGAGTGTTTGTTGGTGTAGCCATCGTGTAGCACCTTTCTGTCTGATTGCCATGGTCTTCCAAGCAACACATGACTTGATCCCATAGGTATGACGTCACATAGAACCTCATCTTCATACTTGCCAATAGCTAAGGTGAATCGGACCTGATGTGTGACCGTAAGAGCACCGCTATCGTTAAGCCATTGCAGCTTATATGGCCGCGGGTGTGTGATGGTCTCTAGGCTCAGCTTCTTGACCATGAGCTCACTAGCAGCATTGGTGCAGCTACCACCATCTATGATCAGGCTACACACTTTGCCTTTGATGATGCAACGTGTATGGAAGAGGTGGTTTCTTTGTGCTACCTCCTCCGGCTGGTTTTGAACACTCAATGTTCTTCTAACTACTAGCATCTCACCAACATCTGCGGTCTCTTCCTCCTCTTCTTCTTCTTCTTCTTGATCAGAATCAGATCCTTGAGGTACTATCTCTCCATTGTCAAGAGTGAGAAAGACCTTCTTGTTAGGACAATCTCTTGAGTAGTGTCCCATTCCTTGACATCTAAAGCATTTGACGTGGCTAAGAGATGTGTTGCTGCGGCTCTTAGGATCATACTTAGACTCTTCTTTAACCGTAGTGGCTGGTTTGGTATCTTTAAAGTATGATGGCTTTGGAACTGAGTGGTCTCTCGGCTTAGCTTGTCCGGATGAGAAGCTTGGCTTCACATATCTCCTTCTGTTCTGAGTCTCAATCAGCTCAGCTTTGTGGACAAGCTCTTCAAGGTCTACATAGGATTGTAGCTCCACCTTGTCTTGTATATCACGGCTAAGACCACCAATGAATCTGGCCATAGTGACTTCATCTTCTTCTTCTAGGCCAGAACGGATGAGGAGGGTCTCCATCTCTTGGAAGTAGTCTCTGACGGTGCTGGAACCTTGTGTGAGCTTCCTGAGCTTGTTGAGAACCTCTCGGTGATAGTGGTTAGGCACAAATCGTTTCCTCATGTGAGTGGTGAGCTGCGACCATGTGCGAATAGGAGTCTCATTGTGGCGGTTTCTAGTGGTGCACAGCTGATCCCACCATAACAAGGCATAGTCACTGAACTCAGAGACGGCTATCTTGACTTTATTGGATGAGTAAGTGTCATGGCACAAGAAGCTGGACTCCATCTTCCTTTCCCAATCCAGATAAGCTTCAGGATCGTTCTTTCCTTGGAAAGGAGGAAATTTGGCTTTGATGTGCTTAAGCTGCTGTCTCTCCGGGTCTCTAGGATCATCTCTGTCTCGCCTCTCACGTCTATGACTTCTCCGAGTATGCTCTGAGGTGTTGAGACCATAGTACTCATCACTAGAACCAATGTAGACACGTTGTCCGGCTATAGTCTCGGTTCTGCGGGGATTGTGACCATTAGCTCTCGGTCTGGGAGCTCTTTCTTCTTGCTCAGTTGGTTCAGCTGGAGCTCTTTGACGTGGTGCTCCTGGTTCTTGATCAGTGTGAAACGGTCGGATGTTGCGGACAGCTCTCACTCGTGAGGCACCAGCAACGCCTTTGCCTTTAGCCATCCTCATAGCTTCAGATGGTGTTGGTGTATGCTCACTCTCGGACTCAGAAGTGGCTGCCCTAGTGTTTCTGGCGCGTTGTTCACGTTCTAATGCTAATTGTTGAGTGATCTGCTGAGGTAGAGTCTGGGTTATAGCCTCGGCGATATGAGCTGCAATGAGCTTCTTTAGTTCCTCCATAGATTCAGGTGGAAGTGCCATGTACCTGATTCAAATAACACAAACTCGCAGTAAGTCGTTCACAAAGACTCTACAACTAGTAAAAAGTAAAACAAGACAGATTTGTATCAAAACAGAATCGTGAGAAACAAGTTTTTAAAACGAGTTTGATTCAAACACATAACATGAAACTATCAACTCTATCGATTAATAAGTTCAAGCCAAGGTAAAACTCGACTCTAGCATTCTTAAGCAAGCACGGATTCAGTTTGTAATGTAAACAGAATTAATCGATGAGAATAGGAATGAAAGAACTCAGCCTTTTGGTTCAGAGCTGGCTCTGATACCACATGATAGGAACTCCCTAGGACAAACTCTGATGAAGGCTGACGGTTTGATAGCTCGAGGAATGAAGGTGTGTGAAAGTCCACTCGCAGGAGCGATGGTGTGTGGGGAGTCTGCTCGCGGGAGCGATAGCGCGTGGAGGGGATGACGATGATGATGGTTCAAAAGGATTTGATGCGGGTGGTTAAGGGTGAAAACGATGATGATGATTCAAGGACTCGATGAGGGTGATTAAGGGTGAAACAATGATGATGAACGACTCAAGCAATCTGTGGGCTGATTGCTTGATGGTTTGTAGAGGCTTTTGAAAGAGGGATTCTCTTGTAAAAGTCTCGGATTCAATCTCTGAATCAGTGTGAGTCAAAACAAAGAAGTTTTTGATATAATGCTTGACTGGTTTGCAATGAAAGGGGGCGGCCACATATAAAGAGAAAAGCACAAACGCTTTCTCTTAGGTTTACGTGACCTAGTTCCAAAAAAAGGAAAGAAAGTAAACAACATGACGTTTTTAAAGAAAAGAAACAACGAGTAGTCTAAGATAGAACAGCGAGTAGTGTATCTAGTGCCTCGCCTCATACACTCTTCAAGCTATGATTACTAAGGGACCGACGTAGTGTTCTTCTTGGCCTCGTTAAAACCCAGTGGGAAAGAGTACCAAGCGAGACACTTAGTCCAGTTAGTTCTCATAGCTTGGCCTTCTTACTTAGGCGTGACTAAACAAGTTGAATAAGCTCCTAGCTGCTGCTCCTCCAAGCTCCTCCTCCTTGATCATTGTTTGAGCTTCTTTTGCTAGCTCCTTAGCTCTTGATCTCGTGATAGCACCTGCTGGTTCTTGAGCTGCAGCCTTCTCCTTCTCCTTTGTATCATCCTCAGCATCATTCTCATCCATGATCATATCAACTTATGTTTCTCTCAGAATGGTAGCTTTGATGTTCCTCTCAAGGAATGAGAATCATGTCACACATGTTGCTCCTCATAGTCCCGTGGAGAACCTAATTCATGTTTGGCTTAAGTATGGGTCCGTCTTGATCATTACATACACTACAAGTATGTTTCGAGATTGTGTGGAGGCATAGAGCTAAGATTGGGACTCCTTACTACATATGTTTCTCTCAGGATGGTAGCTTTGATGTTCCTCTCAAGGAATGAGAATCATGTCACACATGTTGCTCCTCATAGTCTCGTGGAGAACCTAATTCATGTTTGGCTTAAGTATGGGTCCGTCTTGATCATTACATACACTACAAGTATGTTTCTACATTGTGAGAAGGCATTGAGCTAAGATTGGGACTCCTTACTACATATGTTTCTCTCAGGATGGTAGCTTTGATGTTCCTCTCAAGGAATGAGAATCATGTCACACATGTTGCTCCTCATAGTCCCGTGGAGAACCTAATTCATGTTTGGCTTAAGTATGGGTCCGTCTTGATCATTACATACACTACAAGTATGTTTCTACATTGTGAGAAGGCATTGAGCTAAGATTGGGACTCCTTACTACATATGTTTCTCTCAGGATGGTAGCTTTGATGTTCCTCTCAAGGAATGAGAATCATGTCACACATGTTGCTCCTCATAGTCCCGTGGAGAACCTAATTCATGTTTGGCTTAAGTATGGGTCCGTCTTGATCATTACATACACTACAAGTATGTTCCTACATTGTGAGATGGCATAAAGCTAAGATTGGGACTCCTTACTACATATGTTTCTCTCAGGATGGTAGCTTTGATGTTCCTCTCAAGGAATGAGAATCATGTCACACATGTTGCTCCTCATAGTCCCGTGGAGAACCTAATTCATGTTTGGCTTAAGTATGGGTCCGTCTTGATCATTACATACACTACAAGTATGTTTCTACATTGTGAGAAGGCATTGAGCTAAGATTGGGACTCCTTACTACATATGTTTCTCTCAGGATGGTAGCTTTGATGTTCCTCTCAAGGAATGAGAATCATGTCACACATGTTGCTCCTCATAGTCCCGTGGAGAACCTAATTCATGTTTGGCTTAAGTATGGGTCCGTCTTGATCATTACATACACTACAAGTATGTTTCTAAATTGTGTGGAGGCATAGAGCTATGATTGGGACTCCTTACTACTTATGTTTCTCTCAGGATGGTAGCTTTGATGTTCCTCTCAAGGAATGAGAATCAAGTCACACATGCTGCTCCTCATAGTCCCGTGGAGAACCTAATTCATGTTTGGCTTAAGTATGGGTCCGTCTTGATCATTACATACACTACAAGTATGTTTCGAGATTGTGTGGAGGCATAGAGCTAAGATTGGGACTCCTTACTACATATGTTTCTCTCAGGATGGTAGCTTTGATGTTCCTCTCAAGGAATGAGAATCATGTCACACATGTTGCTCCTCATAGTCCCGTGGAGAACCTAATTCATGTTTGGCTTAAGTATGGGTCCGTCTTGATCATTACATACACTACAAGTATGTTTCTACATTGTGATAAAGCATAGAGCTAAGATTGGGACTCCTTACTACTTATGTTTCTCTCAGGATGATAGCTTTGATGTTCCTCTCAAGGAATGAGAATCATGTCTCACATGTTGCTCCTCATAGTCCCGTGGAGAACCTAATGCATGTTTGGTTAAGTATGGGTCCGTCTTGATCATTACATACACTACAAGTATGTTTCGAGATTGTGTGGAGGCATAGAGCTAAGATTGGGACTGCTTACTACTTATGTTTCTCTCAGGATGGTAGCTTTGATGTTCCTCTCAAGGAATGAGAATCATGTCACACATGTTGCTCCTCATAGTCCCGTGGAGAACCTAATTCATGTTTGGCTTAAGTATGGGTCCGTCTTGATCATTACATACACTACAAGTATGTTTCTACATTGTGAGAAGGCATTGAGCTAAGATTGGGACTCCTTACTACATATGTTTCTCTCAGGATGGTAGCTTTGATGTTCCTCTCAAGGAATGAGAATCATGTCACACATGTTGCTCCTCATAGTCCCGTGGAGAACCTAATTCATGTTTGGCTTAAGTATGGGTCCGTCTTGATCATTACATACACTACAAGTATGTTTCTACATTGTGAGAAGGCATTGAGCTAAGATTGGGACTCCTTACTACATATGTTTCTCTCAGGATGGTAGCTTTGATGTTCCTCTCAAGGAATGAGAATCATGTCACACATGTTGCTCCTCATAGTCCCGTGGAGAACCTAATTCATGTTTGGCTTAAGTATGGGTCCGTCTTGATCATTACATACACTACAAGTATGTTTCTACATTGTGAGAAAGCATAGAGCTAAGATTGGGACTCCTTACTACATATGTTTCTCTCAGGATGGTAGCTTTGATGTTCCTCTCAAGGAATGAGAATCAAGTCACACATGCTGCTCCTCATAGTCCCGTGGAGAACCTAATTCATGTTTGGCTTAAGTATGGGTCCGTCTTGATCATTACATACACTACAAGTATGTTTCTAAATTGTGTGGAGGCATAGAGCTATGATTGGGACTCCTTACTACTTATGTTTCTCTCAGGATGGTAGCTTTGATGTTCCTCTCAAGGAATGAGAATCAAGTCACACATGCTGCTCCTCATAGTCCCGTGGAGAACCTAATTCATGTTTGGCTTAAGTATGGGTCCGTCTTGATCATTACATACACTACAAGTATGTTTCGAGATTGTGTGGAGGCATAGAGCTAAGATTGGGACTCCTTACTACATATGTTTCTCTCAGGATGGTAGCTTTGATGTTCCTCTCAAGGAATGAGAATCATGTCACACATGTTGCTCCTCATAGTCCCGTGGAGAACCTAATTCATGTTTGGCTTAAGTATGGGTCCGTCTTGATCATTACATACACTACAAGTATGTTTCTACATTGTGATAAAGCATAGAGCTAAGATTGGGACTCCTTACTACTTATGTTTCTCTCAGGATGGTAGCTTTGATGTTCCTCTCAAGGAATGAGAATCATGTCTCACATGTTGCTCCTCATAGTCCCGTGGAGAACCTAATGCATGTTTGGTTAAGTATGGGTCCGTCTTGATCATTACATACACTACAAGTATGTTTCGAGATTGTGTGGAGGCATAGAGCTAAGATTGGGACTGCTTACTACTTATGTTTCTCTCAGGATGGTAGCTTTGATGTTCCTCTCAAGGAATGAGAATCATGTCACACATGTTGCTCCTCATAGTCCCGTGGAGAACCTAATTCATTTTTGGCTTAAGTATGGGTCCGTCTTGATCATTACATACACTACAAGTATGTTTCTACATTGTGAGAAGGCATTGAGCTAAGATTGGGACTCCTTACTACATATGTTTCTCTCAGGATGGTAGCTTTGATGTTCCTCTCAAGGAATGAGAATCATGTCACACATGTTGCTCCTCATAGTCCCGTGGAGAACCTAATTCATGTTTGGCTTAAGTATGGGTCCGTCTTGATCATTACATACACTACAAGTATGTTTCTACATTGTGAGAAGGCATTGAGCTAAGATTGGGACTCCTTACTACATATGTTTCTCTCAGGATGGTAGCTTTGATGTTCCTCTCAAGGAATGAGAATCATGTCACACATGTTGCTCCTCATAGTCCCGTGGAGAACCTAATTCATGTTTGGCTTAAGTATGGGTCCGTCTTGATCATTACATACACTACAAGTATGTTTCTACATTGTGAGAAAGCATAGAGCTAAGATTGGGACTCCTTACTACATATGGTTCTCTCAGGATGGTAGCTTTGATGTTCCTCTCAAGGAATGAGAATCATGTCACACATGTTGCTCCTCATAGTCCCGTGGAGAACCTAATTCATGTTTGGCTTAAGTATGGGTCCGTCTTGATCATTACATACACTACAAGTATGTTTCTACATTGTGAGAAGGCATAGAGCTAAGATTGGGACTCCTTACTACTTATGTTTCTCTCAGAATGGTAGCTTTGATGTTCCTCTCAAGGAATGAGAATCATGTCACACATGTTGCTCCTCATAGTCCCGTGGAGAACCTAATTCATGTTTGGCTTAAGTATGGGTCCGTCTTGATCATTACATACACTACAAGTATGTTCCTACATTGTGAGATGGCATAAAGCTAAGATTGGGACTCCTTACTACATATGTTTCTCTCAGGATGGTAGCTTTGATGTTCCTCTCAAGGAATGAGAATCATGTCACACATGTTGCTCCTCATAGTCCCGTGGAGAACCTAATTCATGTTTGGCTTAAGTATGGGTCCGTCTTGATCATTACATACACTACAAGTATGTTTCTACATTGTGAGAAGGCATTGAGCTAAGATTGGGACTCCTTACTACATATGTTTCTCTCAGGATGGTAGCTTTGATGTTCCTCTCAAGGAATGAGAATCATGTCACACATGTTGCTCCTCATAGTCCCGTGGAGAACCTAATTCATGTTTGGCTTAAGTATGGGTCCGTCTTGATCATTACATACACTACAAGTATGTTTCTACATTGTGTGGAGGCATAGAGCTATGATTGGGACTCCTTACTACTTTTGTTTCTCTCAAGATGGTAGCTTTGATGTTCCTCTCAAGGAATGAAAATCATGTCACACATGTTGCTCCTCATTGTCCCTTGGAGAACCTAATGCATGTTTGGCTAAGTATGGGACCGTCTTGATCATTACATACACTACAAGTATGTTTCTACATTGTGAGAAGGCATAGAGCTAAGATTGGGACTCCTTACTACTTATGTTTCTCTCAGGATGGTAGCTTTGATGTTCCTCTCAAGGAATGAGAATCATGTCACACATGCTGCTCCTCATAGTCCCGTGGAGAACCTAATTCATGTTTGGCTTAAGTATGGGTCCGTCTTGATCATTACATACACTACAAGTATGTTTCGAGATTGTGTGGAGGCATAGAGCTAAGATTGGGACTCCTTACTACATATGTTTCTCTCAGGATGGTAGCTTTGATGTTCCTCTCAAGGAATGAGAATCATGTCACACATGTTGCTCCTCATAGTCCTGTGGAGAACCTAATTCATGTTTGGCTTAAGTATGGGTCCGTCTTGATCATTACATACACTACAAGTATGTTTCTACATTGTGATAAAGCATAGAGCTAAGATTGGGACTCCTTACTACTTATGTTTCTCTCAGGATGGTAGCTTTGATGTTCCTCTCAAGGAATGAGAATCATGTCTCACATGTTGCTCCTCATAGTCCCGTGGAGAACCTAATGCATGTTTGGTTAAGTATGGGTCCGTCTTGATCATTACATACACTACAAGTATGTTTCGAGATTGTGTGGAGGCATAGAGCTAAGATTGGGACTGCTTACTACTTATGTTTCTCTCAGGATGGTAGCTTTGATGTTCCTCTTAAGGAATGAGAATCATGTCACACATGTTGCTCCTCACAGTCCCGTGGAGAACCTAATGCATGTTTGGCTAGGTATGGGTCCGTCTTGATCATTACATACACTACAAGTATGTTTATACATTGTGAGAAGGCATAGAGCTAAGATTGGGACTCCTTACTACATATGTTTCTCTCAGGATGGTAGCTTTGATGTTCCTCTCAAGGAATGAGAATCATGTCACACATGTTGCTCCTCATAGTCCCGTGGAGAACCTAATCATGTTTGGCTTAAGTATGGGTCCGTCTTGATCATTACATACACTACAAGTATGTTTCTACATTGTCAGAAGGCATAGAGCTAAGATTGGGACTCCTTACTACTTATGTTTCTCTCAGGATGGTAGCTTTGATGTTCCTCTCAAGGAATGAGTATCATGTCACACATGTTGCTCCTCATAGTCCCGTGGAGAACCTAATGCATGTTTGGCTAAGTATGGGTCCGTCTTGATCATTACATACACTACAAGTATGTTTCTAAATTGTGTGGAGGCATAGAGCTATGATTGGGACTCCTTACTACATATGTTTCTCTCAGGATGGTAGCTTTGATGTTCCTCTCAAGGAATGAGAATCATGTCACACATGTTGCTCCTCATAGTCCCGTGGAGAACCTAATTCATGTTTGGCTTAAGTATGGGTCCGTCTTGATCATTACATACACTACAAGTATGTTTCTACATTGTCAGAAGGCATAGAGCTAAGATTGGGACTCCTTACTACTTATGTTTCTCTCAGGATGGTAGCTTTGATGTTCCTCTCAAGGAATGAGTATCATGTCACACATGTTGCTCCTCATAGTCCCGTGGAGAACCTAATGCATGTTTGGCTAAGTATGGGTCCGTCTTGATCATTACATACACTACAAGTATGTTTCTAAATTGTGTGGAGGCATAGAGCTATGATTGGGACTCCTTACTACTTATGTTTCTCTCAGGATGGTAGCCTTTGATGTTCCTCTCAAGGAATGAGAATCATGTCACACATGTTGCTCCTCATAGTCCCGTGGGAGAACCTAATGCATGTTTGGCTAAGTATGGGTCCGTCTTGATCATTACATACACTACAAGTATGTTTCTAAATTGTGTGGAGGCATAGAGCTAAGATTGGGACTCCTTACTATATATGGTTCTCGTCAGGATGGTAGCTTTGATGTTCCTCTCAAGGAATGAGAATCATGTCACACATGTTGCTCCTCATAGTCCCGTGGAGAACCTAATACATGTTTGGCTTAAGTATGGGTCCGTCTTGATCATTACATACACTACAAGTATGTTTCTACATTGTGAGAAGGCATAGAGCTAAGATTGGGACTCCTTACTACTTATGTTTCTCTCAGAATGGTAGCTTTGATGTTCCTCTCAAGGAATGAGAATCATGTCACACATGTTGCTCCTCATAGTCCCGTGGAGAACCTAATTCATGTTTGGCTTAAGTATGGGGTCCGTCTTGATTATTACATACACTACAAGTATGTTCCTACATTGTGAGATGGCATAAAGCTAAGATTGGGGACTCCTTACTACATATGTTTCTCTCAGGATGGTAGCTTTGATGTTCCTCTCAAGGAATGAGAATCACTGTCACACATGTTGCTCCTCATAGTCCCGTGGAGAACCTAATTCATGTTTGGCTTAAGTATGGGTCCGTCTTGATCATTACATACACTACAAGTATGTTTCTACATTGTGAGAAGGCATTGAGCTAAGATTGGGACTCCTTACTACATATGTTTCTCTCAGGATGGTAGCTTTGATGTACCTCTCAAGGAATGAGAATCATTTCACCACATGTTGCTCCTCATAGTCCCGTGGAGAACCTAATTCATGTTTGGCTTAAGTATGGGTCCGTCTTGATCATTACATACACTACAAGTATGTTTCTACATTGTGTGGAGGCATAGAGCTATGATTGGGACTCCTTACTACTTATGTTTCTCTCAAGATGGTAGCTTTGATGTTCCTCTCAAGGAATGAGAATCAGGTCACACATGTTGCTCCTCATTGTCCCTTGGAGAACCTAATGCATGTTTGGCTAAGTATGGGTCCGTCTTGATCATTAGATACACTACAAGTATGTTTCTACATTGTGAGAAGGCATAGAGCTAAGATTGGGACTCCTTACTACTTATGTTTCTCTCAGGATGGTAGCTTTGATGTTCCTCTCAAGGAATGAGAAATCATGGTCACACATGCTGCTCCTCATAGTCCCCGTGGAGAACCTAATTCATGTTTGGCTTAAGTATGGGTCCGTCTTGATCATTACATACACTACAAGTATGGTTTCGAGATTGTGTGGAGGCATAGAGCTAAGATTGGGACTCCTTACTACATATGTTTCTCTCAGGATGGTAGCTTTGATGTTCCTCTCAAGGAATGAGAATCATGTCACACATGTTTGCTCCTCATAGTCCCCGTGGAGAACCTAATTCATGTTTGGCTTAAGTATGGGTCCGTCTTGATCATTACATACACTACAAGTATGTTTCTACATTGTGATAAAGCATAGAGCTAAGATTGGGACTCCTTACTACTTATGTTTCTCTCAGGATGGTAGCTTTGATGTTCCTCTCAAGGAATGAGAATCATGTCTCACATGTTGCTCCTCATAGTCCCGTGGAGAACCTAATGCATGTTTGGTTAAGTATGGGTCGTCTTGATCATTACATACACTACAAGTATGTTTCGAGATTGTGTGGAGGCATAGAGCTAAGATTGGGACTGCTTACTACTTATGTTTCTCTCAGGATGGTAGCTTTGATGTTCCTCTTAAGGAATGAGAATCATGTCACACATGTTGCTCCTCACAGTCCCGTGGAGAACCTAATGCATGTTTGGCTAGGTATGGGTCCGTCTTGATCATTACATACACTACAAGTATGTTTATACATTGTGAGAAGGCATAGAGCTAAAGATTGGGACTCCTTACTACATATGTTTCTCTCAGGATGGTAGCTTTGATGTTCCTCTCAAGGAATGAGAATCATGTCACACATGTTGCTCCTCATAGTCCCGTGGAGAACCTAATGCATGTTTGGCTAAGTATGGGGTCCGTCTTGATCATTACATACACTACAAGTATGTTTCTACATTGTGAGAAGGCATAGAGCTAAGATTGGGACTCCTTACTACTTATGTTTCTCTCAGGATGGTAGCTTTGATGTTCCTCTCAAGGAATGAGAATCATGTCACACATGTTGCTCCTCATAGTCCCGTGGAGAACCTAATTCATGTTTGGCTTAAGTATGGGTCCGTCTTGATCATTACATACACTACAAGTATGTTTCGAGATTGTGTGGAGGCATAGAGCTAAGATTGGGGACTCCTTACTACATATGTTTCTCTCAGGATGGTAGCTTTGATGTTCCTCTCAAGGAATGAGAATCATGTCACACATGTTGCTCCTCATAGTCCCGTGGAGAACATAATTCATGTTTGGCTTAAGTATGGGTCCGTCTTGATCATTACATACACTACAAGTATGTTTCTACATTGTGAGAAGGCATTGAGCTAAGATTGGGACTCCTTACTACATATGTTTCTCTCAGGATGGTAGCTTTGATGTTCCTCTCAAGGAATGAGAATCATGTCACACATGTTGCTCTCATAGTCCCGTGGAGAACCTAATTCATGTTTGGCTTAAGTATGGGGTCCGTCTTGATCATTACATACACTACAAGTATGTTTCTACATTGTGAGAAGGCATTGAGCTAAGATTGGGACTCCTTACTACATATGTTTCTCTCAGGATGGTAGCTTTGATGTTCCTTTCAAGGAATGAGAAT